>CM077664.1:227839587-228464587 GCA_039707655.1 Elymus sibiricus | reverse complement strand
GATTCCTTGCAATAGTTTTGCGATATTGAGATGATAATATGTGGGAGGTACTAGTGAATGATTGTGGTTTAGTATGAATATTGGTGTTAAGGTTTGTGATTCCCGAAGCATGCACGTATAGTCTCTCGTTATGCTAAGAAGTTGGAGCATGATTTATTATTGATTGTCTTCCTTTGCATGGAGGTCGGTGGCGCGCGATGGTTAACTCCTACCAACCTCCCCCCTAGGGGCATGCGTAGTAGTACTTTGCTTCGAGGACTAATAAACTTTCGCAATAAGTATGTGAGTTCTTTATGACTAATGTGAGTCCATGGATTATACGCACCTCACCTTTCCGATTTTTGCTAGCCTCTTCGGTACCGTGCATTGCCCTTTCTCACATCGAGAGTTGGTGCAAACTTCGCCGGTGCATCCAAACCCCGTGATATGATACGCTCTATCACACATAAGCCTCCTTATATCTTCCTCAAAACAGCCACCATACCTACCTATTATGGCATTTCCATAGCCATTCTGAGATATATTGCCATGCAACTTCCATCATCACCATATACATGACTTGAGCATTCATTGTCATATTGCTTTGCATGATCGTAAGATAGCTAGCATGATATTTTCATGGCTTGTCCATTTTTTTGATATCTTTGCTACGCTAGATCATTGCAGATTCTGGTACACTGCCAGAGGCATTCATATAGAATCATACTTTGTTCTAGTATCGAGTTGTAATTTTTTTGAGTTGTAAGTAAATAGAAGTGTGATGATCATCATTATTCATTATTAGAGCATTGTCCCAGTGAGGAAAGGATGATGGAGACTATGATTCCCCCACAAGTTGGGATGAGACTTCAGACAAAATTAATAATAAAAAAAGAAAAAAAAAGTTAGGCCAAAAAGGGCCCAGGAAAAAAAAGAAAAAAAGAGAAAACAAAAAAAAATGAAATGAGAGAAAAAGAGAGAAGGGGCAATGTTACTATCCTTTACCACACTTGTGCTTCAGAGTAGCACCATGTTTTTCATATACAGAGTCTCATATGTTGTCACTTTCATATACTAGTGGGAATTTTTCATTATAGAACTTGGCTTGTATATTCCGATGATGGGATTCCTCAAATGCCCGAGGTTTTCATGAGCAAGCAAGTTGGATGCACACCCACTTAGTTTTCATATTGAACTTTCATACACTTATAGCTCTTAGTGCATCCGTTGCATGGCAATCCCTACTCCTCGCATTGACATCAATTGATGGGCATCTCCATAGCCCGTTGATTAGCCGCGTCGATGTGAGACTTTCTTCCTTTTTTGTCTTCTCCATATTAATCTTTACCACCGTATTCTATTCCACCCATAGTGCTATATCCATGGCTTGCGCTCATGTATTGCGTGGGGGTTGAAAAAGCTGAAGCATGTTAAAAAGTATGAACCAATTGCTTGGCTAACACCGGGGTAGTACATGATTTATATTTTGTGTTAAGAAGATGGAGCATGACAAGGCTATATGATTTTGTAGGGATAGCGTCCTTTAGCATTTTTATTCTGAAAAGCATGATTGTTTGTTGGGATGTCTGAGTATTGATGTCTTTATGTCAAATTATAGACAATTGCTTTGAATCACTCGTGTCTTAATATCCATGCCATGATTAGATTATATGATCAAGATTATGCTAGGTGGCATTCCACATCAAAAATTATCTTTTTTATCATTTACCTACTCGAGAACGAGCAGGAATTAAGCTTGGGGATGCTGATACGTCTCCATCGTATCTATAATTTTTTATTGTTTCATGCCAATATTCTACAACTTTCACATATTTTTGGCAACATTTTATATTATTTTTGGGACTAACATATTGATCCAGTGCCCAGTGTCAGTTCCTGTTTGTTGCATGTTTTTTGTTTCGCAGAATAACCATATCAAACGAAGTCCAAACGCGATAAAAATTTACGGAGATTTATTTTGCAATATATGTGATTTTTGGGAAGAAAAATCAATGCAAGACGGTGTCCGAGGTGGCCACGAGGCACTAGGGCGCGCCTGGGGGGGCAAACGCGCCCTGGTGGCTCGTGAGCACCTCGTAAGTCGGCTGACCCCCTTCTTTCACCGCAAGAAAGATAATATCCGGAAGAAAATCGTGTTAAAATTTCATCCCAATCGGAGTTACGGATCTCCGGGAATTTAAGAAACGGTGAAAGGCCAGAAAACAGGAACGCGAAACAGAAGAGAACAGAGAGAGAGATCCAATCTAGGAGGGGATCCTGCCCCTCCGCCGCCATGGCAGCCATGGACTAGAGGGGAAACTCTCCTCCCATCTATGGGGGAGTCCAAGGAAGAAGAAGAAGGAGGGGGGCTCTCTCCCCCTCTCTTTCGGTGGCGCCGGAGCGCCGCCGGGGGAAACATCATGACGGCGATCTACACCAACAACTTCGCCGCCGTCAACACCAAATCAGTCCCTCTCTATGCAGCGGTGTAACCTCTCAATTCCCACTATAATTCTCTACTTAAACATGGTGCTTAATGCTACATATTATTATCCAATGATGTGTGGCCATTCTATGATGTTTGAGTAGATTCGTTTTGTCCTATGGGTTGATTGATGATCGTGATTTGTACGTTTTATTTTGGTGTTGTCCTATGGCGCCCTCAATGTCGCGCAAGCGTGAGGGATTCCCGCTGTAGGGTTTGCAATACGTTCATAATTCTCTTATAGTGGGCGGCTAGAGTGATAGAAGCTTACACCCGAGTAAGGGGGTTGTTGCGTATGGGAGTAAAGAGGACTTGATACTTAATGCTATGGTTGGGTTTTACCTTAATGATCTTTGGTAGTTGCGGATGCTTGCTAGAGTTCCAATCATAAGCGCATATGATCCAAGTACGGAAAGTATGTAAGCTCATGCCTCTCCCTCATATAAAATTGCAACAATGATTACCGGTCTAGTTATCGATTGCCTAGGGACAAATCATTCTCTTGTGTTACAAAAGCTTTCTACTAAACAACTAACTTTTATTATCTTGCAAATTACTCGTAGTTTTATTCTTCAAAACCTATCCTATCACCTACAAAATAGTTTCATACTTGTTCTAGGTAAAGCGAACGTTAAGTGCGCGTAGAGTTGTATCGGTGGTCGATAGAATTTGAAGGGAATATTAATTCTACCTTTAGCTCCTCGTTGGGTTCGACACTCTTATTTATCGAAAAAGCTACAATTGATCCCCTATACTTGTGGGTTATCAGTCACACGCTTAAGGGATTACGATCTGTTGAGTTCTATAGGAGTTAGGAATATGAGAAAATATTACCGGAAAAGTTCCAGGAATAAAAGAAATAGTTTCAAGAGAAACTAGAAGCGTTTCGGAGTTACTAGAAGGGTTTTGGGGCATACCGGGTAATGTCGGATAGGTGGAAAATGCTTTTGGGGACCTAATATAAATATAAGAGGGCTCCGGTATTTACCGAGTGCCCGCTGGGATTTTATTAGGCGCCATGGGCTAATAGAAAAAGCTAAAGACCTTATAGGGTAGATTTAGTGAGCCCTATGGGCCAAATAAGGAGGAGGCACCCCCCTTATCTTGTAAGACAAGCTAGGGGGCGAATTGGCGTTGGAGAGGGACTCCTCTCCCTTGGCTGGCGCCAAGGGGAGGAGCCCTCCCCAAGTTGTCCCCCTCCCCTCTCACCTATATATACTCAAGGGGGCGCCCCCTAGAAGACACACAAGTCCCTCTGATTCCGGGCGCCCTCTTCTCTCTAGTTTTTATCTAGTTCTAGTTTTCTCTAGTTCCTCATAATAGAGAAGCCCCGTGAGGTTCCCTTCTTCCTCCTTTAGTTCTCCGACGACGTCAAGCTCTGGACGGTGAAGCGCTGCCGGATCGTGAAGCCCTTACGCGTGCAATCCGTAGAGAGATCGTGCTTTTGATCTTTTATTCGAGGGATTGTTCGTGGACGGTTCGAGGGACTTCAAGAACGATCTACACCAACTCTTCTTCCGTTGTTATTCAAAATTGGCAACGATCCAATCTAACCTTGTATGCATTTTCATAGTAATCCGGGACCTTGATCCGTCGGATGATTTTTTTGTTTTCTACTACGTTTCCCAACAGGATAATGGACATAGCCAAAGTTGTAATCTCTCCATCTTGATGTGTTTAGATGTTCAATACAATAGCCATATGGTCTACCCTACATGATTATGGTTAATCTGATGTATTTGTAGCGGTGATCACTAGTAGGAAAACCCTTATAGGAATAGTAAGTCAGCGGCATGGCTTGAAAATGGGACGTCGGCGCTATTTTCGCAAACTACCGGCGTCGTCTAGGAGATGGCACGTAACTGATACAGTATAGTTAGTGGTGTTGCACATCGGGCGGACGTCCGTAGTGAGCGGGACCCACCGGTCTAGCCAGTCAGGAAGTAGTACAGGCGTTGGAGAAGGAAGACGCTGGTAGAACTTGTGATACTACAGGCGTGGAATGATTGGTTTGAATTTAGTGGCGTCGACCCGTATATCAGCGCCACGATTTAATTAAGTTCCAAACTCCACACTTACACAGTATTCCACGCCACACACATTACCAGCGTTGGACTTTTGAGTTCTTGGCGCGTTTTTCGGCTGCGGCGCCACTAATGACCAGCACAAAAAAAATGTAAACACTAATGTGATCACGAATTCTAGTGTGAAACCGAATTGGTTTAGTGTTCATGCTCTCTCCCTTGCACTATAAATAGCATGTTACGAAGTTTTACAGGAGCACACTCTCTATCTGTAATCTTTTCTTCCCCACCGAGAAGCTTCGTCCTCTCTAGCTACATGGCAGCTACCAGCGCCGCCGTTCGTGTGGTGCCCGAGTTCGTCCCCAACTCCTCGTGGGTTTGGGCCGAGACGAAGAAGGTGCTGGTGCCTAACCGCGAGCAAGCGGTTAAGGATATCTTGGAGATGGTGTTTCCGGACAAAAGTTACTACAACGTTAAACCCCGGAAGGACGGCGTCATCTTCGTCAGTTCTTCTACGTAGAGTCCACCAAGAGGGTGCATGGTCACGTGTGGGGCAGCGGCCCCGAGACGGTGACCTTCTACTCCGTCCCCCACGACGCCATCGACAAGATGCCTTTCGCGACTAATAGGTGGATCCAAATCGTTTGATGAAGATGAAGAAGACAATCGCAACTTCAGTCGCTGAAGCCGTTTTCTATAACTATATGTATTTTTTATATGTATGGGAGAACTATGTATGAACTTTATCTATTCCTTTATCTATATGTATGGATGATTCTACTTTATCTTTTAATTATGGGTTTTTTATATGTATGGATGATTCTACTTTATCTTTTACGCGAATGGCTATTTTGGCCCTCCTCACTCACCTCCCCATGCTCCGCTCTGCCGCCCTATTCCGGCGAACTTCGGCTTCCTCTGCCGCATCTCCGGCGGGGCTGTGCAGATCTGAGGTCCTCTTGGTCTGATCTATCTCCTCCACTAAGTAGATTCGAAGCTCCCCTTCTCCTCCACCTCTCGCCACTAACCCTAGCGGCCTGGTCTGCCGGCAGAGAAGCTTGAGTTGTAGGGGACTTCTCGTCGGCGGGACATCGGCTTCCTCACCGTGCTTCTGCTCGACCAAGAAGCCGCTCCGACATCGGCTTTCTCCCCATGCTTCTGCTCAACCAAGAAGTCGCTCTGACATCGGCTTCCTCCCCGTGCTTCTGCTCGACCAAGAGACGCCGCTCATCCGTGAGCTTAGGTCCGTCCTCTCCTTCCTCTTTCTCTCTCTCTTTCTCTAATGTTGTATATTTAGACAATACTAACTAACGACTGAGATTAAATATGCGTTGTGTTGGATTGGATCACATGAACTTCTATTAATTGTCCTTACCATCTTTAGACCAAAAATTGTCAGTTCTATTTTGTATAGTACTCGCTCCGTAACATGTATAAAATGTTTTATGACACTGCTATGGACTATAAAAACGTCTTATAAAAAGTTACAGAGGGAGTAGTTAATTAAGTAGTTGGTAGTGAGCTGAAATTGGTAGCGAAATGTTTGGAAATGAATGTTTTGTATGTTGACACATGAGATTTTATATAACTTTTGGCGTTGCACATCTTAACAGATGGTATCACAACTTGTATGTTGACACATGAGATTTCGATAACTTTTTACGAGACCAATGACTTTTAATAGCAAAAGTTTGTCGGTGATGCTTGGTTGCAACTTTTGGTTTGGAGCTGCCTGCCGATGGAGGATACGAGTTTATTCGCAGCTCGCCTTCGGATTTCAAGTCGAGGGTTTTCTTGTTCTGCTGTAACAACTCTAACAATAATATTGTTAGAACCGGACGAGAAAGCACTCCCCTTAATTACAATTCGAAAACGAGCTGAGAATAAGCGTGTCTCCGTCGTCGGCAGACATCTCCAAACTGATGGAGGCCACGAACTATCACCGATGAGCTTGATGTGTACTACACAACTTATTCTTGTAGACTCGTGTTGGGCCTCCAAGCGCAGAGTTTTGTAGGACAGTAGCAATTTTCCCTCAAGTGGATAACCTAAGGTTTATCAATCCGTGGGAGGCGTAGGATTAAGATGGTCTCTCTCAAACAACCCTGCAATCAAATACAAGAAATCTCTTGTGTCCCCAACACACCCAATACAATGGCAAATTGTATAGATGCACTAATTCGGCGAAGAGATGGTGATACAAGTGTAGTATGGATAGTAGAAATATATTTTTATAATCTGAATAAATAAAAATGGCAAGGTAGCAAACGATAAAAGTGAGCACAAACGGTATTGTAATGCTTAAAAATGAGGCCTAGGGTTCATACTTTCACTAATGCAATCTCTCAACAATGCTAACATAATTGGATCATATAACAATCCCTCAACGTGCGATAAAGAATCACTCCAAAGTTCCTATTAGCGAGGAACATAAGATAGAAATTGTTTGTAGGGTACGAAACCACCTCAAAGTTATCCTTTCCGATCGATCTATTGAGCCATTCCTATAATTGTCACAAACAGCCCTAGAGTTCGTACTAAAATAACACCATATGATACACATCAACCAACTCTAATGTCATCTAGATACTCCAATGTCACCACAAGTATCCGTGAGTTGATTATACGATATGCATCAAACAACTTCATAATCATAATATTCAATCCACACAAAGAACTCCAAGTAGCACCCCAAAGTTTCTATCGGAGAAAAGATAATGAAAAGTGCATCAACCCCTATGCATAGATTACCCCAATGTCACCACGGGAATCCGCGAGTTGAGTGCCAAAACATACATCAAGTGAATCAATATAATACCCCATTGTCACCACGGGTATTCATATGCAAGACATACATCAACTGTTCTCAAATCTGAAATATTCAATCCGACAATAACGAAACCTCAAAGGGAAAAAAATCGATTCATCACAACAAGGGTAGAGAGGGAAGAAACACCATATGATCCAACTATATTAACAAAGCTCGCGATACATCAAGATCGTGCCGAATCAAGAACACGTGAGAGAGAGAGATCAAACACATAGCTACTAGTACATACCCCTAGCCTCGAGGGTGAACTACTCCCTCCTCGTCATGGAGACCACCGGGATGATGAAGATGGCCTTCGGTGATGATTTCCCCCTCCGCCAGGGTGCCGGAAAAGGGCTCCAGATGGGATCTCCTTGGTACAGAGGCTTGTGGCGGCGTAAAAACTCATCTAGGTTAACTTTCGGGGGTTTCTGAATATATATGATTTTTCAGCGTTGGAATCACGCAAAGAGGTGCCACAGGGGGCCCACGAGGCACCAGGGCGCGCCTGGGGGGGCAGGCGTGCCCAGGTGGCTCGTGGGCCCCCTGTGGCTCTTCTTCTGCTTCCTCGAAGCTTCCTGGGTCCGTTTCCTTCCAGAAAAAATCGTCAAAAAGTTTCGCTGCATTTGGACTTCATTTGATATGGATTTTCTGGAAAACCAAAAACAAGCAGAAAACAGCAACTGGCACTGGGCACTAGGTCAATATGTTAGTCCATAAAAATCATATAAAGCCATATAAAAGTGCACCAAAATCATACAAAACTATAATAAACATGGCATGAATACTTCATAAATTATAGATACGTTGGAGACGTATCAGCATCCCCAAGCTTAATTCCTGCTCGTCCTCGAGTAGGTAAATGATAAAAGAAATAATTTATGAAGTGTGAATGCTAGCATAGTGCATAAGTTTGATCAATGATAATTTCAATCACTTTTTCTAGCATCATAACAGTAAATTTTTCTCATAAAACTGATCATGATAAAGTAGCAATCAATTCACATGTTATGGTTCAAACAATGCAATCTCTTGAAACTTAACAACCTATGTTCTTAGTCACCAAACAATTGCAATTCAACTTAATTTCAACAAAGTCTAAGTAAGAGCTCCACATACTCAATTATCATATAGTCTTCTATGATTGCTAGTACTCAAAGCTTATTTTTAGAACAAATGGCATCCATCGAACACAGAGAAAGATAGGGGCTTAGTGTTTCACCTCCCAACTTATTTATCATAGAGATAATTGTCAACAATAATAATTCATGATCAAATATATTTGACTGGCCATATGTGCCTGGATCTTTCCCCACCACATGATGCTTACCAACTAGAGAATAATTGAGGTTGAAATGAGAAGTAATACTATTGACTCTTGCATAAAAGTAAATACATAAAAGTAAAAGATAGGCCCTTAGCAGAGGGAAGCAGAGGTTGTCATGCGCTTTTTAATTTTTGGATGCACAAGCCCTTAATGCAAAGGAACGTCACGTTATATTGCCCCTTGTGATAGCAACCTTTATTATGCAGTCCGTCGCTTTTATTTCTTTACCATCACAAGTTCGTACAACACTTATTTTCCCTTACAATAAAAGATCATACGTATTTTAGGAGCAATTTTTTTTGCTTTTTGCACCGATGACAACTTACTTGAAGGATCTTATTCAATCCATAGGTAGATATGGTGGACACTCATGGGAAGAAACTGGGTTTAAGGGTTTTTGGATGCACAAGTAGTATCTCTACTTAGTACGAATTTTTGGCTAGCAAAAGATCCTAAGAAAGCACCACATGTTGGAGGATCCATAACAATATAACTCCTATGCAAATATACCCAAACATAACTCATTACGTTGTCTTCCTTGTCCAACTTCAACTAATTTGCTCAAGTTTGAAAATAATTAATGGGTATTCACAATCATAAAATATGTCCAAGATAATATATTTATATGTGAAAGTTCTCTTCCTTATACTAATCATTCATGAATTGCTTGTATGACCAATATTGTGATTGTCAAGCTTCAATAGATTTCACTTTCTAAACCCAATGTGAATCTACTACTAGACATGATACAAGCATATGAATCTCATATTATTTCAACTTCATGGTATTTAATTTATTCAACAATTTACTCATAGGATATAAGTGAAGAACAAGGGTAAATGACAAACTACTCCAAAGAGATATAAGTGAAGACCAAATGAGTAGTTAAACAATTAAGTAGCTATGTGAAGACTCTCTCTCAATAAAGATTTCAGATCTTGATAATTTTATTCAAACAGCAAACAAAATGAAAATAAAAGGACACTCCAAGAATAGCACATATCATGTGAACAAGTAAAAACTTAGGCTAACCGATAGGTGTTGATGAAGAAAGGTGGGATGCCAACCTGGGCATCCCCAAGCTTAGTTGGTTGAGACTTCTTGGAATGTTATCTTGGGGTGCCTTGGGCATCCCCAAGCTTGAGCTCTCGTGTCTCCATAATTCCTCTCATATTACGGTTTCTCTTAAATCTTAAAAACTTCATCCACACAAAACTCAACAAGAACTCGTGAGATAAGTTAGTATAAATCAACTCAAAACCTTAACATTCTCTACTGTAACAAATCACTAAAATTATAATTTAACATTGCATACTAAATGCCTCTGCATATTTAATACTCCTATCCACAAATAGAAATATTAAACAAGCAAACATATGCAAACAATGCAACTATAACAGCAATCTGCCAAAACAGAATCGAATCAACAAGTATCCACACTATCCCAAAGGCTTTACTTGGCACATTGTTGAAAGAAAACATATAAAACAAGATTACCACAGTAGCTTAATCATGTGAACACAAAAAAACAGTAGGGGTAAATGTTGGGTTGTCTCCCAACAAGCGCTTTTCTTTAATGCCTTTTTAGCTAGGCATGATGATTTCAATGATGCTCACATAAAAGTAAAGAATTGAAACACAAAGAGAGAATCATGAAGCATATGACTAGCACATTTAAGCCTAACCCACTTCCTATGCGTAGGGATTTTGTGAGCAAACAATTTATGGGAGCAAGAATCAACTAGCATAGGAAGGCAAAACAAGCATAACTTCAAAACTTTCAACACATAGAGAGGAAACTTGATATTATTGCAACACCTACAAGCATATGATCCTCTCTCATAATAATTTTCAGTAGCATCATGAATGAATTCAACAATATAGCTTTCACATAAAGCATTCTTTTCATGATCCACAAGCATAGAAATTTTACTACTCTCCACATAAGCAATTTTCTTCTCATTCATAATAGTGGGAGCGAACTCAACAAAATAACTATCATGAGATACTTCATTGGCATAATCCAATTGAAAATTAAAATCGTGATGACAAGTTTCATATTTATCATTATTCGTTATAGCATACATGTCATCACAATAATCATCATAGATAGGAGGCATGCAATCATCATAATAAATTTTCTCATCAAAACTTGGGGACTAAAAATATCATCTTCATCAAATATAGCATCCCCAAGCTTGTGGCTTTGCATATCATTAGCATCATGGATACTCATAGAATTCATACTAACAACATTGCAATCATGCTCATCATTCAAAGATTTTATGCCAAACATTTTATTGAATTCTTCTTCTATCAATTGAGCACAATTTTCCGCCCCATCATTTTCAAGAAAGACATTATAAAGATGAATAATATGAGGCAACCTCAATTCCATTTTTTTGTAGTTTTCTTTTATAAACCAAACTAGTGATAAAACAAGAAACTAAAAGATTCAATTGCAAGATCTAAAGATATACCTTCAAGCACTCACCTCCCCGGTAACGGCGCCAGAAAAGAGCTTGATGTCTACTACACAACTTATTCTTGTAGACTCGTGTTGGGCCTCCAAGCGCAGAGTTTTGTAGGACAGTAGCAATTTTTCCTCAAATGGATGACCTAAGGTTTATCAATCCGTGGGAGGCGTAGGATGAAGATGGTCTCTCTCAAATAACCCTGCAATCAAATACAAGAAATCTCTTGTGTCCCCAACACACCCAATACAATGGCAAATTGTATAGGTGCACTAGTTCGACGAAGAGATTGTGATACAAGTGTAGTATGGATAGTAGAAATATATTTTTATAATCTGAATGAATAAAAACAGCAAGGTAGCAAACGATAAAAGTGAGCACAAACGGTATTGCAATGCTTAAAAACGAGGCCTAGGGTTAATACTTTCACTAATGCAATCTCTCAACAATGCTAACATAATTGGATCATATAACAATCCCTCAACGTGCGATAAAGAATCACTCCAAAGTTCCTATTAGCGGAGAACATAAGATAGAAATTGTTTGTAGGGTACGAAACCACCTCAAAGTTATCCTTTCCGATCGATCTATTGAGCCATTCCTATAATTGTCACAAACAGCCCTAGAGTTCGTACTAAAATAACACCATATGATACACATCAACCAACTCTAATGTCACCTAGATACTCCAATGTCACCACAAGTATCCGTGAGTTGATTATACGATATGCATCAAACAACTTCATAATCATAATATTCAATCCACACAAAGAACTCCAAGTAGCACCCCAAAGTTTCTATCGGAGAAAAGATAATAAAAACGTGCATCAACCCCTATGCATAGATTACCCCAATGTCACCTCGGGAATCCGCGAGTTGAGTGCCAAAACATACATCAAGTGAATCAATATAATACCCCATTGTCACCACGGGTATTCATATGCAAGACATACATCAACTGTTCTCAAATCTGAAATATTCAATCCGACAATAACGAAACCTCAAAGGGAAAATGAAAGGATCGATATGGTTGACTAGAGGGGGGGGGTGAATAGGCAACTACCAATTTTTAGCTTTTCTTAACAAATTAGGGTTAGCAACAAAATAGGTTGTCTAGATATGCAACTAAGTGAGCAACCTATATGATGCTAACAAATACAACACAAGCAAGTAAGAGGATACAATACAAGTAGCAAGCACAAAGTAAAGGTAAGAGATAACCACAAGTGGATTCGGTGAAGACGAGGATGTGTTACCGAAGTTCCTTCCCTTTGAGAGGAAGTACGTCTCCGTTGGAGCGGTGTGGAGGCACAATGCTCCCCAAGAAGCCACTAAGGCCACCGTATTCTCCTCACGCCCTCACACAATGCGAGGTGCCGTGAATCCACTAGTGGTGCCCTTGAAGGCGGCAACCGGACCTTTACAAACAAGGTTGGGGCAATCTCCACAACTTAATTGGAGGCTCCCAACACAACCACGGAGCTTCACCACAATGGAATGTGGCTCCAAGGTGACCTCAACCGTCTAGGGTGCTCAAACACCCAAGAGTAACAAGATCCACAAAGGATTAGTGGGTGGAATCAAAATGTCTCTTGGTGGGAGTGTAGATCGGGGCCCTCTCCTCCAAACCCTAGCAAATCACCAAGGTCTATTGGCTAGGGAGAGAGATCGGGCACTTTTGAGCTTTGGAGCAACAATGGAGCATAGGAGGAAAAGAGGTAAGTCCACTTGGGGAAGAAGACCCACTATTTATAGGTGGGACAAATCCAACCGTTATCTTCCCCCAGCCCGCACTCAAGCGGTACTACCGCTCCTAGGAGCGGTACTACCGCTTGTGCGGTAGTTCCCGTTGTCCCGTGCGAGTAACAGAAAACAGGAGCGGTAGAACCGCTCCAAGCGGTACTACCGCTCATCGCAGCGGTACTACCGCTTAAGAAATCGCAGGACAGAGGAAACAGAGGTAGCAGGGTAGTACTGGAGCGGCAGTCCCGCAGCAAGCGGTACTACCGCTCTACTACCGCCCCACTACCGCTTAGGGAAAAATAATACCAGAAGAAAATACGGTAGTGCAACGGTAGTAGGGGCGGTAGTACCGTGTCAAGCGGTACTACCGCTCTACTACCGCTTTACTACCGCTTAGCGAAAAAAGATGCCAGTAGAATTCACGGTAGAAGATCCGGTAGTACCGTGTCAAGCGGTACTACCGCAGTCCCAAGCGGTACTACCGCTTGGGTGAATTCAAATGGCCCAAAGGCAGATAGAAAGAATGCTCCATGTTGCGGGAAGGCTTTGTGGGTGCATATGGTTTGTGTACGTGTTGATTCCACCCATACCTTCCAATGCGGACCCCCTCTTAATAGTACTGGTTCCCTACGACTCAAATCCACCAAAAAGAAATCGTCGGAGAATAACCGTCTTCGCTCTTTATCACCGAGGGGAATAAACCGTCTCGTGCCACCTAATGAAATCTGAAATGCTCAAGGCACACGGTTAGTCCGCTAAAGCATTGTCATCAATCACCAAAACCATCAGAGAGAAATTTGCCCTAACAATCTCCCCCTTTTTGGTGGATTGATGACAACACCAGATTTGCATAGGAGATATCAAATAATACAATGCAAACCGAAACTCTACAAAATATAGATGAGCTCCCCCTAGATGTGTGCACTATTTAAATATGCTTTTGGAATGCAAAGCACACACATATAGGATCAACACTCCCCCTATATTTCATAGACAAGGCAATACTTGCAACAAACATAATATAAACTTTAATCATAGAAGCAAGTATAAGCATGCGAGCATGAAGACAATAGGGCGACAATATAACATAGCTCCACATACTAGAATAAAGACATAAGATGATAGCAACGAGATAAGTGTATGTCTTACACCATACAAATAAAGTTTCCAAGTCTCACACGAAAGCAACTAAGATAAAGGAGTTCACAAGCGAAAAATATGGCAAATGAAAAAACGAGCTTGTGACTCGGCAACCCATGCAAATCCCCGGTCCTAGACTCTCTCCCCCTTTGGCATCGAGACGCCAAAAAGGCAAAGAGTAACTAAAGCGACCCGAGGTGGTAGCCCTACTCCGCAGCCTCCTCCGTGGAGTCCTCAGTCCTGTCATCATCACTGCCATCATCATCACTGTCGTCCTCAGACTCCTCGACGATCTCCTCAGTCCGTCGGCGTGTAGCATCACGCTGGCCCCTCGTAGCAGCAGACGGAGCAGAGGTGCCAACATCATCGTCTGACTCAGTCCACGTGCCGTGCTCGGAGATCCATCTGTCCTCAGGCGTGATGGTCTTCTCAGAACCGCTGGGAGCATCAATCTCAAGCTTCCTCATCATCAAGATCTGGCGGCGGCGATCCATCTTCTCCCTGACATGGGCCTGATACATGCGGTGCTGGAGATCAGACTGGAAGCAGAACAACTTCTTTACCTTCCTCTTGAGCTTAGCAGCCCAAGATGGCTGCTCTGAAGGAGGAACATACTCAGGCTCATCACTGTCTCCGGAGTCAGCACCCGGAATCTCCACCTCTGGAACTGCACCCCAGTGCTCCTTCTGCCTCAGCTTGGTAACATCATGAGACACTAGAGGACCGGTCTCAAGGTTGTCAGTAGGAAACATCCTCTGCCAGGTATCCACAATCAGCTTGAAAATCATGGGAGCATAGATGGGTACCTTCCGCCCATAAGCAGCCGAGCGAAGCTCACTCCACATGACATGTGACACATCCAGCACACACGTCTTGCCCTTCT
Organism: Elymus sibiricus; assembly: GCA_039707655.1. Taxonomy (NCBI): domain Eukaryota; kingdom Viridiplantae; phylum Streptophyta; class Magnoliopsida; order Poales; family Poaceae; genus Elymus; species Elymus sibiricus. Next base: position 228,449,723 of record CM077664.1, on the reverse strand, counting down.
CCTTCTGGCACATGACCAACATGTCAACCAAATACCCATGTACCATGTCGAAGTTCCCAACACGAGGGAAAAGAGTGTTCCGGAGAATGCGATGCAGAATGTCTAGAAACGGAATCAGCTCCTTTGTTTCTCCCCTGCCAGTCCTCCTGAAGTGCATGTACGGCAGAAGCTTGTCCTTGTTGGAGGGAGACGACTTCAAGTGGGGGCGAAGCCCAAGAGAGTTGTCGATTCCATCATCTCCGTAGCCAAGGCTGTTCATGAAAGCCTTCCAGGTAGACTGCAGCTGCCTACCATGTGTCATCCAGGTGAGGGTCCTGGCATTGTTGGTCCCAAAGTGCACGGTGGCAAAGAATTGCGCCACCAACTCCGGATCGAAATCGTTGTTGAAAGTCATGATCTTCACGATGTCGAACTGCTCACAGAGTGCCAGAGCCTCACCAAAGTAAGCCATGTCAGACCTCATGTGCTCAATGTCAATGGACTTGGTCTTGACAAAAGTGTTTTTCTTCCCCCCCGCTTGCTGAGGATACTGAGTGCGTGCACGCTTTGGATTCTTGCGACGAGCTGCATGAGGAGCGGAGCTACTACCACCTGAACCAGACACACACAAACACAAGGGAAAGCAGGTGTAAAGACAATGCATAAGCCAAGAAATAAGAGCGAGAGAGAGGAACTAGTTGTAACAATTTAGAAGAAATGGATCTCAAACGGTAGTACCGTTCCTGTAAGCGGTAGTACCGCCTGTGAGACAAGCGGTAGTACCGCTGGTCAGAGGGCGGTAGTACCGCTTGAGCGGTAGTACCGCTTCTGACCGAGCGGTAGTACCGTGGTCTGCACAGGCGCACATCCGTGCCAGATCCGGTAGTACCGGAGACCCAAATCTTCGAAATTGTCACAAAAAGCACCTAACCTCCTATCTAGCAATCAAGCCTCGTCCTACTCATGCCACAATCTTGCCTAAGATTGGTTTTTCACCAAGCATTGCCCTAGAGCCTAGATTCAAAAGATAGAACCATAGGAACGAGAAACGAGGGCAATACCGGCGTCCATTGCACGAGGGAGTGGTGGGGATCGACTCCACCGGTCAGAATCGAGGAAGATGGCACGGAAACGGCGTACCGGAGGCGGCCGCCGCGGCTGTTCTTCGCTGCAGAGAGAGAGAGAGGCATGGGGAGGAAGAGACGAAGGGGTATGGGGAGGTAACTCCCCCCCCCCACATAACCCTTCCCACGACCCTCTAAGCGGTAGTACCGCTCAGGAGCGCGGTAGTACCGCTTCGGCACGAAAACCAGCAGGAGGCCGGTAGTGCCGCTCTCAGCGGTAGTACCGTGCTATCGGGAGGTAGTACCGCTGGAAGCGGTAGTACCGTCCATTAACAGCGGTAGTACCGCTTGCAGCTCAGAAAACAGCCAAGATCAAATTTGGAGTGGTGGCTTATGCAATTATAAGATGTTTTGAGATGAGATGGGCTTGGGTTGGAGACTCGAAAACCAGCAAATGGGAATGGACACTCCAAGGTTTAAAAGCCAATAAAATGAAAAGCAACCGAGGAGTGAACCAAAACACAACGAAACCCAAAAAGACTAGAAAAAGCAACGAGAATTACAAGAAAGCCAAAACCCTCCAAAAGAGAGGGTCGGTGGCCGAAGCCACCTTTGTTCGAGTCGAATGGTTTGGCACCGCGAAGATTTTAACCTTGGGCCCAAGACCAAAACTCATCTTTGAAGCACAAGTACCATCATGAATGGCTAATGTGAAAGATTTTGATTAATTTTGGCATAATAGGGGGAGGGAGAGTTCATTGAGAGAACAACACTCCCCCTAAATCCATGCCTACATCTAGAACAAGATAAACATGATGAGTGTGGTGGGATGTGACGAGGATCAAGCCACGTTGCTCGAATCAATGATATTTAGCTCATGCCTTAACTCGCGAAATCTTGCTTCATCCAATGGCTTCGTGAAAATATCCGCTAGTTGCTCTTGAGTGCTAAGATGAATAATATCAATCTCCCCTCGCTTGACGTGATCCCGAATGAAATGATGACGAATCTCAATGTGCTTCGTCTTGCTATGTTGCACCGGGTTGTAGGAGATTGCAATCGCACTTTCATTGTCACAGAAAAGAGGCACTTTGTCACAAATGACACCGTAATCCTTTAAAGTTTGCCTCATCCAAAGCAACTGAGCACAACAACTTGCGGCAGCTACATACTCGGCCTCGGTGGTGGAGAGAGACACACAATTCTGTTTCTTCGAAGACCAACTCACCAAAGAGCGACCAAGGAATTGACACCCTCCGGAAGTTGACTTCCTATCCACACGGTCTCCCGCCCAATCCGAATCCGAATAACCCATGAGATCAAAGCTTGCTCCTTTGGGGTACCATAAGCCAAAGTTTGGGGTATGAGTCAAATATCGAAAGATTCGCTTGACGGCCACATAGTGACTTTCCTTAGGCGCGGCTTGAAACCGTGCACATATTCCCACACTCAACATGATATCCGGTCTAGATGCACAAAGGTAAAGCAAGGATCCAATCATTGAACGATATACCTTTTGATCCACCGCTTTACCATTGGGATCTATGTCAAGTTGGCACTTGGTGGGCATTGGAGTCTTGGCCGGCTTGACATCATTTAACTTGAATCTCTTGAGCATGTCTTGGGTGTATTTGGCTTGGTTGATGAAGGTTCCTTCTCTTGTTTGCTTGACTTCGAATCCAAGAAAGAACTTCAACTCTCCCATCATAGACATCTCAAATTTCTCGGTCATTAGTGCGGCAAACTCATCATTGAAAGCTTTGTTAGGAGAACCAAAGATAATATCATCAACATATAGTTGGCATATGAACAAATCCCCTTTAACCTTCTTAGTAAAAAGAGTGGGATCGATTTTCCCAATTTCAAACCCACGATCTTGCAACAACTCGGTAAGGTGCTCATACCACGCACGTGGGGCTTGTTTAAGGCCATAGAGTGCGTTATCGAGCTTATATACATGATTGGGGAACTTGGGATCCTCGAACCCCGGGGGTTGTTTGACATACACCAACTCATTAAGAGGACCATTAAGAAATGCACTCTTCACATCCATTTGTTGTAATTTAAAATCATGATGAGAAGCATATGCAAGCAACATACGAATAGATTCAAGACGAGCAACGGGAGCAAAGGTTTCACCGTAGTCGATACCCTCGACTTGGGAGTAGCCTTGTGCCACCAATCTTGCCTTGTTTCGAGTGACAACACCGTTCGTATCTTGCTTGTTCTTGAAGATCCATTTGGTTCCAATGACATTATGATTCTCCGTTGGCCTTGGCACCAATGTCCACACTTTGTTGCGCTCGAAGTTGTTGAGTTCATCATGCATGGCTTCAAGCCAATCCGTGTCCTCGAGCGCCTCATGTACCTTTTGGGGTTCAACATACGAAACAAACGCGTGATGCACACAAAAGTTTGATAATTGTTTACGAGTGGTTACCCCTTTCTTTAAACTTCCATAAACATTCTCCAAGAGATGTTGTTGATGCTTGAGTGTAGCAGCTTTCTTGGCGAGACGACGCTCCAATAACTCCTCCGGAGTCAATTGAGAAGGATCATTTTGAACAGTTCGAGCATCATCTTGAGCTTGCTCTTGATCAAGAGCTTCCCATTGATCTTGAGCTTGCTCGGGGTCGTGATCTTGATCTTGGGCATCATTTGGTGCATCACCATCATATTGATGTTGATCTTGCCCTTGATCTTGATCACTTGGTTGAGGGCCTTCGGTTTGTTCTTCGGAAGCGTGTGGGTCTTGTGTTGGTGATGGTTCCACTTGCGTAGAACATTGTCCTTCTCCTTCCACCACAAGGGGTTCCTCAATGGGTAGGATTTGACCCACACCCATTCTTCTTATGGCTTCAGGAGGAATTTCATCACCTACATCACAAAGACCACTTTGCTCCACTTGGGAGCCATTATTCTCATCAAACTCCACGTTACACGTCTCCTCAACGAGTCCGGTGGACTTGTTGAGAACACGGTAAGCATGAGAGTTTGTAGCATAACCAACAAATATGCCCTCTTGAGCTCTAGAATCAAATTTAGACAAACGAACACCTTTCTTGAGAATGAAACACTTACAACCGAACACCCGGAAGTACTTGAGGTTGGGCTTGTTGCCGGTAAGAATTTCATATGGAGTCTTGTTCAAGCCTTTGCGGAGGTAGAGCCGATTAGATGCATGACAAGCGGTGTTGATGGCTTCGGCCCAAAAGTTGTATGGAGACTTGAACTCCGCCATCATGGTCCTTGCCGCGTCCATCAACGTTCGGTTCTTCCTCTCCGCTACACCGTTTTGTTGAGGGGTATATGGTGCGGAATATTGATGCTTGATCCCCTCATCACTAAGAAACTCATTCAAGGTGTAGTTCTTGAACTCGGTGCCGTTGTCGCTTCTAATGATCATTATCTTTGCATCATGTTGACGTTGAGCTTCATTTGCAAAGTCGATCACGGTTTGTTGGGTCTCGCTCTTCCTCTTGAAGAAATATACCCAAGTGTATCTTGAATAATCATCCACAATCACCAAGCAATACTTTCTTCCCCCAAGACTATCAAAGGATGGCGGTCCAAAAAGATCCATGTGAAGGAGCTCCAAGGGCCTCTTCGAGTAGATGATAGTCGTGGGTCGGTGAGCCGTCTCATGTAGCTTTCCTTCGATACAAGCACTGCAAGCACGGTCTTTGGCAAAGCTCACATTCGTTAGTCCTCGGACGTGGTCCCCTTTGAGGAGACTTTGCAAAGATCTCATATTGACGTGGGCTAAACGGCGATGCCAAAGCCATCCCACGTCAACTTTAGCCATTAGGCAAGTCGCGGCCTTAGTGGGTCGCTCCGAGAAGTTAACCACATAAAGACCGTTCTCGACATGCCCAACAAAGGCTACTTTAAGAGTCTTGCTCCACAAAAGGGCCACGGTATCAATATCAAAGAACGTTGCAAATCCCATAATAGCAAGTTGAAGAACGGAAAGTAAATTGTATGCAAGGGTCTCAACAAGCATGACCTTCTCAATGGACAAGTCCGGTGAGATGACCACCTTGCCAAGACCCAATACCTTTGACATCGAAGCATCACCATATTGGACATGGGTGGGCATAGATGAATTTGCTTGAACGTCCACCACCAAGTCCTTGCTTCCGGTCATATGATTTGTCGCTCCACTATCAAGCAACCATGACACCCCACCGGAAGCAAACTCCTACATAAGATTAATGCTTGGTTTTAGGTACCCATTCTTTAATGGGTCCTTTCATGTTAGTGACAAGGGTCTTAGGAACCCAAATAGACCATTCAATGTACTCATAAGAAGAACCAACAAATTTGGCATAAACATGCCCATCACTAGCACGGCATAAAACATAAGACGGGTTAAAGTCGCCGGCTTTGTTGGGATGGGTGGTCTTGCCCCTTTTGACATTACCACCCACCGCCTCGTTTTTCTTCTTCTTAGGAGCACCCTCTCCCTCTTTCACAAATGTTTCTTTGAGAGGGAGAGCTTGCTTGGTCTTACTCTTCTTGTTTGACTTCTTCTTCTTCGACTTGGGTGCAAATCCAAGTCCCTCCTTGGCCACAACTTCCTTTTGATTGCTCAAAAGTTCGTTGAGGTTTTTCTCACCTTGTATGCACGACACAAGGCCTTTCTCGAGTTGCTCCTTCAGCTTGGCATTCTCCTCAACAAGATGAGCATGCTCACAACAAGGGTTAGTTGCACGAGCATTATCAATTAGAACGAAAGGAGGACAAGTGGCAATTTCTTTGGTTAGCTTCACTTGGAGTTGATCATGAGACTCCTTGAGTGTAGTATGAGCACTCTTCAAGGCCTTGTGAGCCTTGTCAAGTAGGTCAAACTCCTCTTCGAGTCTAGCATGGCCAACCCCAAGTTCGGCCTTCTCATTTTTAAGCATATTAGCAAGAACTTGAGCATGATCACGATCTTTCTTTAATTTAGCAAGATCTAAATTATGTGTCTCCTCAAGAGCCACTCTAAGATCTTGCTCTTCCTCAAGAGCATTAGAAAGATCGGCAATCTCATCGGCATAATCTCTACTATGCCTTTCCAACTTAGAGATAGTCTCCTCATGAGAGTCTATGATCTCATTCGCCTCACCTAATTGTTCCAAGAGAGCCACAAAGTGCTTCTTGGTCTCACCTTTGAGCTTGGCCATGAATTTGTCAAACTCATTTTCCTCCACCTTTGCCTCCTCAATTTCTTCCACACAATTCATCAAGGAAGGAGTGGAAGAAATGCTAGTTTTGATGTTGGAGGTTACCTTGTTGGTGGCCTTGGCCATGAGGCACTTGTGGATGGTGATGGAGTTATCGTTGGGGGAGTCGAAGAGGGACACCTTTGGTGACGGAGAGGTGGCGATGGCGATGGTGGCCGTAGCAACCCCTTCACCACTTGCATCTTCATCATCATCGGAGTCGTACTCTTCTTGCACTAGCAAACTCTTTTGAGGCAGCTTCTTGTTGAAAATGTTCTTGATGGAAAAGGACTTGCCCTTGTCTTTGCGGATGAGCTTGCCTCCATTGTCTTCCCTATTCTCGTAGGGGCAATCGGCGACGAAGTGACTCACATTACCACAGTTGTAGCAAGTCCTCACACGTTGACCTTTGCCTTTATGGCCATTAGACTTGTTTCTTGAAAAGTTGGGCTTGGAGTTTCTTTTGTTGCCCCAAAATTGCCTCATAATCTTCTTCTTCTTCCTCATCATGAACTACCTTGGCCTTCAAAGCAAGGTTGGGCTTCTTTGAGCGTTGAACACGAGCAAGTGCGTTGTCGGCGGTCTTGTTCAAAATGTTCATAGCAATAAACTCATCCAACACATCGTTAGAGGACAAGGTGTGGAAGTCCGATCTTTGACGAATCACGGAGGACATGCTCTTGTTGAAAGGCATAATGGCCTTGAGGAACTTGCGCTTGATCCAATTGTCATCCGTATCCTTGCTCCCGTGATCTCGGAGTGAGACCGCAAGAGTAGTCAATCTCCGGTAAAGCTCACGAGGATCTTCATCTTCATTCATAACAAACTCATCGGCCTCATCAAGAATAACCTCAAAGTTGGAGCGTTGAATGCTCGAGCTTCCCTTGTACAACGAGTTGATATGCTCCCAAGCATCTTTGGCAAGAGTGAATGGGCGCAAATGAGGAAGCTCTTCGGGAGGCATGGCGGCTTGAAGAATGAACAAGGCGGATGCATTGAGTTATTGTCCACTTCTTCTCTTGGGGACAAATTGCTTGAGTCATGAGGATAATAGCCTTGTTCAATGATTCTCCAAAGTTGAGTTGAGCTAGAGTTCAAATGAGACTTAATACGAAACACCCAATTAGCAAAGTTAGTCAAATCAAGCTTAGGAGGAGGACCATGATTATTTATATGAGGTGAGGGGACCGGTCCTCCATAGACCGGGGGAGGAGGAACCGAGGCATGGGTTCCCGTCCCATTCTTACCATGAGGGAAAGATGTATGAGTGTCTTTAGCCGTTTCCTTGCCGGAATTGGCCTCCGATGCCGATGCAGTGGGATTAACCACAAGCAACGGATCGGGAGGAGACTTCAACCCCTCAAGGAGCTCTTTCATCATGGACTTGACCTCGGCCGTCATAGATGTCTTTAGTGAAGCCATAGCTTCATTCAAAACGTCTATAGTGACCGTGGTCAACTCCACGGCCTCGGGAACATCCCCAACACGCTCCCCGTCGTCAACCATACTCTTCGGGTGGTGAAACCCTTAATAAAGAGACGAGGCTCTGATACCAATTGAAAGGATCGATATGGTTGACTAGAGGGGGGGGTGAATAGGCAACTACCAATTTTTAGCTTTTCTTAACAAATTAGGGTTAGCAACAAAATAGGTTGTCTAGATATGCAACTAAGTGAGCAACCTATATGATGCTAACAAATACAACACAAGCAAGTAAGAGGATACAATACAAGTAGCAAGCACAAAGTAAAGGTAAGAGATAACCACAAGTGGATTCGGTGAAGACGAGGATGTGTTACCGAAGTTCCTTCCCTTTGAGAGGAAGTACGTCTCCGTTGGAGCGGTGTGGAGGCACAATGCTCCCCAAGAAGCCACTAAGGCCACCATATTCTCCTCACGCCCTCACACAATGCGAGGTGCCGTGAATCCACTAGTGGTGCCCTTGAAGGCGGCAACCGGACCTTTACAAACAAGGTTGGGGCAATCTCCACAACTTAATTGGAGGCTCCCAACACAACCACGGAGCTTCACCACAATGGAATGTGGCTCCGAGGTGACCTCAACCGTCTAGGGTGCTCAAACACCCAAGAGTAACAAGATCCACAAAGGATTAGTGGGTGGAATCAAAATGTCTCTTGGTGGGAGTGTAGATCGGGGCCCTCTCCTCCAAACCCTAGCAAATCACCAAGGTCTATTGGCTAGGGAGAGAGATCGGGCACTTTTGAGCTTTGGAGCAACAATGGAGCATAGGAGGAAAAGAGGTAAGTCCACTTGGGGAAGAAGACCCACTATTTATAGGTGGGACAAATCCAACCGTTATCTTCCCCCAGCCCGCACTCAAGCGGTACTACCGCTCCTAGGAGCGGTACTACCGCTTGTGCGGTAGTTCCCGTTGTCCCGTGCGAGTAACAGAAAACAGGAGCGGTAGAACCGCTCCAAGCGGTACTACCGCTCATCGCAGCGGTACTACCGCTTAAGAAATCGCAGGACAGAGGAAACAGAGGTAGCAGGGTAGTACTGGAGCGGCAGTCCCGCAGCAAGCGGTACTACCGCTCTACTACCGCCCCACTACCGCTTAGGGAAAAATAATACCAGAAGAAAATACGGTAGTGCAACGGTAGTAGGGGCGGTAGTACCGTGTCAAGCGGTACTACCGCTCTACTACCGCTTTACTACCGCTTAGCGAAAAAAGATGCCAGTAGAATTCACGGTAGAAGATCCGGTAGTACCGTGTCAAGCGGTACTACCGCAGTCCCAAGCGGTACTACCGCTTGGGTGAATTCAAATGGCCCAAAGGCAGATAGAAAGAATGCTCCATGTTGCGGGAAGGCTTTGTGGGTGCATATGGTTTGTGTACGTGTTGATTCCACCCATACCTTCCAATGCGGACCCCCTCTTAATAGTACTGGTTCCCTACGACTCAAATCCACCAAAAAGAAATCGTCGGAGAATAACCGTCTTCGCTCTTTATCACCGAGGGGAATAAACCGTCTCGTGCCACCTAATGAAATCTGAAATGCTCAAGGCACACGGTTAGTCCGCTAAAGCATTGTCATCAATCACCAAAACCATCAGAGAGAAATTTGCCCTAACAGAAAAGATTTGAATCATCACAACAAGGGTAGAGAGGGAAGAAACACCATATGATCCAACTATATTAACAAAGCTCGCGATACATCAAGATCGTGCCGAATCAAGAACACGAGAGAGAGAGAGAGATCAAACACATAGCTACTAGTACATACCCCTAGCCTCGAGGGTGAACTACTCCCTCCTCGTCATGGAGACCGCCGGGATGATGAAGATGGCCTCCGGTGATGATTTCCCCCTCCGGCAAGGTGCCGGAAAAGGGCTCCAGATGGGATCTCCTTGGTACAGAGGCTTGCGGCGGCGTAAAAACTCATCTAGGTTAACTTTCGGGGGTTTCTGAATATATATGATTTTTCAGCGTTGGAATCACGCAAAGAGGTGCCACAGGGGGCCCACGAGGCACCAGGGCGCGCCTGGGGGGGCAGGCGTGCCCAGGTGGCTCGTGGGGCCCCTGTGGCTCTTCTTCTGCTTCCTCGAAGCTTCCTGGGTCCGTTTCCTTCCAGAAAAAATCGTCAAAAAGTTTCGCTGCATTTGGACTTCATTTGATATGGATTTTCTGGAAAACCAAAAACAAGCAGAAAACAGCAACTGGCACTGGGCACTAGGTCAATATGTTAGTCCATAAAAATCATATAAAGCCATATAAAAGTGCATCAAAATGATACAAAACTATAATAAACATGGCATGAATACTTCATAAATTATAGATACGTTGGAGACGTATCAGAGCTCCTGCTAAAAAGACATCAGGTTGGTAATAAATTATCAGGGACTCTAGACTGAAGAATACTCCAAACTGAAGACAATGCTCAAGGATATGGCCTCTGGTTAATGGTTCAGTGGTATAAAATCAGTGAAAGGATCCTATATACATTTAGTTTCACCATGTAAATAAGTGCACTTTGTAGTCAATATTAACTATATTTTGTTTATGTTCTACTCATAGATAAATGGGATCGCAAGATTCAGGCAAAGGGGTCAATGTGCAAGAAAATGAGCAGATGAACATGTTGACGCTTGAGAAGCAGCGTGCAGAGCGGCTCAAAGAGGCGATGTTCAACTGGATCAACGACGTTGAACACACTCGGGGACAGATCCCGGAGCTGGAGTTGGACTGGAGGAAGAAGATGACAGAAAAGCAACTTTCCAGCCTCGAGACGTGCATCTTGGTAGAGGCTAGCGACAAGGATATGTGGGAGATGTGGCCTCTTCGTACTTTTGTGTCCATACCCGAAGCAGATGTCGTGGTCAAGTGGGCTCTTCTGCAGGGCGGTTCTTCTAATCCGGAGCGGGCCGCACGCTGGTCCTCGCGGTATCCGGCTGCCGCAAACGCACTAGATTATATATAATGCAATGGAATTATGTAATGTAATGAGATTTCATAGGCAATGGCCTTTAATTAGGTAATATAATGTGATTTCATATGCAATGCCTTTAGGTAATATCATGCGATTTCATATGCAATGCATTTATGTAATGTAATGTGATTTCAAATGATGCAACACAATTATTATTTTTAATTTCGACACACGGGATAGTGGCGTTGACGCATGTCAGGCGCCAGCAATAACATATGTATCTCCGGCGTGGCCCAGACACGCATGTAATAAGACCTTACTACTGGCGTCGGACGAAGACGCCGCTAGTGAGACTTATCACTGGCATTATACTACCGGCGTCTCGGCTCCGCGCCGGTAACCACGATTTCGCAACGCCGCTACTAGGTTTTTTCCTACTAGTGGATGTTGATCATGTGATGAATTATTTCTTTCTGTCCAGAGCTATGCATGCCAGTATGTTTCATCTATATATGTATATTTCGTGGAAGTGGTGTGCATTAGTTGGGTTCGATCTTGCAAGTAATTTACCGTAGTGATAAAAAGTGGAAAAGGCTTTTATATAATTGTTGCCACTAAGGGTTAAGCTTTATTAGAGTGTTCACTGGATTCCCGTAAACACAACAGTATGTCATCTTGCTAAATGCAACTACCTGTGTCCACACTTAATGTCCAGATGATGCAGAGGGATCTCGATCTATGGACGGGCTATTTAGTTATTAGATGAAGAGATGATCTTGATTTAATAGTAATACAGACATACCGCCCATGTATGTGTCTGGCATGAGCATGAAACATTTCATTGTGCATTTTTTCACAAGCTTATGTTACTTACGCACTTTTATGCTTTGGGGAGTTACGCTTGGTGAATCTATGAACCCCGGTTCAGTTTTTAGCAAAGAATCACCTTCCAACAACTTTTACACGCAATGTTATTTTTAGTTTTGTTTTATTCTGAAAATGTAAAAATGTTTTACTCACATTATCTTTTAATTGCCTTGTGCAACTAGTAAGACTAGCAAGGATTGACAACCCTTGTTAGGCTTGTTGGGGACACAAGTGAAATTTGTTTGCAGAGCATTCGTACCTCCACGGGCTGATACCTGCGTTTCTCAACTGAGGGAAGCTTGCAACGTATTATAAACTCCTACACTTGGGAGCCCAACAGATCCCCTCAAAAGATTTACAAAGTTATCAAAAAATCCAAAAAGATTTACATTTTCAGCCCCTAGTTACTTTCATGTTTAGTGGTTGTAATGAAGAACTTGGGTAAGATTCGCACACCTGAGATGGAAATTCTTACCTTCGAACAAAGGGAAGGAGAGAGTTCAACAAATGCTTGGTTTAGGATAAGAAAACTAAATGATGATGCTGCAACCAAGTGCTGAACAACTTTACTCAGAAATTTCTACATTGGATTGTCAGCTTGGTTCAAACATGTGCTAGACACCATTTCAGGAGAAACTTCCTAGGTAGTAATACTTTTGAATTCCTTTAATGTTATAGAAAGTCTAGTTGGGCCAGCACCAAAAGAAAAGAAACCTGAGTTGATAAATGAAAACATTATTATCATAGAAAAGTTGAAAAATCATGCGAAGTTATTCCTATTTTGGAGCAATTAAACAAGAATGCTAAAACACTCCAGAGTTCTCTTGGTAGGTTGAGTTATTACTTCAAAAATAACTTAAAATGTATTTTAATACTGTATATATTTGATGTTGTAGATATCAGCATATTTTTTTATATATATACTCGGCAGTGCACAAGAAGCAGTACACAAGAAGCAGTGCCAACCTATCCCCTCAAAATCAATGTAAGCCCGTTTTCATTATTTTTTGACTATAACGATCGAACTGGAGGTATCTCTCCTTTTATTCTTCCATCAACCCTTTCTAAAAATAGCGATATTATTGGCTAGGTACAATAGCTGCCAAATACTACTATAATACAGTTTACTCACTCCCTGCAAGTATAAACAAGACAAGCCGAAAAATGATTAGCGTGCATAAATAAATTGTGATAACATGACTCTGCTTGGACCATCAGTCCATGCGTACTAGCCCCATTATTCTCAGAGCGCACATGACATGAGCCAGACTTGCATACGCACAGCTGGAGCTCCTGGATCATTGGTAATGGTAGGCTCGCTTAACTTGACACGCTTCAAATACCATCACACTGTCCAAAGACACACACACAAAAAAAACACCGTCTTGCATCAAAAGATGCTCCAGGCCTCGCCACAGACGGTAACTTTTCGTTGCTTAGCCTCGTATACTAGTTTCCTTTTCTAGCCCCTTCACCTGGGCCCTGGTTTAGCCCACAGGCTGGCTAGGCTTCTCCAACAAGCTGGCTGGCTTTGCAAGCATATTTCTTCGGCGTCAAGCTAACGAACTTCCTCTTCTTCTTTTTTTAGAAGAAAAATAGAACGGCCAAGCTAGCCAACCGACTCTTGCTCGCGCAGTCAAACGTGTTCCACAGCAGTAGCTCCGCCCAGCGCCCACCCGTGCGGGCTCCGCCAGCCTCCGCTCCACTACCACACTCGCTCCACGTCACATCACTCCACGTATAAACCAGTATAAAACACCGCCTCCCCCATCACCAGCAGCACACCGAGACCAAGTCACCACCAAATCCAAGGATCAAACGCCAGAAAGCTTTCTCCAGCGAGCAGAGCAGAGGCAGCCAGCGGCGATGGCAGTGGGATTCCGTCGGGCGCTCGACGCGCTCACGTCGCCCAAGTCGGCCCTGCTGGAGTGCGCCCGGCCCAAGAAGCTGTCCTCCTACGCGCGCGTCCGCTCCATCAGCCTCCCGGTCCGCCTCCACCCGCTGGTGGCCGCGCTGCACGACTCGGCGCGCGCGCTGCTCCGGTGGGCGGACGAGCCCGCGCAGACGGGGCCCGCCTGGGTCGCCGACGGGGCCGACCGGGCCGGGCAGGTGCTGTCGGGGCTCTCCGCCATGCTCCACCACCCGCAGGCGCGGGACGCGCTCCGCCGGCCCTGGACGGAGCAGCTGCTCGACGACCTCCTCCTCCTCGCCGACTTCCACGGCTGCTTCAGGGACTCGCTCGTCGCGCTCCGCCAGCTGCTCAACGAGACGCACTTGGCCCTGCGCCGGCGCGACGGCGTGCGCCTCGCCGCGGCGCTCCGCGCCCAGCGCCGCGCCGCCAGGGAGGTGTCCCGCCTCGCGTCCTCCGCGCGGGACCTCTGCCACCGCGCCGCCCCCGACGACGACCTGGACGAGATCACGCTCGCCGACGCCTTCGCGGCCGCCACGGCCGCCGTGGCCGCCGCCTCCGCCGCCATATTCTCCGGCCTGTCGTCCGCCTCGGCCGAGTCCGCCGCGAGCGCCGCCCCGTCCCCGAGGACCCCGACGCCCTACTCCCCCGCCCGCACCCCCGCCAGCCCGATGTGGCTGGTCACGGACCTCCTCCGCCGGCGGAGGACCGTGTCCTTCTCGTTCGAGGACTACTGCAACGAGGAGGAGGAGGAGAGGAAGGCGGCCATGGGCCGGGTGCGCGGCCTCGAGGAGTGCGTGGCCGCCGCCGAGGCCAGCGGCGAGCAGGTGTACCGCGCGCTTGTGAACGCCAGGGTGTCGCTGCTCAACCTGCTCACGCCCACATTCTGACGATCCCTTCTTTCCCGTGTTCCCCATCAGCTTGAGTGACACCGATTTTTCTGGAGAGCAAGGCTGCATGTGAGCCTGTGAGATTAGTGCTAGAGATTCCATTCCGATTCGTTTGTTGACCCCTGTGTGTACATGATGTAGATACTCTTGCTTGCAATGGAAAAGACTTCCCAATTAACTAGATGAAAACCTTGTGATGAATTGTTTACTCGCCAATCTCCTCCTTACAATACTCTCTGCGTTGGTGCTATGCATCCTTTCCTCTGCCTGCATTGCTTGTGCAAGAGTACCCCAATAATGGACTTAATTAGCATTTCCTTCGTTTGTTTTCTTCCTTGTTCTTGAGCAAGTGAACATTGTGTTGTTTCCATTTCAACTGCCAGCAATCAGGGAGGGAGAGCTCGTCTGCCTCACATGCATGCATGCATGCATGCATGGAACATTGGCACATTGCCGTCAGCTGCATGCATGCATTCACTGCCGAGAAATCTTTCTGTTGCTTGGGCGCTTTCGCTCGTTCTGGCATGGACTCTCGTGGTACCAATGGAGTTAATGTGCCAAGCTGGAGTGGCCGATCAGTGACCAAACTCGATCCATCGCCAGCTTCTCCCTGCAGCTGAGGCTGACATTCATCCACACGCACCTAGCTGCCCTGCATGCTCCCATTAAAAGCCTACCCTAACTAATCAACAAGTTAGTCCCAGCGTGTGAATTACAGAGAACAAAATGACAGTGACCACAGAACTTATGGCATATCACATCTACTCCTTCCGTCCCATAATATAAGAGCGTTTTTGACACTAGTACCAAGTATCCATCGAACTGTAGTTTTCACATCTGCAGGAGAGTACTGCCAAACATATGCAGTTTGTGCCAAAGATGGACGAAATCATCAGCTCGAGTCGTACGTGTTAGAAGGGATAGAGGGAGATTGATGGAATCGTTGTTTATTGCTTGGACCTCGGTGTAGGATAACGCAGTAGGAAACAAAAAAATTCCGACCTACGCACCAGCCCAGGACCATTATGGAGACTGCATACAAGGTTTGATCTTTTTCGTTACCGACTCGTAGCGCAGCGGAAGTAGAGTCGATGACGATCGGCGGTGCAGATCCCCGCAGCTAGGATTTACAACCTCCCAACCGCGAGGATGTACTCCCTCGCCTGCTCCCCGGACGGATCTCCGGGCAGCCCTTCGGGAGGCCTCAGGACAGTCCCTCGGATAGTCCCACCGGACGGATCCTCGGACAGCCCTTCGGGAGGCCTCTGGACAGTCCCTCGGATAGTCCCACCGGACGGATCCTCGGACAGCCCTTCGGGAGGCCTCACTGACAGCCCTTCGGGCGGGTCACTCGGACAGCCCTTCGGGAGGACCCCCGAAACACGGACAGTAACTCGGACAGTCCTTCGGGAGGCACTCTCGAACTAAGACCGAAACTACGATCTCTCTACAGAGTTGCACACATACGGTGTCATCTATCCGGCAGGGCTTCGCCGTCCAGAACTAGTTCCCACCGGAACCCAGACAGCCTTTCGGCTCTACGAAACTATTTCGCTGGGAGGGAGAGAGAAGCCAGAAATGTCATGGCACTTGTATGTGAGAAGGAGTGAGTGTGGAGGCAGCCCCTCCACCTCTATTTATAGGAAATCCAAGGGGTAGGGTTTCTTGGCCCCCAAGCCTTCTAGAAACCTTTTGGGAAAATATCCCAAAAGGTGACTTTTCCATAAATATCCCAAAAAGCACTTTCACTATTCACGACGACATTTTTCAGCGTCCGGTCGAACTGAAAATATTTATGTGGGCTTAGAACATTTCCAGTACCCACTAAAATAATTTTCAATGCGATCCGGAACAATTCCGGTTTAGTGATTTTCATCTGCGAAAAGCATCTGAAGCGGTTTCGGCAGCTCCAGAACATTTCCGGTTTTCATCCCGGAAAATTCCAGAAAGTTTCCAGAATGATTCTGGCACCCTCCAAGAATTATCAGGCATGTGCCAAAACCAATTTGACTTTATGGTATCCCCTGAAACAACTTTTCAGTTTTACCGAAACTGTTCCGGTGTTCTCTCTGCGGAACTTTTCCGCTGTCCGAAACTTTTCCGGTGTCCGAAAACTTTTTCGGTGATTTTCTCTCAGACTCCCTGTCTAGTATTCAGCAGATAGATGACCCTTAAGCGTGTGACCCTATAGGTTCGGTGAAGCATAGACATGACCCGGAACCCCTTCTGATCAATGATCAACATCGGAGCCGTGGACACCCATATTGACCCCTATACCCACACGAATGAATATTCGAGTGAACATCCAGTTGCCGTGTGCTATTCCTGTTGCTTCGTGATATGTTTCAAATACCCGAGGTGAGACATGTAGGCATCCCCGTGGATCAACAACTTGTCCACTATGCCAGTTACCTCGTTACCGGTATTGTTCTCTTTTCTCGTTCCCGTGTTCCGGCATCCCCGTGATCAAATCACAAAGTGTCTGGCCAGACGATGATGGATACCGTAACACCGAGAGGGCCCAGAGATATCTCTCCATCGTCGGAGGAGCAAATCCCAATCTTGAGCTATCAAGTTACTTGACACACTTTTCCATGAACCCGTAAGCCGCCGTAATAGCCACCCATTTACGGATGACGTTTAACAAACCCCAAAGTTCATGAAGCAAGCATGAAGAAACTCGATACTCTCATGGTCTAAGGAATCATGCAAACGTTAACCATCTCTGTGTTATAAACCATTAACTAGTGACGAATGTATCTCATAGCATAACATCAATTCGGGTCGATTCAACACAAATGTTCTTCCAACATTGTGCCCTCAAAATTGCCGGCATAGCCATGCCCATGATCAGGAAAACAGGATCATCATGCAATACTTGAGCCAGTCTTAGAGGCTTGACTAGGAATATATTTTACCGTTTATTATCCCACACGTGCACATGAGTTTCCCTCCAAGCCTCGTTTTATTTGTAGACTCGAGAATCATTGCAGTTATAGCATGGAACATAAACATAATTATGAACAGGGAGATAATCAATAACATTTATTATTGTCTTTAGGGCATATCTCCTACAGACGCCCACTTGCACTAGAGTCAATAATCTAGTCAATGCTAATGCATTTTACACCTATGGCATACTGGTGTAAAATATGCTTCGCTTGTGGTATAGCCTGATGTCCAACGGATCTGACAACTTCAGCTCCGTGTGTAACTATGCATATCCCCGCGTTTTCACGCTTTCACAAAATTCATATTTTGTGTGGACTTGGCTTTGTATATATGTGAATCACAGGTCAAACCTTGATTCCTCAGACTGAGCTATGGAGCAACTATCTGCAATAGTGTCCCATTGACCAAAGCCATCTTGGAACCATACTAAGTTCTTGAATGAACTATATGATTCAACATCTTCTTTGTCGCTTCTAAAGCATCAACATACTTAGCCTATGTTATAGAATTCGCCACAGTATCTTGTTTGGAACAATTTCCAACTACCGTGCCACCATATTGTGTATTACACAAATCCCTTAACTTAAATCGAAAATCGCATGGAGCATTGATGAAGATTGTATCGATGTAATTACTTACAACGAGCACTTCATAATCTCTGCTTGCGAGAAAACATGTCATCAGTACTACTCTAGTACTCAGTGACATCTTTCACTGTTGTCCTATGATCAGTACTTTGATCACTTTGGTATCTATACTCGCAACAACTTTGGAGTATCGGACATATCTGGTTGTTTTAGATACCATGGAATACATGATTAATCCAAACACAAGAGTGTGTGGAATCTCCATCATGTATTTCACTCATCAGTGTTTTGGGACACTGAGTCTTGCAAAAACTCTTTCCATGTGACATCGGCAAGAATCACTCCTTGGCGTTTTAAATGCTAAAAGGTTTTAGCATCTTGTCAATATGTATTCATAGCTTAGCCCCATTAGGTAAATCTATCTCCATAGATCATCATGCCTAATATTGAGGCTATTTAGCCTAAGCACTTCATCGAAAAACTATTTTCAAATGAAGTCCTTAATTCGTGTCAAGAAATTTACTTCTAATTAACAATGTGTCAAGCACACAACGTTTTTAGAAATATTATTATGCTCCCACTTACTTTCTTGAATCACAAGCATCTTCGTTACCCATTGATGAAGTCAAAACCCTTTTTGACCATTTCATCAAAACACGAAGATTCCAACTCCATTTTGCTCTCTTCTGTCCATTGCTGGAACTCTGAAGTTTGCATACTTACTAGCATCCTCTGGACTGACAAAATACCTTGGACTGTAACACATGCAAGTCCTTGGTTACATTTCCATCAGATGGAAATCCTTTCGCCATCCATGTTTCATATCTCATGATTGAAATATGTATTAATTGCTAGTTCAACCCGAACCGACTTTAAGCATCGCTACGGTGAAACAACCTCATCGTAGTCAACTCCTTGAACTTGTTATTTCAACAAGTCAAGCTTTATGGATAAAACATTTTTATCCGTATCAGTTTTTAGTTCCATAAATATTCGTTAGACTCTAAGCCTTCTGAAAGGTGTATCAAGATTTTAATCTTGAAACATTTATATGGAAACTATCTCGGATTGTATTGGCATTTAGCCAATTCCGGAGTCAGGGCCCATCACCGCTTCCTTGTGTATCGTAGGTATACTGTTGTCCAACAACAATATCTCGTTTGCGCACCTGAGAGGTTTGCACGAGCCTTGCCTACGAGGTTCAGCTGCAAGTTCGACCGAAGTCCATAGATTTTATTGTAGAGACTTCCGTATCAGTCGCAGTAGGAAAACCTTGGAATCACTTCCAAGGTTCCTTTCCTTTGAACTGATGACGAAGATACTGTTTATCTCGTCGAGTTGTAGTGTTCTCCCACTCACCCTTTTTGAAAGAACCATTTCCTTCAAAAAGCATACCGTTCTTTGTGGCAAACCTATTTGCCTCGGTATTGTGAGGGAGGAATACCCATTTACTTGGGATAACCTACAAAGTAGCACTTGTCTGATTTGGAATAGGTTTGTAACCTTTTACACAAGCCCCATATACCAAATGTTAAGAAAAGATATAACATGGTTGGGCGTACCATACCATGGCGTCATTTCAACAGACCCGATGGAGCTCTTTTCAGTGTAAAAGTCGCAGTCTCTAAAGCATCACTTTAAAAGTGATAATGGCAAATCTATTTATGTCATCTTTGATCTTACCATGTCATAAATGGTTTGATTACATCTACACGGACTCTCCACTTGCAGTGGTGTTCCGGGAGGTGCAAGTTATGAAACCCCTTTCACAACTCATCAGACATTCGCTAAACTTGTAACTCAAATATTCCTTTCTGCAATCGAATTGTAGAAACATAATTTTCTTGTTACAACAACTTCTACTTCATTTTTGAAAACCTTATGAATTAATTCAAAAGATCCAGACTTACGTCTCAACAAGTAAACATCCATATATCTACTTGAGTCATTTCTGAAGATAGATGAATCCACTACTTGCAACAACATTTATTGGACTACACACATCATAATGTATGATCACCAATATGTTCTTTGCTCGTTCCTTATGGCCTGTGAACGGTATTTCAGTCACTTCACTTTTCAGAGGAAAGTTGCAAGTGTCAGATGATTCAAAATCAAATGACTTCAAAATCCATCATAATGGAATTTTCCATGCGGGTTTCTCCAATGTGACCAAATGCAGTGCCACACTTGTGTGGTATTCTTTTAGTCTTGCGACATTTAGCGTCAGTGTTATGGATGTATCATATTTCCATCAATATTCATAACATACATCCCATCTAGGATGGAAGCATGGCCCTTCATGTTATTCATAATACTGAACAACAATTGTTGTTTTTATGAACAACTCTTTTGCAACAAACATTGTGCAATGGGCTAGAGTGTATGAAACTCTAAAATGAATTATGAAAGTAAACCCAGAGGTAATGTATTATTATTATCAATATTCATAACATACGTCGCATTCATAATGAAAGTATGGCCCTTATGTTATTCATAACACCGAACATCAAAAGTTCTCTTATGAACAACCTTCTTGCAAGATACCTTATGCAAAGGGCTAGAGTGTGAAACTCCAAAATGAATTATGAAAGTAAATACATAGGGAATACACCGATGGAAGGCATAGTAACATTTACTATGTTCCATGTGTGTATCTTAACCTCATTCCTGGCTAGTCTTTCAGGCCATAGTAGTTCTTACATCGAATTGCAACAGAATGCAATCGAGCGGGTATCTTTGTGATTAACTCACAATACCCAAGAATCAGTGATTAACAATTTAATCATAATTCCCAAGAACTATATCTTTGACCATCCTCCTATACATCAAAAACTTGTATGACATTCATACATGAGCTGGATATTCCAGTCTTCTTTCTTTCTGGCATTATACTTCTAACAGTTTAACTTTCAGTATTTCTCCTACTCTCAGAAGAAGCACTCAACTTAAGAGTGGTATTAGCCCCGGACTTCCTAGGCGTGAAAGTTTCACTAACACCCTTCGGACACTTCCTTTCTCTTTAAGTTGTTGTTTTATTCACCATCATCATATGACACGCGTTCTACTGGATCCCTCTCTTATCAGTCTAATGCATAGTAAACTCCTTTACTAATAGTTTGCAAACAAACATTGCTTTGGATATCTCATATCTTTTAGCCTTTGTCTGTCTCTGAAAATGTTTTTCAGATTCCATGAATATCACATAACTATCCAAACTTTCGAAGTTCGGGTCTCATGGAAGCAAACATATTGCACTTTGACTGAAAAGGAATTCTAGCTTTTGGATCGAAGGACGTGAGTCACATGATCCATAGCATTAGCGAGAGAATACCGAAAACATGCGATAGGACAAAGTCCTTCTCGGCACTCTAGAGGACAATCCTCACATTATATTACCAACCGTAAAGTTTTAACCAGATATTTAACAGCTATTCAATTTTAATAGGGAAGGTGGAAACGCGAGCCATTATTCTACAACTATTATGCAAATCACACTTAGACAGTGTTCAAAATTAATTGCACTGAGAATTAAAAGAATTAATTCTACAGTGCGCTCCCACTCAAATCAGTATCTCTCAAAATTGATTATGAATGATTCAAGACACGAATTTCAATTCAACGCCATTGATGGTGAGCATCACTGATGACGAGAACTTCAATCGTTAGGCAAACTTGCCGATCTCATCTCTATGTGACTCTTGTTCATCTTTCGATGCGTGTGTTCCGAGCTCATGACTTTCATGCCTGAACGTCAAGACAACCAAGTGATCTCGCTGCGAGGTCTTAACTCACCCGCCTCACACATCCCTAATCGTTCGTACCCATGTCAGCATGGCGCACCCCGAAAAGTTAGGTGCCGTGACGGTGCTACACTTGGGAGAACACTAACTACTTGATATTTTTTGTGAGAGATCACCCTAATAAAAAGCGACTACCGCGCAATCAAGAAGGGTGCATCATAAGGGATAAACATCTCAGGCAATTCATAATAGCATGATATGGTATAGCCCTTTCTGACGGAGAAGTCTTTCATTTCTTCGTCTTCGGCATTCGCGTTGGTGTTCACCTTCGCGAAGATTGCCACCACCTTGTCGATGCACCAGATAATATTGCTATCTCTATAGCTAATAAAATAAGTGCATTACTGAAGGTTGACACACAGGTCATTAAAGTGACAATCATATGGCTCCAGCCATCATGCCGAATCATGACACGCAGGTCATGTTAATCAATTTACATTATATAGTCATCTCATACATAATCAAATTATAATGAGCACTGCTATACCACATCACATGCACATGCAAACCATCCTGCAAAACCAAGTTTATTTTACGTGGCTTCTAAGATTTCGAAACAAACCGAAGCTACCAACGTCCATCATCAAGTATGATAATTCAAGTTGCTAGATTAACTTTCCAGGGTGTATGAAACACGAGATAATAAAATCTCGAGCCCCATACTAAACTTCGTCATACGCGTGACCCCCGTGCAGATCACATCTGTATTGCCCTTTCGTCTGCGAAACATCCATCTTTCTCAACTATGGTGGAACCCAAAGAACTGTTAGCACTTCGTTGATCTGTCAATCAGCATACTCAGGAGCAGCATGAAAGGATCGCGGATTGCCAGAACTTTGTGAGATTCCACCATGCCGTCAAGATCAGGACTACGCAAATTCAGGGGAAGCAACAAGAACATCGGGTAACAGATTTCATCTGCTACCCGCACAAATAATTTTCAGCAATAGATCTCATCTACTACCTAATTATATTGTGCAACACCCATACATCTCTATGTATTCTAGATCGCAACCTGCATCTACGCATAGCACGGCTCTAGATGCCACTGTAGGATAACGCAGTAGGAAACAAAAAATTTCCGACCTACGCACCAGCCCAGGACCACTATGGAGACTGCATACAAGGTTTGATCTTTTTCGTTACCGACTCGTAGCGCAGCGGAAGTAGAGTCGATGACGATCGGCGGTGCAGATCCCCGCAGCTAGGATTTACAACCTCCCAACCGCGAGGATGTACTCCCTCGCCTGCTCCCCGGACGGATCTCCGGGCAGCCCTTCGGGAGGCCTCAGGACAGTCCCTCGGATAATCCCACCGGACGGATCCTCGGACAGCCCTTCGGGAGGCCTCTGGACAGTCCCTCGGATAGTCCCACCGGACGGATCCTCGGACAGCCCTTCGGGAGGCCTCACTGACAGCCCTTCGGGCGGGTCACTCGGACAGCCCTTCGGGAGGACCCCCGAAACACGGACAGTAACTCGGACAGCCCTTCGGGAGGCACTCTCGAACTAAGACTGAAACTACGATCTCTCTACAGAGTTGCACACATACGGTGTCATCTATCCGGCAGGGCTTCGCCGTCCAGAACTAGTTCCCACCGGAACCCAGACAGTCTTTCGGCTCTACGAAACTATTTCGCTGGGAGGGAGAGAGAAGCCAGAAATGTCATGGCACTTGTATGTGAGAAGGAGTGAGTGTGGAGGCAGCCCCTCCACCTCTATTTATAGGAAATCCAAGGGGTAGGGTTTCTTGGCCCCCAAGCCTTCTAGAAACCTTTTGGGAAAATATCCCAAAAGGTAACTTTTCCATAAATATCCCAAAAAGCACTTTCACTATTCACGACGACATTTTTCAGCGTCCGGTCGAACTGAAAATATTTATGTGGGCTTAGAACATTTCCAGTACCCACTAAAATAATTTTCAATGCGATCCGGAACAATTCCGGTTTAGTGATTTTCATCTGCGAAAAGCATCTGAAGCGGTTTCGGCAGCTCCGGAACATTTCCGGTTTTCATCCCGGAAAATTCCAGAAAGTTTCCAGAATGATTCTGGCACCCTCCAAGAATTATCAGGCATGTGCCAAAACCAATTTGACTTTATGGTATCCCCTGAAACAACTTTTCAGTTTTACCGAAACTGTTCCGGTGTTCTCTCTTCGGAATTTTTCCGCTGTCGGAAACTTTTTCGGTGTCCGAAAACTTTTTCGGTGATTTTCTCTCAGACTCCCTGTCTAGTATTCAGCAGATAGATGACCCTTAAGCGTGTGACCCTATAGGTTCGGTGAAGCATAGACATGACCCGGAACCCCTTCCGATCAATGATCAACATCGGAGCCGTGGACACCCATATTGACCCCTATACCCACACGAATGAATATTCGAGTGAACATCCAGTTGCCGTGTGCTATTCCTGTTGCTTCGCGATATGTTTCAAATACCCGAGGTGAGACATGTAGGCATCCCCGTGAATCAACAACTTGTCCACTATGCCAGTTACCTCGTTACCGGTATTGTTCTCTTTTCTCGTTCCCGTGTTCCGGCATCCCCGTGATCAAATCACAAAGTGTCTGGCCAGACGATGATGGATACCGTAACACCGAGAGGGCCCAGAGATATCTCTCCATCGTCGGAGGAGCAAATCCCAATCTTGAGCTATCAAGTTACTTGACACACTTTTCCATGAACCCGTAAGCCGCCGTAATAGCCACCCATTTACGGATGACGTTTAACAAACCCCAAAGTTCATGAAGCAAGCATGAAGAAACTCGATACTCTCATGGTCTAAGGAATCATGCAAACGTTAACCATCTCTGTGTTATAAACCATTAACTAGTGACGAATGTATCTCATAGCATAACATCAATTCGGGTCGATTCAACACAAATGTTCTTCCAACATTGTGCCCTCAAAATTGCCGGCATAGCCATGCCCATGATCAGGAAAACAAGATCATCATGCAATACTTGAGCCAGTCTTAGAGGCTTGACTAGGAATATATTTTACCGTTTATTATCCCACACGTGCACATGAGTTTCCCTCCAAGCCTCGTTTTATTTGTAGACTCGAGAATCATTGCAGTTATAGCATGAAACATAAACATAATTATGAACAGGCAGATAATCAATAACATTTATTATTGTCTCTAGGGCATATCTCCTACACTCGGGGCGGCGACGCAGCGATCCGAAGGGATGACACGGCGGCAACCGATGGCTCGATCGGCAGTAGGCGCGTGCTCGGGGACGGCTTGGCGAAGACAGGCGCGCGATCGGTTGATCAGACCGACGGCGGCGTTGTACGCGCCATGGCGGGGACGACGCACTGATCGGAGTCGATGGCGACGTTGTCGGTGATGTCCCGAGCGATGACGACGAAGACCGGCGATGGAGACCGCGCGGACGTGCGGCCGGCAGCGACGCACGAAGGCGTCCCTTGGGCGACGCGTCCAGCCTTGCCGCGCGGTTGAGGAGGAAGCGGCCGGTGGAGTCGACGCCGATGTCGGGGCAGAGGCGCGGGGGTCGACGGCGGCGGCGGGCGACGCAAACCGATCTTAGATCGGAAAACCAAAAAGTAAACGCCGATCAAAGCGACCGGCGAGAGAGAGAAAAACCTGGAGCAAGGGCTCGGGAAAAAGACTCTCTAGGGCAGCCGGTCGACACGACCGGCGGACGAACCCTAGGTACGGGTGGCGCGGCCCCCGGCAGCGGTCATGGAGGCCGACCGCCCCGGGGGCGGCGCGCGGGGCGGAAGCGTCAGGCGGCGGCTAGGGTTGGATCGGTTAGGCTGATACCATGTTAGAAGGGATAGAGAGAGATTGGTGGAATCGTTGTTTATTGCTTGAGCCTTGTGGGCATATATATAGGAGTACAATGACCAACTTGAAGTACAAGACAAGATAGGACAAAATCCTAGTCTATCCTATACTTCCTAATAATCAATATACTCAACAGTACGTTGCAAAAGGTTACCGTACACTTAGCTCAAAAGGCGAAAGCAGCCCGGCACCGGGCTCGACCGATCGTCCGTCTGAACGCCAACTTAACAAGAAAAGTGGCTGTTCGCTTTAGCAGTAGGGTCTCCGGCCAACCCTAAACCCTAAACTAATCCAGTACAGTTATTAATAAGTAGCTCGAGTGCTCGATCGATCGCGTCGGCGTGCTTGCATAGACATGTCCACATGAACGAATCAATGTAGCCTACAAATAATTGGGTACCTAATTGGGACGCATCCATGCATGGCCCCCAAATAAGTTGTGGGCTTCTGACAGCCTATGAGAAATCAGAACACCAATGGAGCCCCTGTTGTTAATACTAAGTTACTAACTGAAACCTAATCCAATTCGACCTAATGCGTGGCATAATTTAATTTTTGGGTAGTTGAATGGTGGTAGACCATGGCTGCCGGTTAGCCCATGTGGATCCAAGCCAATGCCACATGCACGCACCTTGATTATCAGACCATTAGAGAATGGATTTAATCTGCGTGCCAAAGCGCTCGTGCGGATATAAGGGTCCGATCGGGAAGTGAAACTTTTGATTGAGACACGCATGAAAAACGCACACGTGTACAGATAGCAAACTGCTCAAAAGTCGACAGAATCTACTGCAGTTCGCTTGGATGCGCCCCACGGCGGTTTGTTATTCAAGTTCTTGAACTTTTTGAGAGGTCGAAGTAAACTCGCGTTGCCAGTGATGGCGATAAAAAGGAGCGGAAAAAGAACATAAAAAGAACATAAAAAGGTGATAAAGGTGAATCACTTGTAGAAACTAGTAAGCGTGCACGTGCAAATGCACGTCTCAACTAATATACAAATATCCCTCGAAAAAAAAGACTAATATACAAATATATATACATTATCTTTTAATTTTTTAGGCAAACAAGCCTGCTTACGTGCTAGGTCTCCATGGCATTTTCTTGAGAGTGTATTTGGAAAAAAATAAGGCCTACATGTAAAGGAACTTCAAAAGTGTGTTCAACATGTAAAGCAAAAACAACTCGGTACATTGAACCACACCCAAAAGTGTGTTCAGACTTCACAAATTTGACCAAATAGGGGCTGAGAAACAGTATTTTTAAATGTGTTTGCCAAAAATGTCTTAAACTTACCCAAAATTATCAGCAGTATATTACACCAAAAAAATTATCATTTAGGCATTGTTAGACCACCATGGGTATACCATATGTTCAAAAACCCAAAAAATTGACAGTTAGGCCTCACGTTACAGAATTGTCACACATAACTTTGGTCTCACAATATATAAGTCTCACACATCATTATCACACATTACAAAACAAAAGGCTCAGAATCCATAAGTCTCATACATGAGCTCAATCCAATGACATATTTCAAGCACAACATTTAGCAGAACTCTACAAGATATACGCAAGATCAGAGGAAGGAAAAGACACTCTTGTAACCAATCCTTGCGGTAGTCTTTGAATCCTGAGAGGTTGAACTACATGTAGGAGGTGGCTGTTGAAACAGATCTTGCTGACTGAAGGGCAAGCGAAGCACAACACGTATAGTGTTTTCTCGCATCGTGTTACCTCCATTATCTTCTTCAAAGAGTAGATCAATGCTGGGAACCTCTCTGTAGCCATAAAAATATCACCTTAGAAGACTTATACTAAGAGAAGGTTCAAAGAATATGGTTGTATATAGAATAATAAGACAGATGAAAATTTGACATGTGATCAATTGAACATAGCGGTCCTCTGTTGACGTAAGGCAACCTTGCAAGCAAAAGACTAAACAGTGGACTAATGGCCAATCAGGCAAGTGTTCTGAGATGAGCACACCAATGAGATGAATAGTACTGATAATTACTAATTCTGAAAGCATGAAATCACGTGGTGTGTACTAATTCAACTCATCTGTCAAAAATCATCAAATATAAATATAATAAATCTGTAGTTATACATCAGTCATAAAAATAAAGCACCTGGTCTGTTACCCTCATAAGTAATTGTCAGCCATGCCCAACAACGATCTCACATTCTGCATCACTGCAACAAATTCAGCATGATTCCTTGAACAATTTGGATCGTCAATAGAAAAAAATATATATAAATACACAACAAAGGTACAAAATGTAAAACACAACAATGGAAACCGATTGCATAGTGTAAAATTAGGTAAAAAGGTAGTGGAAGCATGAAAGTAATGATCCGCAGTGGAGCTTACCAAATATAGATCCTATGTACTGCCTACAAGTGGGAGCACACCAAAAGCTGCAATTAGAAACATATAATGTTAATCCAAAAAAGTTATCATATGTACATGCACCATACAAGGAATCCAAGGTTTGGAGAGCAAACCTGTGTTATCCCTCCAAGACATCTCTGTACACAATGTTCTTGGTGCTTTTACCCGTGGGATCTATTTCTTTATTTGGCTTTGCTAGAACCCGAGTTGTCTGCCTTGACACACCCCTTGACAGTGCAACATAAAGCTGGCCGTGCGAGAATACAGGCTCCGGAAGGTAAATACCAACAGTTGGGATGGTTTGCCCCTGGGCTTTGTTTATGGTCATTGCAAAACTCAGACGAATAGGGAATTGCTTCCTCTTCAACTTGAAAGGAAGTGAATTATCGTCCGAGGGCGCCATCGGGATCCTAGGGGTGAACACTCTCTTTCCAGCATGTTGTCCACCAACAATCTCGGCGTCGATTGCATTATTTTGGAACGCTCTAATCATCAATCTTGTTCCATTGCACAGTCCGTTATTAGGATCGAGATTTCGAAGGAGAATGACAGGACAATTGACTTTAACTTTTAGAAAGTCAATTGGGTAGTTATTGCGTGTATCATCATCGACGGAATCAAAGCTATAGTATACCTTTTCTTGGCCAGGAAATCGGTCAATCATCTTTGCATTTAGGTCGTCCACGTGCTCATTCTTGGTGGAAAGAATAGCACGTGTGCTCATGTAGGCACCGGATGATGCATTCTCATGAAGAGATGGGAACACATGTTCGATAAGCTTCATGACTGGTGCGTCACCAGGTGTGTAACCTATCACAATGTCATCAGGCAGACGCACATAATCATCACCGATCGTCTCCTCCGTTCCATTGCCAATTCTCAAGAGGTATTTGGAGAACCAGGGGTCAGTTTGTGCCCTCATATTACACGTGAGGCGTATTTTTCTAATTTTCTCCCATAGATATGACCTTTGCAACGTGGCGTTAGTGATCTGTGCTCTTGTCCCACGCGTGACCACAGGAAGGACTTGTCTAAAATCCCCTCCAAACACCACAACCTTTCCCCCAAATGGCATTGCACATCCCATGATATCCTGTAGTGACCTATCTAGTGCCTCAACCGCTTGACGCTTCGTCATGGCAACTTCATCCCAGATTATGAGAGATGCTCTCCGGAGCAACTCTGCAGTACCACTCTGCTTGGTGAAGCTACAAATGCTATTATCCATGAGCTTAATAGGAATTTTGAACCTGGAGTGGGCGGTACGTCCACCGGGCTTGATTGATGCAGCTATTCCGGATGTTGCAGTTGCAATAGCTATTTTACCCAATGAACGCACTTTAGCGAGAAGCGCCTTGTAGAGATAAGTCTTCCCCGTGCCACCAGGGCCATCAACAAAGAAAACTTGTCTCTTCTTGTTGACCACGTGATCCAAGATTTCCTCAAACCCAGCCCTCTGCTCAATGTTCAGGGATGTATACAGATCGAGATGCTCTTGATCCACACCGACCGACAACTCCTCTCGAACCTCCCTCAGGAGGTCGCCGGAACCATCACCACCTGTCTCAACCACCTCTGGGAGGCCATAGCTTTTAATATCTTTCCCCATTGAATGCACCAAATCCCGGATGTCTCTAAGGACCATCTGTTCCAGTGTGGCCTGGTTGGACTGGGTACGACGGTAATCCTCGGACATTGACTCCAAATGCTTCTCCCACAATGCGCGGATGTTGGCCGGCTCGCAAAACACAAGAATAGTTACGAAAAGCCTTCTTAGAGCACAGGGCATCTGGAAAGTAGCAGACTCAGTCAAGCAGTCGTCAAGAGATTTGTCAGTCTCTATTAGGCCGATGAGCTCACACGCTTCCCTGAAGGTCGAGCAAAGCCTTCCATTTACAGTTCTCAAATCCTCATATGAAGTGGCACCTCTTCTATGATTCAGAAGCACTCTCAGGAAGTACCTCTCACCATCAGCAGGGTGTGCATAAACAATCCTTTCAACTTGTCCCCGGCCCCTCTGGCTTCTTCTCTGCCACATTTTTTTACCTTTAAGCCATCGAAAGAATTCTGGAAACTCTTTATACAAGAAGTTTCGTGCATAAGGGTCCACCTCATTCATCCTAAAGTATTCTGTGAGCATGATTTTGGAAGAGGACGGTCGGTTCATCACATCCTCTAGGTTATCACTACCCTTGAATGCAACAGTATGCATGTTGGGCAAATGCAGCTGAAGTTGCAACACTGCAGGAGAGACACCAAACATACGGAAAGCACATACCCTGTACATAGACTCTGGTGGTGTTACAAACCTTGCGTCCCTGTATTGCCGAATCTCATTTATGACACCGCCATCATTTCCCTCCGGGTCAACTGAGAAGGAAGCACGATCATGCCCCTTGTATATGTATTTGTACAAATATTTGACTGCTTTTATGCTCGAGCAAGCTTCAACATTAATGTGGCAATTATATCTCATAAGTAGTCCGGGGTTGTACGGGACAACCCATCTGTTGTCCAACACCGCATTCCTAACTTTTACTCGACGGCCATCATCCCTTCTCCTATATAGAGGGTATGAGTCCTTTCCTTGTTGTGTTGCAGGGCAAAACTGTCGAGGGTAACAAAAACGACAATTTCCATCTATCATGCAAGGACAATTCTTCTGGAGAGTACCACATGGGCCGTGGAGCATATGCTTGATAACCAGACCATGCAACACAGGGTACTTCTCACGGCTAGGGATCTCCGCCGAGATTACCCTATCATAGGCGTCTGGATTTGTCAGCTTACTATCTGAGGCCATGACCAGCAGGAAGTGCTCATGCGGCAGACCCCTTTTTTGGAACTCAGTAACATGAGCATACGCTGCAACCGCACCAAAGTACCTCTTTTTTATCATAAGATCTTTCAGACTCCGCATCTTGGCCCTGTATACTCTGGCCACCAGGTCAGGACGGTCTTGTGGTGTTTGTCCGGGTGCAAGTCTGGAAGCTATCTCCTCCCAGTACGGGTTGCAAGTCATAGTGATCAAGTAATCAGGCTTTCCGTATCGCTGGACGATGGCCATCGCATCAAGGAATCTTCGCTGCATGTCTCGATCACCTCCCGGAAAAGTCCGAGGGAGCACGATTCGTTTTCCAATCTGAGCAGCACGCGTCTCACCAGAAGCAATGGTGTCAACAACACCCTACGAAACAAATGAGGCTCATAATTGGTTCTTGCTTTTACAATAGAAGCAGGATGATAACCAACAAGACTATACGTTAGGCTCATAATTGGTTCTTGCTTTTACAATACAAGCAGGATGTTAACCAACAAGACTATAGATTAGGCTCATAACTGGTTCTTGCTTAATTCCACTTATTGAGTAACATACCGGTGTTTGACAAGTTATGATAGTATGTTGATGAGACTGGAGAGGTTTATGTTTACCTGGTAGAGTTCAGCACGTATGAGTTTTTGATTCTGAGGCTTGGAGTAGAAATCAAGCCTCATAGTCTCCATTTTGATGTACATGTCAACAATCCACTGTTGGAAAAGACGCCCCCCGAACAATACGATGTTAAACATTCCTTCCCTGATTTGCAACTTATAACAGTAATACTCCCTCGCACTGACATATTTTTTAGACTCGGCAACTTCGTCCTCATCCTGGTCGTCGTTGTCATCTAGAAGATGGTATGCAAAAATGAAATATCAATAATGCTACTACAGAAGATTGGAGGAAGTCATGGACCAGATACCAACTGTTATGATACAGAGAAGCGGCCATACAATTACCTGCTTCTCGTTCATCGTGCTGGTCGTCGTTCTCATCCTCATCGCTTGCCTGAGCGGGAGCTGGTCCCTCATACGGTAGCCACCGGTTCCATCCTGTCTCCCCAGCCGGGAAAAATAATGGATATGCCAAAGGATCATAGCATCCATAGTAGGCTCTAATGTATATAGGACGGCCCCCTTCTCCATGCACGATAACACTTCTATCAAAAGTGTGTTACGGGTCACTCCCTTCAACCCACATTGCAGCCACCTGAGAGGCTGTAGGGGCATTGTACCTCCGTTGGTCCAATTTTATATTTGTGTTGAGCGTAATCTTATATTCCGCTAGGTCTGGAACAGAACCAAGGCTCCTAAAAACCTCCACATACGGGTTGTTCTCCAATATACGTAGAATCTTCCGTATGAGATTGATATCAAGATCCGAAGAGCGCTTCACCCTATGTTCCAAGGCTTCATCCGTATCATAAATATACAGCTGCAGATGCCTGGGTCCGTGACTACCTGGTACCAGATGGTCCAGACGATGGTACAACTGACCATGAGCACGAAATGTATACACACCGGTTCTTGTCGCTGTGTTGACCCGTTGATCAAGGGTAACTCCAAGACTTGTGAAGGAGAAGTGGGAGTTGAAATATCTAATGTGCTGTCTAAAGTACTTTGCATCCTTATCTACCTGACTTGTAAACAATTGTTGGAGCTCTTGAGGAACCTCTGGGATAAATACCTTGACCTTACCTTTTCTGCAACAGAAGGCTGGACCTTCATACTGGAACCTCATTGCTCCACAATGGACACAGTCTTTTACTGGCTTCAAAACATGATGCTTGGTGGGTAGATTTTTGTAGACATAGTCATAAGGATCATGAGTCTCGAAACTATGCGAACCATCAGCTGTCACTCTGTACGATTCGAACTCATTACCTGGAAAGTCATGAGCAAGAGTTAACTTAGTGCTCGCAAAGTATAGTGCCTCACAACAGTAATGAATTATAATGTCATGTTATGAGTAACCTTGTGCACTGAATAGCCTAATCTCATCATCATCATCATCATACAAAGTTTCTCCCTCTTGGAAGGTCTCCATGTTTTCTATGAGAACACAATGATTGAATCAGCTAAATGTAATGAATGTGGGTACCATTATGCGAGGGAAGACAACACACCTTCAATTTCAACATCTGGTCCCATTGGCTCGAAAACTCCGGCTACATCAGAGTCCTCGTCAATGTTGTAGCCTCCTGGAAGATGTAGCAAAACCAACCCAAGAGAGTAGTCAAAGTTGTCAAATGTATAATAGCATTCTCATTGTGAATATCAAGCAGCTTATGCATTTAAGATCACCATCAAACAATACTATGCAGCACAATCAGACAGTTAAAACACCTATATGGTTGTTTTCTGTGGCAGGTGTGCATGGTGACTGGTATACGGATCCAGATGTCGCACCAGCACGGTCGTACTGGTCGGATGAGGCACAAGTTGTCCGCTTTCTTTTCTTGTACTCACGAACGCGATATAATAAGGCATCTTTCTGGTCCGTGCTCATTTCCGAGTATTTCGTTCTTTTACGAATGCGCTCCTTCTCGTAGCGGGCAGCTGAAACTATATAACGCAAGGTAGAAGTCTCCATGTCAAGTGAAAAGGACATTGTGCTGTAATATAAAAGAATGAATAATTACTGGTAAGTTTCAGCATACCTTGTGGTTCAATGGAGCGTCCAAAGATAAAACTTGTGGGCACGAAGTCACATTGTCCATGCTCTCCTCCAGTCTGTAAGACAATACTATTGTGTTGAGCTGACCTCGCTAGCCGCACGTAAGTCGGATTCCTGTGCAGCCAATCATCAGAAAAGTCCTCCTCTATATTTGGCCCTCCAACCAGCGTGTGTCCCACCCGGGTTATGCCCGATTGTGCTGATCCATTTTGTGTGATACCTACAATAGATGTAGAAACATGTGGGATGATAAGCCCTTTCACAAAGATGTAGCTAGAAAGGAAGTTCACCGGCATTCCGGTTCCAGTCCACAATTTATATGTGCCCTTGCAAGTAATGAAAAACAAATGCTGGTGCTCTCACCAGGCGACGCATCTCCTGACGATGGTTGACACTCTTCGACACTCACACCGGCGGCTGCAGCTGTCGTATTGTGCCGCGCCACCGGAAGAGAAGTACTCTCAGAGATTGGTACCGTAGAGGCTGAAACTGTTTAGAAGAAGAGCAGACAAACTCATAAACCAAGATGAGGAAGTCTCATTAATATAGTAGTATTTGAAGGTTTTATTACCAGGTGAACATAGCGAGCTAGAACTCTGAGGTAGTTCGACAGTAACATTGTGAGCTACAGCTTTTTTCTGTAGCCGAGCCATCCGTAGCTTATGCAAGTGCTCTGCTCTTTGTTCGTCTGATAGTCGGGCATACCAACTCTGGCCAGTCCGTTTTCGGTCAACATTAACATCTTCGGGATGTCGAACAGTAGTCGTGGAGTCCCCTGTACATCTTGCATCTGACACAACGCAGGAGATGAACATCTACGCATTGAGTAAACGGTCATTCAATATATATGATACGCAGAGTATGACCATACCATTTGTGTGTGTTGGTTATGTTGCTCAAAGGGGTACATTCCTGCGATCCTAACGAATCATGTGCCTGAGCTGTTTGTTGACCATTAATAATGTTGAGAGCCTGAGCCTTCTTTTGTTGTCGGGCCATACGACGTTTTTCGAGGAATGCTGCTTTCTTCTCATCAGACAATCGGGCATACCATGACTGAGTACTATTCTTTTTTGCTTCTCGACTATTAGTAGTGACATTTGCATTCTCAGTTATAGATGAGTTCGTTATGTCTTTAAATGGGGAACGATGCGTAGATGTTTCTGGAACTTTGTCTGGACCAATCTTCCTCATCTGTTTGGAAAAACACAAATGTAAAAGAACAAGCAACAAAGAACAGAAAGAACTGAAGAAGCATATGCAATGTTCAGGCAGTGAAAGAGTTGAAACATAATTTGGGAGATGCCTATATTTTGCAGCATGGAAGTCAGATAGTCATCATGTTCTAGATCAACAAGACCCTGAGCACATCCTGACCCCTAACAGAAAAATAGAGACATCCCAAGTGATAATAGGAAAAGGTAGATTCGGCCCCTCCAGTCATGCTTCTCTGAATCTCTCCACGCTAAATTCAGTGCATGGTTCTGTGAATTTCAACAAGTACATCGTTTCCAGTGAAATTCAGCAACAACTACATTGTTTCCTATCATCCAGGAATATAAAGGCTTTGATTTTTTTTCCAGTTTAGTTTAGATTTTCAGGGAGCACTTCAACCCAGACATCGTGAGTATCAATGCATAGCTATTTTTCGAAGTTGACCAACACAAATTGTCATTGCAACCAGAATGAATCAGAGAGGAAGGCACCTGCAGCGTGGACGAGGCGGTCCGGGCGGCGCGTGGACGACGCGGCCGTGCGGCTGTAGCGTGGACGCGGTGGTCCGGGCGGCGCGTGGACGACGCGGGCGTGCGGCTGGAGCGTGGAGGCGGCGGTCCGGGCGGGGCGTGGACGACGCCGTGCGGCTGGAGCGTGGAGGCGGCGGTCCGGGCGGGGCGTGGACGCCGCCGTGCGGCTGGAGCGTGGGCGGTCCGACGGCACGTAGGCGCGGCGATCCGGCGGCGCCTGGCCGCGGCGGTCAGACGGCGCGTGGGCGCGGCACATGTCGAGGCGGTCCGGCGGCGCGTGGAGATCGAGGCAGAGCAGTGGCTGGCGGCGAGGCTGTAGGGAAGAGGTGGGGCGAGGCGTGGGGCAGCGGTTTTGGTTTTGTTCGTGCGTGAAAGAGGAGAGGATTAGCGTTAAAAAAAGAAGATGAGAGTATATTATGTAATGGCACGGTGGGTAATTAATTTATGTAATGGCATGGTGGGTAATTAAAACATAAAACGCGTTTAGTATGCTGGAGGGATGTGGACCATCAGATCATAGGATTTGATGGATAGGATGAATTGGTTCTCCGTCTTTTCGTGCTTTTATAGTGGTAGTAGATGACGGCTTCAATAATTCTCGCTTTCCTCGTTGCTTTGGGCCCTCATTGGAGCCGAGCTGGCCCAGAACGCGAGTCGCTCTCGAGCTTTTTTCTCCGGGGTCTTTTCGAGCCTGGAGCCCGCTACGTACGATCCACCACCGAAGGGATCCGTCAAGCCGAAGCCGTGCCCATCCTGCACGTGATCAACGCCAATCCACCACCCCATTGCTGCCTGGGAGGAAGACGACGATGGGAGAGCACGATCACCCCAACTTGCAGTTGCAGACCGGTAGTTGGAGGTGACGCTTGGCCTTCTGTTTTCCTCTGTTAGTACTACTCGTCATCATTAGCTTACAAGTGTTTACAGATCGTCCCCGCAAAAAAAAAAACCAAATGATAAGTGCCACACGTGTGACACGAAGTAACACCGCCCTGACGTTTTTACAACTAAAATAGCAATCCGAAAAAAAAATGAAACCCAAAGAAAACTGAAACTTGCCATCCAAACAGAAAGTTGTCATGTTTCATCACTAAAGTTGTCATCCCCGGATAACTAAAGTTGCCATCAAAAAACGTCAGGGCAGAATTGCTTCGTGTCACACGTGTGGCACTTATCAGGGTCCAAGAAAAAAGTGTTTACAGATCGGCATTGTCCTTGACACGAGAGGATCGGATCCGGGTTAGCTTTGCCTTTGTTAGGATGAACTGCGGGCGATTGGGACGGCATGGGCGCACTTCGTGGCAATCCCTATTTATCGTTTTGGGAAGATTCTTTTTCCCTTTTCTTTATGTTTTTTTTGTTTTCATTTCTCTTTTCTTTTTTATTTTTCAAATTCGTGAACATTTTTTTGGAATCGTGCACATTTTTTGAACTTTGCATTTTTTGAAGTCGCGCATATTTGTTTTTGCAATTCGTGACATTTTTTGAAATCATGAACATTTTTTGAAGTCGTGATCATTTTTCTAAATTGCAAACATTTTTTTTACAAATTTGCGAACAAGTTTTGAAATCATGAACATTTTTCGAATTCGCAAACATTTTTACAAGGCACAAACATTTCCTGAAATCATGAACATTTGTTTTTCAAAATCAGGAGCATTTTCTAATTCACGAACATTGTTTTGAAGTCGTGAACATTTTTTGAATTCGCAAACATTTTTACAAGGCATAAACATTTCCTGAAATCATGAACATTTGTTTTTCAAACTCAGGAGCATTTTCTAATTCGGGAACATTTTTTTGAAGTCGTGAACATTTTTCGAATTCGCAAACATTTTTACAAGGCACAAACATTTCCTGAAATCATGAACATTTGTTTTTCAAAACTGTGAACATTTTCTAATTCACGAACATTTTTTTGAAGTCGTGAACATTTTTCGAATTCGCAAACATTTCTACAAGGCACAAACATTTCCTGAAATCAAGAACATTTGTTTTCAAAATCGTGAACATTTTATAATTTGTGAAGATATTTTGGAAGTTGTGAACATTTTTTCAAATTTGTGAACATTTTTTTTACAAATTCACGATCAAGTTTTGAAATCATGAACATTTTTTGAATTCGCAAACATTTTTACAAGGCACAAACATTTCCTGAAATAATGAACATTTGTTTTTCAAAATTGTGAACATTTTCTAATTCGCGAACATTTTTTTGAAGTCGTGAACATTTTTCAAATTCACAAACATTTTTACAAAGCACAAAGATTTCCTGAAATCATGAACATTTGTTTTCAAAATCATGAACATTTTCTAATTCGCCCAGATTTGTTTGAAGTTGTGAACATTTTTTTGAATTTGTGAACATTTTTTTTACAAATTCACGAACAAGTTTTGAAATGATGAACATTTTTTGAATTCGCAAACATTTTTACAAGGCACAAACATTTCCTGGAATCATGAACATTTATTTTTCAAAATCGTGAACATTTTCTAATTCGGGAACATTTTTTAAAATTCTTGAACATTTTTGCAAATTCTCGAATATTTTTTGTATTCACAGACTTTTTTAAAATTCAAGACATTTTTTCGTATTCATAAATAGCTTTTGAATTCGAGAAAATCATGAAGATTTACAAATTTGATTTTTGTTTTGAAATCCTGAACATTTTTAACTGAAGCAAAAAAATGAATGAGACAAACACATGGGGGCACCCGCCCTGCACATGGGCCGGCACAACAACATGCACTGGAGGCGGGTGCGCCCATAGTTTTGCTTCAGTTAATCCCAAATATTCTTTTGACCCTCTGAAAATTTTCCATTGGAGTGAATTTGATTTTTGAATCAAATAAAAAATCAAAAGGGAATAACTATAATATTCAAAACAAGGCTATAAATTTTGTAAATATTTTGCAGAAAATCATTTTTCCTAAGTCTTAAATATTTGGTTGAGCCTCTGCTAATTTTCCTAAAAATATTCTGAATCAATTTGATCTGTAAATCAAGAAGGAATTCAAATTGAAAAATAAATCAGAAAAGGAAAAAAAGAAGAAAGAGAAAAGCCTAAAGTAACCTATCTAAAGGCCCAACCCACCATGCCTCCCTCTCTACCCTCTCACACGCGCAGCGCAACCTAGCAATCCAGGCCGGCCCAGCTGCAGCCCAGCACCCCGTGGCCTCTCCCTCTTTTCTCTCACTTACAGGCGGGCCCGCTTGTCAGGTTCTTCAACCTCTGTCCGCAAAACTCGCAAGCATGAGCGCGAGCACGTGCAGTGGCGGATCCAGGACCCGGGGGGGGGGGGGGGGGGGGGGGGGGCGGGCCTGGGACGTGAAGAACAAACACCATGCACTGTAGCATAAAAGCACTGTAGCGGCACTGTAGCAGCATGGGCCTGGGGCTTGGCCCAATCCTGGCTCCGCCCCTGAGCACGTGCACACATACGCCATGATCTCGCAGCATGTTCGATGCAACCCAGCTAATCAAACGGACCAAAATGACGTCCAGAGAGCTTGGCTGAAGGGATGCAGTGAACCAATCACGTCGACACGTCCACGGTGACGCTCAGCTGGCCACTGCACCGAGGAAAATTCACTTTTCTTGCACTCGAATCTCCGACGTGGCCATGTACTAGCTGCTCTCAAACAGCAGGTGATACGTCAGCTTCAAGTAACCAAGGTATTTATTCGAGAGAAGAAGGCAAGATAGTTGGGCCGTGACAATATTACGTTTTTGCACTCTGCATGTATATATTGCTAGATCGCATGTCCACATGTCCACACGGCAGCCTCTCGTAGACCACCTACCACCTCACGCATCAATTGGGCATGACGCTTCTTCCGTGGATCTTGGATCATGTTTTTTTTTT
The DNA here is from genome assembly GCA_039707655.1 of Elymus sibiricus. Lineage (NCBI taxonomy): Eukaryota > Viridiplantae > Streptophyta > Magnoliopsida > Poales > Poaceae > Elymus > Elymus sibiricus. Next base: position 228,410,763 of record CM077664.1, on the reverse strand, counting down.
TTTTTTGCGGGGATCTTGTATCATGTTGCCCGCGTTGATTGTAAGCCATTATGGGTGTCAAATTATCAAGGATGAAAATATACTAGTTGGTCAAATCACGCTCGCTCATCTCTTTCCTCCTCCACAAGAAAAGCTCTTCTCCTCCCGTCGGCGCCGCCGCCGGTCCGCCCCATCTCCGATGGCCTCTAGGTATAGGTATTAGGTATAGATAAGAGGCTTTCTTCACTTATTTCATGCATGTTTTTTTTACAGTTTCATTCTGTACATGCTGCTATAAATAAAACTCAATTTCACTTCCGTTGCACACGGTTTGTCGAAACTTAAAATTCTTTCCAAAACTAGATATTTTATCGTATTATCTAAGACAAGTAATTTGGGACGGAGAGACTACGTGCCTAAGAGCATAGTTAATAATATAGCCAATTAATGGCTATATGAAACTGTCATGTCATCTATAGCCATCATCTATAGTAACTCATATACTCCCTCCGCCCAAAATTACTTGTCGCGCAAATGGATAAAAATGAATGTATCTAGAACTAAAATACGCCTAGATACATCCATTTCTCCGACAAATATTTTCGGATTGGCTATTGCATTAAGGCATCTCCAACGCCGCCCCTCAAACCACCCGCATACGTCCGAACTGCGCGGTCCAGACGTGTTATGTCATCCAATGCGGGCCTGTACCGGTCCGCCGAGCGGTCCAGACTCACTTTTTCCCGCGAATTGGAAGCAAAGTTGGGGGGGGGGGAGCAACCACGTGGGACTCCGACACCCCCGGCCCACTAAATCTCCCTGCTGGTCCCATTTTCTTTTAATCCGCCCCTTTCCCCCCCTTGCTTTGCATCCACACCCTCTTCTTTCGACGCCGCCGCTGTACCTCTCCGGACGCCACACAGGCATTGCCGGACCTCCGCAACCAGCACCAACGCGCCCCGCTCGCCTTTTACGACGGCGGCGTCCACCCAGGACCCGTCCGTAGCCAGATACACTCCCCCCCCCCGGTCGATGACGTCCATGGCGAACACTGCTACTTGTGAGCTGCGTTGGGATTTTCCCCGAAGAGGAAGGGTGTAGCAATATAGTAGCGGATAAGTATTTCCCTCAGTAGAGAACCAAGTTTATCGAACCAATAGGAGAACCACACAAACACTCCTTAGCAGTACCTGCACACACAAGAGCAAATACTTGCAACCAACCCGGGCAAGAGGGTTGTCAATCCCCTTGTACTCATTAATTGCAAGGATCAAATCTGATAGTGGTAGATAGATAAATTACAAAGTAAAATAAAACTAAATAAATTGCAGCAAGGTATTTTTTGTTTTAGTAATATGATTAAAGTAGACCCGGGGGCCATAGTTTTCACCAGGCATCTCTCTCATAAAAATAGCATACGGTGGGTAGATAAATTACTGTTGGGCAATTGATAGAAAAATGCATAGTTATGACGTTATTCATGGCATGATCATGTATATAGGCATTACGTCCGTGACAAGTACACCAAAACGATTCTGCATCTACTACTATCACTCCACCCCTTGACCGCTATTCAGCATGCATCTTAAGGTATTAAGTTCATAACAAACAGAGTAATGCTTGGAGCATGATGACATAATGTAGACAGAATAAAACCAATCACTATGATTAAACCCCGTCATTTTACCCTTAGTAGCAACAATACAAATGCGTGCCTCGCTACCCCTTCTGTCACGAGGTGAGACACCGCAAGATTGAACCTACTACTATGCACCACTTCCACTGAAGATCAATGAATCAACTTGGCCAAAGAAAACCCATAGACCAAAAAACATTACATAGCTATAACAATCATACATAATAAAGTTTGGAAAAAACTCAATTACTTTCAATGAATAATCTGATCATAAACCCACAATTCATCGAATCCCAACAAACACATCGCAAAAGAAGATTACATCGGATTGATCTCCGAAGAGAACATTGTATTGAAGATCAAAGAGAGAGAGAGAGAAAGCCATCTAGCTAATCACTATGGACCCGTAGGTCTATGGTGAACTACTCACACATCATCGAAATGGTAGCAAGGCTGATGTAGAAGCCCTCCGTGATAGATTCCCTCTCCGGCAGAGTACCGGAAAAGGCCTCCAGATGGGATCGCGGAAGAACAAAGACTTGCGGCGGCGGAAAAATTGTTTCGGGTGGCTCTCTGAGGGTTTTGGAACATTTGGGAATTTATAGCGTTGGAATTAGGTCAGACGGAGCCACGAGGGGCCCACAAGGCATCCGGGCGCGCCTACCCCCAGGGTGCGCCCTGTTGCCTTGCCGTCTCCTCGTAGGTCTTCTGGTCCTCCCCCGAAGCTTCTAGGGTCTCTTATGTCCAGAAAAAAATCGTTAAAAAGTTTCGTAGCATTTGGACTCCGTTTGGTATAGATTTTCTATAAAACCAAAAACAAGCAGAAAACAACAACCGGCACTAGGCACTGAGTTAATAGGTTAGTACCCAAAAATGATATAAAATTGCATATAAAGTATCCAAGAATGATAATATAATAGCATGAGACAATCAAAAGTTATAGATACATCGGAGACGTATCAGACACCACGCTCGGCAGGTGTTCGTTCAAATGTTATTGAGCTTATTTTTGAACACCATGACGCTTTTTAGATTACGAAGGATGGCGGGGTACTTGACCATGGAAGGTGAGTTGTTTTGCGATGCATGGTTGCCCGTATCCGCGGGTTTCATAGGCAGGAGCAGAAGGGGGCTCTTCTGGCACCACGTGCATGATTCAGTTCACACGCGAAAGCACATTGCGTCCTACGACATGCACATCATCCAACAACGCAATGTGAGGTCGTTATCGTATTGATGGTACGCCATCTAGGCTACCGTCACCAAATTTTGTGACGCGGTTGCTCGGCTGGAGGCAAGGTGGCCATCGTGCGCGGCAACGAAAGAGATCGTAAGTTTTGCTTCTTCTCGCTCAACTTGTCGATTGAATCATTCATTCACTCAATGTTGCTCTACACATTGTTTAGCCCGTACGCGCTGCCGTGATGTACCACAGGATAGAGGGACGACCATTTACGTACATACACTGTTGGATGAAACTGAAGGGGCAGTATGCGTGGGACGACATGATCCGTTCATGAAAAACTTGCTGAACATCCGGTTAATCTCGTTGAATTTGAACTATTATTGTACTAGACTTATTTGCATGCTATGTATGGATGATTTGTGCTATTTTTTATCCGAACATTGATGAATTCTGTCGGGTTTGCTGAATTTCACCCGGTCTGTTGAAATGTAGTTTGAAATGTATGCGGGTAGCGTTGGGTGGCCGGCTCCCGCATCCGTGTCCACGGACTGGCCCACCCTCTGTCCGCGGACGGATGCGGGAACAAATTTGTGTGTCAGCGTTGGAGATGCCCTTAGTACTTTTTTCTAATTTCTCTCTCTCTCTCTCTCTTTTCTTCATATTTATTGTTTTTGTTTAGAAGTACGTATATAGTTAGGCTCTTACTGCCTCTGTCCTGGTTTACTAGCCCCCTCGTAGTTTGGTTCAAATTTGATCACATATTTTACTAGTAAAATGTCAATGCCTGTCACCAAAAATTATATTGTTGGATTCGTATTTGAATGTAGTTTTCAATGATATTATTTTTGCTGCGTATAACTTATATTTTGTTAGTTAAAATCATGGTCAAAATATGACCCTAAATACGAGGGGGACTAGTAAACCAGGACAGAGTTAGTACATTAGAGCTCACCCCCCTTACTTTTTCACATCTCTCTCCTCCACATAGTCAAAAGTGTCATGTAAACAGGTGAGCATGCTATTGTACTTGCTCTAAGAGGTTTTCTTAGAAATGATATCTTTCATTAAAAAATGTTTAGGTCTAAGGAGATAATTCAACCCACTTCTTTGACTGTATCTTGCACTCTTCACACACCATTTTCTTCGCATATGCTTTCCTTGGCCAGTTCATCTTTTTTGTATTGCCTCTATATCCCCAATTTTTATTGTGCTTAAAATTATTTGATCTACCATGTATGCATAGACTTTATTCTACCTAAATGATACACTCAAAACCCAACCAGCTTCCGTCCAAAAAAAAAACCAACCAGCTCGTTGTTATTTGTTTTCCATCATCGGAGATCACCAGTTGATGTTACAACAAGGCCAGGCAGGCGACTCCTCTAAAAACCACCGCAAACATTTTATTTTCCTAGCATCCAAGTAAATGATAATTTATTATCTACATGGACATGTCTAGTTACATACGCTTATGGGATGGTGAAGAATTACATCAACCAGTTCACACAGTGAGCATTCTCTGTTGCACATATTTACATGCTTCTACATATTTGCTCGTCTAGGATGGTGTCGAGAAAGCAATTTGTGGTGCACCTTCTCAAGTATGACCAAAATGAAGCCTAAGGCAACATCCCTAAATTGTATGAGAATATCCTAACACATGAGGAAATATATTTTAATAAGAGATAATCAACTGTATCTTTACTTTCAATGCAAACATTGACGAACTGTAGCCTTTTCTAAACTCTTTTCAGACCTATAAGTGATTTTTTAATGCTTTGGAACACTATCACACTAGTTTTGACACACCTGCATTATGTTTACATGTACAATGAAGAAAAAAACTTTAGGGTGTGTGGTGATCGCTAGATGGGGGAGCAGCGTAAGACGGTATTTGTTGCAATGCATCCATAAGTCACAAGTGCACACACATTCGTGAGTTAGATGGCTTGATCGATCTCTTGTAATTTTTCCTTTTCATGGCGACGTGCATCTAACAAATAATAGGTGGGTAGGGTGTTAGTTTAGAAATATAACTTGTCCAAGAGAAATCGGTTTGGCAGTGATGAAATATTGTTATCACATTGAGGTAAGGACCGGTCGAGACCTTGTCCTCTGTTGCCTTTTGCACGCCATTCTATTTATATGACCCTAATCACGATGTTCTTCATATATTAAGAGATTGGCTAAGGGGTGCAAGTAGGGATTTGAGAGCCCTCATTTTGGTTGAGTTACTCATTGTGTAGTGCTTTACCCTAGAGGGTTGATGGTGTCTGCTACTGAAATAGGAGTCATTTAGTTATATTAGATTTATGTTTCGGTTTAGATGGTGGATAGAACATATACTATATAATATAGGACTGTTACGTGGTATTCAAATCCTTTAGATGTTTGTGCCTCTTTCCCTTTTAAATGGTTCACAAATTGTGTAACCATGGATTGGTCGTGTGCAACATATGTTGGAGAGGAAGAGAGCTTCATCATCATTAGTGTTTTTCTTCTCTAAATATTACTAGACCAAGAGCGTTGTATCTTGGTCATCTATGCAAAAAATAGTTTCACAACATGTTAACAATTCTATCTTACTAGAAGTGGGCGCGTGCTTTGCCGTTATGATTTTCATTGTGAAGCGCTTCATTTGCTCTTATGTTAAAAATGAATCATGCACCACCTCGTAACACATGACCACACAACTAGTTCTTCCTTCCGCAGCCCCCCCCCCCCCCCCCCACACACACACACACACTTCCACACACGCGCGCTCACATGACACGCATACACAAACAAAGAAACAAGCAAAGGCTTCACACATGGCACACATAGTTGGTAGGTGGGCTGAAATGACTACTAAATCTATAGCCTTGTACTCTTTCCACCCTCAGTGACCACACGCTCCCTTTCGAGGGAGCTTAGAAGTTGTAAAGGCGAAAACTTAGAACTCACAACTAATTGTGAATGTTGATTGTCTATAAGGGCATCTCCAACGCCGACCCGCAAACCTCCCGCAACCGTCCGGACCGCGTTGTCCGGACCGCGGAAGCCATCCAACGCGGTCCTGTATCGGTGTATCGGTCCGCAGGGCGGTCCGGACGCGATTTCTCCTGCAAACCGGAGACAAACGTGTGGGGGCTTTGCGGGAGTCCGGACCGCTACTTCGTCCGCTTCTGACCGACCTGGCCCACCCAAACCCACTCCTCCCTCCCGCGCGTGCTTCCCGCCTGAAATGGTCAGCACCGCTCCAGAGCGTTAGTGCTCGCATTCATGCCCGGCCAAAGCGGACGCGACCGCTCACTGGCGCCGGCATTGAAGCGGCGCACTGGTGCAGGCGATTGCTGCGCGTTCAAACGACACGACGGCCGCCCGTCCGTCCGTCTACCGCCCACATTTATGGCACGCGGTTGCCGAGGCGTCTCCTCCGGCGCCACCCATCGGTCCGTCTACCACCCACCATTGCTATATAAACCACTGCCCCGACCATAGCCGCGGTCATCAGCCTCCGATCCCTCTCCGCACCACTCCCACCATGGATTCCTCCCCCGCCAAAGCTCTCTGGGACGGGCTGACGCCGGACCAAAAGAAGGAGATGACCGCCATTGCTGCCGGCTGGCTGGCCGGCAGGCAGCCGGAGGACAACGACGTCCCAATGGAGGACGCGGCTGATGACGACCAGGCGCTACCAGTACTAGGGAAAACCCTAGTAGTAGCGCGGGGTTTTGGCCTAGCAGTAGCGCGGGACCCGGCGCTACTGCTATGGCGCTACAGCTAACTTTTAGCAGTAGCGTGTGTTTAGACCCGCGCTACTGCTACTTCGGTTACCAGTAGCGCTGGGTTGGACACGCGCTACTGCTAATTAGTAGCAGCGTGGGCTGTTACCCTGCGCTACTACTATTCGTCCGTATTTTATTTCTTTTGTTTTATATTGTATTTATACACCGTTATACAAATTTTGATACAGTAGCAATTAAGAGATTGTTATATCATTATGATCATGATGAGTTGTTATACCATTGGTCACTTTGGATCCATCCACTTTAATCTAATCCGCATTTCTTCCACCCACTGATATAACAACTCATCATTATCATAATAACAACTCATCATCATCATCGTAATAACAACTCCTCCTCATCATCATCATAGTCATATAACAACTCATCATTCTAGCACATTCTAGCACATAACTCATCACCATCATTATCATCATAATAACAACTCCTCCTGATGTGGCCGCTGGTGCTAAAGATAATCTTCGGAATATGTTATAAGTTGGCTCTTTTAGGTTTGAGGTTCCATCAACTGAACCAAAGAAGGATGCTGTCAAGCCCAATTTTAGAACACCTCCATACAGACGGCGTTTTGTTGGAAATAGGGTGCAATCTGATTCCTGTGTAGCTTCGTGAGAGAGCAGAGTCTTATTTTTATTTTATTTTTAACACAGTACAGACGCAAGCGCTCATATACACGCGCATACACTCACCCCTATGAACGCACACACGCACACCCTACCCCTATGAGCACCTCCGAGAGACTGAGCCGGCATATCATCTTGAAATTTACGAAGTCACCGTAGGCACCTCGTCATCGACGGGAAACGTCTCCTCCCACTGAATGCGCATCACCGGAGTTCCTGAAATAAATCCAGGAATAAATGCAAGCACCAGGATTTGAACCCTAGTGGGCTGGGGATACCACAGTCCCTCTAACCATCCAACCACAGGTTGGTTTGCCTTATTTTGTTTTCTATGTCTACTAGTACTAGTCACATAACTTTTTGGTTGTGATCAGCGTGGCCGAATAATTAATTAGTTAATATCTTGTTTATTTAGTTTAATTAGGAGAGAAAGGGTCATGGGTTGGTACGATTCGTACTAGTACCTGCGTTCGGGTATTAGGAAGAGTCCAAGTCGGTTTCGTTTTGAGCCTACGCGCTCCTTAAATAAACGCCATACGGCCGTGTAACAGGGTCAGATTTGTTTTTTATCGTGAGTTAAATAAAATGAAAACGTCCATGTCGGGGAACACTAAATATTTTCTTTGCTGATCCGTGGGGATTTTGTTGCTGCTGCGCGTGGAGTCGATCCAATCTACTCGACACAAGTTTTCGATCTTACGGTTTTGCATCTTTGCTCAATCGGAATTTCTTGTTGCTGTTGCTAGTACCGTAAAAGGTCGGGCCGACGAACGACTCGCCATCTAGTCGAGTCCTTATCAGTTGGTATTCAGAGCTAAGGTTGTTCACGGTACTGTGTTCATCAAGATGTCAACCTCGGTCAACAAGGATGGCGAGGCTGCTGCTGATTCTGAGGAAGTTGTACGTCCAGTGTACGCTGATGATATTCCTCAAAATATTCGGGATGGTTTTGACCACACGTGCAACTACGTCAAACAATGCCATGACGCGCTCGAGGTGAAGCTTGGCAAAAGGATTGATGTTCTGATCGCCCGGTTCGACGCTTTGGCGGACACCATCAATACGCCGACGATTGATTCCGCACCACCACAGGCTGCTCCGGTTGCTCCACTGCGTTACGCAGCACCGGCTCACGACGGACAAGCCGGCATGCATGATCGCCGTTTGGCGGCACAACCACATGTTGGAGATGATAATCTCGATGATGGTGTTGATCCTGCGGCGGGGTACGCGCCACGACCGTGACACTTTGAGCCCCGTCCTGAAGTTGTCGTTCGTGGCGGAGCGCATGACCGAGTTGGTCAAGCTGTCCGAGTGCCTTTGGATGATGGAATTGGGCGCATAAAAATTCCAAGGTGCGCGTGAATTTATCAGTTGGTGACTACAAAGACACGGTAATTTGTGATGTCTTACCAATGGATGCATGCCACTTGTTATTGGGAAGGCCATGGCAATATGATCATCGTGCCACACATGATGGGAGTTCCAATACTTATTCTTTTTGGGACGCTGGAAAGCGATGTATATTGCGGCCAATGTTTGCCAATGCTATCAAAGATGATGTTAAAAGGAAGGTCGCCAAAGCTACCACGAAACCGAGGATGGCTTCATTTCAAGGGGGAGGGGATGATGTGGCCGCTGGTGCTAAAGATAATCTTCGGAATATGTTACAAGTTGGCTCTTTTAGCTTTGAGGTTCCATCAACTGAACCGAAGAAGGATGCTGTAAGCCCAATCTTAGAACACCTCCATGCAGATGGCGTTTTGTTGGAAATAGGGTGCCATCTGATTCCTGTGTAGCTTCGTGAGAGAGCAGAGTCTTATTTTGTTTTCTATGTCTACTAGTACTAGTCACGTAACTTTTTGGTTGTGATCAGCGTGGCCGAATAATTAATTAGTTAATATCTTGTTTAGTTTAATTAGGAGAGAAAGGGTCATAGGTTGGTACGATTAGTACTAGTACCTGCGTTCGGTTATTATAAGGAAGAGTCCAAGTCGGTTTTGTTTTGAGCCTACGCGCTCCTTAAATAAACGCCATACGGCCGTGTAACAGGGTTAGATTTGTTTTTGATCGTGAGTTAAATAAAACTACAGAAAACGTCCCATGTCGGGGACACGAAATATCTTCGTTGCTGATCCGTGGGGATTTTGTTGCTGCTGCGCGTGGAGTCGATCCAATCTACTCAACGCAAGTTTTCGATCTTACGGTTTTGCATCTTTGCTCGATCAGAATTTCTTGTTGCTATTGTTAGTACCGTGAAAGGTCGGGCCGACGAACGACTCGCCATCTAGTCGAGTCCTTATCACCTCCTCATCATCATCATAGTCATAACCAACACTAGCTAATTGTTCTTAGCACATGATGGGTACTAGCTAGGACCTACTCCTCTCTGCTAGGTAAAATAGCATAAAACAGGCGAGCCCCTCCATCTCCATTATGGAGAATGAGAAAAGTCCACATTTCAATCCCGAACTAACCACACGGTATAAAACTCAACCCTAAACTTTAAAACCGGCCTAATTACACCCCTAACTAACCATGAGGTCTAAAAATCAACCCTGGTCTCGGTTTCGACCAAGTCAAGCGGTTTTGACCACGGTCAACGCTGACTGGGCACTGCCAAGTCATCATATAAACCTACCCCTCTCACTGTATTCATTTTCCTACCCCGAGCGACCCCACCAAATCCTCCCCGACGCCGCTTGAGACACGTCCATCCCCGACCCCAACCCGCCGCCGGCGACCGGCGACGCTCGACCTCCGCTGCCCTCTCTCCTTTCCCCGCAGCCTAGCCCCACCCTATACAGCGCCGCCACCAGAGGCCCGAGGGGCTCCGCCATCTACTGCGCGCCACACCCTCGCCGGCCTCGTCCCTGCAGCGACGCCGGCACCATGGTCGGGAGGCACTTCTACGTTGCTGATGCAGAAGCACGGCGACCGGTGGCTCGGTTCGAGCTTCCCAAGGACACGCACGTCCCCGAGTTCCGAGCAGCCGTGCCATGAACCGGAGCTCACGGCGCCCGGGTGGCTGCTAGGTGTTAGTGTCGTGGGTGCAAGCCTGACAGTAGTGTGTAGGGGTACGGATGAGAGGGTAGAGCCTAGCTACGGCGCGGTTGTTACACTCGGATTTACGAGTTCAGGCCCCTCAGCGGTGGAGGTAACAGCCCTACGTCTCGGTACTCTGGAGCTTGATTACTTGAGTGTATGTGTTACAAATGGATTGCGAACCATTGGAATGGAGCTAGGGGTGGCTTATGTAGCGTCCGCCAGCCCTCCCATGAATGCCGCCATTACCAGGGGTTGAAGAGGGGGTTTAAGGGCGCCAGGTAACGGGCGCATTGATTACAATTAATACGAGCGAGCGCACATCTTGACCGTTGCGTTCCTGGAGTCTCCTGGTCTTCTCTGGTCGAGTGATTATCGGGTACTCCGAGTGAAACAGGTCTGTCGAGTGAACTCCTGGTTCCCGAGTGGTTTGTTGGGCTCCGAGTGAATGTCAGGTTGTAGAGCTCCTGACTGCTGATCTGGCCCTGGGGCCCAGTATAAGGCGCGTGGCATCCTAGGGTAGGGTCTGTAGGTCAGGCCTGTTACCCTATCCCTAGTACATGTCCTCGTCATTAGCCCCCGAATCGGTCGAGGTTAAGCGGGTCGAGTCAAGGCGAATTCCCAGGTGAGTTGAGCGCTACGGGGGCGCTCAAGAACTCTTACTGGTCTTTAGACGGCCTTGTCTTCGTGTGACACCTTGACGGATTCCGGACCGTATGTCGTCCGAGTGAAATGAGTAGTCTCCATCCGAATGAGTAGTCTCCATCCGAGTGAAATGAGTAGTCTCCATCCGAATGAGTAGTCTCCATCCGAGTGAAATGAGTAGTCACATGCCGTGTGTCGGAGCGGATCCAAGCGTACATGGCACGTCTTCAAAGTGAGAGCAATCGGGTTGCTGGACTCCGGATTTCGCGGGATTTGAAACCATATTTGAGCGCGCGCGAACGGTTGCAGCGCAGCGAGTGGGGAAAGTGGGGCGTGACGCCTCGATTTTCGCCCCGCTTTCCGCCACGTACCGCTGGATCTTCGACGGCGCGATTTGAGGAGATCTGCGGGCCCACGATTCAGCGGCGTGGATTGGGGAGCGGAGCAGGCGGCGATATAAGGAGCCGCCGCGTCAGAGAGGGAGAGAGAGACAGATCCCCTTTTCCCCAACTTCTCCAGTCCGCCCAATCCCTTCTCCCGCAACCCACTCCGCGTGAATCTTCCTCGGTGCTGGAGAGCTCGGCGGCGATGGCGAAGGACAAGACGGCGAAGCTCGAGAAGGCGAAGAAGGCGGCGAAGGGCAAGAAGGCGTCGAGCTCCCGGGTCGCGCCTCCGCGCGGGTGGATCCAGGGCGACTGGCTCCCGCCGACCACCACGGTGGACGACATCAGTGGGCTCGTCGTGGACGGGCTGGTGTGCGACGGGACTTGGAGGCTGCCGGAGGAAGGAGAGATCGAGCCTGCGCCGCGCCCCGGGGAGCGCGTGCTCCTCACCACCCACGTGGAGCGAGGTTTCTCCATGCCACCTCACCCCTTCTTCCGCAGTTTTTTGAACTTCGTCGGTGCTCAGCTCCATCATTTGCCTCTGAATGCCATAGTGTACCTAGCCGCGTTCGTTTCTTTGTGTGAGAATTTCTTAGGCTGCCAGCCACACTGGGGATTGTTCAAACACATCTTCATGTGTCGATATCAGTCGGTTAAAAAGGCTGACCCCGATGGAGAGAGGACCCACGTGACCCAGATGTGCGGCGGCTTAGGTATCCAGATGAGGGGCAAGAGTGCGTTCCCATCTATGTCTTTTCCCGATTCGGTTAGGGGTTGGCAGTCGACCTGGTTCTACTGCAACGACCTGCCTTGCTCTGGCTCGTCGACTAGTCTTCCCCCTTACACGACTGAAAGAGTCAAGACCCCTCCCTCGCTGACGATTCATAAGGGGGAGAAGACTGACGTGGGGATCTTGGTGAGTGCCGTGGTCGGTCTGATTCAGGGCGGAGTGACTGGCCTGGATCTTTTGGAGGTCTTCCTCAGTTGGAGGATCCAGCCGCTGCAGGAGCGGGCTCACCCCATGTGGCGCTATACTGGGGCCAACGACTCGACCCGAGTGCATCCAGAAGATGTCGAGGAGAAAATGGTGGAACAGTGGATCAAGTGCATCACTGGTGCGCACGACAATCCGCGAGGGTCGAGACGGATCCCGCCCTACGACGCCAATAACCTACCGTTGGAGGTATGACAAGCATTTCCGAGTGAATTCCTTATGCGCAAATTCTCTGAGTGAACTAGGTAATCCGAGTGGACTGACTGAACCTGCTGTCTCTGATCTTCATGTCTTGCAGGAGTTCCAGAGGATGCTCTCGCCTGTACCGAATGGAGAACAACTTGCCGGAGGCGCGGAGAGTGAACATGGCAGCGCCGAGGGCAGTTACACGGAGGACAGCGAGGAGGAAAGCGACGACTCAGAAGAGAGCGACTAGGTCGAGTCTTCCCAGTCTCCGGAGCTACGCTCCGAGCGCCGCTCCAAGCTAACTCATGATCTGAGTGCTGGCCCGGAGAGGGGGGCGGTTCCGAGTACTAAGGCTCCGAAGCGCACTCGGACGTCGTCGCCCGAGCCGACTGAGAAGACCGCCAAGCAACCCAAGGTCGCTTCCCCCAAGCCTCGGAAGGCTCTGCCCATGATCAAGGTCACTGTGCCTGTCGCCTCAACGTGAGTGTCTTTGTCAGCTTTTCTTTTCTGTCTTTGTCAACTTTCGGGATTCTTCTGACCGAGCGAATCTTATGAACCAGTGCTGCAACGTCGACGACGTCTCCCATGCAGATTGACGGGGATCGCACCGAGGCCGAGTCGGCAGACGCGGCCACTTCTCGAAAAGGTAATAATGACTTCATTTTTTACTTCGACCTGTCATTCGACTGAAATGTCTTCATCCGATTGAATTGCGTACTGCAACTGATTGCATCGAGTGAACGTAGCGCTTGCAGAGGTCATCCACGTCGGGGACGACGATGAAGAGGACCGCAGCTCTGACTGCTTCTCAGACTACCACGCGGAAAACGCCGCCGAGCAAAGCGCCTCAAGTTCCCCCTGCACCTGTCGTGACCGTGCCTCTGGGGCAGGGTTCTTCTCAGGCTGGAGCTGGTTCTGCTGCGGCTCCGTCGACTGCTCAGGCTTCGGTTCTGACTCCTCCCGTCAATATCTTTAGTCTGTACAAGGTGCCAGAGGATCAAAATGGGGCCAGTAAGGAGGCAATGATCCAGGCGGAGCTGATGACCCAACGACTCAAGGAGATGTGCACAGCTAGCAAGCTGGCATACGATGCCAGTGCTGCCCTCCAGGAGAACGTTCGAGTAAGTACCCTTGTAAGTCGATCTCCGAGTCATTTTTCTTCAGTAGGAATTTCAGTCAGAAAATATCCGGTACACCCACTGGGTGTTTTTTTTGTGTTCGGCCGTCACTCGGATCGGGCGGACCGGTCCGAGTGGATACCGTTCCAGTGGGGGCACACTGAGTGCACCCACTGGGTGTAGTTCCCGAGACTGCCGTCGACTGCAGGCAGTCGGCGGGAGTCTTAGAACTTAAAACCTGCTCTGTTGTTGTTGCTGTTTTTTTTTTGGCCATCACTCGGAGCGGGCGGACCGTTCTGAGTGGATACCATTCCAGTGGGGCATGCTTAGTGCACCCACTGGGTGTAGTCCCCGAGACTGCCGTCGACTGCGGGCAGTCGGCGGGAGTCTTAGAGCTTTTTCTCTTTTTTTTTGTGTTCGGCCGTCACTCGGATCGGGCGTACCGGTCCGAGTGGATACCATTCCAGTGGGGGCACGCTGAGTGCACCCACTGGGTGTAGTCCCCGAGACTGCCGTCGACTGCGGGCAGTCGGCGGGAGTCTTAGAACTTAGAATCTGATACTGGTCAAGCTTGGTCCTCCCTGTCAAATGGTACTTCAGCATCTGATACTGGTCAAGCTTGTTCCTTCCAGGAGCGTCAGTCTCTGGGCACTCGGAATATTTCTAAACGTTAACCGATCTGCTCTTTCTTGTGTTTCAGAAAACTTGCGAGCTTGGGACTCAGTACGTGGCATTGGAGAAGGAGATGGCTCAGCTCCGACTGGATTTGGAGGTGGAGAGGAGGAACATAGCGCGCGCTCAAGCAGAGCTCAAGACCATGGGAGGTAAGCTTCCATTACTGAGCATTCCGCTTTCATCTCTCTCCGTTCTTTGAACCGAGTGACTTCACTCGAACAGATGTGCGTAGTGAAAACCATCGACTCCAAGTGCGGCTCAGAACCTCTGTTTTTTTAGAAACTATGAAGCAGGCACTCGAGAATAAGGACAACGAGCTGGCGGGAGCACAAAAAGTGGTGAAGGAAAAGACCAAGGCCGCCGAAGAGAAGCTGGCCTCACTTGAGAAGCTTGAAGCGGAGAACACGTCGCTGAAGGCCACCGTCAAGGAGGCGAAGAAAGAGGCGGCCGAGCTCAAGAAGCAGAAGGCCGAGTGGGACAGCAAGCTCAAGGCCCAGGCGGAAGTCTACAAGCAAGAGAAGAAGACTCTGAACGAGAAGATCACCCAGCTGATCGAGAAGAAGAACACTCTGGAAAAGTATATAGAAGAGTTCACGGAGGAAATGTACACCAAGCTTGCAGGTAACGTGTAACACCCGAGTGAACTTTTATCCGAGTGAACTTCATGCATGCTGATCTTCAACTCTCCTCTTTTCTTGTCCACAGAGTACTGCCGAGACTTCGAGCTGGAAACTGACAGAATCGAGAGGGATCTGGATCCTTCCAGGTCGCTCGTTGGTGACAAGGCTGCTCTAGGCGTCTTGCGGGTCGAATCTCGCATTGAAGACATCCAAGGGTACATCATCCGTCTGCGGGGTGCACTCGGAAGGATCGACAAGGAGGTGTGGCCAGAAGACACGCTTGACACCGATCTGGAGGTGATGATGATTCGCCTCAATGAGATTCCCAGCCGAGTGCAGGCATGGAAGAAATCGGCTGCTCGCTGCAGAGCCGACGTGGCGCTCTCTCTCGTCCGTGTGCACTGCAAGGACGCCAAGGAAGAGAAGCTGAAGACTCTCCAAGTTGCCAACACGAAGAAACTCAAGTTTGAGGACTTCATGGAGACGTTCATCGAAGCGGCCACTCGGATCGCAGACGGCATTGATCTGGATTCCTTCGTTGAGCCGGCCAGCCCCACAGGAGCGTGAGAAAACTTTAAGTCCTACCCATTAGCCTCGGTATGCCGAGTGGAACTATATTCGTTAAACTCTTTTGGGCTTCGGGCCCGCGTACTCGTATTCGCTTTTGAACTTCTGGAGTTATTCGAATTCTTTCCTTCGAGTCTTTTCGAGTCTTTGAAGCGGGTTTTAGCTTAGGCGAAAGCTGGTTCGCAGCTAAGCCTCCGAGTGGGAGTTACGCTCTTCACTCGGAGTAGCATTCTTAACTTGGGCAAAAGCTGGTTCGCAGCCAAGCCCCCGAGTGGGAGGGACGCCCTTCACTCGGAGTAGCGTTTTTAACTTGGGCGAAAGCTGGTTCGCAGCCAAGCCCCTGAGTGAGAGGGTCGCTCTTCACTTGGAGTATTGTTTTAACTTGGGCGAAAGCTGGTTCGCAGCCAAGCCCCCGAGTGAGAGGGATGCTCTTCACTCGGAGTGGATTTTTAACTTGGGCGAAAGCTGGTTCGCAGCCAAGCCCCTGAGTGCGAGGGACGCTCTTCACTCGGAGTAGTGTTTTAACTTGGGCGAAAGCTGGTTCGCAGCTAAGGCTCCGAGTGAGAGGGTCGCTCTTCACTCGGAGTATCGTTTTAACTTGGGCGAAAGCTTGTTCGCAGCCAAGCCCCCGAGTGAGAGGGATGCTCTTCACTCGGAGTGGATTTTTAACTTGGGCGAAAGCTGGTTCGCAGCCAAGCCCCCGAGTGCGAGGGACGCTTTTCACTCGGAGTAGCGTTCTTAACTTGGGCAAAAGCTGGTTCGCAGCCAAGCCCCCGAGTGCGAGGGACGCTTTTCACTCGGGGTAGCGTTCTTAACTTGGGCGAAAGCTGGTTCGCAGCCAAGCCCCCGAGTGAGAGGGATGCTCTTCACTCGGAGTGGATTTTTAACTTGGGCGAAAGTTGGTTCGTAGCCAAGCCCCCGAGTGCGAGGGACGCTCTTCACTCGGAGTAGTGTTTTAACTTGGGCGAAAGCTGGTTCGCAGCCAAGCCTCCGAGTGAGAGGGTCGCTCTTCACTCGGAGTATCGTTCTTAACTTGGGCGAAAGCTTGTTCGCAGCCAAGCCCCCGAGTGAGAGGGATGCTCTTCACTCGGAGTGGATTTTTAACTTGGGCGAAAGCTGGTTCGCAGCCAAGCCCCCGAGTGCGAGGGATGCTCTTCACTCGGAGTAGATTTTTAACTTAGATGCAAAAGCTGGTTTGCAGCTAAGTTGAAAGGCGTACACCCACTGGGGGTTGTGAGCCAGAGAATGCGTACGAGTGAACTCGATGTGGAACTGGAAAAGTCATGCTTTTATTCATCAAACATCACTCGAGTGTTTTAATTACATCTCAACATCAAGTATAAAAACGTCGAAGCAAGTCTGCATTCCAAGCGCAGGGCTCGTCTGCTTGCTTCAAAAGGTTGTACAGGTGATACGCTCCATTGTGTAGAACCTTTGAGATGACAAAGGGACCTTCCCATGCAGGAGCAAGCTTGTGAGGTCGCTGCTGATCCACTCGGAGTACAAGGTCTCCTTCCTGAAAGGTCCGACTTCTGACGTGTCTGCTGTGAAAACGTCGCAGATCTTGCTGATAAGTGGCCGAGAGGGTAAGAGCCATCTCTCTCTCCTCTTCCAGGAGATCAACTGCGTCTTGTCGTGCCTGCTCTGCTTCAGCTTCGGAGTATAATTCCACTCGGGGCGAGTTGTGGAGCAGGTCACTCGGCAAGACGGCTTTAGCTCCGTACACCATGAAGAAGGGAGTACGATTGATAGACCGATTGGGGGTCGTTCTCAAGCCCCAAAGAACTAACGGCAACTCGGTGACCCAGGCTCCAGCTGCGTGCTCCAAATTGCGCATGAGTCGCGGCTTTAACCCCTGAAGGATCAGTCTGTTTCCTCTCTCAGCCTGTCCATTCGACTGCGGGTGCGCCACAGATGCATAGTCGACTCGGGTGCCTTGTGCGGCACAGAACGCCCTGAACTCTTCCGAGTCAAAGTTTGAGCCGTTGTCAGTGATAATGCTGTGGGGCACGCCATATCTGAAGACTATCTCCTTCATAAACTTGATCGTTGTGCGAGAGTCTAGCTTCTTGATGGGTTTGGCTTCGATCCACTTAGTGAACTTATCGACTGCAACCAGCAAGTGGTTGAATCCACTCGCCCCTGTCCGGAGGGGTCCCACCATGTCGAGTCCCCAAACTGCGAACGGCCAGACGAGTGGAATCGTCTTTAGAGCAGACGCATGCTTGTGTGATAAGTTTGCATAGAACTGGCATCCGGCACAGTGTTGGATTATCTCCTGCGCAGCTTCATTGGCACGTGGCCAGAAGAAGCCGGCTCGGTAAGCTTTAGCCACGATTGTCCGAGAGGACGCGTGGTGTCCACAAGTTCCCGAGTGAATCTCCTCCAGGATCATTCAACCTTCTTCCGGAGAAATGCAGCGCTGAGTCACACCGGTGACGCTCTTCCTGTATAACTGATCGCCCATCACTGCAAAGGCTTTGGACCTGCGAACAATCTGGCGGGCCTCAGCTTCATCTTCTGGAAGTTCTTGCCTGAGCAGGTATGCAATGTAGGGCACCGTCCACTCAGGCATGATTGCTAGGATCTCCATGACCAAATCGATGACTGCCGGGACCTCGACTTCAGTCGGATCGGACGGACCGACCGCTTGCGGGGGCTCTTCCATGAAGGGATCTTCTTTCACTGTCGGAGAATGTAAATGCTCGAGGAACACATTGCTGGGTATAGGTTTCCGAGTGGACCCAATTTTTGCCAGATCATCCGCCGCTTGATTTTTGGCTCGGGGAACGTGATACAGCTCCAGACCCTCAAATTTCTTCTCCAACTTTCTCACCGCGTTGCAGTATCCTGTCATCGCGGGGCTTCTGATATCCCACTCCTTCATCACTTGGTTCACAACTAGATCCGAGTCTCCATAGACCATCAGGCGCCGGACGCTGAGTGAGATGGACATACGAAGACCATAAAGGAGCGCCTCGTACTCGGCTTCATTGTTGGAGGAATCGAAATGAATCTGCAGAACATATCTGAGACGATCGCCCTTCAGAGATACTAACACAACTCCAGCTCCTGAACCATTCAGCATCTTGGAACCGTCAAAGAACATGGTCCAGTGTTCCGGGTGACTCTGAGTCGGTTGCTGTTGTTCTGTCCACTCGGCTAGGAAATCGGCTAATGCTTGGGACTTGATCGCCTTTTTCGCCTCGAACTTGATGTCCATGGGCAAGAGCTCGATAGCCCACTTCGCCACTCGACCGGTCGCATCCCGATTGTTCATGATCTCAGACAGCGGGGCGTTGCTGACGACTGACACGGTGTGCTCTTGGAAGTAATGGGCTACTTTCTTCACAGTCAGGTAGATGCCATAGACGAGCTTCTGATAATGAGGATACCTCTGCTTGGACGGAGTCAGAACTTTAGAAATATAATAGACTGGGCGTTGAACTTTGTAAGTCTTGCCCTGTTCTTCTCGCTCGACTGTGAGGACAGTGTTGACAACTTGACCAGTGGCCGCAATGTACAAGAGCAACGGCTCGTTGCTGTTCGGAGCGGCAAGCACCGGCTGGGTGGAAAGCAGGGCTTTGAGTTCAACAAACGCTGCTTGTGCTTCAGCATTCCACTCGAACAAATCAGACTTCTTCATCAATCGGTACAGGGGCAGTGCCTTCTCACCGAGACGGGAGATGAATCGGCTCAGAGCTGCGAGGCAACTCATGAGCTTCTGTACGTCATGAAGCCGTTCGGGACGTTTCATTCGTACAATCACCCCGATCTTCTCAGGATTGGCATCTATCCCTCGTTCGGAAACAAGGAAACCGAGTAACTTGCCCCCAGGAACTCCGAAAGTGCACTTCGCTGGATTCAGCTTGATATCATACTTCCGCAGATTTGCGAAAGTTTCAGCTAAGTCAGCCAGCAGGTCGGAACCCTTTCTGGACTTGACCACGATATCGTCCATGTATGCTTCGATGTTCCGACTGATCTGTTTTTGCAAACACTTCTGCACCATGCGCATGAAAGTGGCGCCCGCATTTTTAAGACCGAATGGTATGGTGATATAGCAAAAACACCCGAATGGGGTGATAAAAGCTGTTTTTATTTCATCTGGCCCGTATAGTCGGATCTGGTGGTACCCGGAGTACGCATCCAGAAAAGACAGTCGCTCACAACCCGCGGTGGAATCTACGATTTGATCTATGCGGGGGAGCGGGAAATGATCCTTGGGGCAGACCCGATTGATGTGCTTGAAATTGATGCACATTCGGAGAGACTTATCCTTCTTAGGGACCATGATGACGTTGGCGAGCCACTCGGAGTGGTACACCTCACGGATGAACTCGGCTGCCAGGAGCTGAGCAACTTCTTCACCAATGGCCTTCCTCTTCTATGTAGCAGAGCGACGAAGATGCTCCTTCACAGGTTTTGCCTTTGGGTCGACTTGCAAACGGTGCATGTCGGATGGTTTCCATGCGAAGATGTCCCAGTTCTCACGGAGGAACTGGATGAGCGCTTCTTCCTATTTGCTGTCGAGTGTCGTTGAGATATCGGTGGGCGCAGCATTGGGATCTTCCGGATGGATGTGCACAGGCTTCATATCTCCGGCCGACTGAAACGCAGATTCTGCAGCTGGCTTCTTGGAGCGTAGCAGATCACTCGGATCAGCATTTTCTTGTACTCCTCCAACTCCACCATGGCCATCTGCTCATCAGCGATCTTGGACCCTTGTTGCAAACACTCCTCCGCACGCTGCCGACTGCCAGTGACTGTGATCACACCTTTGGGGCCGGGCATCTTCAGCTTGAGATACACATAGCATGGGCGGGCCATGAAACGTGCGTAAGCCAGCCGACCAAGGATGACATGGTAGGCGCTGCGGAAGTCGACCACTTCGAAGGTCAGCCTTTCCTTCCTGAAGTTCTTGTCGTCTCCAAAGACCACATCCAGGACGATCTGCCCGAGTGACTTTGCTTTCTTGCCGGGGATCACTCCGTGGAACTGCATGCTGCTCTCACTAAGACGGGACATCGGGATGCCCATCGCTTCTAGAGTATCAGCGTACAGTATGTTCAGTCCGCTTCCACCGTCCATGAGGACCTTGCGCAATCGGACGCCTCCCATGACTGGATCGACCACCAGCGCCTGCCGCCCAGGGGTGGCAATGTAGGCTGGGTGGTCCGACTGATCAAAGGTGATCGGAGTCTTCAACCAGTTCAGGAACTTTGTCATCGCCGGCATGGCCATGTTCACTTCGCGGTTGATAACCTTCAACTGGCTCCTGCTCTCTACATCTGCAAAGATCATCAGGGTTGCGTTGACACTGGGAAAAGGTTCATCTTTGTCTCCATCATCAGCATCTTCTGGGCTCTTCTCACTCGACTGGCCCTCTCGGAACTACTGTATCAACAGTCTGCACTGTCGAGTGGTATGCTTGGGCAATATCAGATTGCCCTCCTCATCCTTTCTAGTGTGGATGTGACACAGCAAATCGAGGACATCTTGGCCCGACTGATCTCTCTTTTTCTTCGGGATCCACTTTTCCATAGCCTTCCCCTTGTTCTTGGCTTGGCTGGCCAGTGCGGCAGCCTCAGCCTGAGCCAAACCATCAGCCTTGCGCTTCGGCTTCCGACTGGGATTACTGTTTCTGGGGTTGGGCTCACTGGTTTTCCCTTTGCCGTTACGGAGACGGTCTTGGCAATCTCCATCATTCGGCTCATGGTCAAGGATCCTGACCGACCGAATTTTAGGATGAGCTCCCGATATCTGACTCCTGCTTTGAAGTGAAAGCACATTTGCTCCCTTGGTGGTTTTGGTAATTTATGTCAACATACATTTTGTTGGACTAATGCCTTTATCTAGTAAATTTCAGACAAGTTTAACAATGGCGTGGCGTGGACAAGAGGATGTGGAACCCCCTCAAAATGCTAAGGACAAGGATTGGCAAAAGATCAAGACTCTACATTTTTGGTTTAGTGATCCAAGATCACATTGAGTCCATAGGAAAGCCAATACTATTAAAAGGGGATGAGGTGTTGCTTAATGATCGTTTTGCTCAAGTGCTTAGTGACAGTATTCCTAAACCCTCAACCACTCTCTCTACCCAAATATGTCCTAAACCTAAAGTCCAACTCGGCCCCACCGATATTTCCTACCCGGCCCCACCGAGTTCATCCAAGACTTAGCCACTGCCAAAACCCTAACAAATCGGATCCACCGAAATGGATCTCGGTCTCACCGAGATGGCCTTGCCAACTCTCTGTAATCGTCTGCACTTACTTCGGTCTCACCGAGTTTGCAAATCGGTCTCACCGAGATGGCTTGCCAACTCTCTGTTGCCTTATTGCTTCACTTCGGTCCTACCGAGTTGATGCAATCGGTGCCACCGAGATGAGGTTTGCCCTAAGCCATTGCACTTCGGTCCATCCGAGTTGTTCGTATCGGTCCCACCGAGATTCCTAACGTTCATATCTTTTACACAGTTCGGTGCTACCGAGATGATTGTTTCGGTGCCACCGAGTTGGGTCAAAAGTGTGTAACGGTTGGATTTTGTGTGGAGGCTATATATACCCCTCCACCCCATCCTTCTCAGTGAGGAGAGCCATCAGAACGTGCCTACACTTCCACCATATATTTTCTGAGAAAGAACCACCTGCTCATGTGTTGAGATCAAGCCATTCCATTCCTACCATTTGAATCTTGATTTCTAGCCTTTCCCAAGTTGCTTTCCACTCAAATCCCTCTTCCACCATAGCCAAATCTGTGAGGAGTTGATTGAGTGCTGGGAAGACTATCATTTGAAGCACAAGAGCAAGGAGTTCATCAACAACACACCGTCTATTACCTTTTGGAGAGTGGTGTCTCCTAGATTGGTTAGGTGTCACTTGGGAGCCTCCAACCAGATGTGGAGTTGAACCAAGAAGTTTGTAAGGGCAAGGAGATCGCCTACTTCGTGAAGATCTACCCCGAGTGAGGCTAGTCCTTCGTGGACGTAAGCCATGGTGGAATAGACAAGGTTGCTTCTTCGTGGACCCTTCGTGGGTGGAGCCCTCCGTGGACTCGCGCAGCCGTTACCCTTTGTGGGTTGAAGTCTCCATCAACGTGGACGTACGATAGCACCACCTATCGGAACCACGCCAAAAACCACCGTGTCTTCATTGCGTTTGATCTTCCATACTCTACCCCTTTACTTTCCGCACTATTGCATGCTTTACCATTTCCGCTGCTCAATCTCTAGATATGCATGTGTAGAAAGTATTAGAGTAATCTTAACTTGTGCCAAAATCTGCCTAAGTTCAAAGAGAAATTAAAAACTGCTAATTTGGCTGGTTAGGAGTCTATTCACCCCCCTCTAGACCTATCTCCTCGATCCCACAATTGGTATCAGAGCATTGGTCTCCATTGCTTTGGTCTCATCACCATTGGAGGGAGATGGATATGTCTACGTTCGGGAGTATTAGACGTAGAGTGCCTATTCTCAATGGGGAGTATTACAACTTTTGGAGGGATGAAATGCTTGATATCTTTGATGAGTTTAACTTGAGCAAGTATATTCATAATCCTTATGTGCCCCCTATTGATCCCTTGCATCCTACTCATGAAGAGGAAACTGACATGCTTCGCAATCTTAGAACCGTCAATCTTATCATTAGAGGCTTACCTAAGATTGTGCTTGGTTGTATGCGAAACTTTGCATGTGCTTATACTCTATGGCATGATTTAGAAAAGCGATATCCCGATTATTCTCTAAAGAATCTTGATAAGATTCTTCATAAGGCTGTTGTTTTTCACAAGATGAGTCCTAATGATCCTAAGTTTGATGATTGCTTGTTTGAGCTCCGTGATCTCATGCGTGCCAAAGGAGATGTTAGAACTATTAGCAATATTATCATGGAAACTGTTAGAATTCATAAACTTGAACATTGTCATGATCATGAAACTAATGAATCTGTTAATCACATGCATGATGATGATGATGTTGAGCACGGCTATTATGATGAAGACGAAGACTTTGATATTGAATTTGAGAAGACCATGAGGAATCTCAGTCTTATGGCAAATCTTCGAGATTATATGGCCGGAGGAAAAGAGTGGATTCTTGACAGCGGTTGTACCGATCACATGACCGGAGATAGAGACATGTTTCATGAGCTTACTAAAAATGATGGTCCACGCAAGTATATGACTTTTGGAGACAACTCCAAGGGTAAGGTACTTGGCCTTGGTAAGGTGGCCATATCCAATGATAGCTCCATACAAAATGTTATGCTTGTTGAATCTCTTGGTTACAATCTTCTTTCCGTATCTAGACTAGCCGATTTTGGTTTTAATGTTCTATTTACCAAAGTAGATTGCCAAGTGTTTCGCCAAGATAATCATAATATAGTATTTACCGGCATTCGTAGAGGTGATCTTTACATTGTTGATTTCACTAAGAGAGCCCAACCTCGTACTTGTTTAATTGCTAAATCTTCTAAAGGTTGGTTATGGTACAGAAGACTTGGACATGTTGGTATGCGTAACCTAGATAAACTTGTTAAAGGAGATCACATTCTTGGAGTGAAAGATGTTATATTTGACAAAGATCGACTTTGTAGTGCTTGCCAAGCAGGAAAACAAGTTGGAGGAAGCCATCCCGTGAAGAACATTATGACCACGAGGAGACCACTCGAGCTACTTCATATGGATCTGTTTGGTCCCAACGCCTATAAGAGTCTTGGTGGTAACTCTTTCGGTTTTAGTCATTGTTGATGATTTTTCCAGATTTACGTGGGTGTTCTTTCTTGATGACAAATCGCGGGTACAAAAGATCTTCAAAAACTTCGCAAGAAAGGCTCAAAATCAATTTGAAGTAAAGATCAAGAAGGTTCGGAGTGACAACGGAACGGATTTCAAGAACGCCAATGTGGACACCTTTCTTGATGAGGAGGGTATTTCACATGAGTTCTCGGCTACATACACACCTCAACAAAATGGAGTTGTTGAGAGGAAGAACCGTACACTTATTGAGATGGCAAGAACAATGCTTGATGAATACAAGACGCCAAGACATTTTTGGGCAGAAGCGGTTGAAACAGCTTGTCATGCAACAAACCGACTCTATCTTCACAAGCTTCTTGGTAAAACGGCGTATGAACTGCTCACCGGTAACAAACCACAAGTTGGATACTTTCGAGTATTTGGCTCAAAATGTTACATTCTTGATAAGCATCGTCGTTCAAAATTTGCTCCTAAATCTCATGAAGGTTTCCTACTTGGTTATGGATCGAACTCTCACACTTACCGTGTCTACAACAACTTCACTTGAAAAGTTGAAGAGACGGTAGATGTGAAGTTTGATGAGACTAACGGCTCGCAAGTCGAGCAATTGCCACTTGATGTAGGAGATCAAGAACCATCGGAAGCAATCCAAGACTTGCCCATTGGCAAGATTCGCCCCGTGGAAGTAAAGGAGAGTACCTCGTCTATTCAAGTGGAAGCCCCAACCTCATATCAAGGTGAACGACAAGCTGATATGGAGGGATCCACAAGTGGAACACGTCAAGACGATGGGAATGAGGAAGTGCAACAAGATGATCCACCTCAACCTCCTTCTCCACCTCCACAAACAAACAACGACAACATCAACGAAGAAGAAGATGATGATGATGAGGAAGACTCACCACAACCCAAGAAAAAGCTACCTCGAGTTAGAGCAAGAATCGACAAGGATCATCCCGTCGAACAAATACTTGGAGATATCCAAACCGGGAGAATCACTCGCTCTAAATCTCGTTTAGCTAACTTTTGTGAGCATTACTCATTTATCTCTAGTGTTGAACCCTTGAAGGTAGAAGATGCTCTCAAGGACCCCGATTGGGTGAATGCAATGCACGAAGAGCTACACAACTTTGAGAGGAACCAAGTGTGGACATTGGTTGAGAAGCCTAAGGAAGAGCAGAACATCATTGGAACCAAATGGGTGTTTCGGAATAAGCAAGATGAAGATGGACAAGTTGTATGCAACAAGGCTCGTCTCGTAGCACAAGGTTACACACAAGTCGAAGGTATGGACTATGGTGAGACCTATGCCCCCTTTGCAAGACTTGAATCCATTCGCATTTTACTTGCTTATGCCAACCACCATGATATCACTCTTTACTAAATGGATATTAAAAGTGCCTTCTTAAATGGTGAAATTGAGGAGGAAGTATATGTTAAACAACCTCCCGGCTTTGAGAATCCCAAGAAACCTAATCATGTGTACAAACTTCGTAAAGCTCTTTATGGTCTCAAGCAAGCCCCTAGAGCTTGGTACAAATGCTTGACAAAGTTTCTTCTTGAAAAAGGTTTTGAAATTGGGAAGATTGATTCAACTTTGTTCACTAAGAGGGTTAATGGAGAATTATTTGTATGCCAAATTTATGTTGATGATATTATCTTTGGTTCTACTAACCCCTCTTTTAGTGAAAAGTTTGGAAGGTTGATGTCGGAGAAGTTTGAGATGTCTATGATGAGTGAACTCAAATTCTTTCTTGGTTTGCAAATCAAGCAAACTAGGGAAGGTACCTTTGTCTCTCAAACAAAGTATACCAAGGACTTATTCAAGAAGTTCAACATGCAAGAGAGTAAAGGTATGAAAACTCCCATGCCCACGAGTGGACATCTTGACTTGACCAAGGATGGCAAACCGGTTGATCAAAAGGTTTATCGATCGATGATTGGTTCATTATTATATCTATGTGCTTCCCGACCCGACATTATGCTAAGTGTGTGCATGTGTGCACGATACCAAGAGGCACCAAAAGAGTGTCACCTTAAGGCGGTGAAAAGAATTGTGAGATACTTGATACATACACCAAACTTTGGCATATGGTATCCCAAAGGATCTTCTTTCAATCTTGTTGGCTACTCCGATTCGGACTATGCCGGAGACAAGGTTGACAGAAAATCCACTTCGGGTACATGTCAATTTCTTGGTAGATCTCTTGTGTCTTGGTCCTCCAAGAAACAAAATTCCGTATCTCTATCTACTGCCGAAGCGGAATACATTGCCGCGGGATCATGTTGTGCTCAATTACTATGGATGACACAAACTCTTAAAGATTATGGTGTGCATGTGAGACATGTACCATTACTTTGTGACAATGAGAGTGCTATTAAGATAGCACACAATCCCGTGCAACATTCTCGAACTAAGCATATTGAGGTTCGTCACCATTTCATTCGAGATCATGTTGAGAAAGGTGATATTGACCTTAAACATGTTCGTACTGACAAACAATTGGCGGACATCTTTACCAAACCCCTTGATGAGAAAGTGTTTTGTCACTTGAGAAGTGAGTTGAACATCATTGATGCTTCAAACGTGAACTAGAGGTTCATGTGGATGCATACAAGGGCATGAGCATTCTTGACTAACCCATGATATCCTTCATGATCATTTTATATCGTGGACATTTTGCTCCCTTGTATGGTATCTAACCTTGTGTAGGTACTTGGACAAGCTTCATGCCACAAGATTGCATCTCACTCTTATCTTGAGCAATCTTGTATAACCCAAGTATCAACAATTTATAGAGGAACAAGGAACAAGACAACCTAAACATATCCTTTGACAACTTTTGAGTTATGCTTCATTCTTGTCATTTTGGATATACATGATGTTCCTTGCAAAGCTAACCCATGTAGGAAGATGAACTACAAATGATAGGATAGCTCCAAACTTCAATTCATGAGCATCCACTTCAAGTTCAATTACATGATGGACTTCACCACCAAATACCAATGTAAGTTCTCACACCTTAGAGAAGCTTCACTCAAAGACATGAGCTAAAGCAACTCAACAAGATGTGAATACATTGAAATGCTTAAAAGAAAAATGGCAACCCCATTTTGAGCTTAACGATGAGTATGACCTATGATCAAGTGTTCTCACTTGACTCCTAAGTCAAAATGCTCTAACATAGGTGACCTAGTCGCCGACCCATCTAGATGAAGTTCTCTAGTGTTTATTCTGCTTGTTCTCTTTTTGCTAGAGTGTTTCTTTTCAAAAAAAAACTTCATCTAGACGTTTCTTTGCTTCTTTTCTATTTCTTCTCTTTTAGCTTGATTCGCAGTTAATTCATTGCAAATCCTTGTGTTAATTCCTTGCCTAGTGAGCTGAGTTGACAAAAATTCATTGCATCACACTCGGTTCCACCGAATTGTCTCAACTCGGTGTCACCGATTTTGACTGCTATAAGGAATTTTCTGTCAAATTTTCCCTGAGTTTTTCTGCTCCAGCTCCACTCGATGATTCTTATCCTCTACATGCATCTAGCTGTATTTCTCAAGGACCAAACTCACTTAATCAATAACCTTGAAGTCCCTTCTTGGAAATTGATGTCAAAGGGGGAGAGAGGAATACATCAAAGCTTAAGCTTATCTATTCAAACCAAAAGATGCACCTTACAAGAGGAAAGAATGTTACATGTTTCTAAGAGGGGAGAAACATGATTAGTCTGTTCTTTGGCTGTTGTTTGAGTTTTCTCACCCTACCTACTCCCAATATCCATGTCAGATTCAGGGGGAGAGGAAGTTCTTTAAGGGGAGACAGCTATTTCTTTCGGGGACATGTCTGCTTCAAAGAAGTATTCACCTTGTGATACTCTCTTCTACATGTCATCCCAATCTTGGTTTCTTGTTGATCTTATGTCTTTTTCTTGAAGAAATTATCTTGTGTTATCTAACCCTGTTTTCTCAAGTGTATTTCTTCAGGTACTTGATCAAGAACTTCAAGGTAAGTATATGCATCAACTCATGTATAGCTATCACATGAGTGTGTTGATGATATATAGGTAAGTATATTACCCTTCGTGGGTTGAAGTCTCCATCAACGTGGACGTACGATAGCACCACCTATCGGAACCACGCCAAAAACCACCGTGTCTTCATTGCGTTTGATCTTCCATACTCTACCCCTTTACTTTCCACACTATTGCATGCTTTACCATTTCCGCTGCTCAATCTCTAGATATGCATGTGTAGAAAGTATTGGAGTAATCTTAACTTGTGCCAAAATCTGCCTAAGTTCAAAGAGAAATTAAAAACTGCTAATTTGGCTGGTTAGGAGTCTATTCACCCCCCCTCTAGACCTATCTCCTCGATCCCACATGAAGGCACAGACAGCTTGGTACTCCGTGACATTCTCCACCACATGATGCAAGGTTGTCCACCGCTGAACGTACTCCCTCAAGGTTTCATTCGGCTTCTGCACACAATGTTGTAGCTCAGTTAATCCAGCCGGGCGTTTGCACGTGCCCTCGAATGTTTTGATGAACACTCGGGCGAAATCTTCCCAGCAGTATATGCTGGCCGGAGTGAGCTGATTGAGCCAGGAGCGGGCGGACCCTTCCAGCATCAATGGCAAATGCTTCATAGCCACATAGTCATTTCCTCCTCCAATCTGCACAGCCACCCGGTAATCCTCTAACCAAGTTTCTGGCTTGGACTCACCGGTGAACTTGCTTACTCCAGCTGCCAATCTAAAGTTTGGCAGAATCTCGGCGGCCCTGATGGCTCTGCTGAAACACTCGGGCCCGGAGATGAAGGCTCCACTTCCACTCGGACGATCTCTGTCCAAGTTCTCTCTCAGAGTTCTGCCTCTGTCGACCAGGTTCTGAGCGAGAACGGATCTCGCGTTGAACTGCGGGTCACGATAGTCGACTGGCTCTCTCTGGCGATAACCGTCACCATGGCAGGGAGGGCTGGCCCTCCGATCATTACCGTAAGGACGCCTGGCATCGTACGGCCGGGGCGCGTATGAGCCATCCCGCGGAGGGGGCGACTGCATACGACGACGATCGTCCTGACCCTGCCCTGAGTACTGGTCTCGGTGGCGGTCTTGGTCGTCTCGCCGTGGAGGCGACTGTCTGTTTCTCCTTGGGGACACTAGGCTGTGGGCCGACTGGACAGTGTCAGCCCGAATGGATCTGTTTTGAATCCTGTTGCGCGACTGGGACACTGCCGAATTTTGCTCTTCAGCCGCCTTGAGCAGGGCCTGAATCTGCCGAAGACCCTCTCCCGCCTCAGATCGGGACGGCTCAATGGAATCTGCTATCCGAGTGGCCGCCGCCAGATTCTGGACAGGAGTGCAGAATACCTGGAAACTCTGCTGTTGGTCATTTGAGAACAATTGCCGCTGCTGCCGACTGGAACTAGGCGGATGCTGCCTGTGGGCGCGGTTGTCGAGTGATTTCTGGAGCGCCTCCAGACGACTGCGCTCAGCCAAGTTGGCCTGGCGCGTAGCGTCCAAAGCCTGAGGCTCGGGGGTCGTCCCAACGATGGGCGTCTGGAGGGTCTGCTCGGTTCTGCGCTGCAGCTCCTCCCTCTGCTGCCGAGTGAGAGGTCGGGGGTAGTACTCGTCGTGACGGTCTCCGCCGCCGCCAAGATCAGTGCGTGACGGGTCACCCTTCTCCGCGCCGCGACCGTACCCAGGCGGACTGGGCGGGGAATCGGCCATCAGCACCTCTGCAGCGGGATCGCTGCTCTCGCACTCGGACAAGCTTTCCGAGTGCTCATGCACGGAGGTGAACAGATCGAAGACGGGCTCATCGGGCTCGATTGCCACGATCTGCGGGGCCGCAACCTGAAGGGCCACCACATTTAATCCACCGCTGAAGCCGTGAGCGTCCGGAGTGCTTGCGATGACGGCTGGTGGAGAGCAAAGGCGTCGACTGGTACGGAGTCGACGGTTGTCGAAGGAGAACGCCGAAGGAGCTCGCGCAGAAGTGCGCTGCGCCATGGATGGGCAATGCCTCGACATTAGTCCTGGCCATGGGCTACCCGGCCCGACCCGGCCCAAAAAAGCCCGACCCGGCCCGGCCCGACCTTGCCCACGGGCCGGGCCTGGGCCTGGTTTTTAGGCCCGGTGGACGGGCCGGGCCGGGCCCGGGCCCGCCATATCTACCATTTAACGAAGAGGCCCGGCCCGAGGCCCGAGGCCCGGCGGGCTTTTGCAGCGATGGGCCGGGCCTGGGCCTGGTTTTTAGGCCCGGTGGTCGGGCCGGGCCGGGCCCGGGCCTGGGTTTTCTGCGTCGGGCTTGGTTAGGCCCGGCCCGAGGCCCGGCCCGGCCCGAAGTTTGCACAGGTATACTCGACATCCAGCAGGGCTTCTTGGAGCCACGCCGAATCGTCAGCGATGAAGCTGAGGACGCCGAAACGGATCTCACCGCCCAGGGTCAGTCCGCCGCCGGAAACCATGGTGAAGATGGGAAAAATGCAACTACGCCGGAAGTCGCTAGACGCCTGCCCCACGGTGGGCGCCAACTGTCGTGGGTGCAAGCCTGACAGTAGTGTGTAGGGGTACGGATGAGAGGGCAGAGCCTAGCTTCGACGCGGTTGTTACACTCGGTTTTACGAGTTCAGGCCCCTCAGCGGTGGAGGTAGCAGCCCTATGTCTCGGTGCTCTGGAGCTTGATTACTTGAGTGTATGTGTTACAAATGGATTGCGAACCCTTGGAATGGAGCTAGGGGGTGGCTTATGTAGCGTCCGCCAGCCCTCCCATGAATGCCGCCATTACCAGGGTTTGAAGAGGGGGTTTAAGGGCACCAGGTAACGGGCGCATTTATTACAATTAGTACGAGCGAGCGCACGTCTTGACCGTTGCGTTCCTGGAGTCTCCTGGTCTTCTCTGGTCGAGTGATTATCGGGTACTCCGAGTGAAACAGGTCTGTCGAGTGAACTCCTGGTTCCCGAGTGGTTTGTTGGGCTCCGAGTGAATGTCAGGTTGTAGAGCTCCTGACTGCTGATCTGGCCCTGGGGCCCAGTATAAGGCGCGTGGCATCCTAGGGTAGGATCTGTAGGTCAGGCCTGTTACCCTATCCCTAGTACATGTCCTCGTCAGTTAGCGCGGGCTCCTGTGCGTGTGGATGTGAGCAGTGCGTGCTTAAGCCGGTGATCGATGTGTGCATGCTGATGCTTCTGTGTGAGTTCAAGAGTGTTGTGTGCTGCTGCTGATGCGTGTCTGCTGCTCCTGCGTGCGAGGGTGTTGGCACTCGTCGCCAAATTAAGAGCATGCCCATCCTGCCTTTTTTTAGAAAGCGTTGTCAGTGCGTGCGGGTGTGAGCAGAGCATGGCCGTGCCATAGTGTGTCTGCGTTCTGTATTTGGGGCGCTCCGCTACGTCCGGCATCAAATTGGCTCTCAATTCCGAGTGCATCCGGCCTTGTCCTCGACACCCCCCGGCTTCGCACGCGCCATGAAGCGCCTGGACACTAGCGCACTGACTCCCGCAACCTCAAGCT
Source organism: Elymus sibiricus (assembly GCA_039707655.1). Lineage (NCBI taxonomy): Eukaryota > Viridiplantae > Streptophyta > Magnoliopsida > Poales > Poaceae > Elymus > Elymus sibiricus. Next base: position 228,379,056 of record CM077664.1, on the reverse strand, counting down.
CGTTGCCCCCGTGAGCCGTGCTCCGGCGGCTGCAGTAGCAGCCCGCATCATCGCCCCTGCTTCCCTGCCTCCTCTACGCAGTGCCGATGCGCCGACACTTTTCTTCTCTGTTTTTTGTGTGTGAAAAGATCCCTTGTTTTTTAGTTGTGCAATTGTTGGCATTCTTTGCTGACTTGGCACTGTCCAGTCAATGGTCAACATGGTCAAAACCGGTTGACTGACACAATGTAGGAGATATGCCCTAGAGGCAATAATAAATGTTATTATTTATCCCCATGTTCCTAATTATGTTTATATTCCGTGCTATAACTGCTATGGTTCTCGAGTCTGCAATAACCACGAGGCTCGAAGGAAGACTCATATGCACGTGTGGAATAATAAACGGTAAAATGTATTCCTAGTCTGGCCTCTAAGACTAGCTCAAGTGTTGCATGATGGTTCTTTTTTCCTTATCATGGGCATGACTATGCCGGCAACTTTGAGGGCACGTTGTTAGAAGAACACTTGTGTTGAATCGACCCGAATTGATGTTATGCTATGAGATACATTCGCCACAAGTTAATGGTTAATAACACAGAGAAAGTTAATGTTTGCATGATTCCTTAGACCATGAGAGTATTGATTTTCTTCATGCTTGCTTCATGAACTTTGGGGTTTGTTAAACGTCATCCGTAAATGGGTGGCTATTACGGCAGCTTACGGGTTCATGGAAAAGTGTGTCAAGGGACTTGATAGCTCAAGATTGAGATTTGCTCCTCCGACGATGGAGAGATATTCTTTGTGCCCTCTCGATGCCGGAATACGGGAACGAGAAAAGAGAACAAAACCGGTAACGAGGTAACTGGCATTGTGGACTGATACGTCTCCAACGTATCTATAATTTATGAAGTATTCATGCCATGTTTATTATAGTTTTGTATGATTTTGGTGCACTTTTATATGGCTTTTATATAATTTTTATGGACTAACATATTGACCTAGTGCCCAGTGCCAGTTGCTTTTTTCAGCTTGTTTTTGGTTTTCCAGAAAATCCATATCAAATGAAGTCCAAATGCAGCGAAACTTTTTGACGAATTTTTCTGGAAGGAAACAGACCCAGGAAGCTTCGGGGGAGCAGCAGAAGACCCACAGGGGGCCCACAAGCCACCAGGGCGCGCCACCCCCCCAGGCGCGCCCTGGTGCCTCGTGGCCCCCCTGTGGCACCTCTTTGCGTGATTCCAACGCTGAAAAATCATATATATTCAGAAACCCCCGAAATTTAACCTAGATGAGTTTTTACGCCGCCGCAAGCCTCTGTACCAAGGAGATCCCATCCGGAGCCCTTTTCTGGCACCCTGCCGGAGGGGGGAATCATCACCGGAGGCCATCTTCATCATCCCGGCGGTCTGCATGACGAGGAGGGAGTAGCTCACCCTCGGGGCTGAGGGTATGTACTAGTAGCTATGTGTTTGATCTCTCTCTCTCTCTCGTGTTCTTGATTTGGCATAAATCTTGATGTACCGCGAGCTTTGTTAATATAGTTGGATCATATGGTGTTTCTCCCTCTCTATCTTGTTGTGATGAATTGAGTTTTTACCTTTGAGGTTTCACTATTATCGGATTGAATATTTCAGATTTGAGAACACTTGATGTATGTCTTGCATATGAATACCCGTGGTGACAATGGGGTATTATATTGATTCACTTGATGTATGTTTTGGCACTCAACTCGCGGATTCTCGAGGCGACATTGGGGTAATATATGCATAGGGGTTGATGCACGTTTTCATTATATTTTCTTCGATAGAAACTTTGGGGAGCTCCTTGAAGTTCTTTGTGTGGATTGAATATTATGATTATGAAGTTGTTTGATGCATATCGTATAATCAACTCACGGATACTTGTGGTGACATTGGAGTATCTAGGTGACATTAGAGTTGGTTGATGCGTATCATATGGTGTTATTTTAGTACGAACTCTAGGGCTATTCGTGACACTTGTAGGGATGGCTCAATAGATTGATCGGAAAAGATAACTTTGAGGTGGTTTCATACCCTACAACAATTTCTATCTTATGTTCTCCGCTAATAGGAACTTTGGAGTGATTCTTTATCGCACGTTGAGGGATTGTTATATGATCCAATTATGTTAGCATTGTTGAGAGATTGCACTAGTGAAAGTATGAAACCTAGGCCTCATTTTTAAGCATTGCAATACCATTTGTGCTCACTTTTATCGTTTGCTACCTTGCTGTTTTTATTTATTCAGACTATAAAAATATATTTCTACTATCCATACTACACTTGTATCACCATCTCTTCGCCGAACTAGTGCACCTATACAATTTGCCATTGTATTGGGTGTGTTGGGGACACAAGAGATTTCTTGTATTTGGTTGCAGGGTTGTTTGAGAGATACCATCTTCATCCTACGCCTCCCACGGATTGATAAACCTTAGGTCATCCACTTGAGGGAAAATTGCTACTGTCCTACAAAACTCTGCCCTTGGAGGCCCAACACGAGTCTACAAGAATAAGTTGTGTAGTAGACATCAAGCTCTTTTCTGGCGCCGTTGCCGGGGAGGTGAGTGCTTGAAGGTATATCTTTAGATCTTGCAATCAAATATTTTAGTTTCTTGTTTTATCACTAGTTTGGTTTATAAAAGAAAACTACAAAAAAATGGAATTGAGGTTACCTCATATTATTCATCTTTATAATGTCTTTCTTGAAAATGATGGAGCGGAAAATTGTGCTCAATTGCTAGAATAAGAATATAATAAAATGTTTGGCATAAAATCTTTGAATGATGAGCATGATTGCAATGTTGTTAGTATGAATTCTTTGAATACCCATGATGCTAATGATATGCAAAGCTACAAGCTTGGGGATGCTATGTTTGATGAAGATGATATTTTTAGCCCCCCAAGTTTAGATGAGAAAATTTATTATGATGATAGCATGCCTCCTATTTATGATGATTATATTGATAAAAGTGGATTTGGAGAGGTCACAACTTTATTTAATGATGATTCCACTATTTTGGAAGAGGTTTCAATTGATTATGACAACAAAGTTGCTATCTATGAGGATTATTGTGATGACATGTATGCTATAAAGAATAATGATAACCATGAAACTTGTCATCATGATTTTAATTTTCAGTTGGATTATGCCAATCAAGTATCACATGATAGTTATTTTGTTGAGTTTGCTCCCACTACTATTGTTGAGAATAAATTTGCTTATGTGGAGAGTAATAAAAATTCTATGCTTGTGGATAATGAAAAGAATGATTTATGTGATAGCTATATTGTTGAATTCATTCATGATGCCACTGAAAATTATTATGAGAGAAGATCATATGCTTGTAGGTGTTGCAATAATATCAAGTTTCCTCTCTATGTGTTGAAATTTTTGAAGTCATGCTTGTTTTGCCTTCCCATGCTAGTTGATTCTTGCTCCCACAAATTGTTTGCTCACAAAATCCCTATGCATAGGAAGTGGTTTAGGCTTAAATGTGCTTGTCATATGCTTCATGATGCTCTCTTTGAGTTTCAATTCTTTACTTTTATGTGAGCATCATTGAAATCATCATGCCTAGCCAAAAAGGCATTAAAGAAAAGCGCTTGTTGGGAGACAACCCAATACTTATACCTTCTGTTTTTGTGTGTTCATATGATTAATCTACTGTGGCAATCATGTTTTATATGTTTTCTTTCAATAGTGTGCCAAATAAAGCCTTTTGGATAGTGTGGATACTTGTTGATTTGATTCTGTGCAAAAACAGAAACTTTTGCGTCCAGTGATGGAATTTCTATTATGTACTGGAGCATGAGAAAATTCTGAAAGTTTTACACAGTATTTAAATACAAATTTTTTACGTTTTCCTAATTTTTCAGAATTTTTGGAGGTATATAAGTATGGTGTTTAAATCGCTCACTACATGCTGTTCTATTTTTGACAGATTCTATTTTCGGTGCATAGTTTGCTTGTTTTAGTGTTTCCATAGCTTATATTGAGTAATATAAATTGTGGAAATGATATACTACAGTAGGAATTATGTGAGAACAATGATGAATCTTGTCTTTACAGTACCTAAGTGGATGATTTATTTTTATCATACTAACCTATCTCACGAAGTTCCGTTAAGTTTTGTGTGATTGAAGTTTTCAAGTTTTGGGTGAGATATCAATATGAGGAGAATAAGGAGTGGCAAGACCCTAAGCTTGGGGATGCACAAGGCACCCCAAGGTAATATTCAAGGAATACCCAAGCAACTAGGCTTGGGGATGCCCTGGAAGGCATCCCCTCTTTCGTCTTCAACACTATCGGTAACCTCACTTGGAGCTATATTTTTATTCGTCACATAATATGAGTTTTGCTTGGAGCGTGATTTTATTTCATTTATATTTGCTTTCTGTTATCAATAATCATGTTTTGTATCTTTTATTTCAATAAAATGCCAATTATAGCCTTTACCATGCTCAGTTTGCAAGTTTATGTGTTGCAGTTTGAAAACAGAAAGTTTTCTGTTATGTCCAGAATATTCCTGAATATTCAGAACATGATAAAAATCTGAAATTTTTACACAGTAAGCATGCATGAGTTCTCTGTCACGTGGTAAATTTTCAGAATTTTTGGAGTTAGGGAAGTATGGATTCTTATTCCCCTTTTACAGACTATTCTGTTTTGGCAGATTTCGATTATAGTTGCATTGTTTGCATATGTTGCTTGTTTAATGTTTCTATTTTTGGATAGGAGTATTAAATATGCAGAGGCATTTAGTATGCAATGTTTAATTATAATTTTAGTGATTTTCTACAGTAGAGAATGTTAAGGTTTTGAGTTGATTTATACTAACTTATCTCATGAGTTCTTGTTGAGTTTTGTGTGGATGAAGTTTTTAAGATTTAGAGAAACCGTGATATGAGAGGAATTAAGGAGAAACAAGAGCTCAAGCTTGGGGATGCCCAAGGCATCCCAAGATAATATTTCAAGAAGTCTCAAGCATCTAAGCTTGGGGATGCCCCGGTAGGCATCCCACCTTTCTTCATCAACAATTATCGGTTAGTCTTGGTTGAGCCAAAGTTCTTGCTTCTTCGCATGAGATGTGCTATTCCTGGAATGTCATTTTTTTTCTTTGCTTCTTGAATAAAATACTTAAGATCTGAAATTTTTAAATGAGAGAGAGTCCTCACATAGCTACCTATTTCCTTAACTACTCATTTGGTCTTCACATATATCTTTTTGGAGTAGTTTGTCATTTACTCTTGTTCTTCACTTATATCCTATGAGTAAATTGTTGAATAAATTGAATACCATAAAGTTGAAATTATATGTGCTTCATATGCTTGTATCATGTCTAGTAGTAGTATCACATTGGGTTAGAAAGTGAATTCTATTGAAGCTTGACAATCACAATATTGGTCATACAAGCAATTCATGAATGATTAGTATAAGGAAGAGAACTTTCACATATAAATATATTATCTTGGACATCTTTTATGATTGTGAATACCCATTAATTATTTTCAAACTTGAGCAAATTAGTTGAAGTTGGACAAGGAAGACAACGTAATGAGTTATGTTTGGGTATATTTGCATACAGTTATATTGTTATGGATCCTCCAACATGTGGTGCTTGCTTAGGATCTTTTGCTAGCCAAAAATTCGTACTAAGTAGAGATACTACTTGTGCATCCAAAAACCATTAAACCCAGTTTCTTGCCATGAGTGTCCACCATATCTCCCTATGGATTGAATAAGATCCTTCAAGTAAGTTGTCATCGGTGCAAAAAGCAATAAAAATTGCTCCTAAATATGTATGATCTTTTATTGCAAGGGAAAATAAGCGTTGTACGAACTTGTGATGGTAAAGAAATAAAAGCGACATACTGCATAATAAAGGTTGCTATCACAAGGGGCAATATAACGTGACGTTCCTTTGCATTAAGGGCTTGTGCATCCAAAAATAAAAAGCGCATGACAACCTCTGCTTCCCTCTGTGAAGGGCCGATATTTTACTTTATGCATTTATTTTTATGCAAGAGTCAATAGTATTACTTCTCATTTCAACCTTAATTATTCTCTAGTTGGCAAGCATCATGTGGTGGGGAAAGATCCAGGCACATATGGCCAGTCAAATATATTCGATCATGAATTATTATTGTTGACAATTATCTCTATGATAAATAAGTTGGAAGGCGAAACATTAAGCCCCTATCTTTCTCTGTGTTCGATGGATGCCATTTGTTCTAAAAATATGCTTTGAGTACTAGCAATCATAGAAGACTATATGATAACTGAGTATGTGGAGCTCTTACTTAGACTTTGTTGAAAATAAGTTGAATTGCAATTGTTTGGTGACTAAGAACATAGGTTGTTAAGTTTCAAGAGAATGCACTGTTTAAACCATAACATGTGAATTGATTGCTACTTTATCATGATGAGTTTTATGAGAAAGAGTTGTTGTTATGATGCTAGGAAAAGTGATTGAAATTATCATTAATCAAACTTATGCACTATGCTAGCATTCATACTTCATAATTTATTTCTTTTATCATTTACCTACTCGAGGACGAGCAGTAATTAAGTTTGGGGATGCTGATACGTCTCCAACGTATCTATAATTTATGAAGTATTCATGCCATGTTTATTATAGTTTTGTATGATTTTGGTGCACTTTTATATGGCTTTTATATGATTTTTATGGACTAACATATTGACCTAATGCCCAGTGCCAGTTGATGTTTTCTGCTTGTTTTTGGTTTTCCAGAAAATCCATATCAAATGAAGTCCAAATGCAGTGAAACTTTTTGATGATTTTTTCTGAAAGTAAACAGACCCAGGAAGCTTCGGGGGAGCAGCAGAAGACCCACAGGGGCCCCACAAGCCACCAGGGCACGCCACCCCCCCAGGCGCGCCCTGGTGCCTCGTGGGCCCCCTGTGGCACCTCTTTGCGTGATTCCTACGCTGAAAAATCATATATATATATATATATATATATATATATATATATATTCAGAAACCCCCGAAAGTTAACCTAGATGAGTTTTTACGCCGCCGCAAGCCTCTGTACCAAGGAGATCCCATCTGGAGCCCTTTTCCGGCACCCTGCCGGAGGGGGGAATCATCACCGGAGGCCATCTTCATCATCCCGGCGGTCTCCATGACGAGGAGGGAGTAGCTCACCCTCGGGGCTGAGGGTATGTACTAGTAGCTATGTGTTTGATCTCTCTCTCGTGTTCTTGATTTGGCATAGATCTTGATGTACCGCGAGCTTTGTTAATATAGTTGGATCATATGGTGTTTCTCCCTCTCTATCTTGTTGTGATGAATTGAGTTTTTACCTTTGAGGTTTCACTATTATTGGATTGAATATTTCAGATTTGAGAACACTTGATGTATGTCTTGCATATGAATACCCGTGGTGACAATGGGGTATTATATTGATTCACTTGATGTATGTTTTGGCACTCAACTCGCGGATTCCCGAGGTGACATTGGGGTAATCTATGCATAGGGGTTGATGCAGGTTTTCATTATCTTTTCTCCGATAGAAACTTTGGGGTGCTCCTTGAAGTTCTTTGTGTGGATTGAATATTGTGATTATGAAGTTGTTTGATGCATATCGTATAATCAACTCATGGATACTTGTGGTGACATTGGAGTATCTAGGTGACATTAGAGTTGGTTGATGCGTATCATATGGTGTTATTTCAGTACGAACTCTAGGGCTATTCGTGACACTTATAGGGATGGCTCAATAGATTGATCGGAAAAGATAACTTTGAGGTGGTTTCGTACCCTACAAAAATTTCTATCTTATGTTCTCCGCTAATAGGAACTTTGGAGTGATTCTTTATCGCACGTTGAGGGATTGTTATATGATCCAATTATGTTAGCATTGTTGAGAGATTGCACTAGTGAAAGTATGAACCCTAGGCCTCGTTTTTAAGCATTGCAATACCATTTGTGCTCACTTCATCTCTTCGCCGAACTAGTGCACCTATACAATTTGCCATTGTATTGGCTGTGTTGGGGACACAAGAGATTTCTTGTATTTGGTTGCAGGGTTGTTTGAGAGATACCATCTTCATCCTACGCCTCCCACGGATTGATAAACCTTAGGTCATCCACTTGAGGGAAAATTGTTACTGTCCTACAAAACTCTGCGCTTGGAGGCCCAACACGAGTCTACAAGAATAAGTTTTGTAGTAGACATCATGGACAAGTGTTGATCCACGGGGATGCCGATAAATCTCACCTCGGGTATTTGTAACATATCGCGAAGCAGCAGGAATAGCACACGGCAACTGGAGGTTCACTCGAATATTTATTCGTGTGGGTATAGGGGTCAATATGGGTGTCCACGGCTCCGATGTTGATCATTAATCAGAAAGTGTTCCGGTCATGTCTATACTTCACTGAACCTATAGTGTCACACGCTTAAGGGTCATCTATCTGCTGAATACTAGATAGGGAGTCTGAGAGAAAGTCACCGGAAAAGTTTCGGAGACAACGGAAGAGTTCCGGAGAGAGAACACCGGAATAGTTTCGGTAAAACCGAAAGTTTGTTTTGGAGTATACCATTAAGTCAAAATGGTTTCGGCACACGCCTGGAAATTCTTAGAGGGTTCCAGAATTGTTCTGGGAACTTCTGGGATTTTTTGAGAGAAAAAACCCAGAAATGTTCCGGAGCTGCTGGAACCGCTTTGGTTGCTTTTCGCAGATGAAAATCACTAATCAGGAATTGTTTCGGAACGCGTCCAAAATTATTTTAGTGGGTACTAGAATTATTCTAAGACCTACAGAAATATTTTTGGATTTAACGGTCGCGGAAAATTGTTTCCATGAATAGTGAAAAGCACTTTTTGGTGGCTTCTTGGAGAAGCCACCTTGAGGGCCTTTTGGTATTTTACCCTATTGGCTTCTTGGAGAAGCCACCTTTGGGCTTGGCCTATATATAGGGGTGGAGGGGGCTGCCCAAAACACACTCTTTCTCTCATACATTATGCCATGCAATGATCTGGCTTCTTCTCTCCCTCACACAAAATAGTTTCGTAGAGCCGAAAGACTGTCTGGGTTCCGGTGGGAACTAGTTCTGGACGGCGAAGCCCTGCCGGATAGCTGACACCATATGTGTGCAACCCCGTAGAGAGGTCGTAGGTTCAATCTTTTTGCCCGAGGGGCTATTCGAGAGTGCCTCCCGAAGGGCTGTCCGAGTGACCGTCCGAGTTTCTGTGAGTGCCTCCCGAAGGGCTGTCCGTGACACCGTCTGGGGGACTGTCCGACCGCCTCCCGAAGGGCTGTCCAAGGGACTGTCCGAGGAGCAGACGAGAGAGTACATCCTCGTGGTTGGGAGGTTGTAAATCCTAGCTGCGGGGATCTGCACCGACGATCTACATCGACTCTACTTCCGCTGCGCTACGAGTCGGTAACGATCAGATCCAAACCTTGTATGCAATCTTCATAGTGGTCCTGGGCTGGTGCGTAGGTCGGAATTTTTTTTGTTTTTTGCTGCGTTCCCCAACACACAAAACCAAGACCAGGGTTGAGTTCTGAACTTCGGGGTTAGTTTGGGGTGTATTTTGGCCGGTTTTGGAGTTCGGGGTTGTAAATCAAACCGTATGGTTAGATGTTACCATAGTTCAACACATTGACTAGTGGCATGTACTGACCATAATGTGGGCTCATTTCATAATTGTTCTTGAAAGTCTCAACATCATCAATAAATGAGACAAGATAATTTTTCTCCTCCCAATTTAGTTCGGAGCCATAACTGTAGTAGGTATTGTCTACTACCTTCCGTATATTTCTTGGAGAATGAAAATAAGCTGTCAATGGAAATAAGCTGTTAACTATTTTAAATAAAAAATATAGATTACTTAACAAATTTGTTTGACAAACTCACATAGAGGTAGAACTGGAAGCATATCCACATCGACCCAAATGTCAATATTATCTTCAATATCATCTTCAGGACGAATATCAAAGGTTATTTTCGTATCCTCCTGAAATCCATATGCCTTGCATAGTCCTCTCCAATTTGAGCAACCAAAACGGGAGTGGTTTTCTGCATTGTATAGCTTAACCGCAAAAGTGAAACCATGTTGCGTCCTCAGGTGAGCTTTCTTTGTCTCCATACTCTCACGATCTTCGAAACCCAGCTTATCCAAGACATACGGTCTTGCATGGCAGGGGATGCACTAGTCGAATTGTAAAAAACCGAAATTACACGTTGAAGCAGAGAGGCACAAGTCATGCTTAATTACGAAAAAAATACTTGTCGTCATTACGTACCGTAAAAACTTTGAAGGTCTCGGCCAGCTTGATGGTGAAGCGCCTACCGTTTTCCAGGTGAGGCCTGTCACACATACCACGGTCGTCGCTGCAGTAATCGCACTCATGGATCCTATCGTCGTCACACATTTCCTATGTTCATAATTCAAAAATTAAAAATCAATCGCCAGCAATTGCCAGGAACTCAACACATAGATCACTATTCAGCACAGGTTGACTTTTGGTCCGTCTAGTCTTCCTTCAAAACCGCTCATCTCTCGTGGTGTATATGGTGGGCACTCCCTCTCTGATATTGCGACCGTCAGTGATGGTCGCTCCTTCTTTCTTTCCAAAGGGCATTACGCCAAAATGTCTAGCACCTTGGAAAGAAAGAAAAGCGACCCCTGATATATCTCCAACATATCTATAATTTATGAAGTATTCATGCCATGTTTACAACAATTTTATATGGTTTTGGTATGATTTGATTAGAACTAACTCGGACTGACGCTGTTTTCAGCAGAACTACCTTGGTGTTGTTTTTTGTGCAGAAATAAAAGTTCTCGGATTGGGCTGAAAATTTACGGTGATTTTTTTATGGATAAAAAGAGACTCCAGAAGCTTCGAGAAAAATAAAATATATGGGAATCAGGGTAAAATGATTCCCTACAATAGAAAAATGGAGAAAAATAAATTGAATTAATTTTGATATTTTAAAATAATTTTATTTGAATTTTTATTGCAATAGTAGAACTGTTTGCATTATTTAAATTTGTTTGTATTTTATTTGACCTTGAAAAATAGTTCATGTTTTAGAATTTGTTTTTCTGAAAATTTTGTTATATAATATGTTTATATTATATTTTATTTTATTTTGTTTTCTTTTTCTTTTGTTCTCTGTTTTTATAAAAAAAAACTAGCCGCGCCAGGCCAGGCGCTAGCCGCCGGCCCAGCACGCCGAAAACGGCCCAAGGCCTCTTCCTTCTTCCCCTTCCTCACGCCAACAGAGCCAGAGCGCGCACGCCACCGCGCCGCGTCCGATCTTCACGGGATTCGATCCCGAGACCAAACCCCTCCTCCACGCCATGTCCCTATAAGTACCCTAGCCCCTCTCGTTCGAGCCCCCCTAAAACCCTCGACCGAATCCTCCACTACCGCACGCCCTCGCCATTTGGATCTCCGCCGGAACCGATCCTTTCCGCCGCCGTTGCCAACTCCGGTGAGGAACCCCGAGGCCCCTTATTTATTCGGAAGGCTTATCTAGATCACGTGCGTCTTATGGACATCATTTTGCCTCCTTGATCTTTCTACAGCATCACCGTCGACAACTCCGAGCTCCGCCGGAGCACCCGAGCTCCGCCTCTTCCCCCGTCGCCGTCCGTCGTCCCCAAGCCACGTCGTCACCACCACTGGATCCCTCTCGCAGTGCCGCATCCGTTCGGCACCACCGCCACCGTCGACGGCCACCGGAGCCCCGTCACCGCCGATGCCCGAATGCCATCGCCGCCTCGACCTCGCCGCCGTCCTCCTCCGACATCCCCGAGCTCCACCGAGGCCACCACCGTGATCGTTTTCGTCCCTTGCATCCTGCTGACGAGTCCACCGAGCTCGCCGACGACCGGAACGCTGCCGACGACCATGCCCGTGCCGCCTCTCCTCGCCATCGACGTCAACCGCTGTAAGCATCAGTCGCCCGCCTCCTTTTCCTCGTGTCGGACACCCCCACCGCCCTTAGATCCAGATCCAACGGCCCTCGTAGATCCGCGGTTAAAATTTAAATCGCCGAAGCGTTTTCCGTAGCGTTCGGTCGCCCGCCCACTTTTGCTGTTTCGGTCACCCATCGTAGCCAGTAAGAACGCGCCACGTAGCCTCTGTCCGTTAGATAGGTTTTTCCTTTTTCTGTTTTTTTTAATTTTTGCAGATTAGTTCTGTTTTTGTATTGCCTAGATCATTTAGGATTTTTATTATTTTTGAGTGATTATTTTTGCATTAGATTCAAAATTTAATGAAGTTTCTGTAGATTCAAATATTTTGCATATTTGATTTATTTAAATTTGAATTTGATGAATTTGGTTCAAATCACTAATTTGGCCATATCTTGAGTTTTATAATATATTTTTGATTGATTCTTTTTGATACTATTTTGTTATTGTTTTATTTATCTAGTAGCATTTAGTGCTTTATTTTTAGATTATTTTAAATTAGGGTTTTAGCAAAACAGTACCGTTTTACTTATAGTTTTGTTTTATCCTAAATTCTTTAGTTTTTTTTTGTTTTTAATTATTTCTTTTTGCAACTTTTGACAAGTTTTACTTTGTTTCTGTTAGGAACAGTAGTCACTTTTATTTGTAGTTAAAATAAATTTTATTATTTTTGTTTCTTTAGTTTTGTAGTAAAACTTGCATAGGTTATAAATAGGGTTTTATAAAAGCTTTTTATTTTGTTTCTTTTTGCTAGTAAAAGTTTATGAAAAATACTTTCTGTTAAAATTAGTTGTTTTACCTTGTATTTTCTGTTAATTTATTAGTTTAGTATTTTCTTGGTTGATTAAGTTTCACTTAGAACAAAACTATTTTTGTAGTTAAGTCAAAAAGTTTTCTTAGTAGGTTCTTTATAGTTTTTACTATTAGTTTTCTTTGAAGTTTTCTCTTTGGACTTTTGTTTGGTTTTTCCTATTGATTTTCTTTATTGATTTTATTTGATGAACTGTTAATTTTGAGTGCTAGAATTGCTTGCTAGAATGTTTGCTTATATGATTGCCATGTCTGTTTAATATAGATTTTCAACGGAGTGACGAATAGTTCTACCAAGTCTTTTTCTGAGCGCGTTATAAACTTCATCAACTTACCAGGCAAGTTCACTTTGATCATGCTTTTCATACCTAAGTTTTATTTGCATGTAGTATCACCCTTTCAACATTTTCTTCCAGTAGTGTTATTGACTTCTTGTAGTTGAGTAGAATGCATGAGGTAGGAACCCATCTCCCTGTTATCAAGCCCCGGGACGTTATATAGTTTTAATGCTACGCTATAGTAGACGGGGTTTGGTATGAGTGCCCGGGAGTGGTGTGATAAGGAGGACTCTACGTCAATGACGACAACTTCATGATGGCATCTTCAAGGCCTGCATCTTCAAGACGTCAAGACTTCAAGATTTCAAGACTCGAGACAAGACTTCAATACACACTACTGGGTGGACTTGTTGTGAGGCACCCTGGAGTACCCAGTGGATGCCTAGTGAGCTGGAGTAGGCCAGTACTCATGAGGAAAGTTCCACCCAGACTCAAAGAGACGGAAGAATACTTCATGCTCGGAAGCTTACCTGTGCAGCCGCAAGTCATTATGGGCTCTAGCTTGGTTGACCTTAGCTGTGACTCTGGCTGGGACGGTGCTAGCAGATGTAGAACTACGGTAGGATTGGATGAGCACCGGACAGTGGTCAGAGGAACTCTTCGGAAGACCATGTTTCGGTCGTCTTGTTCTCAAACACCCTGAAGTGCGAGAACGTAAAAAGAGGGATCGAATCTTGTGGGTAAAGTGCACAACACTCTGCAGAGTTAAAACCTAATCGATTAGCCGTGTCCCCGGTTACGGACAATTTGAGCCTCTGGACTTGGATCTATCTCGGAACTCTCAACACTGGACTGATAACTAAATGTGGGCAACTTATGATACTTGTGGGCTATGAGACATCGGTTGGCGGAACCATGTCATAATAGATAACTCTGTAGTAAAGACTCCTGATATTCCTTTGTTGTAGGTAAAATAAAATCAGCTTTTATGCAAAAACTCAAACACAGAGCCTCAAAGCCATAATGCATATAGAATAGTTTTATCATCTGTTCCTCTTATTTGTGATCTTGCCGGTACATTCAATGTACTGACCTACACGGCTGCAACGTATCATGTTGCAGGTATTTCTACGATGGGTAAGAGTTACGAATATAGGGTTACAGTCCACACTCAACTTGCCGTTGGCGTTGATGGGACTCCACACCTGTTTGACGGTTTCTGCTGAGACTTATGAGGTATATATCAGTTTTACGTTATTTATACATGTGATTGCACTTTGATATATACATTGATGTACTGTGTGTGCCAGCATACTGATCCAGGGATGGCATGGATACACAGAGGCTTGACCGTTTGAGGACGGGTCGCTACACTAGAAAATTCAAAATGTGATAAAATCTTGAAATTTTGACACAGTAAGCGAATATCACCAACAGTCCTACAAAATTCTGCACTTGGAGGCCCAACAACGTCTACAAGAATAAAAGTTGCGTAGTAGACATCAATAGACCTTGGTAATGCACGAGGGAAGGGGGGATGCGACCATCACCAACGGTCGATATATCAGAGAGGAAGAATCCTGACTGTTGTCGTGAGGGTCGCTTTCTCCTCTTCTCCTCGTGATAGACCTTGGTAATGCACGAGGGAAGGGGGGATGCGACCATCACTGACGGTCGATATATCAGAGAGGAAGAACCCCGACTGTTGTCATGGGGGTTGAATTCTGAATTTCAAGATTTTATCACATTCTGACTTTTCTATAGAATTCAGACAATAATAGAAAACTTTCTGTTTTGAAACAGCAACTCATACACTTGCAAATTGAGCATGGTAAAGGCTATACTTGATACTTTTATTGAAATAAAAGATACCAAACATGATTATTGATAACAGCAAGCAAATCCAAATAAAATAAAATGACGCTCCAAGCAAAACTCATATTATGTGACGAATAAAAATATAGCTCCAAGTGAGGTTACCGATAATGTTGAAGATGAAAGAGGGGATGCCTTCCGGGGCATCCCCAAGCTTAGACGCTTGAGTCTTCCTTGAATATTACCTTGAGGTTCCTTGGTAATCCCCAAGCTTAGGGTCTTGCCGCTCCTTATTCTCCTCATATCGTTATCTCACCCAAAACTTGAAAACTTCAATCACATAAAACTTAACGAAACTTCGTGAGATAGGTTAGTACAATAAAAATAAACCATCCACTTAGGTACTGTCAAGACAAGATTCATAATTGTTCTCACATAATTCCTGAAATATTAGGAAAACGTCAAAAATTTATAACCCAATAATGTGAAAACGTCATACTTCTGTAACTCCAAAAATTCTGAAATATTAGGAAAACGTCAAAAATTTATAGCCCAATAATGTGAAAAAAATTCAGAATTTTATCACGTTCCAGTACAGAACAGAAATTCTAGCACTGGATGCAAAAGTTTCTGTTTCTGCACATAATCAAATCAACAAGTATCCACACTATCCCAAAGGCTTTACTTGGCACATTATTGAAAGAAAACATATAAAACAAGATTAATACAGTAGCTTAATCATGTGAAAACACAAAAACAGTAGGTATAAATATTGGGTTGCCTCCCAACAAGCGCTTTTCTTTAATGCCTTTTAGCTAGGCATGACGATTTCAATGATGCTCACATAAAAGTAAATAATTGAAACACAAAGAGAGCATCATGAATCATATGACAAGCACATTTAAGCCTAACCCACTTCCTATGCATAGGGATTTTGCGAGCAAACAATTTATGAGAGCAAGAATCAACTAGCATAGGAAAGCAAAACAAGCATGACTTCAAAATTTCAACATAAAGAGAGGAAACTTGATATTATTGCAACTCCTAAAAGCATATGTTCCTCTCTCATAATAATTTTTAGTGGGATCATGAATGAATTCAACAATATAACTATCACATAAAGTATTCTTTTCATGATCGACAAGCATAGAAAATTTATTACTCTCCACATAAGCAAATTTCTTCTCATTCATAATAGTGGGAGCAAACTCAACAAAATAACTATCGTGAGATATTTGATGGACATAATCAAATTGAACATTAAAATCATGATGACAAGTTTCATGGTTATCATTACTCTTTATAGCATACATGTCATCACCATAATCATCATAGATAGCAACTTTATTCTCATAATCAATTGAAACCTCTTCCAAAATAGTGGATTCATCATTAAATAAAGTCATGACCTCTCCAAATCCACTTTCATAATTATTAAAATAAGATTCAACACCCTCCAAAATAGTGGGATCATTAGTACCTAGAGTTGACACTCTTCCAAACCCACTTTCATTAATATAATCATCATAAATAGGAGGCATGCTTTCATCATAATAAATTTGCTCATCAAAACTTGGGGGACTAAAAATATCAACGTCATCAAACATAGCATCCCCAAGCTTATGGCTTTGCATATCATTAGCATCATGGATATTCATAGAAAGCACACTAACAACATTGCAATCATGCTTATCATTCAAAGAATTTATGCTAAACATTTTATTAAATTCTTCTTCTAACACTTTAGCACAATTTTCTGATCCATCATTTTCAAGAAAGACATTATAGAGATGAAGTAATTGAGGAAACCTCAATTCCATTTGTTTTTGTAGTTTTCTTTTATAAACCAAACTAGTGATAAAATAAGAAACTAAAAGATTCAATTGCAAGATCTAAAGATATACCTTCAAGCACTCACCTCCCCAGCAACGGCGCCAGAAAAGAGCTTGATGTCTACTACGCAACTTTTATTCTTGTAGACGTTGTTGGGCCTCCAAGTGCAGAGTTTTGTAGGACAGTAGCAAATTTCCCTCAAGTGGATGACCTAAGGTTTATCAATCCGTGGGAGGCATAGGATGAAGATGGTCTCTCTCAAACAACCCTGCAATCAAATACAAGAAATCTCTTGTGTCCCGAACACACCCAATACAATGGTAAATTATATAGGTGCACTAGTTCGGCGAAGAGATGGTGATACAAGTATAGTATGGATAGTAGATATAGGTTTTTGTAATCTGAAAATATAAAAACACCAAGGTAGCAAGTGATAAAACGGAGCACAAACGGTATTGCAATGCTTAGAAACAAGGCCTAAGGTTTTTACTTTCACTAGTGCAATCTCTCAACAGTGCTAACATAGTTGAATCATATAACAATCCCTCAACGTGCGATAAAGAATCACTCCAAAGTTCCTATTAGTGGAGAACATAAGAAAGAAATTGTTGTAGGGTATGAAACCACCTCAAAATTATCCTTTCCGATCAATCTATTGAGCCATCCCTTTAAGTGTCACAAACAGCCCTAGAGTTCATACTAAAATAACACCATATGATACGCATCAACCAACTCTAATGTCACCTAGATACTTGATACGTCCCAAACATATCTACTTTTCCAAACACTTTTGCTCTAGTTTGGACTCTAATTTGCATGATTTGAATGGAACTAACCCGGACTGACGTTGTTTTCAGCAGAATTACCATGGTGTTGCTTTTGTGCAAAAATAAAAGTTCTCAGATGGACCTGAAAATTTACGGAGAATTATTTCAGAATATATAAAAAATGCTGGCGCAAAGATCCACCAGAGGGGGGGCCACCAGGCGCCACAAGCCTGGGGGGCGCGGCCACCCCCCAGGGCGCGCCTGGAAGGCTTGTGGGCCCTTGGCAACTCCGTTTACCCTAATTCCAACGCTATAAGTACCTATTCGTGGAGAAAAAAATCAAAGAGAAAGAATCATCGCATTTTACGATACGGAGCCACCGCCATCTCCTGTTCTTCATCGGGAGGGCTGATCTGGAGTCCGTTCGGGGCTCCGGAGAGGGGGATTTGACGCCGTCGTCATCATCAACCATCCTCCATCACCAATTTCATGATGCTCACCATCGTGTGTGAGTAATTTCTTCATAGGCTTGCTGGACGGTGATGGGTTGGATGAGATTTACCATGTAATCGAGTCAATTTGTTAGGGCTTTGATCCCTAGTATCCACTATGTTCTGAGATTGATGTTGCTATGACTTTGCTATGCTTAATGCTTGTCACTAGGGCCCGAGTGCCATGATTTCAGATCTGAACCTTTATGTTTTCATGAATATATTTGAGTTCTTGATCCTATCTTGCAAGTTATATGCACCTGTTACGTGTCATGATCTGCATACCCCAAGGTGACAATAATTGGGATTCTTTCCGGTGATTGCCGTAGTTTGAGGAGTTCATGTATTCACTATGTGCTAATGCTTTGTTCTAGTTCTCTATTAAAAGGAGGCCTTAATATCCCTTAGTTTCCTTAAGGACCCCACTGCCACGGGAGGGTACGACAAAAGATGTCATGCAAGTTCTTACTATAAGCACGTATGACTATATATGGAATACATGCCTACATTACATTGATGAATTGGAGCTATTGTGTATCGCCCTAGGTTGTGACTGTTACATGATGAATGTCATCCAACATAATTATCCATCACTGATCCAATGCCTACGCTTTTCGTATATTGATCTTTGCTAAGTTACTTTCGTTGTTGCTGCTGTTACAATCACTAAAAAACTGCTACTGTTACTGTTACTACTGTTCTTGAAACTATCATACTACTGTGCTACTAAACACTTTGCTGCAGATATTTAGTTATCCAGGTGTGGTTGAATTGACAACTCAACTGCTAATACTCGCAAATATTCTTTGGCTCCCCTTGTGTCGAATCAATAAATCTGGGTGAAATACTACCCGCGAAAACTGTTGCGATCCCCTATACTTGTGGGTTATCAATAATCCAATGTCACCACAAGTATTCGTGAGTTGATTATTCGATATGCATCAAACAACTTCAAATTCATAATATTCAATCCACACAAAGAACTTCAAAGAGTACCCCAAAGTTTCTTATCGGAGAAAAGATAATGAAAACGTGCAACCAACCCCTATGCCTAGATCACCCCAAGGTCACAAGAATCCGCGAGTTGATTACCAAAACATACATCAAGTGAATCAATAGAATACCCCATTGTCACCATGGGTATCCACATGCAAGACATACATCAAGTGTTCTCAAATCTGAAATATTCAATCCGACAATAACGAAACCTCAAAGGGAAAGACTCAATCAATCACAAGAAGATAGAGAGGGAAGAAACACCATATGATCCAACTATATTAACAAAGCTCGCGATACATCAAGATCGTGCCAAATCAAGAACACGAGAGAGAGATATCAAACACATAGCTACTGGTACATACCCTCAGCCCCGAGGGTGAACTACTCCCTCCTCGTCATGGAGACCGCCGGGATGATGAAGATGGCCTCCGGTGATGATTCCCCCCTCCGGCAGGGTGCCGGAACAGGGCTCCGGATGAGATCGCTTCGGTACAGAGGCTTGCGAAGGCGGCGTGAAAGTTCTAGGTTTCTTTCTGGGGTTTTTGGTATTTATAGGAATTTTTGGCGTTGATTTCACGTCAAGGGGGCCCACGAGGGAGCGACAAGCTCGCTAGGCCCTCCCTACCCCCCAGGGCGCGCCTAGTAGGCTTGTCGCTTCCTCGTGACTCTTCTGGTCCTTCCACGAAGCTTCGGGGGTCTCTTATGTTCCAAAAAAAATCACCAAAAAGTTTCAGCCAATTCCGAGAACTTTTATTTCTGCACAAAAAACAACATCACGGTAGTTCTGCTGAAAACAACGTCAGTCTGGATTAGTTCCATTCAAATCATACCAAAACCATATAAAATTGTTGTAACCAGGGCATGAATACTTCATAAATTATAGATACGTTGGAGACGTATCATCTATCACGAGGAGAAGAGGAGGAAGCGCCCCCCACGACAACAGTCGAGATTCTTCCTCTCAAAGTCACACACACAAGGAGCTCCAACAGACTTAAAGTCAACCCATTACATATATCGAGTAATGACATAAAAAAATGGCCTATGTTTAATTCCTGTTCCGGCAAGTCACGGGCACTTGATAGGTCCTACTTTCTAGCACAAGTCATGCCAAAATTCACGGAAAATTTCGGCATGACCTTTGCTAAAAACAGGACATATCGAGCGCCTGAAATTTGCCGGAACAGAAATGAATCAATATTCCGGCAAAATATAGGCCACTCGGAGTTTCCCTGCAAACAATAAAAGCCAAGATAGCACTTGGGCAAGCACATACACATGCTAGTACTACACAACACTACTCCACATATCACATGTCCAAATAGACCATCTTTACTCACTAGACGGCTGTCGAGGATGCGGGTGTTGTCGGTGATCTTCTGGGTGTCGTCGAGCGGCTCGTCGGTGTGATCTACACTTCACCACATGAGCAGTCACACATGAGCATGTAAACACTATTGAGCACGTTACTAGCATATGAGTAAATAGTTTCAGGATCACTTTAGGCATGAACAGAGTCAAGTTCTTTTTTATATAGAAAATTTCAAACTTGAAATGCTCTTGACATTTTCATTTCTTCACATTTTAATTTAAAAAAATACTAGCTTCATTTCTTCACATTTTCATTTCTTCGCATGTTCAAACGGAGTCAAGTTCCTCACATTTTCATTTTAAAAAAATCCTAGCTTCACATTTTCATTTCAAAAAAAAATTATACTTGCTTCACATTTTCATTTAAATAAAATACAAGCCTCACATTTTTATTTCAACATGGTTGGATTTTTACTTCTCCCAATAATTCCCCTAAAATGTTCATATATTTTTTATGCACTTGATAATCAATTTATAATGAAACTTCTAAATTCAACATATGTACTACAAAAACTAAATTAGTAAAACCCTAAAACCTAGAACTTGCATATGAGAATATCCAATTTGATTCCTAATAAACCCTAAAATTTCTACTGTCTACAATTTAATTCCTTAAGCCTAGAAAAATGTCCTAATTTTTTTACCTACTATCTACTTCTTGAACCCTAGAAAAATTCTACCAACTAAATTAGGGATCTAGGAGGGAGGAGGAGGAGGGAGGAGGTGCGGCGGCTGGAGGCGGAGGGAGAAGGGGCGCGGTGGCTGGAGGAGGAGGGCGGAGCTGGGGCGTGCTTACCTAGGGTGTCCGCAGAAGCGTGGAGGAGGAGGAGGTCGCGGAGGGCGCTGGGGCTCGAGGGACGGCGAGGCAGGGGAGGAGCTCGCGGAGGACGCCGGGGCTCGGGGGACGGCGGCAATGCAGCGACGGCGGGAGGAGCACGGTCGCGACGGTGAGATAGGGAGAGAGAGTGAGGAGGAGGGGGATAACACTGGCTTAGCAGCAGTGCGGGTCAGGGTCCAATGCTACTGCTAAACGCTGCAGCTATAGCGCGGGCCATACTAACCACGCTTCTGCTAAGTGGGGCCCACCAGCTGGCAGAGTGTAACCATAGTTGCAGCGCGGGGCAAAGAGCCGGCGCTACTGCTATCTTTTTAGCAGTAGCGTGGGGTTTGCTGGCCGCGCTGCTACTATAGGCAGCCCTGGTGGGTGCTGTGGGGACCACTTATCAGCAGCGCATGATAGCATACCCGCGCTACTACAATAGGCTTACCTGTAGCGCCTGTTATGTCCCCGCGTTGCTGCAAAGTAGCAGCAGCGCCATCCCAATACCCCACGCTACTGTTAAGCCTCTACCTATAAGGTTTTCCCTAGTAGTGTACCCTCCTCCTCCGCCGCGCCACCCTCGCCGGTGTACTGCGCCATGACCATCGGCGATGCCCGTGCCCATTATATGGACATGGTGCGGGAGGACCGGGAGGAGTAGTTCCGGGAGGCGCGGGCCAACGCCGCCTACAACCACCACCTCCTCCAGGAGCACCTGCAGGCGGAGGAGCAGCTCGACACCGGCAGGGCGATCGCACCGGACGCGGACCTGACGGAGCAGGAGGCTCTGCTCGAGTCCTACCGCTCCGCCCGCGAGATCCGCCTCGCCCGCTGGCGGTACCGGCAGCGGGTGGCGGAGGTGGCGGCCGCGTCCAAGGAGTGCGACAAGGCGGGCGAGGCGGTGTTCGGCGAGACCGACGACGAGGAGGAGGACAACGCCGAGGCCGCGCCCGCCGCCACGACCACGAAGCCGACACGTCCGCGGGCGCCGCCGACAGCAAGGAAGAGTAGTGCACGATAGGTCACCGCCGCTCGGGTCCCAAGAAGGCCACCGCTCCTCCCCTCCCGTCGACGCCAAGCTTGGTGGGCTGAACATCGTCGGCCGATTAGCTGCTTGGCGGCGACGTGGAGGCGGATAGCTTCACTTCCCGGGGCTCCGGAGGTGGAGGTTACGGAGGCAGAGCTGAAGAGCGCCGAGGCGGAGCTGGAAAAGGTGAAGTTTCAGTTCTCTGGGTTCATGGCCGGACACGAGGAACGGGTGCCGGCGACCATTTAGATTAGGTATTAATTATACCTCCAGAGCCGGACTATAGTTGATGTAAATGTAATGAAATCCGTCTTGTTTATATGAAATCCGGCCTTGTTTGAACGAATTTCGTCTGGTTGGTTCTAATTGTTGGCCGGATGTATGCGTCTAGCGTTGGATGTCGGCCTCCCGCATCCGTGTCCACGGACTGGTCCCTCCTGTACGCGGACGGATGCGGGAGAAAATTTACAGGTTGCCGTTGGAGATGCCCTAAGTCACCTATTGGTCCATCAGAAAGAAAAGAAAATCACAGGATGGGATGGTATTTGTGGGATATAAGTTTATTTATTTGAATTGAAAGACTTGTACTCATATTGCAGTATGCAAGAAGGTTTAGTAAAAATTTACGAGACACAGGTTGGTGCCTTGTATTTAGCTAGAGTAAGTAATGCATGCTAGGTAAACTCCCTCCCGTGTCGCTCCTAGGGTGACTTCGGAGGCCTCCTCCACCGCCACTCTAGAGGCCACGCCAATCGGCCTTCTCCCCCACCACTGTTGGAGGAGGTCATCGATGTTGACGGCGGTGTTAGGGTGCCCTCGTCCAGCTCTCCCCTTCGCCTTTCTCCTGGGCTGGTCGGCCTCCTTCTGTTGTCGATCCGCAAGATATCCTCCGGCCATGTTGCGCCTCTCCAGGTTGATGCTCCGGGTGTGGTCGGGGACCTGCTTGTGGCAGTCCAGGGTTGGGCCCCGATCAGGGCCAGCGGCTAAACTTCGAGGCAGAGCGGATCGGGCCTGATCCAGTGGTTGATGGTGTTGCTCTAGAGGTGCTCCGAAGGTGCGATTGGAGGCTAGATGTAGAGGGTCTGGTTGTGCATCGACAACGTTGGATCGTCTGGCCGAGCCAACGTGGTGAGATGTCGGTGGCCACGATCCCATCTGCAGGTACGCGGACGACAACGTCGGAATGTTACGTCCTACTATGGCGGTTCTCTGCTCGGGCACACGGGCGACATCATGGTCCCATGCCGCTAGGTAATCGCTGTGATGGGACGGTAGATCTTGGATCTTTAGATCCGACAGCAAGGACGAGTATGTTTTGCGACTGATTCCGCCGACATGGATGAGAACGATGGAGCATGACTGCATGAGGACGGCATAGTGTTGCCAAAGCGCCTCGAATTGTGATTTTGGTGGTGCCAATGACCTTCCACTCTCAATCTTCGTCGCAATGTGCACCGAGCCTTTGGTGGCGACCGACTCTTGTCGCGGCTTGACTGTCTGCTTGTGCGAGCATAATATTCACTTGCGTGACATCTCACATCAAGACCGTACTACACATGTAGTTGTTGGGATCATGGAAAGTTGTGGGGACAACACCTGATGACTTCGATGTGGTGGTGCTTCACAAATACCGGTCTCAAGCTCCGGGGTGAAGACCCGATGGTGTAGACTAAGGACCTAGCCTTCGGTGTCTGGGTCTGTCAATAGCGGTGCTTAAGCGTCGTTCCATTCCTGAAGGCATTGCCGTTGAAGAACATTTCTCGTTGTACCTGTAATGTCAAGAGATGATTGGTGCGCATATGATCGCTGCTGTAGGTTGTTGATCATTGTTTTGATCGATTCAGAGTTTTTCTTTTTCTTTTTACTCCATCAAGGCATATCTTCGGTATTGTATGACTTTTGCTATTTAGTCGGTGTGATTCTTTGCGTGTCTGCTTTAATGATGGTTGTGGCCATCGTAGTTATGCAGATGCCCGGGTGTGTGCTCACCATATTTGCATCCTATTGATGCTTTATTTTAAATTAATAAAATTCATTCTTTGTTGGAAAAAATGAGACTCGCGGGTTAGTTTCTTGTCTCCGTCAATATTTGCACATGATCTGTCAAGCTTGGGTGGTCGTATTATACCAAGTGTGTGTACGCATGTGCGTCATCTCGTAAGGAAGAAATGGACACAGCCGACCGATCCTAGTCCCGAAATGTCCGCGTTCCAGACTACAGTCGTCGTAACCCCAAGAGCACGAGGAGGTAGGGAGCAAGAGCGAGCGAGTACGGAGACCAAAGCCCAGAGAAGCCGCAGCAAGTTACAACACCCGTCTCCGTCCCCTCGCCCCACGCACACGAGCGCACAGCCGCGCACGCAAAAGGCCCGGCCAGCGGACGCCGACGGACTTTTCTCCCCACGCTTTGTTCATGGGCTGCTGCGGCTCCTCGCTGCGGTCGTGGGTCCACGCGGAGAAGCCGCCGGGGCCCCGGCGGCCTCCTCCCCCTCCGCCGCCGCCGCACCGCCCCTCCTTCTCCCTCAAGGCGCAGAAGGCCGCCCCGCCGCCGCCGGCGGCGCGCGGGGAGGAGGAGGAGGTCCCGGCGCTCGCGGAGTTCTCGCTGGCGGAGCTTCGCGCGGCCACGGACGGCTTCGCGGCGGGGAACATCGTGTCGGAGAGCGGCGAGAAGGCTCCCAACCTCGTCTACAGGGGCCGGCTGCGGGGCGCCTCCGGTGACGCCGCCCCTCGCGCCATCGCCGTGAAGAAGTTCGCCAAGCACGCCTGGCCTGACCCCAAGCAGTTCGCGGTAGGAGGGAGAAGACGCGAAGAACTCGTGGTTTGGTGTATGGCTGAATTGGGGGTTTTGGGGGACATATGGTTTTGACGAATCCGTTGTTGGTTTGGTTTCCAGGAGGAGGCGAAGGGGGTGGGCAAGCTGCGGCACCGGAGGCTCGCAAACCTCATCGGCTACTGCTGCGACGGCGACGAGCGGCTGCTTGTCGCGGAGTTCATGTCCAACGATACCCTCGCCAAGCACCTGTTCCACTGTGAGTCCCCCACGTAGCCCTGCGCAGATTGTCTTTAGTTAGTAGTTGCCCGGGCCGTTTGTTGATTCTACACAACTTGGAAATCCTTTGCTTTAGTGGATGTCGCTGAATTATGGGATGTCGTACGCAAGTGTGGAATTCGGCAAGTTATTGTGTCTGCACAAGGCTTCTACTTCTACTCTCAGTGCAGTTGTTTGCAGCATTTTGATGTCAAACTTAAGCAATTGATAGTTCATACTTGTTATTTTGATTATGCAATTGAGTTTAGTTTATCACAAATGATGTCAGTTTCTATGTATATTACACACATCCTGTTTGTGATTGCTAATTTGGCCATTCTTGAGTTAAAGACTTCCTACTACTAGTGATGACATTTATCACCAAAGGGAAGTAATTGTTTCTGCACAAGGCTTCTCTACTCAGTGCAGTTGTTTGCAGCATTTTGATGTCGAACTTAAGCTATTGATAGTTAATGCTTGATTGACCTGCCCTTAGGTTCCCAGCTCCCATGCTCACTTGTTATTTTGATTATCACCTTGGATACAAGGGAAATATTGCACACATCCTGTTTGTGATTGCTAATTTGGTCCTTTTGAGTTAAATACCGACAAGTGATGGCATTTATCATCTGTGCTCAATGAGTATGAACTGGTCTTGGAAACAACTATCAAATTAATTTGCCCTTCGCCATACTTTTGCCCTTGTACAGGGGAAAACCAGACTATTGAATGGGCTATGCGTCTGAGAGTTGCATACTACATTGCCGAAGCATTGGGATATTGCAGCAATGAGGAACGCTCTTTATATCATGACCTAAATGCATACAGAGTCCTCTTTGATGAGGTAAATGATCAGTAAGACAAGTCTGTTTAAGTATATAGAACTCTGTCAAACCAATGATAACTGTCTTGTGCTGATGGCCATGGTGACGATGTTTAGAGGTTTCCAAGTTTAGATTTCGTTTTACCTAAAAGTAATTAAGATTTATTTTTCTGTTAACAAGAAACAGAAATGTTAGCAGTTAACTGTCTTTTTCTGCACTGTTTATGACGCATATAAACTACAAGGATAATTTGATTACTAGGAAAATTGTTTAGCAGAACCATGGGCATTTGGAAGATGTCATGCATTCAATTTGTTTACAACTTCACCAAGTAGGTTTTATGAGATGTTGATAGCATCCAACAGTTGAACATGTCATTTTGTACCAATTACCATGCATGTAAGCGAAGCGTCTTATAACCTTTCTGGTTGCAGAATGGTGATCCGCGGCTCTCATGCTTTGGTCTGATGAAAAACAGCAGGGATGGGAAAAGTTATAGCACAAATCTAGCGTACACACCTCCAGAATATCTGAGAAATGGTATTTAACCCTTTTCTTACTTAGTAATGAAATATTTCTTCGTCTAGGAGTTTAGTTTTATTATTGCAATCCTCCCGACAAAAAATAGGAATGTCAGGGGATGAAGCTTTAATCTATTGGCACTGAATAATAAAATTTCTCAGTGGAAAGACACATATAGTACCTTTGTTAAAATATTGGTTAAATGTATTAGATAGAGGTCATAAGGAGTCTTTTCTGCATTATTGATGTTGACAAAGGCACCACCGATGCGTATTTTGAGTATTTTCTTTCTTTCTTTCAGGCAGGGTCACAGCAGAAAGTGTCATATTCAGTTTTGGCACTGTACTCCTCGATCTTCTCAGTGGAAAGCGCATACCTCCTTCCCATGTAAGTTAATTGTTAATTCTTAGCTTCCATTATATTCAGCTAAAGAAATACATAAATTATGCGAAAGAAATGCTTGTTTGGTTTTTCTCAGCACAAATACCAGTTGAACACCCATGCATGCAGATTGAACTATAACGAAAACATTTATGTTGAATTTTATATTTAGCTGTACAAGTTAGCGCGGATACACACAGGTTTTCTGCCAAGAAATTCTTACACATAATGTATATTATTATTTAAAGTGATAGTATTATTGTTTAGCCAATAAACATGGTCATTACACATCCAGGCTGGCATCTATGCTTCTGACCGATGGGATGCCCATTACCGAAGTCATTCGTGTGCTGTATGATTGGCCCAACAGGCAGTGTCAGCTTACCCAAGTGAAACGCTCTAATAGCCACATTGCATTATCACACCACCTATATGCTGTGGCCATATCTCCCTCTTGAAGCATAGAGTAGCTCCTTGTGTTGGCCGGCTCAATGCTATAATACGTTGTCGCTTGCGTCATCTGTGTCACTTGCCTTGCTCGTGGCAGGCATGATCGGTGTGACACACTCAGTGTCAGTACAGAGTTTACTTGTTGGAGTTCACCTCACCCTCACCCTATGCCCCTTTGGACTTTATTTTTCCGAAAGGGGATAGCCCCGGCCTCTCCATCATCATGATGCACACAGCCATTTTATTAATAAATTATCCAATGTACGAAACAGTCATGAATACAAGGAAAAAAGATAGAACACGACTGGGAGTCTGGGACTGGTCGAAAATGAGATTACATGAGTCTGGTTCGCCAGCCAAATCGGTTGAATAATCCCCGTGCGACCGTCTCCAAACGTCTGCACCCAAAGGCCATGTGCTCCTGAGTGTTGCATTTGTCCAACTAGCAGCTGAGGCAGGCAGCAGCAGCACAAACCTTTCGGGAGATTCCATTGTCCTCATGCATTTTTTGGGTCACACCAATACAATTTCCTTCTTATGTCGGATAATTTGTTTGTCATTTTGAACACCCATATCCGAAAACCTCAATCATCCCATTAAATATTGTTGGAATTCCGTGCAACCGACTCAATTCGTTGCGTGTAGAAACTACGGCCTGTGCAATTATTTACCAAAGCCTATCACCAGTTAACAAGACAATATACATTAGTATGTACACTGGTAATGATGGGTATATGCATTCACTGCACGCAGGCACTTGATATGATAAGAAGCAGAAACATCCAAGCACTAATGGATTCACATTTGGAGGGGAACTACTCAACAGAGGAGGCTACTACTTTGGTGAATCTTGCTTCTCAATGTTTGCAGTACGAACCAAGAGACCGGCCTGATATAAAAAAGTTGGTTTCCATTCTCGAGCCACTGCAAACAAAATCAGAGGTAATAACATCTACTACTCTTTTCTTATGTTTCTTCTAGTTTTTGACTATGAATTAAGATGTTTTAGCATTGGATTACAGAGCCCTTCTTCCTATCATTCATGCTAATGACATGACAGTGTAACTTCCGCATTCACATGATGTTTCCTGATATTTCAGTTATGTACTTGAGAGTTTCTCGTGTATGTTGTTCAGAAGTATTTTC
The DNA here is from genome assembly GCA_039707655.1 of Elymus sibiricus. Lineage (NCBI taxonomy): Eukaryota > Viridiplantae > Streptophyta > Magnoliopsida > Poales > Poaceae > Elymus > Elymus sibiricus. The sequence goes on along the minus strand of CM077664.1, from coordinate 228,350,531 downwards.
GTTGGGCCCTTTCAGGCCCTTTGATCGAAATGTGGGTAACTGTGGCATTGTGTTACACCTAGCTCATTAATGCAGTAACATACTCCCTCCTTCCAGATATATAGGACAAATGCTGATTGGTTAAGCCACGGATTTGACCAACAATTACTCCATTAGCATGTAGTTTAATGTGACACAAAGTCGATGTCATTGGATTTGTATTCAAATGCACTTAGGATTGTGATTTTGCATCACATAAACTGTATATTAACGAAGTAATTGTTGGTTAAAGCCTTGTGTTAACTATTCAAAATACGCCCTATATATCTGAATGGTAGTGACCAACCATTTAGTGGTGATGACTGTTGATTGCATGAAGTGATGGTATTAAATATTACCTCCGTCCCAAAACTCTTGTCTTTGATTTGTCTAAATACGGATGTATCTAATACTAAAACGTGACAAGAATTTTGGGACGGAGGGAATATTGAATAACAGTACTCAGTACTCAACATATGGCCACTTTGGCAGAGTATATAATGTATGTCTTCCAGCACTGTGCAAAGGTTGTATGCCCCAAATTGTGTTCTATGTTATGTTTGTTATTTATTTTGGTCGAGTTTTGTAACATTTTGCTTCATTACTTCTGTGTTATGAATGACATAATTTCAATAGATGAGTAGCATGACATATATCTCTGATGATTACCGCTGTCTCGTTGCAAAATACAAAGCAGGTGCCATCCTATGTGATGCTTGGAGTTCCGAAACCTGATGAACCATCAAAGGCACCACCTAGCCCTACTCCACAGCCACAGCACCCTCTCTCTGCCATGGGAGAAGCCTGTTCAAGAATGGACCTAACTGCCATACATCAGATTCTAGTCTCGATGCATTACAGAGATGATGAAGGGAGTAATGAGGTAAAGAGCACTGCATTCTGTTTCCAGCATGTCCTTTCTGCAGTGTTGTATCTTCACCGGTCTCCACACATTGCAGCTATCGTTCCAAGAATGGACACAGCAGATGAGGGATATGTTGGATGCCCGGAAACAGGGCGACTTTGCTTTCCGAGACAAGGACTTTAAAGCAGCCATAGACTGTTATACTCAGGTAGTGCCTTATCCAGATCTATAGGACGTTCTCCAAGTCACTGTAAAATATCTCTGATCCATCCTTTGCCTGTGATTGCTTCACAGTTTGTTGATGTCGGGACAATGGTGTCGCCAACGGTTTATGCCAGACGGAGCTTGTGCCACCTGATGTGTGACCAACCTGACGCTGCCCTCCGGGACGCAATGCAAGCACAATGTGTGTATCCTGATTGGCCCACAGCTTTCTACATGCAGGCAGTCGCCCTGTCCAAGCTAGACATGCAGAGTGACGCTACCGACATGTTGAACGAGGCGTCACAACTTGAAGAGAAGAGGCAAAAGAGCGCAAGAGGTCCATGAATGAAGAGCATATTAAACTTGGAGAAGTCGCATCCCTCCCATATATATGTATGTAATCGGAAGTTTGCGCTGATCTGAGCGGTATAGGAGCTAGAAGATCTGCGGGAAGACGTTTCACTGAAGAGTCCTGTGAATGCGATTGAAGGAACTCTCGTTTGGTTTGGCATACCTGTGATAGGTAGTGCATTTTTGGGCCCATGTTTGTTGTATATAACGCCAGTTGAAACAGGCAGCAAACGCGGTCGTTCTTTTGAACGAGTGTTGCTGGTTGTTGGGAAGGGTCCGTCCTTGTAGCTAAAGCTAATAAACATACCTATATCCTGTTTGTACAGAAAATATTGGTTTGGATGTACATCGACTCGAGAGTACATTCCTGCTCATCTTATGGGCTATGTAGAATTGTGGAGTCCTCGCATAACTGTCTACACTTGCACTGCGGTTGAATGATTGCCTGAAGAGCATAACTGTCACAGGTTTCGCACATGACACTGTCTAAGCCGGTACCATGTCCCCTCACGACTCATGACTCCATGACCTCCCTCCAGACGCTTCAAGTTTGTACCGACCGACGATACTCGAAAGACCCCTTTGTTGGCCGGGAGTTTAGATTTATGCGTTTGCTATTGGTAAGTTGCCTGAATTTGCAACTCACGCCAGTCAATTTTTGAGCGCAACCCTGAGGAAGAGATGGGATGCCGCAGAGCGAGCTGCAGCAAGGCGAGGGGTCGCCGGCGTGGTTGAACCCGGAGCGACCCGGAACGAGGAACGAGGTGGCAGCAACATCCCCGGTGGAGGGGTGTTAAAGATTCATTGTTTCGGGTGCAGTATGGGGTAGGGGCTCGCTGAAGTTGGAAAAGAACTCGAGGTTAGGGGGATGGTTGTGGGCGGCACCATACCGAAGGGCTGCAGGAGTAAGAGGAAAAGACAACGACAACAGGAAGCTAGGGCAATGTGGTGTTCCGATTGAAAGAATCGGAAGTCACGGATAATTTGAGGAATTTGGGATGAGGAATAGACGAACGGGGAGAGATTTCTTAGAGAGAAAATAGGTGAGAATGTTTACAGATTTCATAAGCAACATACCCCTCATAGCTAACGGCTACACCACATATTCTAGCTCCCTTACTTACAAGTGGACCACATCACGATTGTACAATTCGTAGAGCCATCTCACACTACTCACTCTACCTCGTCTTCTTCCTGTCCGATGGGTCCCCTTTTTTCCGCCGGCTCACTCATCATAGAGGTGGGGTCCCACGACTCATTGTCCACCATACCGGAAGAAGGCATTACACTAGCCCCCCGCCCCTTCCTCATGAGCTTGCTCATCTTCTTCCAGAGAGCTGCCAGAAATCGCTGCTTGAGCACATAATAATCTTCCCATGCCGTGTACGGCGGCACATGAGCCTGCTGGATAAGCATTTGTGGAGTTGCAACATTGCCCTTGTGCACGAGCCGCCAATCAAGAATGGCCACCGATGGAAGCTCACTGAACACATGCGCGTAATTGGGAGTGAAAGGCTTCAAATGAGAAACATGAAAGACTAGATGCACCTGGGTAGAGGCTGGAAGTTGAAGTTTGTATGGCACATCACCGATGCTCTATGGGACTGTGTATGGCCCAAAATATTTGTAGGACAACTTTGGGTACTGCCTGTTCACCAATGTTTGTTGTGCATACGGTTGGAGCTTCAATATGACTTGGTCGCCGATGACGGATTATCTTTCAGTACGCTTCTTGTCTGCATAATTTTTCATGCGCGGCTGGGCACGAATTAACTGAGCACATAACAACTCTGTTTGGGGCTGATAGTCCAGAACAACACTGGTGGCAGGGGAATCATCCAAAAATAGTCAAACTGGGCATTCCATTGAAATTGGGCGCAATGTGATAGTGTTGGAAAGGAGAACAACCCAACACCGTGAGGAGAACAACCCAACAACGTGTAAAAACTGGAGTTGTACCAGAATTCGGCCATGCCTAACCAGCGACGCCAATGACGCAGATTGCCTTGAACTGCACAACGATGGTATTGCTCTAGGTATTCACCTCTCGCTCTGCCCATATGTCTGCGGTGCTATAGTGCAGTTCAGTGCCCATGGATTGAAACAAGGTGCGCCAAAACTTACTTGTAAAGATCTTGTATCGATCAGAAATTATGGTCTGAGGTATGCCATGAAGTTTGACCACACCGTCGATGAATACCTTGGCAACAGATTTAACAGTGTAAGGATGACGCAAGGGCAAGAAATGTGCATACTTTGTTAAGCGATCCACGACCACTAGGATGGAATTTGTACCTTCAGAAGATGGTAAGCCCTGTCGTGGTGAAATCACGGCAGATGCCATGGGATGGCTAAAAGTGGGGGGCTGCGTGAGGACGCCGGTGGGTTCTGGAGGCGAGGTCGGCACAAGCTAGTGTGAGACACGAGACGTACCCAGGTTCGGGCCCCTCCGTGGAAGGTAACACCCCTAGTCCTGCCGAAGATGGTATGATATGCACAAGGGCTACAATGGTGCTCCTGGATCTGTTGGGTGGAGGAGGAAGAAGGAGCTAGCCCTCCATTCTACCTCTCCTGTGAGTGCGTGTGTGTGGAGTGAGCTGAAGCCAAGACCCTATGCATGGAGGGCTCCTGGGGGGTCTTATAGCCTGACCCCCCAGGGTTACATCGGTAAATCTATGTAGGGGCGGGGCCCTGCTGTCATCGTATGGAGTCGGCAGTGGGGCCCGCCGGCTGCGCGGCACTGTTGCCCGTCGCCTCCCGCGTCACGGAGTGGTTGGCGTCGTGGGGCTACAGTGGCAAGCCGCGCTAACGTCGGTCGCCTGGGTCAGCGGATACGGCCGCACTGTAGCCACGCTCTCCCGTCGTGGGTGTCGGTACTAAAACCGGCAGATCTCGGGTAGGGGATCCGAACTATGGGTCTAGGAATCGATGGGTAACAGAGAACGTAGAGACGGTGATTTACCCAGGTTCGGGCCCTCTCGAAGAGGTAATACCCTACGTCCTGCTAGATTGTATTGATGTGATTGTATGAAGGTTACAGAGTTGATCTACCTCGAGATCGGATGGGCTAACCCTAGGTAATGAATGATGATCCTCTACGGACTAAGCCTTCTGGTTTATATAGACACCAGAGGGCCCTAGGGTTACATATGGTCGGTTACCATCAGGGGATAAACATGCCGGTCACGCCAATTATTCCTTGGAGGGGACGCCAAGTCTTCGGAGGTTTCCTTCTGATACACGGGGTTGTCCACAATCCGGCCTTCCATCGACGAGTAGAGAGAGGCCCACCAGCCCGGCCTACGAGAGATAGGCCGGCAGCCCGAGTACCCCCTAGTCCGGGACACCCTCAGTAGCCCCCGAACTAGTCTTCGAAGCCGAGGTAGACGTCGGACACCGTCGGCTTTGTGGACCAGTTCCCTTCCTTCTGTGATATTGATGACCGGCTTATATCTCCTCTGAGTCGAGTCTTTAAGTGTCGCCTGGGCGCACACGCCCCGAAATATACTTCGGCCGCCGAGGGGTATCGATAACTTAGCCCCGAAGGCCAGTCATCTTGGTATGAACAGTACCCCCATCTGACAACTTTTTTACCGAAGGGTCACCATGCGCCTGGACCGCAAGTTGGTTTATGAAAAACTTGATTCGTGGTTCGAGGCGGTTTTTTCGCTGGCACGTCCCATCGACATGGAGATCGTGTCCTGTTTTCAAGGGATATGATCAATAATCCACCTCAACCCACGCGCGCATAATGGCACGGTTACATGGGGAAATGGCGAGGACTGCGGTGCAGTAAAAGGACCGTGGGTTTTACAGCCCATAAAAAGGGGAGCGACCTCCATCACGTTCTCACTCCTGTCCTTGCCGCTGCCTTCTCCATCTTCGAGCTCCAGCGCCCAGATCCACTTTCTTATCCAAGAACCTCTCCGGCCGCCAGTTTCAATCCAGCAATGGCGGGCTCCGGGTCCAAAGGCAAGTGGGAGGCGTCCGTCGTCACTGAGAGCGCCATCTTGGAGTTGAAGGACGTGGGCTATCTTCCTGCCAACGTCGCCCACCGCGCCCCAGAGGCCGGCCAGGTCGTCCCCATGCCGCGGCAGGGCGAGAGGGTGGTATTCCTGCCCCACTTCATTCGAGGTCTGGGCTTTCCCCTCCATCCCTTCGTCAGGGGCCTTATGTTCTTCTACGGGCTTGATTTCCACGATCTCGCGCCGAACTCCTTCCTCCATATTTCGGCCTTCATCATCATCTGCGAGGCCTTTCTCCAGATCTGGCCACACTTCGGCCTGTGGCTGAAGATCTTCAATATCAAGCCGAAGATCGTCGACGGCCAGCAGGCGGACTGTGGGGGTGCGATGGTCAGCAAGCTCCCCCGAGTGGAGTGGCCAGAGGGCACCTTCATAGAGACCGTCAAGGTCTGGCAGAAGGAATGGTTCTACATCACCGAGCCAAGGAGTGCGAATTGGGGGGCGATTCCGACCTTTCGATCCGGACCCCCTACGAGGCTGGTCTCATGGACCAAGAAAGGCCTCGACTGGGGTGCGAACAAGGAGGTGGCGCAGCTGCAGAGCCGGATCGCCAAGATGATAGAACAGGGCGTCGAGCTGCCCAACGTGGTCCAGATCATGCTCGGCCGCCGAATCCTCCCATGCCAGGACAGGGCCTCCCCCAATTGGGCCTACAAGCCCGAAGACCCGGCCACCGTGCGCAACTTCTTCCGCACCTCCCATTCTCAGCTATGGAGGGCGCTGTTCAAGCCGCAGAAGGACTGGCCGACCGAGGAGGAAGACATCGGACTCGATGCCGCAAACCCCCCACGAGAGGTATGACTAATTTTGTTCTTATACCCGAACTGTTCCCCTTTTGATAAGTTACTTAGCTTTTTTACTTTCCATCCGCAGAACTGGCTCAAGAAGGCCGAGCGGATCGACAGTCCGGCGCCGCTGCCAGAGGGGCCCAGGACACCCCTACTGACGGCCATGTTGGCCGTGGAGCCATACGAGGCGCCGGAGAGGAAGGAGAAGAAGAAAGACCAAAAGAAGGAGGCCAGAGAGGGCCTCCGTTCCCGAGGACCCCCGGACACTAGATCCGGGGACACCCATGCTCCCTCCGCGCGAGAGGAGGAGAAGGAGCAGGGGGAGGAGGGGGAGGAAGGTGACTCCCCCCGATCGAAGAAGAGGGCGGTGTCCGAAGATGCCGAGGAGGAGCCGCTTCGTCCCTCCCCCAAGAGAACATGCAGAGCCAAGGTGGCCCTGTCCGACAACAGTTCGGCTTCGGCCGAGGACTCCGAGGCCTCCGAAGAGGTCCCTCGGAGGGTCCCCAGGGCCAAGCCACAGGCTCAAAGGTACGTGTTCTAATATCCACTTAAGCGTCTTTGGTCGAACCGGGTTTCACATTGATCACATTCTCGTTTCTAACGTCGCAGCCCGATGCGCGACCTTCCCACCGACCGAGTTTCGGAGGGGGATTCTCCACCGGCTGCGCTGGCGGAGAGCGCGACAGAATCGCGCGCCTCACCTCCCCCAATCGTCGAGGAGGCAGAGGAGGTCCTATCGAGAAGGACCCCTCCCGTGCCGCACACAGAGGGAGGGGGTGACACCATCATGGCCGAGGTAAATACCTCGGCCGCCGAAGACCAGGAGAGGAGGACCCCTCCGGCAGACGAAGAGGAGGAGCCCAGACGATCCGAGCTCTCTCCGAGGGCGGCTCCGGAGTCGTCCAGGCTTCCGGAGTCGGACACTCCGGTCTTCGAGAGGGAAGAAGCCGAACTGCGTCAGCCACCCCCGCCCGCCCTAGAGCGGGCGTCGACTGGGTGGTCGGGCGAGATGGAGGATGCTTTAACCAGCTCCTCTATCGCTGAGGAGCACCGTGCCCTTATGGGCGCGGTGTTGCAAAGTCTTCGGTCCGTGGATAACGGACTAAAGGAGGCCTTTAATGGCCTTCTCACAGGCTTCAAGGTGAGCCAAGTAATGTTTCCCTTTAAGAATTTCTTTTGTATAAATGTATAGCCTCATACACAGTAGCCCCCGAGACTCTGACTGGCTTGATCAAAGCCGGTCAGAGGATCAAAAATCAATAGCTCGGATACTAATGTGCGTAGAGTGATGCGCATGCGTCGTCTTCGGCAGCAGCCGCCAACGCCGAGGAGTTGGCCGAGCTGAATCGGAAGCTCAAAAGCTCCGAGGATGACCTCAGCCTGGTGAACAAGAGGTTCGACGAGGCGCAAGGCAAGTCCGAACTGCAGTATTTACTACAGCCGTTGTATTTTTGTTAAGTAGGTTTAAAAGTAGCCTAAACGGAATCAGTGGATATGACTACAGCTGCCGCCGCGGAGGTCGAGAACCTCAAGGCCGCGTTGAGGACGGCTCAGCTAGAAGCGGCGGAGCAGAGGTCGGCAGCCGAACAAGCAGCTGCCGAACTGACTACGGTGAAAACCGCTAGTCAAAAGCACGAAGCCAGAGCGGCGGAAGTGCAACAAGAGCTCGCGGATGCCATCACAAAGTGTGAGGCTCTCGAGCAGAAGAATGAAGAGCAGGCCGCCGAGCTAACCTCACTGGGGTCGGTGGCCAAGGAAACGCGGACAGAGGCGCTCGGCTACCAGGAGGAACTCCGCCAAGTGAAGCTTATTGCGGATGGTAAGTCATATTTGCTGCAAAGTGTCTTTGGAGGTAACAGGTTCGCTTTGCTCACGCGGGTGTGGCGTTCCGCAGGCGCCTTTGCGGACCTCCCTAGGAGTGCGGCTGATGTGGCGAGGTTCTTCGCCGCCCAGGAGGGTCTGGCCGAACAAAGGCTGTTTTGGGCGCAATTTCAAGCGCCCGAACACCCTCCCCTCCTTAACAACCAGATGAAGCAGCTGATGGAGTTGCATCAGATGGCGGAGCCCGCGATGAAGGACCTCTGCGTCAAGCTGTGGCCTACAGAGCCACTGCCGAGCAGCTATTTTGGGTTGGTGCAGAGGCTGTACGACGCCGTGCCCCGAATTGATGCTTGGAAGCGCTCCGCGTGCATTGAAGGAGCTCAGATGGCTTTCGGCAAGACCATGGTGCACTGGCCGAAGATCAAGCCAGCCGAGATGGCCACCGGACCTCCACCCCCTGGGAAGAAGCATAGGCGCCCCGAGCAATATTTTACCATCGTGATGGATGGTGCTCGGGCAATAGAGGCCCAGTGCTCGAAAGATGTAATTTTTGAGTAGATTTATTTTCCTTGTAGACAAGGAGTTGAAACTTTGGTTTTATTGTAATGCAAGTTGTTGGCTGTGAATATAGTGCCCTCGTATGTTAATTTTGACTCCTGTGCGGCCGTTTTTAAACTGAAAGTTACCAGTCGTCCGCTTCAGCCCCCTGGCAGATACTGCATGGGGTGTTTTCTCGTAACACTTGAACCCTTAGCCGACGTCTCGGTGCCTGGAGGCGGTTGTATGTGCGGAAAACCAAGCAATCAGACTATGCGGTTTTAGTGCTTCCACTTAGCCATAGGAGCTTGACTGCGGGGGCTGGTGACTAGGCCCAGTGTTTGTGATATTCGGACGAGCCGCGGTTGATACCATCATCACATGGTTTCTGTAACAGAGAACCCTTCGTTTAACACGGACTAACCTCCAACGATTTTTGGTTTGACACAAGCCATCGGATCGCCGACCAGTTCTCGCTTATTGCGACAGTCAGTTTTTGGCTTTCTCCACTGAGGTACTTAACCAGGCTAGCTAGAAGTACAATCGCAGTGGTTCTCCCTTTACCCTCTTAGCCGAACAGTGCAGAACATAAGAGGGTAAACACAGGAGCTGGGCAGCCCAACTATTGACCAAAGACGCAATTTGGAACCGATTCATATAGTGCAATATCCATGACACCGAGCACATAAAATAAAAGTTGGTGCCGGAATAAAGTTTAAGGCAAGATTTATATTCGAGCCCCCGGTCTATTAGCCGGTTATTAAAAAATGGACGTATCGTAATAGTTTACTTCGGCCTAAAAAAAGCGGAAAGGGATATGCAACACGAATGACTGCACAATTACCAGAGAAAAAATGGTCTTTATTTCCCTTGAATATGTGACGTCCAACCGTACAATCCGGATTTGCCGAAGTAGCTTTGATAGATACTTTTGAAGAAATAAATACATTAGAGTAAAGGTTGACACAGGGCCTTCATGAGTGGTTTGACGTCCCTACTACGCCCTGCTGCACGTCTGCGCGTTTGCTCTTTAAGAAGCTTCCGTGGGAGCGGAGCTGTCGACCGTATGTTCGGCAAAAGTAGTAATGTTCGGCAGACGAGCCCTTTGGGAAGGGTTTTGAGAAGTCGCCATGGTATATCAGTTTGACGCTGATCAGGCCCGAGTTGGTGCCTGTTGTCGATGTTGATTCGAAGACATCTGTTGGCCATTGCTCGGTCGAACCGAGCTCTCGGCCTTTGTTTCATGTGTCCCCACAATTGCCCATGGTATTTTGAGCGCGAAATTGTGCACTCGAGGTACGTATTTCGCGACTAGGCGGGCCATGCTGTGGGGCGCGTATCCCTATTTGGAGTGAGCATGGGAGTGCTCCGGGACCGAGGCTGCAGCGCGGGAGCGCTTGCGTGCGTCCAGTGTCTTGGCAGTAGGCTGGGCTTGCGACGCTTCTTCGGCGGCTTGGACTTCGGTGGCTAGGGCCGCCGTGTGTTCCTCTGTTCGGAGCGAGCGCTCGATATTACCATTGATGGTAATAATGCCCTTTGGTCCTGGCATTTTGAGCTTCAGGTATGCATAGTGCGGGACGGCGTTGAAGCGGGCGAACGCAGTCCGGCCGAAGAGTGCATGATAACCGCTGCGAAAGGGGACAATATCGAAGATCAAGTCCTCGCTGCGGAAGTTATCGGGCGAGCCGAAGACAACTTCCAATGTCACGGATCCCGAGAAGCGTGCCTCGACACCTGGGATTACACCTTTAAAGGTGGTGTTGCTGGGTTTGATCCTTGACGGGTCGATCCCCATTTTCCTCACTGTATCTGAGTAAATCAGGTTGAGGTTGCTACCTCCGTCCATAAGGACCCTGGTGAGGTGAAATCCGTCCACGATGGGGTCGAGCACCAGAGCCGCCGTTCCTCCATGGCGTATACTGGTCGGATGGTCTCGACGGTCGAAAGTGATCGGGCAAGCCGACCATGGGTTGAATTTTGGGGCTACCGGCTCTAAGGCGTAGACATCCCGAAGTGCGCGTTTCCGCTCCTTCGGTATATGCGTGACGTAGATCATGTTCACGGTTTTGACATCTGGAGGGAACTGCTTTTGGCCTCCGTTGTTTGGCCCGCGAGGTTCGTCGTCATCCTCGCTGCGGAGGCCCTTGCCCTGTTCTTCGGCTGTGACCTTGCCGGCCTGTTTGATTACCCAATAGTTACGGTTGGTATGGTTAGCGGGCTTGTTCGGGGTGTCGTGAATCTGGCAGGGCCTATCCAATATTCTATCCAGCACAGACGGGCCGTCCCGGTTCCCTTTAGAGGGTTTTTTCCGCGGTCCCGATTACGAGCCGCTGAATCCAACGTTTACTGCTGCGTCATCGGCTTCACCGCCATTGTTTGAGTGCCGGCGCTTATTGTTCCTATTGCGCCGGGGTTTCCCGTTCCTGTCCCGGGCCTCTGAAGTGCCGGGGTCTTCGGGGTGGTTGCTTCGACGAGCTAACCAGCTATCCTCACCCGCGCAAAAGCGGGTCATTAGGGAGGTAAGGGCCGACATTGTTCTCGGCTTGTCCTGGCCGAGCTGGCGGGCGAGCCACTCGTCCCGAATACTGTGTTTGAACGCCGCAATCGCTTCGGCATCCGGACAGTCGACGATCTGGTTCTTCTTGGTCAAGAACCGGTTCCAGAATTGCCGGGCTGCTGAATAACGTGGCTCAGGTCATCGGCGTCCGATGGCCGAACATAGGTGCCTTGAAAGTTAGCTCGGAATGCATCCTCGAGCTCTTCCCAGCTCCCAATGGAGTTTTCGGGTAGGCTGTTCAGTCAATGCCTTGCTGGTCCCTTGAGTTTCAGCGGTAAGTACTTGATAGCGTGGAGATCATCTCCTCGAGCCATATGAATGTGGAGAAGAAAATCCTCAATCCACACGGCTGGGTCAGTTGTCCCATCATAGGATTCTATATTGACGGGTTTGAACCCCTCGGGAAACTGATGCTGCATCACCTCATCAGTGAAACACATCGCGCCGGAGATCGGTTATCATCCGGACACGGTGCTGCTCTCCAGCTCTGTCGTTCCTATCGCGCCAGGCTTGGTATCCGTCCCGTCCGGCGGGTGTGTATCCTGTGGATCCATAGATGGATCTCGACTGGATCCCTCTGGCGTTCAGGTCGCGGCGCAGATCGTATTGGTCGTCCGGTTGAACCGGGTCTTTGCCTGCTCGGCGAGGAGGCGCGGGTGGGTATTCGGCCTCCCCGACCGGCCTATCCCGTCCTCGAGGGGGCATGGGTGGGAGTTCGGTTTCCACAGCCGGCCTATCCCGTCCTCGAGGGGGGCGGTCGGGCTGGTTTGCGTAAGCTCGTCTGGGAGGCATGGGCTCAAGGGCCTCATCCTCAAATTCTGGGAGTAGGCGCCGCCGTGGGTAACTCTTGTATTGACCCTGACGTTGATCGTCAAGGCCTTCTTCGGCAGCTAAGACCATCGTCCATCTGTCGTTGAGCGTATCCTGTTCGGCTTTTAGCTGTTGTTGTTTCTTCTTCAAGCTTCGGGCAGTGGCGATGAGTTGCCGCTTGAATTTCTCTTGCTCCAGGGGATCCTCTGGGACGATAAAGTCTTCGGGTCCGAGGCTGTCTTCCTCTTCGGACGGAGGGAGGTAATTGTTGTCCTCGGAATCCTCGAGGTCCTCGGGGTCACCCTGGTCCTTGTGCCCTTCAGGGGCGTCGGGGCGATGCTCGGGTGTGTTGTTGCCGAGCTCCCCCAAGTTGTCCGGAGTCTCGTTATCTCCGGTGCCGTTCGTGTCTGTGTGATTTTCCTTGCCATTTCCTCGCCCTCTGGCTCGCCGTCGTCGGCGTCTGGGCGGTTCTTCGGCGGGATCGTCGCCGTCCTTTTTGGTCGTGTCGTCGTCCTTCATGGGGGTGTCGACCATGTAAACGTCATAGGTGGAGGTGGCGGTCCACTTTCCGGTGTTGGAGGTGGCAAGGGAGGGAGCCGTGTAGGGCGGGACGTCGATATCCTCGTCCATGTCGTCAGCCTCCTCGGAGGCGTAGTCCAGCATGTCGGTTAAATCTTCGACAGTGGCTACCAAGTGGGTGGTGGGTGGGACGCAAAATTCCCCGCGGCTGGCCTCCCGTCCGACCTGCTCCTGGTCCGAGGACGGGCCATCCGCGATATTCATCCTCTGGATCCGATCTAACATCTCGCTTAAAAACGAGAGGTCAACCGGATTCATGTTCGGGCATCCGTCGGGGTTGAGCTCCGACACACCAATACTGTGAATGTGCTCAGCCAAGAGTGACCCTTGGATTTCTGGCGCTGGGGTTGGATCTGAACTCAAGGCCAGATCCGAACTGAGGCCCGGCCCGGGAACAGGGACGGGGAGGGAATCCGAGGTCAAGGCCTCGGGTTTGGTAGGCTCCTCGGGTAAAGCCGAGAACCCAGTAAAGACCAGATCGCCTCGAGCATCGGCGACGTACTCAAGGCCGCCGAACCTGATTTCCTGCTCAGGGGCGAAGCTACCGACCTGGTCGAGGTGTCCGGTTGGATCGGCGTGCAGCACAATGCTGCCGAACGCGAAGAGCTGTCCGGGGACGAAGATGTCCCCGCTGCGGATTCCGTCACTGATGAGAAGGCGAGCCATTGATCCTTGGTGACCCACGGTGGAACTCTCAATGAAAGCACCCATGTCGGTACCAAAACCGGCAGATCTCGGGTAGGGGATCCGAACTATGGGTCTAGGAATCGATGGGTAACAGAGAACGTAGAGACGGTGATTTACCCAGGTTCGGGCCCTCTCGAAGAGGTAATACCCTACGTCCTGCTAGATTGTATTGATGTGATTGTATGAAGGTTACAGAGTTGATCTACCTCGAGATCGGATGGGCTAACCCTAGGTAATGAATGATGATCCTCTACGGACTAAGCCTTCTGGTTTATATAGACACCAGAGGGCCCTAGGATTACATATGGTCGGTTACCATCAGGGGATAAACATGCCGGTCACGCCAATTATTCCTTGGAGGGGACGCCAAGTCTTCGGAGGTTTCCTTCTGATACACGGGGTTGTCCACAATCCGGCCTTCCATCGACGAGTAGAGAGCGGCCCACCAGCCCGGCCTACGAGAGATAGGCCGGCAGCCCGAGTACCCCCTAGTCCGGGACACCCTCAGTGGGCGAGCGGTCTTGTCGTACGGCTGGATGGGACGGCCGCTGACCCGCAGCCAACCGGCTCGCGGGCAGCCGGCCAGGCCTTGGCGCCATGCCCAGCCGGCCCGCGCCGGGGAGCCGGCTGGAGGACTAGCCGGAATGAGGGGCGCAGGCCGCCCTGATGTTTTGAAAAGTGCTTTGGGCTCCGGTGCCTACCCGGGGGTCATCCCCCCGACAAGCCCTCAATGAAAACCATCGTTAGTTCCGACCATGGACACTCTGGTGAAGGAAGTGAGTAATCTAGCTGGACTGAAGTTTTTGTGCTTTGCATGTTGAGAAATCAGGCATTGGTGAATGTAATTTCCCACAACTACTTGCATACCAGGCCAATAGTACAATTGCCTTGAGCGTTTATATGTGGCCTAAATCACAGTGTCCCCCGGCGGCAGTGTCATGCAGGGAGGCAATGATTTAGTCTAAAGAATTGTCCCCAACGTACATACGTCCTTTGTATGTGATCAATCCTTTCTTTAAAGCATACCCTTTTGCATTTGGAGACTGAATGATCAATTCTTGTAACAGTTGTGCGACCTTTGTATCTATGACATATGAATTCGGTACCTCCTGAACTCACTCAGGCTGCACAAAGGAAATGGCATGGAGCTCCAGTAAATTTGCCACTCGAGATAACGAGTCTACAACTCCATTTTCAGCTCCACGTTTTTAAATGATCTAAAATTATAAACCCACTAGTTTTGACATTGCCTTGTGTTGTAAATCAATTGTCAAGTTCTAATCTTACGAACTACACAAGCTTTTGTAGTCTGTAGGATCTGGAAAGGCCCTTGCTATAGGTATTGCCTACATTTGTCCACAATTATGATCACAGCTAAGAATTCTTTTTAATAGATGGAAAGTTTGGACCCGTTTGGATCAAGTTTTGACTAAACCGGGGTTTTACAAGTTTTGACTCATTTTTGACCCGTTTGGATCATCCCGATCGTGCCGCCGTGGAGTCTTATCTTTGTCTGGCTCCGATCTCTGGAAGCGATTAAACTTCTTCTGCGGGTTATTCTTCTACTGCTTATTGCCGGACCCTTCTTTCCTCTTATACGGATTGGGAAAGTATTTCTATTATACGTATATTCTTAAACACATGACACCTTAGGCGCACACTTTATTCGGACAGTGGGGCACGATGCTCTAAAAGAACTTATTGAAAAAAAACATAGCGGTAACGGCTGTTTTAGAAAGCACCTCTTCCTTTCCTGAAACTCAAACAACCTACTAGGCTACTAAAAGGCTAATCCAGACGAAGAAGATAGCGAGAAAACGACTCCTCAAGCCGAAGTAAGGGCGGGACCATCTTCTTTTCTGACCGTTTGGAGCTGCTCACAAGGCCTAAACCTTCCTGTAATCCCTGGAGCTTCGTCAGAGCCTTTTCCTTCCCCACAGGCCAGAGCTCAATTTACCATCGCCACAGCTCTAAAATAAGGAGAATCAGCTCAAGAAGTTCGCTGTTTTATATCCCTAATGCTTTGCACACATGAGCTATAGGATGGCCCCAATGCATGAGTACCGCACCGACTCCAGTGTCGCAAGCATCTGTTTCGACAGTAAATGGTGCACTATAGTCATGGTAAAGCCAATACTGTAGCCAGTCGCATAGCTTCTTTCAGAGCCAGAAATGCATGAGTATCTTGCTCATGCCACTCAAATCCTTTCTTAGTTAACAATTGGGCGAGTGGTTTAGAAATGAGGCCATAGTGATTGACGAATTTTCTGTAATAACCAGTCAAACCCAGGAACCCACGAAGTTCAGTAGAATTTTCGGGTATAGGCCATTGCTCCATCACCAGTCTTGTCAGGATCAGTTGCAACACCTTCATCTGAGATATACACCGCTTCCCAAAAGAACACTTGGAAAGCTTTGCCACAAACTGTGTCTGTTTGAGTTTTGTAAGCGGTGCGCACGTGGTGCATGCGTCCTTCCTAGTTAGCACTACAGATCAGAATATCATCCAAGAATACAATCACAAATTTCCGAAGAAAAGGAGCAAAGGCTGCATTCATAACACATTGAAAGGTGGCAGGTACGTTTGCCAACCCAGACGACATGACCCTGAACTAGAAATGGCCATGATGGGTTTTAAACACTGTTTCCCCCATATTCAGGTCTCATACATATATTACGATAGCCAACACGTAAGTCGAGCTTGGAGAAACTTTTATGCCAGATAATTCTTTTTTTTTTTTTTTTGCGAGAATTTATGCCAGATAATTCATCCAAAATCTCATCAACTACCGGTAAATGGACTCTTTTTTTGCGCACGGTAAATGGACTCTTCACCGTCAGTGTATTCAGTTTGTGGTAGTCCACACAAAAATGCCATGTACCGTCCTTCTTTTTGACAAGCAGAACATGAGAAGTGAAGGGGCTCATACTCGTGATGATAACCCCAGATTCCAGCATCTCTGTAATCCGACATTCAATTTTGTCTTTTGCAGTGGAGAATATCTGAAGGGCGACAGTTAATTGGACGTGCTCCCAGTTCGAGTGTGGTAGCATGATCCAATGCTCGCCGAGGAGGAATAGCCACTAGAGATGTGAAAACATCAATGAATTCATCCAATAGTTGTTGTATATCCGGTGGAATTGACTCAACATTTGTTATTTTTGTGCCCTTAACTGAATCCACCACAGCCAATAAGTCCCGAACTTCATTACGAGAGATCCACTTAGTCAATTGTTCTGCTGAAAATTCAGCAGAGAATTTTGTGTTACATGGACAACACTCCTTAAAAAGTAATATTTCTCCCCTGATAGTCAAATGAGAGAGTTATGAGGCCCCAACGATAGAGCATAGGACTGAAGTGTTCCAACCAGTCAATTCCGAGAATTGCATCATGTGCACCTAATTCCAAAACTCCCATATCAGTAGTCAATGTGGAACCCCGAGTCCACCACTGTCACCCATTTACAACAACATCAAAGGATAGGATTTTTCCATTAGCTACTCGAACTGGAACTGCCGGAACTGACTCCAGTTGACAATTTGCACGTACTACAAAGGCTTTATTGACAAAGGAATGTGTGATCCCATAATCAATGAGTAGAAGCATCAACTGGTTTCCAATAAGTGCATGAAGACGCAGAGTTTCAAGAGCTTCAGTACCAGCTAGAGCATGGACCGATAAATGATAACACGTAGCAGATCCCAAGTGGACTGCTCCTAAGCCAGGCTGGGTTAAGTTGTGTACTGATGGTTCATTTGCTGTTGATGGATCGGCCGGTGCCGGAATGGTGTTAAGAGACTGACAAGGGAGCCATCATCTTCTCTTCTTGTAGACAGTTATTTTCTTGCCGGGATGCACTTGAAGCTGAATTATGTGCATGCATGGAAGGCTTATCTTTCTCCATCCAGAGAAGTGAGTTACCAGTGCAGATCGAGATGGATTCTATAATTGCAGTGAAATTGATCCAGGCTTCAGAGGTTGACAGATCGGTATATTCGTCCATCATCAAGGAGATTAGATATCTTATGTCTCTACATGAAAATTGTATTACTCATGTAAGTCGTAGCCAAAATAAAGTTAGTGATAGCTTAGCTAAATTTGCTCGTATTGAGGGTAGAACCATGACTTGGTTAGGTTCTGGCCCTCCTGAGGCTTTGGAACTGGCTGCGATTGATTGTAAGGACTTTGGTGATGAGTAATACAAATTTCTACCCGCAAAAAAAAAAAATCGCTCTGTTTTTGTTTCTTCCTTTCTTCTCCCAACCAAAAATGTTCGTCAGAGATATGTGAATGGATAAATTGACAACCATACTTAAATATCAAGAGCTAAAAACATGTTTACCAAAGAACATTTCTACAACACATTCGACATGAAAATTATCGTGCCTGATAGACTAGGAACAAAGACAACTTACCACCAAATCTCATTTATATTTCAGAACGTGGTTGTTCTACCAATGTGTACATGCAAGATCACCCTCCCTCCCTCGATCTCTCTCCCCCTTTCGTCCCTCTCTCTTGATCTATCTTGATCTCGAGTGTGTTGCCTTCTCAAAAAGGCTTCAACGCTCTAGTAGCCACCTCGTGAGCTAGTCGTCATTGTTGTTGGTGGTGGTGGCGGCGGTGACGAGGAGGAGGAGGAACACCGCAAGAGGTTGTTGATGTTCTCGATCTCTTCCCCATGGTCACTGTCGCGTCGTCTTGGGTCCTCGCGGACCCCGACCTCACGGAGGCCTGGGCCCACGACCGGTCGATGACCATCTCATGGTGACCCGTCACCTCGATGGGAGCTTGCCAAGATCAAGGAGGAGTGATCGCACAACGACACCTCTGCCATTGCCGGCAGGGACAAGGGCAAGGCTCCCCGGCCAGGATTGGCGTTGGCCGAGGCGGCCCTCTGCACGGCGCAGGAGGAAGCGAAGTGGCTCTTCCGCGAGCGCCACGCTGCGGCCGGGCAGGGCTGCCGCGCCCCTACGCCCTTCCGCCGCTGGAAGTACCACTCCGACGACGCCGCACGGGAGGCAACGGAGGTGCCGCCTGGCCAAGTGTATGAGGTCACCGTCCGCTACAAGTTAGTTTAGGTTTTTTCGGTAGTTGAACGGACGAAATATCATTCAGTTTATGTAAAATATATATCGAACTTATGTCTGTTTGCATGAATTCCGTAGTGTTTGCATGAATTATGTCAGAATTTGTTTGTATTGCGGGTGAAGGTTTACGGCAAGCGTTGGATGACCGGCACCTGTATCACTATCCGTATCCGCGGACAATACTATGTCTGTTTGGGGGCCGGGGTTGTATCCAACCGGCACCTGTATCACTATCCGTATCCGCAGACAATACTATGTCTGTTTGGGGGCCGGGGTTGTAGATGCCCTTACTACTGGCAAGCGCGAGATGCACATGTTTTGCGTCTCTTATCTACACAATTTTTTTTGAAACAGAGGTAAAAGCTTTGCCTTTTTCATTAATTAAGAAGAAGGTAATTGCCCGGTTAATTGATGGAAAACCGGGCGAAAACCGATACATCGAGGGCCAAAACCCACAAGACTCAAAACCAACGGAGATACCGCAGATGGCACACAACAACAAGCCATCCCGCGAAACCACAAGCGGACTACTCCCAAAATGACAGCCACGGGAGAGACAAACACGTGCTAGCGGCTAACATCCTGTAGGGTTGTCCCCCAAGGGGGCACTGATCTGCTGGTTGACCTTCTTGATCTTCTTCGCATTGACCAGGCGACACAAACCTTGGATGATTGGAGTCAGGCCTGTGAGCAGCTCGGCGAAGTCATGCAAAGTGCCCTCGCTCTCAGTCGCCAAGGCGCATCCCTCAGCAACATCCCTCACTTTGCCCGCGGTAGAAATGGCCACGCTACACTCAGTGGCCATGCTGCCCTCGACACCTTGGTCCCCATCTTTTGCCACCAACGGCGCCAATGCAGTCAACATCGAGCCATGAGTGTCCGAGTCAGAGAAGCAGGGTCCCTGCAAAGAGGCTTGGATCGACCCCTTGTCACCATTGGAGACCTCCGCCTGCTCCAATAAGCTGGTTGCACGGGCCACCAACAAGCTCAAAGGGCGAAGCGCCTTCGCCACCATGGATTGCAGCTCAGCGGCGCAAAGCGTCAGCAGACCTTGCCACAACATCATAACCATCACAGCCTTCACTAGGATCTTCAGAAGACATCACACACTCTGGAGCTTGGGCGTTCGTTGCGGGGGCAACAACGGAAGCCCAAGAGCGTCCGGCTGAGGAAGGAGAAGGCGGAGCTGGGGGGGGGGGGGGGGGCACGCGCATTGCGGCGAGCTCTGACGGAGGAAATGCGGCGACGACGACAGTCCCTCTCACGGTGCCCAGAGCGCAGGCAGGCGAGGCATCGAATCGGGTCACGACAAGAGGCAGCCTTGTGGTCTGGAGCCAAGCAACGGAAACAACGGCCGTGAGTTCGACGCCTGAAGTCAGCAGCTTGCACAAGCCTCGCACCGCTCCTGGCCAAGACATCAGAAGCTTGGCTGCAGTGCTCACGGTCACAGGGGTGACGCTTTCGCCCCACGAAGATCCAGGGACCATCCCCTGGCAGCACGTCCACCGTCTCTGCCGGATCGCAAGGAAGCGGCGCGGAATCGCTCGACGACACGCGAGCAACACCACGACAGGAGCCCTCCTCAGCAGCTGCGGGCGACTGCGGCGCCATCTCCTGGATGCAGACATTGTCAGCGCCACGAGCTACCAGATCTGGAGACTGGGGATCCGCACCAACTTCGGGGCCTTGCGCGATGGCTGGAGGCGGCTGCAGGGACAGGTCCTTGACAGCGTCCTCGCGGCGGCTGGAGGCGACTGCAGGGTCGGGGCCTCACCCACGACGAAACCAGGCTGAAGCTGCGCATCGCGGGAGACAAATCCCGCCGGCGGAGACAGCGGGGCAAGCTCCCCATCCTCGACCTCATCACCATCGGCGGCGCACGAGGGAGCAGGCCGGGGCTTGAGCACCACCACGAACTCGTCGGGCGCCGGGGGCATCGCGGGGATCCGGCCCGCCGGAGGCGGCGGATGCGGCGGGGAGGCGGGAGTCAGATCCGCCAGGGCTGGGAGGAGCTGTGGGAGACCCGCGGAGCTCGGCGCCGGGGGCTTCGGCTGCTGGCTGGAGACGGCGCCGGCAAGGGGAACCGGGGCGGAGCGCAACGGCGCGGCTTCCGTGGTAGGCAAGGGCGCGCGCCGGCGACCCCCATTCTCCGCTCTGAACCTGCCTGCGGGGGGCTTCAGCGGTGCGCGACGGGGGAGCGCGACAGGGGGCTTCGGCGGTGCGCGACGGGGGACGCGCGGAGCAGAGAGGGTAGCCGACGGGGCCGGAGCGACCGCCGCCGGTGGAGGCTGGTGGGGTGGGGGAGCGGGGTCGCGGGAGCTAGCCGTTGCAGCCAACTCGTTCCCCATGTTTTTTATCTACACATTTGCATGTCTAGTTTGTTGAACGCTAATTTTGGTCTGATTACTGTCATTCTGTATTCCTCTTGTCGACGAAACGCTGATCTCTTCCCTGCTCCAACCACCTATCTTTACCGAGTCCCAATCCATGTGATATCTGATGGCTTCGTGTTCGGTCTGGATTGGACCATTGGACGCCGAGCTAGCGTTTTTCCACCAGCCGTCCACGACGTAGAAGCTTCTTCCAGTCCTCCCATCCATGCGCTGTACAAGGCTGACCAACGCGAGGCACTGCACCCAAAAAAAAACCAGTAGTAGTACAACCACATGATGTTCAGCAGCCATGTGTATCTGTACACCGTCCCAAGAAGTCTGCGCGTATCGCCAACGCCCTGAAAAGAACTTGTTTGTGCAGACATGCGGAATTTACGTAGAGATATGTACACGGGAGGCGCCGCAAGCACGCGGCTGCGAGAGTGATAACGATGCGCCACATGCGGGCAAATCCTATTTGGCGCCTTTTGCGCCCGTTAATGCCTTGCTCGCAAAGCGCGGCGTCTATATCTCGCATTAAGCGAGACGAGAGACAGCTCTCGCGTCGAGGGTTTCGTTTCCGTGTCGTAACTGGACCAGCCCAGTTTCCTTGTCGCTCCTTTTCTCCTCCTCTCCTCCTCGACCGAGCCCCGAGCGAGCTCGGGTTCTCCTCCTCGGCCGAGCGCCGGCGGCGGTTGGTGCCTCTTGTCCTCTTCTCCTCCTCGCCCGAGCCCCGAGCGACCTCGTGTTCTCCTCGTCGACCGAGCGCCGCCGGCGGCTGGTCCTCTTCTCCTCGTGTTCTCCTGGTGCTCTTCTCCTCTTATCCTCCTCGACCGAGCGCCGGCGGCTGGTCTCCGCGGTGAAGGCGAGGGCAGCCGGGGCAGTTTCTTCTCCGCGTGGTCGCTGAGCAAGGGGGAAGGATTTGAGCGAAGGATTGGTCTCGGGGAAAGGTATGTTGGTTCTCCAGTTTTTGTGCTTCATTTCTGCTCGATTTGAGGTGTGTAGGCGTGGTCTAATCGGTTTGTTCTTCAGTGATTTATGTTCTTCGTGTAGGGTTTGGGACTTTGGGAGATCTGGTGCTAGGCTGGTGTGTATCGACGGCTAGGGTTTCTTCGTTTGTGCAATAGGTATGGTACAAACGAACTCCATCTGTGTATGTTGTTTTTGCTGGGGTTTCGTCGTTTCCAACATGTGCAGGGCGTGATTCTTCTTTTGTGTGTTTTTGTTGACAGGTCTTGACTGAGCAAGGGGGAAGTTACAAGGTGTAAACGACAGTTTTGTGCAGGTAATAGTCCATTTAGAATGGTGGCATGTGATATTATTGGTTGTTACTTTCTGATGATAGTGCTTTATGATGATAGTCCATTTAGAATGGTGGCATGTGCAGGTAATAGTCCATTAAGTGAAATTATTGGGTGGCATGTGAAATTATTGGTGTGGGTTGTTACTTTCTGTTATTGGTTGTACATGTGAAATTATTGTGTCTGATTGGATTTGTTGGTAGTGTAGTTTTTTGTTGTTGCATTTTTACATGTGAGAATGCTCGCTGTATTTACATGGATAAAAATAGTGTTGTTTTTCTGATGATAGTGCTTGTACAATCTCTGAACTGGAAGCAGTCATGTTTGTCCATTTTTATCATTTCTTAACTGAACACAGTTATACTTGGGCATCTGTATCTTAGTTAAACTCTGGCTCTCAGCAAGCAGTATTTAGTATTGCAATATTGAATGGGATTTGCTGCTACTTTTGCAAATTGATGTTATTTACATTAAGATATATCCGCTGCATCCCATGATATGGAATTTGCTGCTACCTTATTACATAAGTTTTTGTGAGTAAGTTCGATGTAATAAGGTCTTATATTATCGGAAGGAAGGAGTAGTGAGTTTTTTCTACTTACTAGTGGTTTCTTCTCCGATGCATTTTATACATCTTTGTGCTTGTATATGATCATTAATTACTAGTGTTTTTCTTCTCTTCTCTGGCATGTGTTTGTGCACCCTATCTACTCTGTTTTCCTCTTTGCATATGGTCATTACCATTTGCCTTGTTGTGTCTTGTTGTTGTTCTGGTGCCCGAGTAGTTACTGTTGCTCTTCAGCATTTAGTATCAGTCAAAAAAAATCTGTTATAGTATAAGCATAATTATGATGCTGCATTTTTTGCCCTTTGTGTTAGTCTGCTTCTTGTGTATTTAGTAGGTAGTTGCACTTGTTTGTTCTTTTTATTGTTTTTAATTTCGAGTAAGTTCATTAACTGATCATGATTTTTTTCCTGTTGTAGTGCTATTTTGTAAGGAGTCAATATGGTTGGAAGGCTGAAAGGTCATGAAGTCTTGGTACCTCTTAAGACCAGGTTCTCTACTCTTAGGTTTAGCAAGGCCATCAAAAATCCGACTCCCATTCAGATAGGTCATGTTCATAAATATGATCTACAGAACCTGTTGCTTATCTGTGAGCACTTCAGTCTTCCGATTAACCTATTGCAATGGGTGCTTGATCATATGGACTATGCGGGTGTTGGCATTTTTCGTCAGAAGAAGAAAGTTATTCACCTTAGGAGGGAGATGGTGACTCAAGTATTTGGTATTCGTTCTGGACTCGAACCATTCCCTCTGAGTACCACTGATCCATTAGTCGAGGAGAGAGTTCAGGAGCTACGGGCGTATTACCAATGTGGTGCGAAAGACATTCCTATAAAGAACGTTATCTTGCTGATGGAAAAATATGAAAGTGAAGATGGATTCATTCGTAGCTTGTTGTTCCTGTTCTTTACATGTATCTTCTGTCCAACTACACACAACTATGCCTATTGGAAGTTTCTCTATGGTTTGAATGACATTTCAAAGATTAAGTCTTATGATTTGGCCCAGTTGTGTATTGACCACTTGATGAATGAGATAGTGAAGCACCATGAGAAACTGCTTGGTAATAGGGTTCGAACTGTTCAAAGGGCTCCTAAAGATCAAACTGGACCTGATCAAATGTTTGTTGGAGGGTGTTTGCCGCTGGTTGCAGTAAGTTTTCTTACAGTCACATTAAATTCTTTCTTTTCTATATTTGGCATTTAGTATCTTTTTTTCACTTGAAGCTAATGTGTGCTTTTTTCTTTTTAACTTTTGGTAGATACTGTACATGGATTTCCTGGATCTAAAGGTTGCTGCACGGAAACATAAGATTGACTATAGTGTGCCAAGAATAGCTCATGTCAAGAATTAGGATTTTGATTTTGTTTACTTGGCTGACATGAATCATAAATCTCCAAAAAAACATAAATTTGGTGCACTGCCAGTAAGTTCTTAATTTCTTCGACATGTTTTTATTTTGCAATTTCCTTTTTAAGTTCAGATTTATATTTCATCTTTAACTATTTTCAGTTCAGAGATATTTCTGAGACTCCATACAGCGCGCGTGCATTGATGTTGGCAGAGGAGAAATGGCTTAATTTGGGTGCTAATGCTGGTGGGATTGATGTTGAGTGTGGTCAGTCAAGCAAGTCTGTTCCAACAGCAATGCCATATCCTTCAAAAGAGAGAGTAATTCTTCTGCCTTTTTGACTATTTTTTGTTTGTTTGTTTGAGTTCATATAGGTTTCTTTTGTGGTATCTTTGTAGCTTTTCAGGATTAAAGTGTGTTTTTCTATCTGTCATTGTAGGTATTGGAGTTAATGTCTGAAGTCATCTCGAAGCATGAGAATTTGTGGAGGATTGCTCATGAGAAACATGTATCTGAGAATTTATATATATATTTTAATATATTCTTCCAACTCATTTTTTGGAAACAATTCTCAACATTTTTATTTAACTATATGAACATTTTCCAAAATATTAGCTCAACATTTCAACATTTCCATAGACTAGTGTCTTATTTAAATACTACTTCAATATTTTTATATGGTCATGTCAACACTTTCTACATCTTTCTTAGCATTTTATTAATATTGGTCCAAGTGGTTACCTCAACATCTTACGTAAACTAGTTCAACATTTTTAGTACTAGTTCAAAAAAATTATTTATTTATATGTTTTTTAATATATTCTTCCAACTCATTTTTTGGGAATAACTCTCAACATTTTTATTTAACTATATGAACATTTTTTAAAATGTTAGGTCAACATTTCAACATTTCCATAGACTAGTGTCAACATTATTTAAATACTACTTCAGCATTTTTATATGTTTATGTCAACACTTTTTACATTTTACTTTATCATTTTTGTATGACTTCCTCCACATTTTATTAATATTTGTCCAACATTTATATGTGGTTATCCCAACATCATACATAAACTAGTTCAACATTTTTATTTATTTTATAAGTTTTTTTAGTACATTCTTCCTATTCATTTTTTAGAACAATTCTCAACATTTTTATTTAACTATATGAACATTTTCCAAAATGTTAGCTCAACATTTCAACATTTCCATTGACTAGTGTCAACATTATCTAAATACTACTTCAACATTTTTATATGGTTATGTCAACACTTTCTACATTTTACTTCATCATTTTTGTATGACTTTATCGACATTTTATTAATATTGGTCCAACATTTATATGTGGTTATCCCAACATTTTACATAAACTAGTTCAACATTTTTAGTACTAGTTCAACATTTTTATTTATTTATAAGTTTTTTAATATATTCTTCCAACTCATTTTTTGGGAACAATTCTCAACATTTTTATTTAACTATATGAACATTTTTCAAAATGTTAGCTCAACATTTCAACATTTTCATAGACTAGTGTCAACATTATTTAAATACTACTTCAACATTTTTATATTGTCATGTCAACACTTTCTAAATCTTTACTTCATCATTTTTGTATGACTTTCTCAACATTTTATTAATATTGGTCCAACATTTATATGTGGTTACCTCAACATCTTACATAAACTAGTTCAACATTTTTAGTATTAGTTCAACATTTTTATTTATTTATATGTTTTTAATATATTCTTCCAACTCATTTTTTGGGAACAATTCTCAACATTTTTATTTAACTATATGAACATTTTTCCAAAATGTTAGCTCAACACTTCAACATTTCCATAGACTAGTGTCAACATTATTTAAATACTACTTCAACATTTTTATATGGTTATGTCAACACTTTCTACATTTTACTTCATCATTTTTGTATGACTTCCTCCACATTTTATTAATATTGGTCCAACATTTATATGTGGTTATCTCAACATCTTACATAAACTAGTTCAACATTTTTATTTAATTATAAGTTTTCTTTAAATACATTCTTCAAATCCATATTTGGGGCACAATTCTCAACATTTTTATTCAACTATAACATCATTTTCCAAAATGTTGGCTCAACTTTTTTAAAACTCCTTCTCAACATTTTTCTATACTAAAGTCAACAATTTCTAAATACTACCTCAACATTTCTATATACCAATGTCAACACTTTCTTACATTTTTTCTTCAACATTCTATATGGTTGTGTCAACATTTTATAAATACTAGTTCAACATTTAAATGGTTATCTCATCACCTTATAAATACCAGATCAACATTTTATTTGGTTATGTCAACATTTTATAAATACCAGTACAACATTTTTTTTAGTTAAATCAACATTTTATAAATAATTTATAAAAAAATATCTCAACACTTTATCTGGTTATGTCAACATCTACCACACATAATTTCATAATTTTCCAAAGTACTTGTTCAACATTTTATAAATATTAGTTCAACACTTTATAAATACTAGTTCAACACTTCACCATTTTTTATTTAAACAGTCATAGATAGTGCATTTTTAGGAAACTCTGGTCTTAGGAACAATGAGTAGCTTAGTGTGCACTCCCAAAGCATATAATACACTATGTAGAACTTGCATACACTTAAAGAAATCTTTGATCTCAGGAACAATAAGCAACTTATTACAATCTGAAGTTTGACACATAATGGACTATGTACGCAAAAGATGTAGATCTATGTAGGCTCATTGCAGCAACTAAATTTAGGAAACCCCTATATTCGAATGAACGGGTGCAAGTTGTTCTTTGTCAGATTCTTCTGAAGATTTGTTGTTATTCTTCTTTGCCGTAGCTACTTTACTCTTCTTCGCCCCACGCGCTGTAGTCTTCTTTCTGACAGGTCCTCCACTCTTTGTTGCACGAGATTTCATGCTAGTTGGTGAATTCGCAGGTGCTGTTTGGAGTTGACCTGTAGTCAGAGGTGCAATTTGGAGCTGACCTGTAGTGACAGCAGATGTCTGTAGCTGCAAATGAAAAGAAGTATGATGATCACCTAAGAAGTGACTGCTTATCAAGTAAGTTCAAACATATAAATAGTGTTTACTTTCTTTATTGCTAGAAAATTTAGTTTATGTACCTCGGTTTTTTCTGCACATGCATTAGGTGATCCAGTCTGTGATCTTTCAGTGGGTTTTTTTCACTTCTTTCTTCCTGCTCCTTGTTCTCTTTTCTGATGCAGCTTCATTCTGTCACCTTTTCTTACTGATTTTGACTTCTTTATTGTTGGATCTTGGTAGGTAACTGGTGACTCTGGCTCATCAACTTTACGCTTCTTCTTGCTTCTTTTCATGTAATCATCAAGCAAGAGGTCAACTGTATCCATGAAATGTCTACTTTCCTTTGCATCATTGCATATATATCTGAACAAGCTTCTACTGTTTTTGACATCATCAAATTGTAGCGCAAAGCAATTTTCGCACTATCTTCTCCTTCTGGCATTTTGGATTCATTTCTCTTTGAGGCATCATGAGCAGCCAATTCTTTTTCTCTGTATTGGATTGTCCATCTATCAACAACGAACTCATCTGGAATAGCTAGTATATCAAACTGAGTGAATAATCTCAGAATGTGGCAGCACAAAAGACCATCTCTTTCAAAAAAATTGCACATGCATTGAAACTTGTTTCCTGCTCTGTCGTCCGAGACTAGAAACTCTTTCCTGAAGAACTCTGGTTTTTGATAGTCGAAACATTTACGAAGCTCATATACAGACCCTTTTTCAATCTATAGCATGGGAACTTGAAGTAATACATCTTCCAAAGAATATGAATTATCCTATTCTTCTAGCTTTGTCAATTATGCATTCACTTTGTTCCTAAATTATAATCAGTCATATAGTTGATCATCTAAGATATGTTGTAGCACTTCAAGTGTCAATTATGCATTCACTTTTCTTCCTAAACTACATTTTTTCCCTTGAATCGTAACCAGTCATTCTCGATTTAGTTATGATCATCTAGCTTTGACACTTGAAGTAATACAGTTTTTCTGTTCCAAATTGTGTTCAGGCTCCGGACAAACTGGAAACTGTACCATGGGACTTCAGCATGGCAAGCAAAAGAAGAACTTAAAGTACTGCATCACTAGGCAGTAAGAAGAATATTGGGTTACAAATGGGAAATGTAGAAAAAATTCTAGAAGTTAGCAAGCATCAGTTCATCTATATTTGAGAAGTTTGGACTTAGTGGGTGAATTTTATTGTCATTTTTCAAATGACTAGTTGGAAACTAGTCAGTAGTTGATTTGCAATTTTGTGCTGACTCGGTGATTACTATCCAGTAGAAATACTTAGTATGTTGTTTTAATTCCCTGCCTCTTTGATTGAAGAATTTAGTACATTTTGTTCTTCAGAACAACATTTTTTTAGCAACTTTGTGAATTTCACTCAAGTGTACGTTAGAAAATAAGAAAGAAAATTTTTAGTACATTTTGTTCTTCAGAACAACATTTTTTTAGTGAGTATGTACATTTCACTGAGGTGTACAATGAAAAATAAGAAAGAATCAATTTATTATGCGCAAAAAAGAAAAGAAAATGTACTGTTAGTTGAATGTATCCAAAGGAAAGAAGAAGCAAAGAAAGAAGAAAAAGTGGCAAAGGAGGAGAAGAAGAAACAAAGCACGCGCCAGAAATTTGAATGAATACAGTGGCGCGAGACGCCAACTGGACCGGCCCTGTCGCACGCGATCTTTAAGCGAGAGTTCGCTCTAGTCTCGCGTAACATAGGGGCGCCCCTCGCAAAGCGGCGCACACACCGCCGACATCTTGGGCTCGGCCCAGTTTCTCTTCGCACAGCGCAACAACTTCTCCTCTTTTCCTTCTTTTTCTTCTTTTGTTCCCCACAGCCGCGATTCCCCTCTCCTCTTCCTTTCCTTCTTTCGATTCGATTTGGAAGCCTAATCCGAGGATGAGGCAGTGGGTCGATCGGTTCCAGTTCGTTTCGCAGATCAGCTATCTGGAGAGCAACGATTCTCAAGGATCGTCATGGCTTCCGATGGTTCGTGCTCCTCTCCCTTCTCTTGTCCTCTCTTGCTCGAAACCATCCATGCATCACCTCCTTTAGCTTTTGTGTGGATCCACTCATATTTTTTCGCTCATGTGCTGCTCTGTCATCCTTTATATTCTATGATCCCCTTAGTAGTTGTTGCGGATTTTCTAGGGTTTGTGGGAATCGTTCATAGGTGTGCTCTATGATTCCTTTAGTGTATGATCCCCTTAGCAGTTGCTGCAATTTTTCTAGGGTTTGTGCTCTACAATCCCTTTAGTCTATGATCCCCTTAGTACTGCTGCAATTTTTCTAGGGTTTGTGCTCCTGTGTGGAATCTCTTATATGTGTAGATTCGCCCATATGCGGCTCACCCTCATATGTTAGTGTCCCTCTTGTTCTGTTTTGTTTGTAGACCTCATAGATCTATTACTTTTATCGGTGATTTTTTAGTAGCGTATGAGTGAATCAGGGAATCTAGTTTGGGGGAATTTTGGTAGTGTTGCTAAACTAATAGTGTTGCTCAACGATCAGTAATTTTTGGGAAGCTGGAGTTTTGTGTTAGCAAGTGAACTAATTTAAGTTTAGTTCACCTAATCATACGTTGGCTTCTGGTGGTAGCTGATGTAGTTCACCTAATCTTGGCAACTGAGTTGCCGAGATAACATTTTGAATTGTTGTTATACCGGGGAAATTGTGGTCAGACTTTTTACAAAATTTAAGTTTACTTTTGTTTGTAAGTGAGCTGTGGTGCGCAAAGAGGAACTAGGAAGAACTGGAGCTTACAACTATTTAATTGATTTATTTTCTTTCGTTCATGTGGCTAGCATCATTGAATACATCTATGTCTAGAGGAACTGGGGGGTTTTCGGTTTTGGGAATGGATTATATCATATATTACTTACTTGACTCTTTCTAATAGGAATTTGTTAGCATGATTAGATTATTTGATTTCAATTTGTTAACTTTTTACTTGTAGGCTGTCAGTATACGGTTTTTTAACATACAAAGCAAAACATGATATTTATACAAAAATGTGAGGGAACAGAGCAAACCTATTGCAGTAAATTTACTAGAATTGTCTGGGCATCGATGATACCTCTTCTTCCGAGTGAACGTGAGATTTGTGGGTTCCATTCAGCTGCTTTGCATCTCCGTCGTAGTTGTTGGGCAACACAGAGATAAGCCTGCGTAATGTATTTAGTTCATTCAAATGCAAATTTAGGTCATTATCATTCAAATTTAGTTCACCTTATTCAAATCTAGTTCACTCAAAATTCAAAATTAGTTCACTCCAGATTCATATTTAGTTCACCTTATTCAAATTTAGTTCACTCAAATTCAAATGTAGTTACCTGATTCAAATTTAGTTCACTCTCATTCAAAATTAGTTCACTAAAATTTAAATTTAGTTCATTCAAATTCAAATTTAGTTCACCTTATTCAAAATTAGTTCACTCGCATTCAAAATTAGTTCACTCAAATTGAATTTTAGTTCATTCAAATTCAAAATTAGTTCACTTAAATTGCATTTTAGTTCAGGAAAAACACAAATTTAGTTCACTCAAATTCAAAATTAGTTCACTCGCAATTCATATTTAGTTGACATTATTGAAATTTAGTTCACTCATTCAAAATTAGTTCACTCAAATTCAAATTTAGTTCATTCAAATTCAAATTTAGTTCATTCAAATGCAAATTTAGTTCATTATCATTCAAATTCCGTTCACCTGATTCAAATTTAGTTCACTCGAATTCAAAATTAGTTCACTCAAAATTCAAATTTAGTTCACCTAATTCAAATTTAGTTCACCCTATTCAAATTTAGTTCAGTCTCATTCGAAATTAGCTCAATTTTAGTTTGTGTCCTTCAAATTTAGTTCACTCAAATTCAATTTTAGTTCTCTCAAAAATCAAATTTAGTTCACTCTCATTCAAAATTAGTTCACCCAAAATTTATTTTTTCCAATTTAGTTCACTCTCATTCAAAATTAGTTCACCCAAGTTCAATTTTAGGTCACCTTATTCAAATTTAGTTCACTCATTCAAAATTAGTATGCCCAACTTCAATTTTAGTTCAAATTTAGTTCACTCAAATTAGTATGCCCAACTTCAAATTTAGTTCCACACGAGCTATACCACTACGTGATGCATTTCATCCTTCCATAGACTTTTCACGAGGTGACTTAGTTCACACGACAGTAGTTCTACTGCATGTGAACTTTAACTTTTTCAACAACCTGTCCACAATAACCTAAATGAAGTGTCTATTTTTTTCCTGAAACTGTCTCCAGTCATCTTGCTGTAGGAGATATGCCCTAGAGGCAGTAATATCAGTTACTTTGTATCTCCGAGTTTGTAATGAATGTTTATGTTCCATGCTATAACTGCAATGATTCTTGAGTCTACAATAACCACGAGGCTCGGAGGGAAACTCATGTGCACGTGTGGTATAATAAACGGAAAATGTATTCCTAGTCATGCCTCTGTGACTGGCTCAAGTATTGCATGATGATCCTGTTTTCCTGATCATGGGCATGACTATGCCGGCAATTTTGAGGGCACAATGTTAGTAGAACACTTGTGTTGAATCGACCCGATTGATGTTATGCTATGAGATACATTCGTCATGAGTTAATGGTTAATAACACAGAGATAGTTAATGTTTGCATAATTCCTTAGACCATGAGAGTGTCGAGTTTCTTCATGCTTGCTTCATGAACTTTGGGGTTTGTTAAACGTCATCCGTAAATGGGTGGCTATTACGGCGGCTTACGGGTTCATGGAAAAGTATGTCAAGTAACTTGATAGCTCAAGATTGGGATTTGCTCCTCCGACGATGGAGAGATATTCTCGGGCCCTCTCGGTGTTACGGTATCCATCATCGTCTGGCCAGACACATTGTGATTTGATCACAGGGATGCCAGAACACGGAAACGAATAAAGAGAACAATACCGGTAACGAGGTAACTTGCATAGTGGACAAGTTGTTGATCCACGGGGATGCATAAATCTCACCTCGGGTATTTGTAATATATCGTGAAGCAACAGGAATAGCACACGGCAACTGGAGGTTCACTCGAATATTCATTCGTGTGGGTATAGGGGTCAATATGGGTGTCCACGGCTCCGATGTTGATCATTGATCGGAAAGAGTTCCGGGTCATGTCTATACTTCACCGAACCTATAGGGTCACACGCTTAAGGGTCATCTATCTGCTGAATACTAGATGGGGAGTCTGAGAGAAAATCACCGAAAAAGTTTCGGACGAAACGGAAACGTTCCGGAGAGAACACCGGAATAGTTCCGGTGAAACTAAAAAGTTGTTTCAGGGTATTCCATTAAGTCAAATTGGTTCTGGCACACGACTGGAAATTCTTGGAGGATGCCAGAAGTGTTCTGGAAAATTCTGGGAATTTTCCAGGACAAAAACCGGAAATGTTCCGGAGCAGCCGGAACCGCTTTGGTTGCTTTTCGCTGAAGAAACATTGTTCCAAAATTGTTTCGGAATGCGTTCAAAATTATTTTGGTGGGTACTGGAATTATTCTAGGCATACAAAAATAATTTGGGATTTAACGGACGCAGAAAAATGTCTTCGTGAATAGGGAAAGTGCTTTTTGGATATTTTTGGGAAAGCACCTTTTGGGATATTTCCAAAAGGCCTTCTAGAAGGACTTGGGAGCCAAGGCACCCCCATGTGGGGGGGGGGGGCGGGCAAGTGTGGCCGGCCAAGCATGGTGGAGCTCCTTGGAGCTCCACATGGCACCCCTTTTTGCTTTATTCTTTTTAGAAAAGGCATAAAGTGGGGGCACTTTTGGTATTTATGAATACCATCTTTACCCCTTGGCTATCCTATAAATAGAGGTGAGGGGGCAGCCCCATATGCTTCATCCTTGCTCTCATACACATGCCATTTGACTTGTCTGGCTTCTCTCTCCCTCCCACGAAATAGTTTCGTAGAGCCGAAAGACTGTCTGGGTTCTGGCAGGAACTAGCTCTGGACGGCGAAGCCTTGCCGGATAGCTGACACCGTATGTGTGCAACCCCATAGAGAGATTGTAGTTTCGATCTTTTGCCCGAGGGGCTGTTTTCGAGTGTCCTCCCGAAGGGCTGTCCGAGTTACCGTTCGGGTTTCCGGCGTCCTCCCGAAGGGCTGTCCGGGTTACCGTTCGGATTTCGAGGGTCCTCCCAAAGGGCTGTCCGCGACATCGTCTGAGGGACTGTCCGACCGCCTCCCGAAGGGCTGTTCGGAGAGGGAGTACATCCTTGCGGTTGGGAGGTTGTAAATCCTAGCTGCAGGGATCTGCACCGACGATCTACACCGACTCTTCTTCCACTGCGTTTGAAGTCGGTACGGATCAGATCAAACCTTGTATGCAGTCTCCATAGTGATCCTGGGCGTGCTCGCTGTACTGAAATTTTTTGTTTTCTGTCGCGTTCCCCTACAGTGGCATCATGAGCCGTGCTATGCGTAGATGCAGGTTACGATCTAGAATACATGGAGATGTATGGGTATTGCATAATATAATTTTGGAGTAGATGAGATCTATTGCTGAAAATTAACAGATGAAATCTGTTACCCGATGTTCTTGTTGCTTCCCTAGAATTTGCGTTTGCTCAATCTCAAGACAACATGGTGGAATTTCACAAAGTTCTGGCAATCCGTGATCCTGATTGATCAACGAAGTGCTATCAGTTCTTTGGGTTCCGCCATAGTCAAAAGAAAGATGAAATTCGCAGATGAAAGGGCATTGCAGATATGATTTGCACGGGGGTCATGCGTATGATGAATTTTAGTATGGGGCTCGAGATTTAATTATCTCGTGTTTCATACACCCCGAGATGTTAATCTAGCGACTTGAATAATCATACTTGATGATAAAACGTTGGTAGCTGCGGTTTAAGTCAAAACCTTAGAAGCCACGTAAAATAAAATTTTGCATAAACCGATTAGAGGCGTCTAACTTGGTTTTGCAGGATGTGCATGTGATGTGGTATAGCAGTGCTCATATTAATTTGATTATGTATGAGATGACTATATGATGTAAATTCATTAACATGACCTGCGTGTCATGATTCGGCATGATGGCTGGAGCCATATGATTGTCACTTTAATGACCTACGTGTCAACCTTAAGTAATGCACTTATTTTTATTAGCTATAGAAATAGCAATATTATCTGGTGCATCGACAAGGTGGTGGCAATCTTCGCGAAGGTGAACACCGACGCAAATGTCAAAGACGAAGAAATACTTGACTTCTCCGTCAGAAAGGGCTATACCATATCATGCTATTATGAATTGCCTGAGATGTTTATCCCTTATGATGCACCCTTCTTGATTGCGCGGTAGTCGCTTTTTATTAGGGTGATCTCTCACTTAAAAATATCAAGTAGTTAGTGTTCTCCCAAGTGTAGCACCGTCACGGCACCTATCTTTCCGGGGTACCACATGGATACATGGGTACGAACGATTAGTGAAGTTTGAGGCGGGTGAGTTGAGACCTCGCAGCGAGATCACTTGGTTGTCTTGACGTTCAGGCATGAAAGTCATGAGCTCGGAACACACGCATCGAAAGATGAATAAGAGTCACATAGAGATGTGATTGGCAAGTTGGCCTACCAATTGAAATTCTCGTCACTTGAGATGGATACATCCTTGGCGTTGAATTGCAATTTGGATCTTGAATCACTCATAATCAATTTTGAGAGATATTGATTTGAGTGGGAGCGCACTTTAGAATAAAATTGTTTATTCACTAGTGCCAAAATCATTATAAACAAAGTCTAAGTGAAACTTGTGTTTTCCGTTGTAAATCAAATGGCTCGCAACACCGCGTTCAACTTAGGCCCGATGTTAGAGAAAGAGAAGTTAGCTGCGACTGGAAACAACTATGCGGACTGGGCCACTAAGGATGATGATCACAACTTAGTGCAGTGCCTCATGCTAGCTTGCATGTGTGCAGGGCTTCAAAAACGTTTTGAATTCCATAATACCCGTGATATGATCCAGGATTTGGATGCCCTGTACAAGGAAACCGCAAGGTCTGAACGATTTGATGTCATGAAGGCCTTGATGGATTGCAAGATGGCTGAGGGCAGTTCAGTTGGCGAACACGTAGTCAAAATGATTGGCTATGCTGAAAGGCTTAAAACCCTGGAATTTGCACTTCCACCTGACCATATGATGGACATGATGCTTTCTTCACTCCCCCCGTCTTACGACGGTTTTACCATGAACTACAACATGAATGGGATGGAGAAGACACCGGAAGAGGTGCTCGCCATGCTGAAATCTGCGGAAGGAGGACTGCGGAAAAATCGCAAGCAAGTGTTGCTTGTGAATAAAACCGTCAGTTTCAAAAAGAAAGGCAAGCCAAAGAAGGGCAAGGGCGCCGGTAAGACCGGCTCCCAAAGCAATTCTAAGGGTGGAGCCAAGAATGAAACTAAGTGCTTCTACTGCAAGGGCACATGACACTGGAAGAGAAACTGCAAGAAGTATCTGGAAGATAAGAAGTCCGGGAAAACCGGAAAAGGTATAATTGTTATACAAGTTAATGTCATTGACGTTTTGCTTGCTAGCGAAAATTCTAAGTCTTGGGTATTTGATACCGGATCGGTTGCTCACATTTGCAACTCGATACAGGGACTTCAGAAGGTGCGCAAGCTAGCAAAGAATGAAGTCGTGATGCGCGTCGGGAACGGCGCTGGGATCGCTGCTCAAGCCGTCGGCATTATGCCTCTACGTCTCCCTTCGGGATTTATCTTAGAACTGAATAACTGTTATTTTGTTCCACTGTTGTGTAGAAACATTATCTCCGGATCATGTTTAGTACACGATGGGTATTCGTACAAGTCTGAGAACAATGGTTGTTCACTTTATTGTAAGGATATGTTTTATGGATTTGCACCCATTGTTGGGGGCCTTTTCATTCTAAATCTTGAATGTGGAACTGATGTCTTTAACGTGAATGCTAAATGCCTTAAGAAGGCTGACACCACCACCACTTTCATGTGGCACTGTCGGCTTGGCCACATCGGAAAGAAACGCATGCAAAGACTCCATAAAGATGGAGTTTTACCGTCCCTTGATTTTGAATCATTTGACACATGTGAAGCTTGCTTGATGGGGAAAATGACCAAGACGCCGTTCACGGGTCATCCTGAACGGGCGGGTGAATTATTGGAAATAATACATAGTGATGTATGTGGTCCAATGAACACAGCCGCACGGGGTGGGTATTTTTACTTCGTGACTTTTAGTGATGATTTAAGTCGGTATGGCTATATCTACTTAATGAAGCATAAGTCGGGAACCTTTGAAAAGTTCAAAGAATTTCAGAATGAGGTAGAAAATCATCGTGACAAAAAGATTAAGTTTCTGCGGTCTGATCGCGGAGGCGAATACCTTAGTCATGAGTTTGGCCAACATCTGAGTGATCGTGGAATCGTTTCACAGCTTACGCCTCCCAGAACTCCACAGCGAAACGGAGTGTCGGAAAGACGTAACCGAACCCTGTTAGACATGGTAAGGTCGATGATGTCTCTACAGATCTGCCGATATCTTTTTGGGGTCACGCACTACTCATTGCCGCTTATACATTAAACAGAGCACCGTCTAAGTCTGTTAAGA
The DNA here is from genome assembly GCA_039707655.1 of Elymus sibiricus. Taxonomy (NCBI): domain Eukaryota; kingdom Viridiplantae; phylum Streptophyta; class Magnoliopsida; order Poales; family Poaceae; genus Elymus; species Elymus sibiricus. The sequence goes on along the minus strand of CM077664.1, from coordinate 228,313,917 downwards.
CGACACCACATGAGATGTGGCATGGGAAGATTCCCAGTGTGTCGCATCTTAAAATTTGGGGTTGTGAGGCATACATAAAGCGTTTACAGCCAAGCAAACTCGATCCCAGATCAGACAAATGTTACTTTGTAGGTTATCCCAATAACACCATTGGGTATTCCTTCTACAACCAGTCCGAGGGCAAAGTGTTTGTCGCAAAGGTTGGATACTTTCTCGAGAAAGAATTTCTCGCTAAAGAACCAAGTGGGAGGACAGTACAACTTAATGAGATTAGTGAATCTTCGGCGACCGTTGATATGGCTAAAGAACCGGAAGAAATTCCGCTAATTATCCCTACAACCGAGCCGGAAGTTGTTGCATGTGATGCGGAAACTTCAGACAATGTTGTAACTGAACCGCACAGATCAGGTAGGGCTATCCAGCCACCTGAATGGTTTCATAACAAAATCTTCATTCTTGAAGACGATGAACCTGCGCACTACAAGGAAGCGATGGCGGGGCCCAGCTCAAAGGAATGGCACAAGGCCATGAAATCCGAAATGGAATCCATGTACGAAAACCAAGTTTGGAACTTGGAAGAACTTCCAGAAGGCGTAAAGCCCATTGGTTGTAAATGGATTTTCAAGAAAAAGACGGACGCGGATGGTAACATTACTATCCACAAAGCTAGACTTGTCGCGAAAGGGTTCACGCAAGTTCCAGGAGTGGACTACGACGAGACTTTCTCGCCCGTAGCTATGCTTAGGTCTGTTCGGATATTACTAGCAATTGCTGCTTATTTCGATTATGAAATATGGCAGATGGACGTCAAAACGGCTTTCCTAAATGGAAACCTCAAAGAGGATGTATACATGATACAGCCAGAAGGTTTTGTCGTCCATAAGGATGCTGGAAAGGTATGCAAACTTCAGAAAGCCATTTATGGTCTGAAGCAAGCATCAAGGAGCTGGAACATTCGTTTTGATGAAGTGGTCAAACAGTTTGGCTTCATCAGGAATGACGAAGAATCTTGTGTTTACAAGAAGTTTAGTGGGAGCGCAAAAGCATTTCTAATCTTATATGTGGATGACATATTATTGATTGGAAATGACGTGAATTTTCTTAACGAAATAAAAGACTCATTGAAAAAGAGTTTTTCAATGAAAGACTTAGGTGAAGCGGCATATGTATTGGGCATCAGGATCTATAGAGATAGATCAAGACACCTGATAGCGCTTAGCCAAAGCACGTACATTGACAAGGTGTTGAAAAGGTTCAACATGGAGAACTCCAAGAAAGGACTACTCCCCATGTCACCTGGCACAGTGCTTTGCAAGAATCAGTGTCCTCGGACTCTCGATGAGCAAGTACAAATGAATGATGTTCCATATGCCTCGGCAGTTGGTTCTATTATGTATGCCATGTTATGTACAAGACCGGACGTTTCCTATGCGCTAAGTGTTAGCAGCCGGTACCAAAGTGATCCAGGATTGGAACACTGGGCCGCAGTCAAGGGTATTCTTAAGTACCTCAGACGGACCAAGGATTTACTCCTTGTGTACGGAGGTGGTGAAGAGCTCATTGTAAATGGTTACACTGATGCAGGCTTCATGACTGACCCAGATGACTTCAAATCTCAATCAGGCTATGTTTTCATGTTGAACGGCGGCGCAGTTGATTGGAAAAGTTCCAAACAAAAGACTGTAGCAGATTCTACGACGGAGGCGGAATATGTTGCTGCTTCAGAAACCTCCAAGGAGGCAGTATGGATCAAGCAATTTCTTGAAGACCTTGGTGTGGTTCCAAGTGCTCTGGACCCGGTGGAGATCTATTGTGATAATAGTGGCACCGTGGCTCAAGCAAGGGAGCCAAGTTCGCACCATAAGACAAGACATATTGAACGCAAATATAAACTCATTCGACATCATGTCGAAGCGGGTTTAGTGAAAGTACACAAAGTTCACACGGATCTGAACGTGTCAGACCCGATGACAAAGCCTCTACCACGAGCAAAGCATGAGCAGCACCGGACAGCCATTGGTGTTAGGGAAGCCATGTAACTAGATTATGACTCTAGTGCAAGTGGGAGTCTGTAGGAGATATGCCCTAGAGGCAGTAATATCAGTTACTTTGTATCTCCGAGTTTGTAATGAATGTTTATGTTCCATGCTATAACTGCAATGATTCTCGAGTCTACAATAACCACGAGGCTCGGAGGGAAACTCATGTGCACGTGTGGTATAATAAACGGAAAATGTATTCCTAGTCATGCCTCTGTGACTGGCTCAAGTATTGCATGATGATCCTGTTTTCCTGATCATGGGCATGACTATGCCGGCAATTTTGAGGGCACAATGTTAGTAGAACACTTGTGTTGAATCGACCCGATTGATGTTATGCTATGAGATACATTCGTCATGAGTTAATGGTTAATAACACAGAGATAGTTAATGTTTGCATAATTCCTTAGACCATGAGAGTGTCGAGTTTCTTCATGCTTGCTTCATGAACTTTGGGGTTTGTTAAACGTCATCCGTAAATGGGTGGCTATTACGGCGGCTTACGGGTTCATGGAAAAGTATGTCAAGTAACTTGATAGCTCAAGATTGGGATTTGCTCCTCCGACGATGGAGAGATATTCTCGGGCCCTCTCGGTGTTACGGTATCCATCATCGTCTGGCCAGACACATTGTGATTTGATCACAGGGATGCCAGAACACGGAAACGAGTAAAGAGAACAATACCGGTAACGAGGTAACTTGCATAGTGGACAAGTTGTTGATCCACGTGGATGCATAAATCTCACCTTGGGTATTTGTAATATATCGTGAAGCAACATGAATAGCACACGGCAACTGGAGGTTCACTCGAATATTCATTCGTGTGGGTATAGGGGTCAATATGGGTGTCCACAGCTCCGATGTTGATCATTGATCGGAAAGAGTTCCGGGTCATGTCTATACTTCACCGAACCTATAGGGTCACACGCTTAAGGGTCATCTATCTGCTGAATACTAGACGGGGAGTCTGAGAGAAAATCACCGAAAAAGTTTCGGACGAAACGGAAACGTTCCGGAGAGAACACCGGAATAGTTCCGGTGAAACTGAAAAGTTGTTTCAGGGTATTCCATTAAGTCAAATTGATTCTGGCACACGACTGGAAATTCTTGGAGGATGCGAGAAGTGTTCTAGAAAATTCTGGGAATTTTCTAGGACAAAAACCGGAAATGTTCCGGAGCAGCCGAAACCGCTTTGGTTGCTTTTCGCTGAAGAAACATTGTTCCGAAATTGTTTTGAAATGCGTTCAAAATTATTTTGGTGGGTACGGGAATTATTCTAGGCACACAGAAATAATTTGGGATTTAACGGACGCAGAAAAATGTCTTCGTGAATAGTGAAAGTGCTTTTTGGATATTTTTGGGAAAGCACCTTTTGGGATATTTCCAAAAGGCCTTCTAGAAGGACTTGGGAGCCAAGGCACCCCCATGTGGGGGGGACCCCCAAGTGTGGCCGGCCAAGCATGGTGGAGCTCCTTGGAGCTCCACATGGCACCCCTTTTTGCTTTATTCTTTTTAGAAAAGGCATAAAGTGGGGGCACTTTTGGTATTTGTGAATACCATCTTTACCCCTTGGCTATCCTATAAATAGAGGTGAGGGGGCAGCCCCATATGCTTCATCCTTGCTCTCATACACATGCCATTTGACTTGTCTGGCTTCTCTCTCCCTCCCACGAAATAGTTTCGTAGAGCCGAAAGGTTGTCTGGGTTCCGGCAGGAACTAGCTCTGGACGACGAAGCCTTGCCGGATAGCTGACACCGTATGTGTGCAACCCCATAGAGAGATTGTAGTTTCGATCTTTTGCCCGAGGGGCTGTTTTCGAGTCTCCTCCCGAAGGGCTATCCGAGTTAACGTTCGGGTTTCCGGCGTCCTCCCGAAGGGCTGTCCGGGTTACCGTTCGGGTTTCGAGGGTCCTCCCGAAGGGCTGTCCGCGACATCGTCTGAGGGACTGTCCGACCGCCTCCCGAAGGACTGTCCGGAGAGGGAGTACATCCTTGCGGTTGGGAGGTTGTAAATCCTAGCTGCAGGGATCTGCACCGACGATCTACACCGACTCTTCTTCCGCTGCGTTTCAAGTCGGTACGGATCAGATCAAACCTTGTATGCAGTCTCCATAATGATTCTGGGCGTGCTCGCTGTACCGATTTTTTTTGTTTTCTGTCGTGTTCCCCTACACTTGCCCAATTCATGTAACATATATATGAGTAATACATGAAGCACTGGAATTGTCTCCTGAAACTGCATTTTCCCGATATATCAGTAACACATGAAGCATTTAGAATCAAAGCAAACAAAAATATTTCAACAATTACTACAAAATTCGGAGCACCGCCTCGATCTGAGTTCTCGCTGGCTAATTCTCTTTCGAGTCCTTTGGTAGAAGCTTCCTGTGACACCACCGACGGGTTGGTCGAATCTAGGGCGGTGAATCTACACCGCCACCGCCGCCAATTCCGCCCCTGTCCAGGGTTCTCCTCATGCGTTCTTCTATAATTTTTTATTTACACACACTCGTGGGGCCTAGTTTCTTTGAGAAGTGGGTCTAAGGCCAAACTTACAGGTGGACCAGTGGGCATAACTGGTGCTTCAAAACAAAGAAAATAGCAGGGCCTAAATGCAAACAACCATATTAAATCACCAAAACCACTTTTTCCAATCTTTCTTCTCGAACCACTTTCTCTGGCGATTTCCCCTTATTCTTCAAATTTCGTCTCCAAATCCGCTCCCCTCCACGGATCTACAAGTACTATTCTACTCTTCTCGATTCCCCACTACTGCAAGAACTACCTACTAGTACGTAACAATCTCTACTGTTTTTTATTTCCCATGACGAACTAGAACTAGAACAGAGACGAAACTAGTTAGCATTTACGTCCAAGGATCTTTCGCGTGTTCAAATCTAACCCGAAGCACCATCATCTGGCATGTTTTTCTTCCCTTGTGTCTGGAAACCTAGAATTTATTAGGTGGTCTACATGTTGTAAATGTAGTAGCACAACAAAGGAATTAAAAAAAAAAAGCGAAACCTAAATGTTCACAAGTGTGAGCATGCATCGAACACACACGCTAGGAAGAGAGAGGTATTCTGATGATTCGGTGAAATCATTTTTGGATGGGGAAAGCTACCCTAAATATCTGATGCAGTGTTGATAAGTTGAAGAGAACCAATCTCTTTGATAGGAGCGCCCATCGTCCAGTCACCGCGGCCCGTCAAATTTTCTCCCCGCAAAGACGGGCCCAACATGGAAAAGTATACGCTCGCGACGAACCTTGCATCGTCACCGCGTTATCCCCGCGCTGCACCCGAGCAGCACTGCTATAAGTACCGCTGCAGACCCAGCAGCTTCATCACACAGGGATCGAACAAGCTCTCCTTGAGCTATACACTGCACGAGCTGATCAGCTGAAGGTGAGCTAGTTAGCATGGCGCGGTTTGTTGCGCTCGCCGCGCTTCTGCTCGCCGTGGCGGTGGGCGGCGCCGTGGCGCAGGGCGTGGGCTCCGTCATCACGCAGTCGGTGTACGCGAGCATGCTGCCCAACCGCGACAACTCGCTGTGCCCGGCCAGGGGGTTCTACACGTACGACGCCTTCATCGCCGCCGCCAACACCTTCCCGGGCTTCGGCACCACCGGCAGTGCGGACGACGTCAAGCGCGAGCTCGCCGCCTTCTTCGACCAGACCTCTCACGAGACCACCGGTACGTCAGTCAGTCAGTGTTGGTTCCGATTGTTGTTTCCAACGGAGTTCGTAGCTGCGTTGATTAAACCGTACGTGTTTGTGCATCTCGTGCCAACGTGCAGGAGGCACGAGAGGCGCCGCCGACCAGTTCCAGTGGGGCTACTGCTTCAAGGAGGAGATAAACAAAGCCACGTCTCCACCCTACTATGGACGGGGACCCATTCAATTGACAGGGTGAGCAAAATCGCAAATTACGGCCTACTACTTTGAAGCATCTTCCACATGCAAAACGATATATTGGTCAACACAAATATCACTGACTGAAATAATCGGTAACAAAATCTGCTTGAAAACTACAGCAGTGTTGACATTTTAGCTAGCCGCTAAACCCGGCCTGATCCAAATAAGCTTTCGTTTTCGCGTGCGATAATTGTTAATAACAACAAAGACCCGGCTATGTCTTGGTTGCTTTGCCGAAAAGATTGTTCTGATGAACAAATTATTCCTTGTGCGATTGACCAGGCGGTCCAACTACGATCTCGCCGGGAGAGCAATCGGGAAGGACCTGGTGAGCAACCCGGACCTGGTGTCCACGGACGCGGTGGTGTCCTTCAGGACGGCCATGTGGTTCTGGATGACGGCGCAGGACAACAAGCCGTCAAGCCACGACGTCGCCCTAGGCCGCTGGACGCCGACGGCCGCCGACACTGCTGCTGGTCGGGTGCCCGGATACGGCGTAATCACTAATATCATCAACGGCGGGCTCGAGTGCGGCATGGGCCGGAACGATGCCAACGTGGATCGCATCGGCTACTACATGCGCTACAGTGGCATGCTCGGCACGGCTACCGGAGGCAACCTCGACTGCTACACCCAGCGGAACTTCGCTAGCTAGAAGTTGCTCGCTTGATGTATGCAGGTCCCACGGCCATCACAGCGTATGCACGTGTTACGAATAAATGGCAATTCATATGCCATCGTGGAATAAAGAATTTAACATGTGATCTAACCTTTTTTTGACAATACAACATGTGTGAACTGTGCAATAAAATCATACAACATCAACTGTTTTGTGTTGTACACAAGACAAATGTATAACAGGCCGACAGGTGTGATAAAAGTTGTTGCTTGTCCAATCAGTCCCTCGTATTAAGAAAGAAAAGAAAAGTCACAAAGGATGGAACAACTAAAGGCTAAGGTGCGCTTCGCCGCGTTGTTCTTCGCTCATGCAATCTACTCTTTTTCCTTTAATAGGTTATTGCAGACAGTTGTTTCATTTTGACTTTATCTGTGTTGGCTTGGCTTTTAATTATATTCTGCTGGTGTTTTTTCCTTTCATATATTGTGTTGGTTGTTGTTGAAAACGATATTTTTTCTAAGAGGAGAGTGGAGTTGCTTGATGTGTGGTTCTGGTGTCCTCACACCTTTCGGCCTTAGTGTCAGCCTCGGATGGGTTTGTGAGCCCTTTGGGAGCTCCGATTACATGCTAAAACCGTCGAATTGCTGCTATAACGCTCGCATGAGTCGGCCCATAAAGCTCTCGCCCACTTAGCTCAGTTCCCTGCTCTGCTCGCTCACTTAGCTTTTTTTCCAGCTCGCTCCTGCTAGCTCAGGAAAAACCTACTATCCTTTTAAAAAAAAATCGCTAAATCAATAGAATTTCACTATTTTTCAAAAAATTGGATTTAAAAAAGTTCTAGATTAAAAAACTTGAATTTTAGAAAATTTTAAATTTTTTAAAAATATTCATGGATTTCAAACAGTGTTCGTGAATATGAAAAAAGGTTCACAAATTCAAAAATGTTCACAGACTTTGAGAGTGTCGATGAACTTTAAAAATGTTAGTGTTTAAAAAATATTCATGTATTTATAAAAATATTCATATATTTTTAAAAATGTCCACAAATTTAACTATATATTCATGAATTAAAATGTGAAAAAACTAAAAAAAGAGAAGAAAACGGTAAAGAATAAGGAGAAAACAAATAAAAAAACCAAAATAAAACTATCAAAACCGGTAGAGAAACACAGAAAATAAAGAAAAACAAAAAACTAGGAAACACCTCTTAGAACTTCTCAAAACCAGAAAAATCGATAGGCGGATTACGACTATATTGGTGTGTATTACTGTCAACCACAGACACACCCTTACAAGGAGGCCCATGATCCCCCAGAGCCGACAACGCACTAGGAAGCTCCAAATGCAGGGAGCTTGGTATTTGAATAGATAGATATGTACTACTCCAAAAGTGATTCTAAAAAAATTACTCCAAAAGTGGAGTAACCGATTCTTTTTTTCTTCGAAAAGAGCGTAGTCTAGCCTCTGCATCATCATGATACACATAATCATAATTTATTAAAGTGTAATAGTCTCATAAAAATGTCTTGGTACCAATAAAAATAATAAGAAGATAGGACCAGAACCGGTTGATAAAAGGATTACACGACTCAGTCACATCATAAAATGCATTAAATGTAACAAGTAATGAAACCTACATTGTTCAAACCATTTATCATACAATACCTTAAAAAACAAAACACTAAAAACAAAAAAGAATACAAAAACATTTAAAAACGCAAAAATACCTAGATATCATTCGAATGGCGGGCATGTCTGGCCGCCCGCCACAGGTAATGACTGCCCCACGGCCGCCCCTATGCCAAATCGGACCCATATTACCAGTGACAATTGTGGGTGTTTGCCCGCCACTGCTACTATCGACATCAATGGCGGACAACATTTGTTGCCTGCCACTGGTAAAGTTTGACCCATGTGTAACCTTGGACAGTGACGTATGCCTCTGACCGCCCGCCAATCATATTATGCTATCAGTGGCGGGCTCTTGCACATGCCCGTCACCGGTGAGGTCCTACCTATAAGCATTCTTTCAGTAGTGTATTTCGCTTGGGAGAAATAAAAAGGAGAAAATGCAATATAGTAAAGTTAGTTGGAGGTACACCACTGTAACACCCCTATGTAATGAGCTACAGTGATCCACCATATTAATGCCGAGTCATCTGAGATTTGCAATGATAATCATGTTGGATTAATATCTCATTTCAAATTCTGCCACTGAATTCAAATTCAAATGCAAGTGAAATTTACAGTTGCTCAAAAGTTGCTGGAAAAATGCTCATCATTTAGTAAATATTCCAAAACATTTTAATGTTAAGAAAAACAACATCACCATGTTGCTAAAATGAGCATTAGCATTTAAAATAGTGCTGTCCCAGCAAGTTAAAATTGCAAATTCATTTATGAAAAATGCAAACGAATTTCTCTGCCTCCCAAAATATTTGTGGCAGTGCCTAAAAATACAAAGTATTTATTGGGCTAGGTTCCATATTTTTCTAAATTGTTTGATGGCCCACAAAAATCATTTGTTGTCTCTATTTATTAATAAATGGAAAAGACAGAAAATAAAAGTGGGCAAACCACTTACCTGTCGCGGCCCAGGCCGGCCCAGCCCACCTCTGTTCGTCTACCTGCTCTCGCACCGTGTCGCCCGCGCGATGGCCGAGCGCGCCGGCTCCGGCCGCTGGCTGCCACGGCGACGGGGCAGGTGAGCCTGGATAAGGCCAGGCCCTCGTTCGCCTCCCCTGGACGCCGCCTCACTCTCCCCCCTCCCCCTCTCCCTCGCGCGCGCTCCCTCTCTCCCTCTCTGCTCGAGCGTGCCGCAGTCGCCATCATCCGTCTCCGTCGCGGCCACCGGCGCCCGCTCGACCGTCAGCCGTGTCTGGGAGGAGCGCCACCCACGGCTACTCCCTCCTCGACCAGCTACGGGAGCCGGGGAGCCCTCCTTTGCCCGGATCGAGCCGGCGTCCGCCGCGGATCACCGGAGCTCCACCGCTCCGTTCGTCGCCTCCCCTGCGCTACTAAGCTACCACAGGCCACCGTGAGCCGCTGCGGTGAGCTCCACTCCTCCCCCTCCTTCTGTTGCTCGTCTCTGAGCCCGAGCGAAGCCACCGCGGTTCCGCTGTTCCGGTTGCCGCCGCCGACGGCGAGTTGCTCAGCGCAGAGCCGCCCGCGCCCTTCCTCCTTGCCCGTCGTGCTCCTGGCGCCCGCAGTAGATCGCTTAGCCGCTCGAAAAACGACCCAAAAACCCCGCGCCCGAGCTCGACCGAATTGCTTCGCCGCTGACCTCGACGCCGGCGACCTTTCCGGCCACCTCAGCCGCTCCAACTGCCACCATCCGACGCGCGATGGAGTGGCCGATCGAAAGAGCCAAACGGCGCGCAATTTGAGCCCCTGTAGCGAAATCCCGCAGCTCGCCGGCGTGCTCCGCCGTGTTTCGAGCTCGCCGGAGCCGTTCCGGCGCCGGCGCCGACGTGGCGCCCACGTGGCTGTGCCAGGGTCGCTGACAGTGGGCCCCTGCGCCTTCGTTGACCGCGTTGACCACGGTCAACGCGGATTACTGTTCACCACTGCCGCTGACGTGTGGGCCCCCCTCTGTTAATTAGCGATTTGCACCGTTTTTAATTAAAACTTAATTAATTAAGTTAGTTAGTCACTGACACAGGGCCCCACCTAGCTAATTAACTATGTTAGTTAGATTAGTTAGTCTCTGTCTATGACAGGTGGGTCCCGCCGGTCAGGTTTGACCTGGACCAGCCGGGTTGACTCGCTGACGTCATACTGACGTCAGGCTGACGTAGTATTTCTTTTTTTGTAATTTTCGAATTAGTTTTAATTCCAGGAATTTCAGAAAAATGCTAAAAACTTCGGAAATTCATAGAAATTAAACCGTAGCTCGGATCGAAAAACTTTCTACATGAAAGTTGATCAGAAAAACGAGACGAATCCGAATACATGGTCAAAATGCTTGACCATCACTCCTAACTACCTGAACATGGAACTTTCCCCTCCGGTTCAGTATACCGAAATCAGCCTAAACGCCGGGAAAATATCCCGGATGTTTTCCCGTTTCGTCTGCGACATGTAGCCATGCATTAGGTCATCACTAACACTGCATACTACCATGCCATGCATCTGTGTTGCATTTGTCTGCCTTTATTTATTGTTTCTTCCCCCTCTTCTTCTCCGATAGCTCCCGAGACCGACGCAGCTCAGGAGACCGACGACACCACTGACGATCCCTCCTTTGCCGCAGAGCTTCCAGGCAAGCAACCCCCCTTGACGCATGCCTATATCACCTATTCTCTCTCCCTCCTGCTTGCATTAGAATTTGCTACTGCTATTGTTTTATCCTATTCTGATGCATAGCCTGTCCTTGTAACTGTTATTGATACCTGCCTGTTATCCAAAATGCTTAGTATAGGTTGGATGGTAAATCATCTGTGGCCCCTCTTCCTTGCTGTAGTTGCCCTGCTTTAGTACCTGTGCCCGATCGATGTGATCAAACGGGATGAGACCAGCACAACACCTCACACCCCCCTAAGTTGCTCGACTCTGCAGAGCTACCATCGAGTGCCGAGGGTGATACATCTTATCTCACTCCTGATGTTGCCTCTGTAGTACAACTAGTCGGTTGTGGGATACCGAGGGTGATTCCTCTTTCACCACCTCCGATAAAGCTTCTGTCATGCAACCCCGCAAGAGTGAATACCATCGAGGGTGATTCCTCCGGTTTCACCTTGGCGGATACATCGAGTGGGAGTCCAACGAGGGTGATTCCTCGGATTCCTCCTTGATGTGTTGGACACACTGTTACTACTTAATTACTACTGTTACTTGATAAAGTCGGGTCGGCCCCGAGGGGTACCCGCGAGAGATGTGGATTCGGGTTGACCATGAGGGTACCCGAGAGATGAATACGTGGCACGGCCGGGCATTCTTAGCCCTTGCCGTAAGTCCACGAGACGGGGCGACGGGGTCACAGGATCGTGAGTCTCTGCTCATTTCCGCGCGCTCCAAATGCACTAATGGGTTAGGATATGTGATCTGAGTAGGCCTCTGGCCTTTTCGCGCTAACCAGCACGTGGGAATAGTATGGGTACTCGGCGTCGTATGTATCAGCCGAAGCTCTTCAGACGTCAGCAGTTGAGCGGCGCGCGCCGGGTTGGTCTGGTAAAGCATGCGCTTGTATTAAGGGGGCTAGGACTGCTCACCGGCCGCGTACGCAACGCGTAGGAGTGCAAAGGCGATAGGCCCAAGACCCCTGAGTGCTTAGGATGTAGACCGGCGTGCTGGCCTCTCTGTTGAGGCTAGGTAGGGCTACGACGTGTCGATCAGCCGAGGCCGGGCATGGACCGAGTAAGTGTGTCCAGCCAGAGTAAATCGAGCATGTTGGGTAAGTTGGTGCACCCCTGCAGGGAAGTATATCTATTCGAATAGCCGTGTCCACGGTAACAGGACGCTCGGAGAATATCCCGATCTTCTACAACTAGAAATGGGTTGAATATATTGGCTCCGGGATTGCTTTCTCGCAGGGAGACGAGGAAGGATCTCTGGGCGAAGTTGATACTTGTTGCTACTATTATATTTATGCACTAATCTTCACTCTTCCTATGCTGCAAGACCGCTGAAGATGCTAGTCTTCGATAGGCTAGGCTTTTCTCCCCTATTCTGGCATTTATGCAGCCAAGTCCACATATACAGCCTTCCTTTGATAATGTTGCATATTTTAGAATAGATCTGATGTCAGTCTTGCTGAGTACTTTGGATGAGTACTCACGGTTGCTCTGCTTCCCTTTTTCCCCATACCGAATGTGGTGACCATATGACGGAGCCCCGGAGCCAGCTGCCCCAGCAGTCGACGACGACTACTACCACTACTACCCCTATGGATACTACTACTACGAGGAGCCCTCCGACGACCTGGAGTAGTTAGGAGGCACCCAGGCAGGAGGCCTGTGCCTTTCGATCCAGTGTTTTATTTTGCCCCGCCTTCTAAAGGCCTATCTGTTTAACTTTATGTCTGTACTCAGATATCTAATGCTTCCGCTGATGCTTGTATGACATCGAGCTTATGTATTCGAGCCCTCGAGGCCCCTGGCTTGTAATATAAAGCTTGTATGACTTTTATTTATGTTTAGAGTTGTGTTGTGATATCTTCAAGTGAGTCCTTAGGCTTGATCGTGTGCATTGCGTGTATGATTAGTGCACGATTAAGTCGGGGGCGTCACAACCACACCCAGGTTCAAAAGTGACATTAAAGTTTGGTTATGTGAAAATAACAGTAGACCATATGATTTTCAAATGAAATCTCCTCTGGTTCCTGATATAATTTGATGGCTTGAGTTCGATCTGGATTGGATCATTGGGCGCGGAGGTAGCGTATTTCCACGGGCCAGCCGGCGATGACGACGTAGAAGCTTCTTCCAGAGGGCCCCATCCATGCCCTGTGCAAGTGCAAGTCTGACCGACGTGAGACGCTGTACCAAATGAAGCTAGATATCAGGTGATACCAGGGCTTAGGTGCTACCATGATACGGTCTCTTGGGAGCCGTTGGATCTGAGATCAGATCCAACGACTCCCGGGAGTTCTTAAACATTTTTGCAAAAAAGTCTTTAAAGAGTTTCAAAATTGCGCGTAGGTACAATAGCTTCTTAGATGCCGTCCGATCTGAAATCCAACGGTCCAGAAAGCCGTATCATGATATCACGTAAGTCTTGGTATCACATGAAACTTTCCCTAGTTAGGGTCTAATTAGATAGGATTGTAAAACAAATGGGGCTCAAAGATTCTGGGAGAAGCTGGGTAGGGGTCGGATTCTGGGAGAATCCCCAGATTCTGGCAAAAGAACTGGGCTAAAGCTTACCAGCCAGCGGCCGCCGGCCGTTACCTGCAGCATGCATGTGACTGCACACTATGCCAAGAAGTCCGCGCGTATCGACAACGCCCTGAAAAGAACTCTTCTGTGCAGACGCGTGGAATTTCGTATGTAGCATGGCTGAGACGGACTGTGAACCATAACGAGAGCATGGTTAATAGTACAGCCAGCTGCTGGCTATATGAGTTTGGCATGTCATTTATAGCCAACCTTATAGCCGACATGTATAATAGTTGGTTATAAATATGTACTTCTTTGTTGATACATGGCCCACCACACTCTCTCACAAAGTGTGTAGGAACACATGTTGTAACCGGCCGTTAATTAGTAGCCCGCTTCTCTTCTCTGTTCCAACTCAGCAAAAATATAATATTTAAAGTCTTACAGCCTGCTTACATCACCCTAATGTACTTGCTTTGATGCGCCACATGCGTCCTTCGTCCTATCACCCGGCCCGTCGGATTTTCTCCCCCGCAAGTAAAGATCGCGCGCGCAACGTGGAAAAGCGGGATGAGGTGACATGCGCGCAACGTGGAAAAGCGGGATGGGATGACACGCACATAACGTGGAAAAGCAGGATGGGGTGACACGCGCCACGAACCGTGCATCGTCAGCGCATTTCCCTGCGCTGCACCCGAGCCGAGCAGCTTATCACACAGGCGTCTTGAAAGCTCTCCTTGCGCTATACTCCCTCCTTTCCGGTTTATAGGGCTTAAATCTGAAATCTCATCAACCAAGATAGATGGTGAGTGAAGCAATGTATCTCGTAGTTTACAAAATTACTCAAACTTTAATCTGCATTAACTACATTGTATGCATGGATGACCACTATGAGTAGGGATGGTTACATGCATTGGATGGTTTCTTTTAATCTTTGCATGCATCAACTTAATGTACCTCGGAATGTGAACATGTGGTGGAAAGAAGTGAAAGTAAGACTTATAATATGGAAAAACCAAAAAAATGAGATGAGCCCAATAAACCGAAAATGAGAGAGTACTACATTGCACTTGCTGATTAGCTGAAGGTGAGCAAGCATGGCGAGGTTTGCTGCCCTCGCCGTGTGCGCGGCCGCGCTTCTGCTCGCCGTGGCGGTGGGCAGCGCCGCTGCATAGAGCGTGGGCCCGGTCATCACGCGGTCGGTGTACGCGAGCATGCTGCCCAACCGCGACAACTCGTTGCGCCCGGCCCGGGGGTTCTACACGTACGATGCCTTCGTCGCCGCCGCCAACACCTTCCCGGGGTTCGGCACCACCGACAGCGTGGACAACGTCAAGCGGGAGAATTTTTGTGCAAAATGACCACCTGCCCAGTCGAATTGACAAAAAAAACCACCTTTGAATGCAAACAACAGAAAAGACTAGCTCGGCTGTGGCGGTAGGCGCGCCAGCCGACACATGACACCTGCCGCCACGCCCGGAGGCGGCAGCCCCTGCCGCCACGACCGTAGGCGGTCAATCGTGCTGCACAGCTTTTCTCGCTCGGGAAGAACGGAAAACGGAATGGCAGACCAGCGCAGTACCTGCCGCCAATGGGTGTGGTGGCATGTCTCACGTCTGGTGTCGATTTTATTTTTCGTGCGTACTTATGAGGTTTGCATGCAAAGTGGTCTAATTTTCAAACATGTCTTTTCAGCGGTGCCTTGGTCAATTTTTTTTCCTTTCTTTTACCACTGTTTTCCTGTCAACCATGCATTACCACGAGCAGCAAATGCACATATGAGCGTGCATGACCATGTACTTGGTTTTTCATCAACTTGAGTGCATGTAGTACTGTGTTCATTTCTTTTGTTTATTTGCTGCTACATCTGTTGACCTGACGTCTGACCTAAGGACCACCGGTGCGCCACAACAGCAACAAGACCTGCCGCCACACATAGCGGCGGCAGGCACTATATGGGTGCTAATTTTTTTTAAATAATACATTTTTTTATAAATTACAGAAATAATATACAAATTTGAAAATTTTCAAAAATATGACCTAGTCGGCTGGGGCTAAGCCGACTGGGTCCAGTCGGCTTAGGCTAAGCTGATAGGGTCTAGTCGGCTTAGCCTAAGCCGACTGGATGCTAATCCCTGCTGTTGAGGTGGATTAGGCACTAATCGGCTTAGATCCAGTCGGCTTAGCCTAAGCCGACAGGTCCTGCTGCTACAGTAAAATCGAAAAAAAAAGAAAAAAAGTCAAAAAAATCTGAATTTTTTTTGTGTGAAACATTAATGTTTTCCCCACATGCCTGCAAAATTTCATCACGAGATGACATTCGTGGAAAACGTGGCAAAAAACAACATTGTAGAACCCCACGAAATTGAACTGCAAATCACCGCACACATAAACTTATTAGATAAATAAATGTAATGCTACTTGGATATTCATTCAAACTTTAAATTTGTCTGCTAATATACATGGTTACATGGCTTAGAAGAAAATATTGGTATGCAGTTGGAAAAAAAAATCCCTACTAGTTTGCCAAACAATAACGAATTTGTTAATTACCATCTAGATGAGAACTAAGAAAGTCTCATCTAACTTCTACATAATTTAATTAATCAAAGAAAAAAAGAAAAACCCTGCACAAATCTTCATGTAAAATCAAATGATGTAGGAGTTAAATGTGACTTGGTCATTTCTCACACCAAAATATATCAGTGAGGGCCTACGGTGAAATTCCTGGCAGTAAGAGTGAATTTTTTTGGTGGGGTTTGGTTTGGAGGGGTGGTTGGGGGTGGTTAGTAATCCAATCTCCAGTAAGTTTAGCATTTTACCACCTCCGTCCGGGTTTACTAGTCCACTCATATTTTAGGTCATATTTTAGCCGTGACTTAAAAAATAAATTATAAGTTATACGTAGCAAAAATATTATCATTGAAAACTACATTCAAATACGAATTCAACAATATAATTTAGAGAGAGAGAGAGAGAGAGAGAGAGAGAGAGAGAGGATCACACATGTCGTTCTGGGTCGTCCATGTACATAAACTTACCTCATGCAGTCATTATCCTTTCATACATGGTTCCATACCTTTATATATGGACGTCGTCAATTTGTTGGTCCTTTACTTATTTACTTGATTATAGTTATTATAAACACGTCACATGTTTGTACATAGTAAATTTATTTTGTGACTCAAATTAAATCAAGTTCAGCTAAACTGAAGTCGATCATCAGCTTGGCGTCGTGCACATGTACACATATTCGTCTCAATTTGTGTTATGCTCCCATTTCAAGTTGATAGTGCATGAGTTAGTTAGGATCAAGATGGTTAATATATGTGAATACGTACATCTGATGATGTTCCATACGATGCCGAGCAGGCCTCCGTTGAGGGCGAAGAAGTTGAGGAGGAGCTCGACGATGGCCCCGATTATCTTTGCCGGGTAGTAGGCAGCAGCGAGGGCCTTCTGGATGATCTCGGTGAGCGTGACGAAGATGTCGCCCGGCGTGATGCCGACATCACGGGTCGTCTGGTCGCCGGATGATCAGCTTCTAGTACGTCCGATATGTCTATGTCTGAATCCAACTGGGATAGTGACCATGATGATGGGCTTAACGCAGTTCTGCTCCCGAGCTCACATGCTCCCGCTGCTACAGTAAAAACGAAAAAAATAGCAAAAAAATTCGAAAAATTCTGAATTTTTTTGTGAGAAACATTGATGTTTTCCCCACATGCCTGCAAAATTTCATCACCGGATGACATTCGTGAAAAATGTGGCAAAAAAACAAAATCGATGCTCCAAAAAGTAGCATCGATTTTGTTTTTTTTGCCACGTTTTCCACGAATGTCATCTGGTGATGAAATTTTGCAGGCATGTGGGGAAAACATCAATGTTTCACACAAAAAAAATTCAGATTTTTTTGACTTTTTTTCTATTTTTTTTTCGATTTTACTGTAGCAGCAGGACCTGTCGGCTTAGGCTAAGCCGACTGGATCCAATCGGCTTAGGCTAAGCCGATTAGTGCCTAATCCACCTCAACAGCAGGGATTAGCATCCAGTCGGCTTAGCCTAAGCCGACTGGATCCAGTCGGCTTAGCCCCAGCCGACTGGGTCATATTTTTGAAAATTTTCAAATTTGTATATTATTTCTGTAATTTATAAAAAAATGTATTATTTAAAAAAAATTAGCATATGGGTCCGCCATTTCCGTTTTCCGTTCATCCCTTGCGGAAAAGCTGTGCAGCGACGTGCCGCCAGTGACTATGGTGGCATCGGCTGGCGCGCTTGCCGCCACAGCCCAGCTGGTCTTTTCTGTCGTTTGCATTCAAAGGTGGTCTTTTTTGTCAATTCGACTGGGTAGGTGGTCCTTTTGGACAAAAATTCCAAGCGCGAGCTCGTGCCTTCTTTGGCCAGACCTCCCACGAGACCACCGGCACGTCAGTCCAGCCAGTCAATGTTGATTCTTTGATTTTGATTGTTGTTTTCAACGGAATTCGTGGAACTTTTGATTCGGACATGGCTGCCTTGATTAATCGTACGTGTTTGTGCATGCCGTGTCAACGTGTAGGAGGGACGAGAGGCGCCGCCGACCAGTTCCAATGGGGCTACTGCTTCAAGGAGGAGATAAGCAAGGCCACGTGTCCACCCTACTATGGACGGGGACCCATCCAATTCACAGGGTGAGCAAAATCCCAAGTTTATGGCCTATAAGACAATCTCTGAAACATCATCCACAGGAAAAACAGTATATTGGTCAACACCGGCCAAAGGAGCCTCCAGGCCCCCATTTTTCAGTTAAGAAAATAGAGTATGTTTACAAGAGGAAGCATCTTCCACATGAAAAACAGTATATTGGTCAACACTGATATCACAAACTGAAATAATCTGTAGAAGAAATCTGCTTGAAAAGTACAACAGTGTTGACATTCTAGCTAGCCGCTAATCCCGACCTGCAGTGGCGGAGGCAAGGGGGGACGAGCAGGGGCCTGGCCCCCCTAACAATCGAGCGATACTTGAAAGATGTATAGGCAATCAGCGATACAATCGCAGGTACAAGCATACTTGCCACCCCCCCCCCCCTATCTCAAGTTCTGTACGTGTACTTAGAAAAAGGAGAAAAAAGCCCATAGTAAACAAGCCCACTAGCGGCCATATATTGGCAACGTAGCCTCCAACCTGATCTCCTGAGGGAACGAGATCCTCTAACGTAGCAGCAACTACTGCAGAGGGACGTCCTGAGCATATCGTCTGTTAATGAGCCATCCGACGGCAGGAACTGCAAACAGAATCAGCAGCGTTGGTTGCGCGGCCCATAAGCAGCCCAATCACCTCGAGAAGGAAAAAAAAGATGTCGCTAGAAATTCCTCTTTAATCGTCATCGTCATTTCACTCTCGTCTTGGCGTAGGAGGGAGGCCGACTACCGCTCAGCCATTGCCATGGTCGGCTGCACCACCACGCCGTCGAGAACTTGCTATTTGTACATGAACAAATTTGGATGGCAAAATGTTCCGGTTGAAAAATCATAACAAACACCACCATCTCTCGATCTGTTTTTCCAGAATCAGTTTTGCTATTTACAACACCAGTTCATCTCCTGTTAGTCTAAAAGACTGAAACTTAGCTTCTAGTACAAATTTCAGACATCAACCTCAACCTGTTAGAGCAACTCCAACACGCCGACCTAAACCGATTTTTGTAACTCTTTTGATCTAAACGAACGCGCGCGGACGAAATGGGTCGGCACGTTGGAGTTGCTCTTAGGTATGAGCATCTATGTTTCATGGCGGACGTGCGGACATGGCAGCAACAGTCACCCTCCCTCCCTCTCGCTGTGAAGCTCAGTTTCACGGCGGCGTCGAGCGCGAGCAATGGCGACGGCGAGCGAACAACGACAGGGTTCGAAGGTTTTATTTTTCTTACGCGATTGGGCTTCGTTTATGGGCCGTACGGTTTTAGGCATTGCTCGGGTGCTTGCCACGTTCCAGCTTCGTGCCATCGGATGAGGCATCGACGGGTGCTAGACATCGACGTCCCTCTGCAGTAGTTGATGCTACGTTAGAGGATCTCGTTCCCTCCTGAGATGCGTCTTTCCTCCGTGATTGGCCTGCAGTTGGTTGGATTAGACGCTGCTGCGGCCGCCGTGTGCCCTTGCCGCCATCTGCCTTTGATCTTCTTGCCCTACTGCTCATGATCTGATTCATACGGCCACTCGGCTCTCATTTCCCCCCTCCTTTTCTCTCTCTTCCCCCTTTCTTTCCTTGAGAGACGTCAGGTCGTGCCCGGCTCCTCTCCTCTTTTTCTCCGACGGCTCTGCCGGCCGGAGCAGGAGTAGGAGGGGAGGCCGTGGCCCCCATGTATATAGTAGGTTTAGGATTTGTGTCTTTCAGGTGTGGATTGGCGTTATGCCGTTGGGTAGAAAGCCACGTTCGCTTTCAGGCCGCGCGTGGTGGTCGCTGGAGTCTTCTTCTTCCAGGCCTTCATGCTGAAGGCTGCAGGAGGGGGGCGGATCTGGTGATAGCCCTCTGAATAAGCCTGCTGGATCCCCGGATCTGGCGCCTGGTTGGTCTCCTTGTTTCTCTCTCTGCTGCCATGGAGGTAGGAGGAAAGGGATGAGAGGGGTGAGATCAGGCGGCCGACGAACTACCTTTGTTCGTCCTTGGAGCAAATCGATTGCAGCTATGCTTCCTCTACATGATGATAAGCTGCAGAATCTTATGGTCGAAAGGCGACCAATTGGAGCTCCGGTGGCTGCCAGCTCCTTTCTTTCCTCCCGGCCGCTGTGCCAAAAGGGAGGTAGTTATGTTGCTTCAACCTGGCGATTCCAAATTCTACCTCCGGCGGCACGTCGGCGGTGCTGCAGCCATCCCTCTGCCCCAAGTGGTTTTGTCCCCGGCGGCGGTGGGATCGGGCCAGAGCTGAAGCTTGCGACGAGGACTCGATTGCGTTCTAGTTCTGTCATCTGGGGTCCTGTTTGCAAAGTGTGTGGACCAGGCTGTAATTTCTACTTTTCTGATGGGTCCGTATGTAAAATGTACTACATGTCTATCTAATATAAGTCTGGGTCCTTCGGGACCATACCTGTGTTCAAAAAAAAAAACGGCCACTCGGTGACTCGACAACGCAACCTACTTCACTGTTTCTGCCGACGAATTAGCAGGTTAACACATCACACTACGCCTAACGCCTAATCTCTCTCAATTCTCATCTCGTATCAGTGTTGAAATTATACATTAGATTTTAGTTGTTTTGCTTTGAGATTTGAGATGCTATCAAGAATTCATATTTTGTACGTGTCCCAGAAATTATCGTGATCCAAATTATCTTGTACCAGTTCTTATTTATGATGCAAAATTTTCCTATGTCGGCCGTATACAGTATAGCTAATTATGAAATTGAAATTCCTCAATTACGAAGAGAAAAAAGCCCTGCCAAACACCATTAAAATTAATTTGGTTTCTAAGCCCGTTCCTTCTGAAATTGAAATTCCTCAACTATGAAGACAAAAAAACGCTGCCAAACACCTTTAAGATCAATTATTTTCTAAGCTGGTTGCTTTGAATTCTCAGCATACTAAAATTGTTAAGGAGGCTGATGTGCAAGTTCTCAACCTTGTTCTCTTTAATTATCACTGGATTTTTTTTCCTACTCTGTAATTATCACTTGATTTTTTTTTCTACTTCGCTTGGCCCCCCTATACCCAAATCCTGGCTCCGCCCCTGCTGACCTGATCCAAATAAGCTTTAGTTTTCGCGTGTAATAATTATTAATAATAATAACAAAAACCCAGTTGGGTTGCTTTGCCGAAGAGATTGTTCTGATGAACAAATAATTCCTTGAGCGATTGACCAGGCGGTCCAACTATGATCTCGCCGGGAGAGCCATCGGGAAGGACCTGGTGAGCAACCCGGACCTAGTGTCCACGGACGTGGTGGTGTCCTTCAGGATGGTGATGTGGTTCTGGATGACGCCGCAGGGCAACAAGCCGTCGAGCCACAACGTCGCCCTACGCCGCTGGACGCCGACGGCCGCCGACACCGCTGCCGGTCGGATGCCCGGATACGGCGTAATCACCAACATCATCAACGGTGGGCTCAAGTGCGGCAAGGGCCGGAACGACGCCAACGTCGACCGCATCGGCTATTACACGCGCTACTGCAGCATGCTCGGCACGGACGGCCACCCGTGGCAACCTCACTGCTACACCCAGCGGAACTTCGCTAGCTAGAAGTTGCTTGCTTGATGTATGCAGGTCCCACGTCCATCAGTGTATGCACACGTTAATTAGGAATAAATGGCAATCCATATGCCATCGTGGAATAAAGAATTTAACATGTGATCTAGATTTTTTTTGACAATACAACATGTCTGTAAACTGTTCAATAAAATCATATTGCATCAACTGTTATGTTTTTTTTAGATGAACTGTTATGTTTTGTTGTACACAAGACAAATGTATAACAGGCCGACCGGTGTGATAAAAGTTGTTACTTGTCCAATCAGTCCCTCGTATTAAGAAAGAAAAGAAAAGTCACAAAGGATGGAACAAACTAAAGGCTAAGGTGCCCTTCGCCGCGCCGTTCTTCGCTCATGCCATCTACTCTTTTTCCTTTAATAGGTTATTGCAGACAGTTGTTTCATTTTGACTTTATCTGTATTGGCTTGGCTTTTAATTATATTCTGCTGGTGTTTTTTCCTTTCATATATTGTGTTGGTTGTTGTTGAAAACGATATTTTTTTCTGAGAAGAGAGTGGAGTTGCTTGATGTGTGGTTCTGGTGTCCTCACACCTTTCGGCCTTGGTGTCCGCTGAGGATGATTTTGTGAGCCCTTTGGGAGCTCTGATTACATGCTAAAATTGTTGAATTGCTGCTATAACGCTCGCATGAGTCGGCCCATAAAGCTCTCGCCCACTTAGCTCGATTCCCTGCTCTGCTCGCTCGCTTAGTTTTTTTTCTAGCTCGCTCCTGCTAGCTCAGGAAAAACCTACTATCCTTTTTAAAAAAAAATTAATCACTAATCAATAGATTTTCACTATTTTTCAAAAATTTGGATTTAAAAAATTTCTAGATTAAAAAACATGATTTTTGGAAAATTTCCGTAATTTAAAAACATTCATGGATTTCAAACAGTATTCGTGAATATGAAAAATGGTTCACAAATTAAAAAATGTTCGTAGACTTTGAGAGTGTTGATGAACTTTAAAAATGTCAGTGTTTAAAAAATATTCAAGTATTTCTAAAAATGTTCATGATTTTTTAATATTTTCACAAATTTTACTATATATGCATGAATTAAAATGTGAAAAAACTAAAAAAGAGAAGAAAATGGTAAAGAATAAGAAGAAAACAAGTAAAAAACCAAAATAAAACTATCAAAACCGGTAGAGAAACACAGAAAATAAAAAAAAACAAAAAACCAGGAAACACCTCTTAGAACCTTCTCAAAACCAGAAAAATCGATCGGCGGATTACGACTATATTGGTGTGTATTACTCTCAACCACAGACACATCCTTACGAGCAGGCCCATGATCCCCAGAGCCGACAACGCACTAGGAAGCTCCAAATACAGGGAGCTTGGTATTTGAATAGATATGTACTACTACAAAAGTGATTCTCAAAAAAAAAAAAAAAACTACTCCAAAAGCGGAGTAACCGATTCTTTTTTTTTCTTCGAAAAGAGCGTAGCCTAATCTCTGCATCATCATGATATACATAATCATAATTTATTAAAGTGTAATAGTCTCATAGAAATGTCTTGGTAGCAATAAAAATAATAAAAAGATAGGACCAAAACCGGTCGATAAAAGGATTACACAACTCAGTCACATCATAAAATGCATTAAATATAACAAATAATGAGACCTACATTGTTCAAACCATTTATCATACAATACCATAAAAAACAAAACACTAAAAACAAAAAAGAATACAAAAACATTTTAAAAAGCAAAAATACCTAAATATCACTCCAATGGCGTGCACGTCTGGCCGCCCGCCACAGGTAATGACTGCCCCACGACCACCCGTGTGCCAAATCGAACCCATATTACCAGTGACGGTGTCGGTGTACTAAAGCATGGGTGCCCTCGTACCCTGACTTGTGCACAGCCAGTTGTAGCCTCCCTGACGGCAAGGGCTTGCCGGAGGGTTGCTGTGGCTCAAGACTTAGAATAAACAAGACCGTGAAGAAGACCTCAAGGCAGGTCATCGAGAAGTACTATTCTAGTACTGAAGATCAACATTGCCCTTGCCGGCAAGCTTCGTACCGGCAAGGTGAAGACCAAGACTCTGGTTGCCGGCAAGCAAAGGCCCGGCAAGCTCCGCGCCGGCAGGCTCGTTCTGTCCCGTTACCGCTCCACCTCATCATCGGCTAGATAAGCACGCATGATAGGTGTCGAGCGGGTAGGTAGTCAACATAGCTGGCCAAGGCACATGTCAGCATGCCACGCAAGGATTAACTTTAACGACATCCGTCCCTGGGACGTGTCAAGGTGACAAGAGGGCGCCAGGACCGGTGGTACATATCTTTTACCCCAAAGCCTCGCCTCCCCGACGTAGCACCTAACGGTGCATTAAATGCGCTTGTCTTACCCCGTTAGGGGATAGTGAAAGCACATTTGCTCCCTTGGTGGTTTTGGTAATTCATAACAACATATATCTCATTGAACTAATATCCATTCAAGTTAAAGATTTCAGGATGTTCAATGATTGGCATGGCAAGGACTAGAGATGTGGACCCCTCAAAATGCTAAGGACATGGATTGGCAAAAGCTCAAGACTCTACATTTTTTGTTTAGTGATCCAAGATCACATTGAGTCCATAGGAAAGCCAATACTATTAAAAGGGGATGAGGTGTTGCTTAATGGTCTTTTTGCTCAAGTGCTTAGTGACAGTACCCCTAAACCCTCAACCACTTTCTCAATCCAAATATGTCCAAAACCTACATTCCAACTCGGCCCCACCGAAATTTCCTATCCGGAGCCACCGAGTTCATCTGGACTTAGCCACTGCCAAAACCCTAACAAATCGGATCCACCGATATGGATCTCGGTCCCACCGAGATGGCCTTGCCAACTCTCTGTAATCGTTTGCACTCACTTCGGTCTCACCGAATTTTGCAAATCGGTCTCACCGAGATGGCTTGCCAACTCTCTGTCGCCTTATTGCTTCACTTCGGTCCCAGCGAGTTGATGCAATCGGTGCCACCGAGACGAGGTTTGCCCTAACCATTGCACTTCGGTCCATCCGAGATGTTCCAGTCGGTCCCACCGAGATTCCTAACGTTCATATCTTTTACACAGTTCGGTGCCACCGAGATTTCTGATCGGTGCCACCGAGTTGGGTCAAAAGTGTGTAACGGTTGGATTTTGTGTGGAGGCTATATATACCCCTCCACCACTTCCTTCTAAGTAAGGAGAGCCATCAGAACGTGCCTACACTTCCACCATACATTTTCTGAGAGAGAACCACCTACTCATGTGTTGAGATCAAGAGATTCCATTCCAACCATTTGAACCTTGATTTCTAGCCTTTCCCAAGTTGCCTTCCACTCAAATCCTTCTTCCACCATAGCCAAATCTGTGAGGAGTTGTTTGAGTGTTGGGAAGACTATCATTTGAAGCACAAGAGCAAGGAGTTCATCAACAACACACCGTCTATTACCTTTTGGAGTGGTGTCTCCTAGATTGGTTAGGTGTCACTTGGGAGCCTCTGACATGATGTGGAGTTGAACCAATGAGTTTGTAAGCGCAAGGAGATCGCCTACTTCGTGAAGATCTACCCGAGTGAGGCTAGTCCTTCGTGGACGTAAGCCATGGTGGAATAGACAAGGTTGCTTCTTCGTGGAACCTTCGTGGGTGGAGCCCTCCGTGGACTCGCGCAGCCGTTACCCTCCGTGGGTTGAAGTCTCCATCAACGTGGACGTACGATAGCACCACCTATCGGAACCACGCCAAAAACCACCGTGTCGTCATTGCATTTGAAATCTCCGATCCCCTCCTTTACTTACATATGCAATTGTTTACTTTCCGCTGCCACACTCTTAGAATTGCATGTGTAGGGTGATGCTTGACTTGTGTTCTTGCTAAAATCTGCCTACAACTAAAATTGGGAAAAGGTTAGGTTTTTATTTGGTCAAGTAGTCTAATCACCCCCCTCTAGACATACTTTCGATCCTACAAGTGGTATCAGACTTTGGTCTCCGTAAGCCTTGATTTCCATTGGTTTGGTGATCATAGCCTTGGTTTCACAACCTAGGAGAGTATGGCGTCTAGTGAGGGTAACTATCATTGTAGAGGTCCATATTTTGATGGTACAAACTTTGCTAGTTAGAAACATAAGATGAAAATGCATATTCTTGGTCATAACCCCGCCGTTTGGGCTGTTGTTCGTGTTGGCTTGCAAGGTGATTTCTTTGAGGATGGCAAGGAACCGGATTGTGAAGCAACCCCGGAAGAATTGAAGATGTTGCAATACAATGCTCAAGCTTGTGACATTCTCTTCAACGGTTTGTGTCCCGAGGAATTCAACAAAATCAGCCGCCTCGAGAATGAAAAGGAAATTTGGGATACTTTGGTTGATATGCATGAGGGTACCGAGTCCGTCAAGGAATCTAAGTTGGATGTGCTTCAAAGTCAACTTGACAAGTTCAAGATGAAGGATGGTGAAGGAGTCGCATAAATGTACTCTAGGCTTGCTCTCATCACAAATGAGATTGCCGGCTTAGGAAGTGAAGAGATGACCGACAAATTCATCATCAAGAAGATACTTAGAGCTTTGGATGGAAAATATGATACCGTTTGCACATTGATCCAAATGATGCCAAATTACAAAGATCTCAAGCCCACGGAAGTCATTGGAAGGATTGTTGCTCATGAAATGTCACTCAAGAACAAAGAGGAGCTACACAACAAATCAAGTGGTGCTTACAAAGCCTCAACCGATGCTCCAACAACTTCAAGTGACAAGCTAGTATCCAATGAAGCGATAAGCCTAATGGTGAAAAGATTTAACAAGTTCTACAAAAACAAAGGGAAAGAAAGAAGCTCTAGCTCAAGACACTATGAGAGAAGATCATTAAGTCGTGACCGTAATTTCTACAATTGTGGAAAACCCGGACACTACTCCAATGAGTGTACGGCTCCCTACAAGAAACGAGACGAATCACCAAGAGGAAGACATAGAAGAGATGAATCACCTCATAAGGAGAGAAGGAGTAGAGATGATCGTTATGAACGAAGACACTCTCGAAGAAGCAAGAATTCAGAGAGGAAGGACAAGTCATCAAAGAGCTACACAAGAAGAAGACATCAAGCTCATGTTGGTGAATGGGTTTCCGGCTCCGACTCCGACAACCACTCCGAGAGAAGTTATCACTCCAACTCCGACTATAGTCAAGATGAAGGTGTTGCCGGACTTGCTCTTGTGTCATCCAACTCCCATGATCTATTTGACTCACCAAATGAAGGAATTGGAAGATGCTTCATGGAAAAAGGCCCCAAGGTATCACACCCCGAGTATCTTGATTTCAATAGTGATGAAGATGATTTACTTGGTGATGATGATTTACTTATTGATAAGGCTAGTGATGTGAGCTATAATGAAAATGCTAGTAATCATGATAGTCAAGAGGAAACGAGTGACAATGCTATGAAGGAGATTGAGCGTCTAACTAAAACTAAATGTTCTTATGTTAGCTCATGAAACAACTCAAGAGGATCATAGAGAACTTCTAAGAACTCATGAGAAGTTACCCTTCGAGAAGCTAAATTTAGAGTAAGAGCATGAGTTTCTTAAAGCTATCAATGACGATCTTCGAAAGAAGAGTTCTTCATATCTTGCCAAACGTTTACTCTTGTCTACCTTTATGCCACAAGTTAAACCTAAGCAAACTAGCAACAAGGATAAAAAGGGTTCTACCTCTAGTAGTAACAATAACAATGCTAAATCCAATGTTGTTGCTTCTAGTAGTTCTATTGATTCCACTAATGATTCTCTTAGCCAAGTTACACTTGAGCAAGAAAATATGCTATTGAAAGGAATTATAGAAAAAGGTGTCTACAAGAGTCTTGCCGGGAGTAAGCAATTTGAGGAAATTGTACGCAAGCAAGGAAGGCATCAGAAGAACCAAGGTGTTAGTTTTGAACGAAAGTTCAATGCCAATGGAGTTGAGTGGGAAGAAGATCAATACCTTAAGACGAAGTTTGTTCCTCAACAAGAGAAGTATGATCCTACTTCCTTCAAGGGAACACAAGCTCAAGAAGATCTTCCTCCACAAGACCACAAGCTAAAAGGCAAGGACAAGCTTCAAGAAGAGATTGACTCTTTTGAAGAAGCTCCTCAAGCCTTAGTCAAGTGGGTTCCCAAGACTTCATCAAGTTCTACTTCATCAAGTGCTACTACAACTCCAAGGATTCCCATCAAGTTGATGTGGGTCCAAAAGAAGAAGAACTAGAGAGTTCTTGAGGGTGACTCTGCCAACAAACTTCACTCATATTCATTTTGGCAAGAACTTGTGCAACCAACTTCAATATTTTGCACTAGTTTATGGAGTCACAAACCCTCTTGTTGGTAAGGCAAGGGACAAGGTATTCAATGCATTCATGGACATCATCATATGTGTATTTCACTCTATGTCTATGGATATCCTTGTATGTTCCTTGTGTGGGACTAACCCATGTAGGTATTGAAAGCACAAAACTCCAAAGGATTGCTCCCAACTCTTGATGGTCTACATCAACATTGAGCATCCACATCTTCAACATCTACATGAAGTCATCATCGACAAAACCCAAGGTTAGTTCATCCCTCTTTGGGGGGATATCACATCTAGGGGGAGCTTTGCTCAAATCAATTGAGCTAAAGCAACTCTAATGGTGTGAACACATCAATGCTTTATGTAAAAGTGACAACCCCACTTGTGCTTAAACGATGAGTATGACCTATGATCAAATGTTCTCATTTGACTCCTAAGTCAATATACTCATATATAGATGACCTAGTCATCGCCATTGCTTGATAGATGCTAGAATTGATTGTGCATGTTTGACACATATTTCATTTGCTATCTTATTGTGTGAGCATGTTGGTTTGCATGTTTTCTTCATTCGAGGACATCCATTTGTTGTTTTGATTGTCTTGGTTTTTCTGGCCAAGTGGATGTACAAGAATGCCTAAGTACCTTCTCTAGCTATCTATGCTTTCTTGTCTCAAATTCTATTCTTGCTACATCACAAAAATTGAACAAGTCCTTTTCGGACCCTCCGGGTGAGGAGCACGCGTAGCCACCGATCTGAAAGGGCTGAACCTCCAAAACCTTCTACATGATTTTGGCCGAACCAATTCACTCAAACTCGGTCCAACCGAAATCATCTAGATTGATCTAGGTTTCCATCTCGGTGTCACCGAGTTGAACCATTTCGGCGCCACCGATGTGCTAACCTGCTTGCAGTTACACATATTGGTGCCACCGAGTTGTCCAACTCGGAGCCACCGACAGCACACGGGTATATATACTCCACGGGCCCGAACGGTTGAAATTTCTCAAACCCTCTCGTTCCCGCACCCCGTTGCTGCCGTCGCCCAGGTCTCCGGATCGTCGCCCTTGTCTCCAGTGCGCCTTCGCCGCCGGAATCCGTCGCCGTCAATGGCAATCTGCTCCGCCGTTGCCGCTGTAGAGGATCTCCACCAAGTTAGGGTGAGATTCGACCCCTTTCGTGCTCAAAATTCTGATTCAATGCATGATTGGTTTGCCATGATTCTTGCCACGGATTGAGAACTCCCTTTACACTGCAAATTCCATAGATTAGATTCGAGTAAAAATTTTAGGTTTAAGTTACCGCCGAACGCATCTCGGACCGACTGATTAGAAATTTTCGGAGTCACCGATTTGGCCCCAGGCCATTGCACTAGTACGTCTCGGTGCCACCGAGTTGTACGAATCGGTGAGACCTAAAGTAAAATCTCTGTGAAACCCTAGCATCTCGGAGTCATCGAACCCCATCTCGGTCCGACCGAAATGGAGTGTGAAGTTTCTGTTGAGTGCTTCGGTATCACCGAGATGATCAACTCGGTCCATCCGAAATGCCTTCTGTGAAAACTTGAAACTAAGATTTGAACTCAATGTTTATGAAAAACTTCTGCTTTTTGTGATGACTCATCTACTCTGCCCATATCCATCTATTCACAGGGTCAGCTTTGCAAGATGTCTGATGCCAGCGATAGCCAAAACATGTCAGAGCAGCACACAAATCTCAGCTCAGACTCTAGTCCTGTAGAAAGCTTTTATGAGGGAGAGAGAAGCTCTCCAGATCTTCCTAAGGCTGCAACAAGGACCAGGAAGAAGAGAACCTCAGATAGTGAGGATGAAGAATTTGTGGCAAGTGAGGCCACAACAAAGAAGAGGGCAATGGTTGCTAAGGAGTATGGCAAGGCATCTAGCTCAAAACCTGTTGCCAAGGACAAATCTGCTGTAAAGAAAGTTCCCAAGAAAACCATGACATTTACACTTGAGGAACCAAGTGACACAGAAACAACTGCTACAGGGAAGAAGAAGAGGGCTAGGAAGACAACCGCTCAGGTTGTGGGCAAACCCTCCATGAGGACTGATGATGATGATGATGAGGAGCCTACTGCTGATGCACCTCCTGCCAAGTCACAGAAACTTATGTCAGATGCTATAAGGACTGCTGCCCCCACCAAGTCCAAACCAAAAGCTCCAGCACCCGAGAGGTCAACCAGAAACATTTCTGCTAGTGAGAAGAACAAGGCCCCAGTGCCAGAAGCTGATGTTGATGAGGAGCCACTAGTGCTCAGAAAGTTAAAGCCAAAGATTCCAGATCATGACAATGCACACCCAGTTGCAGAGAACATGATGCTAAGGAAGGAGAAAGGACTGCGTCAGTGGAGATTGTTTGATCCTTATGCTGCCAGGAGAAGAACAGCTTGTGATTACCGCTTCCAGACCAGAGAACAACAAGATTTCTATGAGACCGTCCTGCTTGATAAGAAGCCAATCGTCAGTGACATGAGATGGGTGGATTGGAAGTACATCGATGCCAATGAGGATTATTTCCCCCATGTTCATGAGAGTTTCTGGATAGCTGGTGTTGATGAGTTTGTTGGACAAAAGCTTACAAAGTGGAATGATGAGATGATCATGCAATTCTACTTCACAGCTCATTTCTATCCTGATGGCAGGATTGTGTGGATGACTGAGGGTTCCAGGTACCAGTCAACCATCTCTGAGTGGGCTACTCTTCTTGGTGCTCCAGAAGAAGAAGATGATGACATTGATATCTATGCCAAGCTCAAGATGGACCACAACTCCATGGCCAATATGTATACAGCTATTCCAGAGAAGGACATTGAGACACACAAACCAGGGTCAGTGAAGCACCTGCTACCTGGTTTGGCCACTACAAACACTATCTTGAGGTACACTCTGTTGCCCAAGTCAGGAGATGATAAGATGATACGTGGCCACTCCATCAACTTGCTGCACCTCTTTGATACACCTCAGAAGTTCAAGGTGATGAGCTTGATTGTTGAAACTATCAAGAGGACTGCTGCTGATCAGAAGAGATCTTGCGGATATGCTCCACACATCCAGATGCTCATCAATTCCAAGGTTAGAACTAGCACTTATCTTCTTGATCGTGAGCATCTCCCACTGCGTCCAGAGTTTGAGGACAATGTTATTGTGATGGATCCTTTGCATCCCACCTCTGCTCAAGCACAAGAGAAGATCCGAGTAGCCACAGAAGCAAAAGCAGCCAAGGAGGCATCTGCTCCAAATGCTCCCATTGCAAACCTCAAGTCGAAGAATGAACAGATGACTTATCTGCTAGAAGCCACCCTGAGGATTGAGCGAAGTCTGGCCAACCTCATCCAGAACCAGGCTAGCTTAGAGCGGATAGTCGAGACGAAGATTCATGATCTAGATGTCAAGATCACAGAGGTTCAAACCATTGTGGAGAAGCTGAAGGATGACGTTGATGCAGCCAGGGCAGCCACTTCAGATGACAGTGGAGATGACAGACCCACTACGGAGAGATTCCAGTTAGTGCCCAGGGCAGCCAGGTCTGCTGCAGTGCCAGTTGTGGATCCGAGGACCACAGTCTCTGCACCTGTTGCTGCTGCTATAGTGCTACCTCCGGTCTCTACTCCACCAGCCCAGCAGACATCAGCTGAAGCCTTCGCGGATGCACTTCTCTCAATGCCGTCTACGCACACCCGAGCTGCCAACCAGAGATCCCCTTCAGGAGCTTCCGAGGATCGTGCCTAGAGTGCCGCATTAGTCCTATACCTATTCGAGCTTTTTGGTACTTGTTGCCAAAGGGGGAGAATTTGTATAGATCTTAGGCTTCGAGAGAGAGAGTCTTTCTTTGCTTTGCTCGTTTTTTTTTATCGAGTTCTTTTGCTACTATTTGCTTTATGGTACTTTGATTTGATGTGTGCTTGATACTACGTCTGTGAGATACTTTGATCGTTATGTTTGTGAGCTACTTTATGTGATTGATCATACTATGCTCTATGTGATGCTTAATGCTTATACTTATCATTATCTTTGTATGATCATTCACCTGTGCTTTGGTGATGCGTGCCTACTATTTCACTCATATCATTTTGCGCGCTCCACCAAGTTGTATGTGACATGGAAGAGTGACCCATGATCCTAATCGATTGTGCATTTGCATTCAAACGCAATTTTTTTAATAATGCACAAATTTAGGGGGAGCTCTTGCTTATCACATACTTCTCAAAGCGACGATGTATTTCATTCATTTAATCATTTGTCGAAGCTTTGATCTATATGTCGTCATCAATTACCAAAAAGGGGGAGATTGAAAGCACATTTGCTCCCTTGGTGGTTTTGATAATTCATAACAATATATATCTCATTGAACTAATATCCATTCAAGTTAAAGATTTCAGGATGTTCAATGATTGGCATGGCAAGGACTAGAGATGTGGACCCCTCAAAATGCTAAGGACATGGATTGGCAAAATCTCAAGACTCTACATTTTTTGTTTAGTGATCCAAGATCACATTGAGTCCATAGGAAAGCCAATACTATTAAAAGGGGATGAGGTGTTGCTTAATGGTCTTTTTGCTCAAGTGCTTAGTGACAGTACCCCTAAACCCTCAACCACTTTTTCAATCCAAATATGTCCAAAACCTACATTCCAACTCGGCCCCACCGAAATTTCCTATCCGGAGCCACCGAGTTCATCTGAACTTAGCCACTGCCAAAACCCTAACAAATCGGATCCACCGATATGGATCTCGGTCCCACCGAGATGGCCTTGCCAACTCTCTGTAATCGTTTGCACTCACTTCGGTCCCACCGAGTTTTGCAAATCGGTCTCACCGAGATGGCTTGCCAACTCTCTGTCGCCTTATTGCTTCACTTCGGTGCCACCGAGTTGATGCAATCGGTGCCACCCAGATGAGGTTTGCCCTAACCATTGCACTTCGGTCCATCCGAGATGTTCCAGTCGGTCCCACCGAGATTCCTAACATTCATATCTTTTGCACAGTTCGGTGCCACCGAGATTTCTGATCGGTGCCACCGAGTTGGGTCAAAAGTGTGTAACAGCTGGATTCTGTGTGGAGGCTATATATACCCCTCCACCACTTCCTTCTAAGTAAGGAGAGCCATCAGAACGTGCCTACACTTCCACCATACATTTTCTGAGAGAGAACCACCTACTCATGTGTTGAGATCAAGAGATTCCATTCCAACCATTTGAACCTTGATTTCTAGCCTTTCCCAAGTTGCCTTCCACTCAAATCCTTCTTCCACCATAGCCAAATCTGTGAGGAGTTGTTTGAGTGTTGGGAAGACTATCATTTGAAGCACAAGAGCAAGGAGTTCATCAACAACACACCGTCTATTACCTTTTGGAGAGTGGTGTCTCCTAGATTGGTTAGGTATCACTTGGGAGCCTCCGACATGATGTGGAGTTGAACCAAGGAGTTTGTAAGGGCAAGGAGATCGCCTACTTCGTGAAGATCTACCCGAGTGAGGCTAGTCCTTCGTGGACGTAAGCCATGGTGGAATAGACAAGGTTGCTTTTTCGTGGACCCTTCGTGGGTGGAGCCCTCCATGGACTCGCGCAGCCGTTACCCTCCGTGGGTTGAAGTCTCCATCAACGTGGACGTACGATAGCACCACCTATCGGAACCACGCCAAAAACCACCGTGTCTTCATTGCGTTTGAAATCTCCGATCCCCCCTTTACTTACATATGCAATTGTTTACTTTCCGCTGCCACACTCTTAGAATTGCATGTGTAGGGTGATGCTTGACTTGTGTTCTTGCTAAAATCTGCCTACAACTAAAATTGGGAAAAGGTTAGGTTTTTATTTGGTCAAGTAGTCTAATCACCCCCCCTCTAGACATACTTTCGATCCTACAGATAGACGTGGTGATGGTGCAAGTCACTATTCATACCCTGTAAATGACCATGTTAGCCATTGTGGTCACCCCTTGGCCTATAAAAGGAGGCCCACGGCTACACTTAGAAGGGTCGACTCTTAGCTCAATTACACGTTGTAGCTGCACTTCCTGCTCACTTTGCCGGCAAGCTACGCTCTTTGTAACCTTGGAGCTCACACGCAATCAAACCACCAGAATAGGAGTAGGGTTTTACGCTCACAGCGGCCCGAACCTGGATAAATTGTTGCCTGTTCTCACATCTACTAGCCCTGCTCTTTGTAGTATAACGATCCCACAGCCGAACCGCAAAGGGATCCTCTCGATCCCATAGATCGTCGTTTTCCCACGACATCTTTGGCGCGCCAGGCAGGGGCTCTTGTATTACGAATCAATGTTCGTAGTGTGATCTTCCGGCTCCATCACCTTCGTCGATGGCGCCGAAGAAGAAGACCAGAGCCACGACGGCTCCCACCACCACCACCTGCATCACCTTTTGGTTTTCTTTTAATACTACAACTAATTAAACTATAAACCCGAAAAGAAGCGAGAAATATTTTTGGATTTTCTCAAAGTTTTTCAAACACACAAGAAGAAAGCAAGAAAATAAAACTAACATGGATCGTGCAATGAAAAAGGATGAACATCGACAATTGGAATGAAATATGTGAACATGAATGTAATGTC
Source organism: Elymus sibiricus (assembly GCA_039707655.1). NCBI lineage: Eukaryota > Viridiplantae > Streptophyta > Magnoliopsida > Poales > Poaceae > Elymus > Elymus sibiricus. The sequence continues at coordinate 228,279,408 of CM077664.1, read as the reverse complement.
GGTGAGAAATACGTACTCCCCCAAGCTTAGGCTTTTGCCTAGCTTGGTAATCACCATCCGTAGTAGCCATCCGGTCCCATATGAAAGTGCTGAGGCGGCGGCACCTGAGCGTCCCAATCCTGGGCCTCATCCTCTGCCGCTGCCAATGCGTTCCGGTAAGCAACGATGTCCGGCGGTATAACAGTATATCCATTCCTGGCATGAGAATCAAACAAAGCAGGTGCAGGCAACGGAATAATATGACGAGTATCCTCACTAAAAACCAAGTTATAACGAATGTGGTGAGGAGGCTCAGGAGCATCAAGAAAGTGGTGATCCCGCATAGACTGGTGATCTAAGTAAACTCTGGGCAACAAGTAATCATGTGGGCGTATGTTAACATTAAAACGTCTCGCTAAGCGAGTAGCATAAATACCACCATGAACTTTACCCTTGGTCCTATTAGTGTGCAGGCGGCGTGCAATGATAGCTCCCAGGTTATAAGTGTTGTCATTATGCAGTGCGCGGCGTAAAATGGCAAAGTCAGGTGCACATAGAGCACCACCTTGCTCTCTAGCAGTCAAGCATTTCCCTATGAATAAAGCAAAGTAATGAACAGCGGGAAATTGCAAGCTAGTGGCTCGGGCTTTCGACACGCCCCTTTCCTCTCCCACAGTTAAAGTGTGGAGGAAGCCCTCAAACTCCTCCGGTCGAGGCTCTCTTATTTCCCCATCAAAGGGGATCAAACATATCTCACAAAATTCAGCTAGCGATATCTGATGATGTTCAGCATATAAATCAAAGCGCACCGCAGGGGGTTCAAGCCTATTCAGGAAATGAAAGTTTTGCACAAAGGAATTCGTAAGGATGTGGTGTTGGAAACACTCATCTGCGAGGAAGTCGGTCAATCCGGCATTAGCAACAAATTGCGCGAACTCTTGGTAGAATCCGGCTTCGTTCATGAAGGAATTGTGCGGCCATTCGCACGGCCGGACCTCCGTCCTACGCGGAATGTTGAGGTCGCTGTCCAAGGAGTCCCCAAGGACTCCCTTGGCGTTCCGCTTCGAGGAACTCCTCCAGAAAAAAAATCATTTTCTCTACGAACAAATTTCTGAAATTTTTGGGCCACAAAATGATGTCAACAAAACTTCACAAGGTTGATAGCAACTACTCATATGAATGTCTAGAGGCTATATCAAGCATTCAAACTACTTGGAACTCAAAGAATTCAACATGCAAGCTCATTTTCAGTAGCACCAAGAGCAGCTAATTATGCAAAATATAATCCACTAGAGCAAAAACTAATTGGAGCAATGGAGGAGTCACATACCAAGTAGCAATCCCCCAAAACAGTTTCGGAAACGGAGCTCCGAGCAAAGAGATCGAAAATCTCAGGTTTGGGAGCAAGAACACGAGAGAGAGAGAGCTACCAGGAATTTTTTCTAGAGTTAAGAGACGAAGTGGGCTGAAGGAATAAGTGAGGGGGTCCCTGTGGGGCCCACAAGCCACCAGGGCGCGCCCAGGGAGGCGGGCGCGCCCTGGTGCCTCGTGGGCACCTGGGGCATCCCCCTGGAATGTTTTCAGTGCCAAAAATTCCTAAATATTCTATAAAAATTCACGTAAAAATTTCAGATCATTTTGAGCACTTTCATTTTTGGGCACCTTTTTATTGCACGGATAATGCAAAAAACAGGACAATCATGGCATTTTATTGCATTTAACTAAAAATAACAAAAAACAAAAAGTGGGTACAGATGGTTGTGCTTACTAAATTCATCGACCACATGCACCTCAAAAAGAATCCATTAATAAGGTTGATCAAGTCTTATTAACAAACTATTTCCGAGTGACATGAAACCGAAGAATCTTCATAAAACACTAGGTTACGTCAACGGGGATATGCATCTCCCCAATTATAAGTGTTTCATATTTCTTTTTGACAGTAGGAAGAGGGAGTTGAAAACTTCCAATGGTAATTGTCGGAGTCTTTTCAATAACATGAATACCGTTTACTTGAAATTGTTTCTTCGGAAAGTGCACCGTATGTTCATTACCATTGATATGAAAAGTGACCTTGCTTTTGTTGCAATCAATAACAGCCCCTGCAGTATTCAAAAAGGGTCTACCAAGGATAATCGACATGTTGTCGTCCTCGGGCATATCAAGTATAACAAAGTCTGTTAAGATAGTAACATTTGCAACTACAACGGGCACATCCTCACAAACACCAATAGGTATGGCAGTTGATTTGTCAGCCATTTGCAATGATATTTCAGTGGGAGTGAGTTTATTCAAATCAAGTCTTTTATATAAAGAGAAGGGCATAACACTAACACCGGCTCCTAAATAACACAAAGCAGTTTTGACATAATTTCTTTTAATGGAGCATGGTATAGTTGGTATTCCTGGATCTCCTAGTTTCTTAGGTACTTCATCCTTAAAAGAATAGTTTGCAAGCATGGTGGAAATTTCAGCTTCAGGTATTTTTCTTTTATTAGTGACAATATCTTTCATGTATTTAGCATATGGGGCCATCTTTAAAATATCAGTCAAACGAGTACGCAAAAAGACTGGCCTAAGCATTTCAGCAAAGCATTCAAATTCTTCCTCATCCTTATTCTTAGATGGTTTAGGAGGAAAGGGCATGGGTTTTTGAACCCATGGTTCTCTTTCTTTACCATGTTTTCTAGCAATGAAGTCTCTTTTATCATAACGTTTGTTTTTAGGAGGTGGATTATCAAGATCAATAGCAGGTTCTATTTCAACATCATTATCAGGTTCTTTATCATTATTTGGTTGAGCATCCACATGAGCATCATTATTATCATTATCATTATCATTAGGTGAATGTTCATTACCAGATTGTGTTTCAGCATCGAAAATAGAAACATCATTATTATCCTCAGAGGGTTTTTCTACCTCAGGTTCACTAGAAGTATGCAAAGTCCTATCATTTTTCTTTTTCTTTTTCTTTTTAGATGGACTAGGTGCATCAACATTAATTCTTTGAGAGTCTTGTTCAATTCTTTTAGGGTGATCTTCAGGATAAAGTGGCTCCTGAGTCATTCTACCTCCTCTAGTCATTACTCTAACAGCGTGGTCATTCATATTGTTATTCATTTCATTGAGCAATTCACTTTGAGATTTAGCAACTTGTTCTAGTTGGGTTTGGACCATGGAAGCATGTTTACCTACACCTTTGACATCATTAGCAATTCTAGACAACAAGTCACTCAAGCGATCTATTATGTAGGCATTATGTTTCAACTGTTTCATAACATAAGCATTGACATGATCTTGCTTAATAATGTAATTGTCAAATTCATATAAGCATTGACTAGGAGGTTTACTGTAAGGAATATCACCTTCATCAAACTTTATAAGAGAATTTACCTCAATCACCCATGTTGGTGTGTCAAGACCATGTATTTCTTCAATAGGTGGTAAATTCTTAACATCTTCAGCTTTAATACATTTTTCTTTCATAGACTTGTTTGCCTCTTGCATATCTTCAGGACTGAGAAATAGAATACCTCTCTTCTTCGGAGTTGGTTTAGGTGGTGGTTCAGGAAGTGTCCAATCATTATCATTCTTCAATATATTATTCAATAATTCTTCAGCTTGTTCAACAGTTCATTCCCTGAAAACACAACTAGCACAACTATCTAGGTAGTCCCTAGAAGCATCGGTTAGTCCATTATAGAAGATATCAAGTATTTCATTTTTCTTAAGAGGATGATCAGGCAAAGCATTAAGCAATTGGAGAAGCCTCCCCCAAGCTTGAGGGGGACTCTCTTCTTCAATTTGCACAAAGTTGAATATTTCCTATAAGGCAGCTTGTTTCTTATGAGCAGGAAAATATTTTTCAGAGAAATAATATATCATATCCTGGGGACTACTCACACAACCAGGAGCAAGAGTATTATACCATATCTTAGCATCACCCTTTAACGAGAAAGAAAATAATTTGAGGATATAGTAATAGCAAATTTTTTCCACATGAGCAAATAGGGTGGCTATATCATTTAATTTAGTAAGATGTGCCACAACGGTTTTAGTTTCATAGCCATGGAAAGGATCAGATTCATCCAAAGTAATTAACTCAGGATCAACAGAGAATTCATAATCCTTATCGGTAATAAATATGGGAGAGCTAGCAAACTTAGGATCATATTTCATTCTCTCCCTCATAGATTTTTCTTTCATTTCAGCAAACAATTTTATAACCTCATCTCTATCATTACAAGCAAGAATGGCTCTAGCCGTCTCCCTATCAAAGACATGTTCATCTGGTGATTCAACTCTAGTAGGAGAGCTAGGCATAATAGGTGAATCATAATTCTCAAGAGTTTCAACATTTTTAGTATTCTCAATTTCTTTAGCTTTAGCAAGTTGTTCATCAAGAAATTCACCAAGTGGCACAGTATTATCAAGCATAGTACTAGCATTATCATAAGTATCATTCATAGCAGAAGTAGTATCATCAATAACTTGTGACATATCAGAATTAATAGCAGGTGGTGGTGTTGCAAGCTTACTCAAAACAGAAGGTGAATCAAGTGCGGAGCTAGATGGCAGTTCCTTACCTCCCCTCGTCTTAGAGGGAACGATCTTAGTCTTAGAGTCTTTCAGATTCTTCATAGTGATCAACAGACATAAATCCTAAGTGACTCAACAAATAGAGCTATGCTCCCCGGCAACGGCGCCAGAAAAAGGTCTTGATAACCCACAAGTATAGGGGATCGCAACAGTTTTCGAGGGTAGAGTATTCAACCGAAATTTATTGATTCGACACAAGGGGAGCCAAAGAATATTTGCAAGTATTAGCAGTTGAGTTGTCAATTCAACCACACCTGGAGACTAAATATCTGCAGCAAAGTGATCAGTAGCACAGTAGTATGATAGTTTGATAGCAATAGCAATAATAGTAACAGTAACAGTAACGGTAGCAGCAATAGTTTTGTAGCAATTGTGATAGTAGTAACTTAGCAAAGAACAATATGTGAAAAGCTCGTAGGCATTGGATCGGTGATTATGTTGGATAACATTCATCATGTAACAGTCATAACCTAGGGCGACACAGAACTAGCTCCAATTCATCAATGTAATGTAGGCATGTATTCCGTATATAGTCATACGTGCTTGCGATAAGAACTTGCATGACATCTTTTGTCCTACCCTCCCGTGGCAGCGGGGTCCATAAGGAAACTAAGGGATATTAAGGACTCCTTTTAATAGAGAACCGTAACAAAGCATTAACACATGGTGAATACATGAACTCCTCGAATTACAGTCATCCCCAGAGAGTATCCCAACTATTGTCACTTTGGGGTCTACGGATCAGAACAATAACAAGTGCCTATGACAAGCAGATAGGATCAAGAACTCAAATATATTCATGAAAACATAGAGGGTTCGGATCTGAAATCATGGCACTCGGGCCCTAGAGACAAGCATTAAGCATAGCAAAGTCATAGCAACATCAATCTCAGAACATAGTGGATACTAGGGATCAAGCCCTAACAAAACTAACTCGATTACATGATAAATCTCATCCAACCCATCACCGTCCAGCAAGCCTATGAAGGAATTACTCACTCCCGGCGGTGAGCATCATGAAATTGGTGATGGAGGATGGTTGATGATGACGACGGCGTCGAATCCCCCTCTCCGGAGCCCCGAACGGACTCCAGATCTAGCCTCCTGATGAAGAACAGGAGGTGGCGGCGGCTCCGTATCGTAAAACGCGATGAAACATCCTCTCTGATTTTTTTTCTCGGGGAATAGGAATTTATAGTGCTGAGATTAGGGTCAGCGAAGCAATGTGGGCCCCACAAGCCACCAGGGCGCGCCCTGGGGGGGGGGGGGTGGGCGCGCCTTGGCGCCTCGTGGGCACCTGGTGGCCCCCCTCCAGTGGATCTTTGCTCCAGTATTTTTTATTTATTCCATAAAAAATCTCCAAAAAGTTTCATCCAATTCCGAGAACTTTTATTTCTGCACAAAAACAACACCATGGTAGTTCTGCTGAAAATAGCGTCAGTCCGGGTTAGTTTCATTCAAATCATGCAAATTAGAGTCCAAAACAAAAGCAAAAGTGTTTGGAAAAGTAGATACGACGGAGACGTATCACGGGGCCACCGAGACCAGCGCCAAGTGCTCTGTGAACGGCACGACGAAGACGCCTGTACAAAGATTGAGCGGCGCTGGGAAGCGCGCCGTCTATCAGACGACCGTGCCGGGCTGGCAGCATACGTGCCAGCACTAGGGTACCCTGGGTGCTTACCTTACGAGGTGGGTTGCCCAGCGTTTACTCATGAGCTGCGGCAAGTTTGCTGGCCGTCCGCCCGTCCCTTCAAGCCGGAGCTGCCCGACAAGTACGACGGCATGATGAACCCAGCAGAGTTCCTTGGCATCTACACCATCGCGTTGCAGGCTGGCGGGGGGCGCGACGACAAGTTGCTGGCCAACTACTTTCCGTTGGCGCTCTGGCCCAATGTCAGATTGTGGTTGATGAAGTTGCCGGAGGGCTCCATTTCCTCTTGGTCGGGTCTATGCCATCAATTCGTGGGTGCCTACCAGGGTGGCCACAAGCTCCTTGGTCAGGAGAGCGATTTGCATTTGATCACCCAGAGAGATGGCGAGACCCTCCGCAAGTATATACAGAGGTTCAACCGTGTGGACCACAACATCCCCGATGTTCACCCCGCACCTGTTTGCACCGCATTCCACACGAATGTGCGCAACCACAGAATGCGGTCTGAGATGAATATCGTGAAGGTTAGGACCATCAACGAGTTGTACGCCTTGGCGGACAAGTGTGCACATGCTGAGGAAGGGAGGCGACTCCCTGGGGAAGATGCTGGCACCGAAGTCGACTCCAAAGACGATGACGCAGATGACGCATCGACCCCGCAGAAGAAGAGCCGGAAGCGCAATCGGAAGTGCAAAGGCAAGTCAGTGATGGCAGTTGAGAGCCCCGGTGACACCAATGCCGCCAAGAAGTCTAAGGCAGAAAGCCCCGGCAAGGAGGTTGCCGGATGCGCTGACTGCCGGGAGGCTGTGGCAGGCGACAAGGGAGCAAGACTGGTGGGCCGTACTGCAAGCCACCGTACCAAGGGCCACGACCTCCAGGAGTGCCGACAAGTGGAGCAGCTTGCCGAGAAGCAGAAGCAAGAGTATGAGAAGCGCGACAAGGAGAAGGGCCAGGATGATGCCGGTGGATCCGGCAAGCAGAACTGTGGTGGCCGAGGGGGCCGCTGTCGGTACCAAAACCGGCAGATCTCGGGTAGGGGATCCGAACTGTGGGTCTAGGAATCAATGAGTAATAGGGAACGTAGAGACAGCGATTTACCCAGGTTCGGGCCCTCTCGAAGAGGTAAAACCCTACGTCCTGCTGGATTGTATTGATTTGATTGTATGAAGGTTACAGAGTTGATCTACCTCAAGATCGGATGGGTTAAACCCTAGATGGTTATGATGGTTCTGTCTCTCTACGGACTAAACCCTCTGGCTTATATAGACACCAGAGGGACCTAGCGTTACATATGGTCGGTTGCCATCAGGGGATAAACATGCTGGTTACGCTGATTATTCCTTGGAGGAGACGCCAAGTCTTCGGAGGTTTCCTTCTAGTGCACGGGGTCGCCTACAATCCGGTCTCCTTGACGAGGCGAAGAGCGGCCCATTAGTCCGGCCTACTGGAGATAGGCCGGCAGCCCGAGTACCCCCTAGTCCGGGACACCCTCAGTAGCCCCCGAACTAGTCTTCGAAGCCGAGGTAGACACCGAACACCATCGGCTTTGTGGACCAGTTCCCTTCCTTCCGTGACACCGGTGACAGGCCTGCATCTCATCTGAATCGAGTTCCCAAGTGTTGCCTAGCCGCACACGTTCCGAACTATACCTCGGTCGCCGAGGTGTATTGATAACTTAGCCCCGAAGGCTAGCCGCTTCGGTGTGAATAGTACTCTCATCTGACAGCTTTTACCGAAGGGTCACACCCTGCCACGACCATGAGTTGGTTTATGAAAAACTCAATTCGCGGTTCGAGGCGGTTTTCATTGGCACGTCCCATCGATATGGAGATCGTGCCCTGTTTTTAAGGTATATGATCAATAATTCGCTCTATCCCACGCGCGCATAATGGCGCAATTTATACGGGGAAATGGCGAAGCCAGCGGCGCAGTAAAGGGACCCTAGGTTTTTACAGCCCATAAAAGGGGAACGGCCTCCATTTCCTTTGCACGCTCTCACTTGTTTCTTCGCCATTGCCTTCCCCGTCTCTTGAGCTCCAGCGCCCAGATCCACTCTCCCTCTCAAGAGCCTCTCCAGCCACCCTCTCAATCTAGCAATGGCGGGTTCCGGGTCCAAGGGCAAGTGGGAGGCGTCCGTCATCACTGAAAGCGCCATCTTGGAGCTGAAGAGCGCGGGCTATCTCCCCGGCGGCGTCGCCCACCGTGCTCCAGAGGCTGGCCAAGTCGTCCCCACACCGCGGCAGTGCGAGAGGGTGGTGTTCCTCCCTCATTTCATTCGAGGTTTGGGTTTTCCCCTTCACCCCTTCGTCAGGGGCCTCATGTTCTTCTACGGGCTTGATTTCCATGATCTTGCCCCCAATTCCTTCCTGCATATCTCGGCCTTCATCATCATCTGCGAGGCCTTTCTTCGGGTCCGACCACACTTCGGCCTGTGGCTGAAGATCTTCAACATCAAGCCGAAGATAGTTGATGGCCAGCAGGCGGACTACGGGGGTGCGATGGTCAGCAAGCTTCCCCGAGTGGAGTGGCCAGAAGGCACCTTCATCGAGACCGTCAAGATTTGGCAGAAGGAATGGTTCTACATCACAGAGCCAAGGGGCGCGGATTGGGGGGCGATTCCGGCCTTCTGATCTGGACCCCCTATGAGGCTGGTCTCATGGACCAAGAAAGGCCTTGACTGGGGGTCGAACAAGGAGGTGGCGCTGCTACAGAGCCGGATCGCCAGGATGATGGAGCAAGGCGTCGAGCTGCCTAACGTGATCCAAATCATGCTCTGCCGCCGAATCCTCCTGTTCCAGGACAAGGCTTCCCCCATGTGGGCCTACAAGCCCGATGACCCGGCCACCGTGCGTAGCTTCTTCCGCACCTCCCACGCTCAACTGTGGAGGGTGCTATTCAAGCAGCAGAAGGACTGGCTGGCCGAGGAGGAAGACTTCGGCCTCGATGCCGCAAACCCCCCACGGGAGGTATGACTAGTTTTGTTCTTATATCCGGACTGTTCCCTTTTGATAAGGTATTCAACTTTCTCACTTCCCATCCACAGAGCTGGCTGAAGAAGGCCGAGTGGATCGATAGCCCGGCGGCGCTGCCAGAGGGGCCCAGGACGCCCCTGCTGACTGCCATGCTGGCCGTGGAACCATACAAGGCGTCGGAGAGGAAGGAGAAGAAGAAGGACAAGAAGAGGGAGGCCAGAGAGGGCCTCCGTTCCCGAGGACCCCCGGACTCTAGATCCGGGGATAGCCATGCTCCCTCCGCACAAGAGGAGGAGAAGGAGCAGGGGGAGGAGGGGGAGGAAGGTGACTCCCCCCGATCAAAGAAGAGAGCAGTGTCCGAGGATGCCGAGGAGGAGTCGCTTCGTCCCGCCCCCAAGAGACCATGCAGGGCCAAGGTGGCCCTGTCCGACAACAGCTCGGCTTCTACTGAGGACTCCGAGGCCTCCGAAGAGGTTCCTCGGAGGATCCCCAGGGCCAAGCCGCAGGCTCAAAGGTACGCGTTCTAATATCCGCTTGAGTGTCCTCGGCCGAACTTGGCTTGATATTGATTGCCTTTTTTTTTACTTCTAACATCGCAGCCCACTGCGCGACCTCCCCACTGACCGAGTCTCGGAGGGGGATTCTCCACCGTCCGCGCTGGCGGAGAGCGGGACCGAATCGCGTGCCTCGCATCCCCCAATCGTTGAGGAGGCCGAGGAGCTCCTGTTGAGGAGGACCCCTCCCGTGCCGCACACAGGGGGTGGGGGCGACACCATCATGGCCGAGGTGAATACCTCGGCCGCCGAAGACCAGGAGGGGAGGGCCCCTCTAGTAAACGAAGAGGAGGAGCCCGGACGATCCGAGCTCTCTCCAAGGGGGGCTCCGGAGTCATCAAGGTGTCCGTAGTCGGGCACTCCGGTCTTCGAGAGGGAAGAAACCGAAGTGCCCCCGCCACCCCCGCCCGCCCCAGAGCGGGCGTCGACTAGGTGGCCGGATGAGATGGAGGATGCTTTGACCAGCTCCTCTATCGCCAAAGAGCATCGTGCCCTTATGGGCGCGGTGTTGCAAAGTCTTCGGTCCGTGCATAACGGACTGAAAGAGGCCTTCAGTGGCCTTCTCACGGGCTTCAAGGTAAGCGAAGTAATGCTTTTCCCTTAGAAAAATTTCTTTTAGATAAATGTATAGCCTCATACACAGTAGCCCCCAAGACTCTGACTGGCTTGAACAAAGCCGGTCAGAGGATCGAAAATCAATATCTCGGATACTAATGTGCGTAGGGTGATGCGTAGGCGTCATCTTCGGTAGCAGCCGCCAACGCCGAGGAGTTGGCCGAGCTGAATCGGAAGATCAAAAGCTCCGAAGACGACCTCAACCTGGTGAATAAGAGGTTCGACGAAGCGCAAGGCAAGTCCGAACTATAGTGATTATTACAGCTATTTCCTTTTTGTTAAGTAGTCTAAATGGAGCCAACCGATTTTACTACAGCTGCCGCCGTGGAGGTGGAGAACCTCAAGGCCTCGCTGAGGACGGCTCAGCTGGAGGCGGCAGAGGAGAAGTCGGCAGCCGAACAAGCAGATGCCGAACTGGCTGCGGTGAGAACTGCTAGCCAGAAGCACGAGGCCAGAGTGCTGGAAGTGCAACAAGAGCTCAAAGATGCCGTCGCGAAATGTGAGCCTCTTGAGAAAAAGAATAAAGAGCAGGCCACTGAGTTATCCTCGTTGGGGACGATGGCCAAGGAAGCGCGGACGGAGGCGCGCGGCTATCAAGAAGAGCTCTGTCAAGTCAAGCTCATTGCGGATGGTAAGCCGTACTTGCTGCAAAGTGTCGTTGGTGGTAATAGGTTCGCTTTGCTCACGCGAGTGTGGCATTCCCCTGGCGTCTTTGCGGACCTCCTGAGGAGTGCGGCTGATGCGGCTAGGTTCTACGTCGCCCAGGAAGGTCGGGCCGAGTAGAGGCTATTCTGGGCGCAATTTCAAGCGCCTGAACACCCTCCCCTCCTCAACAACCAAATGAAGCAGCTGATGGAGCTACATCAGATGGCGGAGCCGGCGATGAAGGACCTCTGCATCAAGCTATGGCCTTCGGAGCCGCTGCCGAGCAGCTACTTCGGTCTGGTGCAGAGGCTGTATGATGCCACTCCCGGATCGATGCCTGGAAGCGCTCCACATGCATTGAGGGGGCTCGGATGGCCTTCGGCAAAACAATGGTACATTGGCCGAAGATAAAGCCAGCCGAGATGGCCACCGGACCTCCGCCGCCAGGGAAGGAGCATAGGCGCCCCGAGCAATACTTTCCCATCGTGATGGATGGTGCTCGGGCAGTAGAGGCCCAGTGCTCGAAAGATGTAATTTATGAGTAGATTTATGTTCCTTGTATCTGAGGCGTTTAAAACCTTTTGCTTTTGATTGGAATGCAATGTGTTGGCTGTACATATAATGTCTGCCATGATAATTTTGACTCCTGTGCGGCCGTTTCTAAACTGAAAGTTACCAGTCGTCGGCTTCAGCCCCCTGTGCAGATACTACATGGGGTGTTTCCTCGTCATACCTTAACCCTTAGCCGACGTCTCGGTGCCCGGAGGCAGTTGTATGTACAAAAAACAAGGCAATCAGACTATGCAGTTTTAGTGCTTTCACTTAGCCATAGGAGCTTAACGGCGGGGGCTGGTGACTAGCCCCCAGTGTATGTGATATCCGGGTATACCGAGGTCGATACCATTATCACATGGTTCCTGTGACAGAGAACCCTTCGCTTAACACGGGCTAACCTCCAACGATTTTAGGTTTGACACTTGTCATCGGATCGCCGACCAGTTCTCGCATATTATGACAGTCAGTTTTCGGCTTTCTCCACTAAGGTACTTAACCAGGCCAGCTAGAAGCACAATCGCAGTGGTTCTCCCTTTACCCTCCTAGCCGAACAATGCGGAACGTAAGAGGGCAAACACAGGAGCCGGGCAACCCAACTATTGACCAAAGACACAATTCGGAATTGATTCATATAATGCAATATCCGTGACGCCGAGCACATATAATAAAAGTTGGTGCCGGAGTAAAGTTTGAGGCAAGATTTATGTTCGAGCCCCCGGTCTATTAGCCGGTCACTAAAAAAAAGGAACGTATCGCAAATAGTTTACTTTGGCCCAAAAAGCGGAAAGGAATATGCAGCACAAATGCACAATTACCGTAGAAAAGCTTGGTATTTATTTCCTTTGAATTTGTAACGTCTATCCGTACGATCCGAACTGCCGAAGTAAGTTTTACAGATACTTAAAAGAATAATATATAAGAGGAAAGGTTTACACAGGGCCTTCATGAGTGGTTTGACGTCCCTACTACGCCCTGCTGCACGTCTGCGCCTTTGCTCTTTATGAAGCTTTCGTATGAGTGAAGTTGTCATCTGTGTGCTCGGCGGAAGTAGTAATGTTCGGCAGGCGAGCCCTTGAGAAAGGGTTTTGATGAATCGCCGCACTGTGTCAGCTTAACGCTGATCAAGCCCTAGATGGTACCTGTAGTTGATGTTAATCCAAGAACATCTATCGGCCATGGCTCGGTCACGTGTCCCCACAGCTGCCCATGGGATCTTGAGCGCGAAGTTGTGCACTCGAGGCACGTATTTCGCGGCTGGGTGGGTCATGCTGTGGGGCGCGTATCCCTATTTAGGGTGAGCACGTGAGTGCTCCGGGGCCGAGGCCGTAGCTCGGGTGCGTTTGTGTGCGTCCAGTGCCTTGGGGGTAGATTGGGCCTGCGACGCTTCTTTGGCGGCTTGGACTTCGGCGGCTAGAGCCGCCGTGTGTTCCTCTGTTCAGAGCGAGCGTTCGGTATTGCCATTAATGGTAATAATGCCCCTTAGTCCTGGGATCTTGAGCTTCAAGTATGCATAGTGTGGGACGACATTAAAGCGGGCGAACGCTGTCCAGCCGAGGAGTGCATGATAACCGCTGCGGAAAGGGACAATATCGAAGATCAAGTCCTCGCTGCGGAAGTTATCAGGCGAACCAAAGACTACTTCCAATGTTATGGATCCCGAGCAGCGTGCTTCGATGCCTGGGATTACACCTTTAAAGGTGGTGTTACTAGGTTTAATCCTTGACGGGTCGATCCCCATTTTCCTCACTGTGTCTAAGTAAATCAGGTTGAAGCTACTGCCTCCGTCCATAAGGACTCTGGTGAGGTGAAATCCGTCCACGATGGGGTCGAGCACCAGAGCCGCTGTTCCTCCATGACGGATACAGGTCGGATGGTCTCGATGGTCGAACGTGATCGGGCAAGCCGACCACAGGTTGAATTTCAGGGCTACAGGCTCTAAGGCATAGACATCCCGAAGTGCGCGTTTCCGTTCCTTCTTCGGTATGTGCGTGACGTAAATCATGTTCACGGTTTTTACCTTTGGAGGGAATTGCTTTTGGCCTCCATTGTTCGGCCCGCGAGGTTCATCGTCATCCTCGCTGCGGGGACCCTTGCTCTGCTCCTCGGCTGTGATCTTGCCGGCCTGTTTGATTACACAACAGTTGTGGTTGGTGTGGTTGGCGGGCTTATCCGAGGTACCGTGGATCTAGCAGGCCTTGTCCAAGATTCTGTCTAATGCAGTCGGACCGTCCCGGTTTCCTTTAGAAGGTTTCTTCCGCGGTCCTGGCTTCGAGCCGCTGAACCCGGCTTTTACCACTGCATCATCGGCTTCACTGCCGTTGTTAGTGTGCCGGCACTTGTTATTATTGTTGCGCCAGGGTTTCCCGTTCTCGTCTCGGGCCTCTGAGGTGCCAGGGTCATCGGGGTGGTTGAAAGCACATTTGCTCCCTTGGTGGTTTTGGTAATTCATAACAACATATATCTCATTGAACTAATGTCCATTCAAGTTAAAGATTTCAGGATGTTCAATGATTGGCATGGCATGGACTAGAGATGTGGACACCTCAAAATGCTAAGGACAAGGATTGGCAAAAGATCAAGACTCTACATTTTTGGTTTAGTGATCCAAGATCACATTGAGTCCATAGGAAAGCCAATACTATTAAAAGGGGATGAGGTGTTGCTTAATGGTATTTTTGCTCAAGTGCTTAGTGACAGTATTCCTGAACCCTCAACCACTCTCTCAATTCCAAATATGTCCAAAACCAACATTCCAACTCGGCCCCACCGAAATTCTCTATCCGGCCCCACCGAGTTCATCTAGACTTAGCCATTGCCAAAACCCTAACAAATCGGATCCACCGAAATGGATCTCGGTCCCACCGAGATGGCCTTGCCAACTCTCTGTAATCGTTTGCATTTACTTCGGTCTCACCGAGTTATGCAAATCGGTCTCACCGAGATGGCTTGCCAAGTCTCTGTTTTCTTATTGCTTCACTTCGGTCCAACCGAGTTGATGCAATCGTTGCCACCGAGATGAGGTTTGCCCTAAGCCATTGCACTTCGGTCCATCTGAGTTGTTCGTATCGGTCCCACCGAGATTCCTAAAGTTCATATCTTTTACACAGTTCGGTGCTACCGAGATTATCGTTTCGGTGCCACCGAGTTGGGTCAAAAGTGTGTAACGGTTTGATTTTGTGTGGAGGCTATATATACCCCTCCACCACATCCTTCTCAGTAAGGAGAGCCATCAGAACGTGCCTACACTTCCACCATACATTTTCTGAGAGAGAACCACCTACTCATGTGTTGAGATCAAGCTATTCTACTCCTACCATTTGAACCTTGATCTCTAGCCTTTCCCAAGTTGCTTTCCACTCAAATCCTTCTTCCACCATAGCCAAATCTGTGAGGAGTTGTTTGAGTGCTGGGAAGACTATTATTTGAAGCACAAGAGCAAGGAGTTCATCAACAACACATCGTCTATTACCTTTTGGAGAGTGGTGTCTCCTAGATTGGTTAGGTGTCACTTGGGAGCCTCCAACATGATGTGGAGTTGAACCAAGGAGTTTGTAAGGGCAAGGAGATCGCCTACTTCGTGAAGATCTACCCCGAGTGATGCTAGTCCTTCGTGGACGTAAGCCATGGTGGAATAGGCACGATTGCTTCTTCGTGGACCCTTCGTGGGTGGAGCCCTCCGTGGACTCGCACAGCCGTTACCCTTTGTGGGTTGAAGCCTCCATCAACGTGGACGTACGATAGCACCACCTATCGGAACCACGCCAAAAACCACCGTGTCTTCATTGCGTTTGAAATCTCCGATCCCCGCCTTTACTTACATATGCAATTGCTTACTTTCCGCTGCTATACTCTTAGAATTGCATGTGTAGGGTGATGCTTGACATGTACTATTGCTAAAATATGCCCACAACTAAAATTGGGAAAAGGTTAGGTTTTATTTGGTCAAGTAGTCTAATCACCCCCCCTCTAGACATACTTTCGATCCTACAAGTGGTATCAGAGCTTTGGTCTCCGTAAAGCCTTGATTTCCATTGCTTTGTTGATCATAGCCTTGGTTTCACAACCTAGGAGAGTATGGCGTCTAGTGAGGGTAACTATCACCGTAGAGGTCCATATTTTGATGGTACAAACTTTGCTAGTTGGAAACATAAGATGAAAATGCATATTCTTGGTCATAACCCTGCCGTTTGGGCTGTTGTTCGTGTTGGCTTGCAAGGTGATTTCTTTGAGGATGGCAAGGAACCGGATCGTGAAGCAACCCCGGAAGAATTGAAGATGTTGCAATACAATGCTCAAGCTTGTGACATTCTCTTCAACGGTTTGTGTCCCGAGGAATTCATCAAAATCAGCCGCCTCGAGAATGCAAAGGAAATTTGGGATACTTTGGTTGATATGCATGAGGGTACCGAGTCCGTCAAGGAATCTAAGCTGGATGTGCTTCAAAGTCAACTTGACAAGTTCAAGATGAAGGATGGTGAAGGAGTCGCTGAGATGTACTCTAGGCTTGCTCTCATAACAAATGAGATTGCCGGCTTAGGAAGTGAAGAGATGACCGACAAATTCATCATCAAGAAGATACTTAGAGCTTTGGATGGAAAATATGATACGGTTTGCACATTGATCCAAATGATGCCAAATTACAAAGATATCAAGCCCACGGAAGTCATTGGAAGGATTGTTGCTCATGAAATGTCACTCAAGGACAAAGAGGAGCTACACAACAAATCAAGTGGTGCTTACAAAGCCTCAACCGATGCTTCAACAACTCCAAGTGACAACCTAGTATCAAATGAAGAGATTAGCCTAATGGTGAAAAGGTTCAACAAGTTCTACAAGAACAAAGGAAAAGAAAGAAGCTCTAGCTCAAGACACTATGAGAGAAGATCATCAAGTCGTGACCGTAATTGCTATAATTGTGGAAAGCGGACACTACTCCAATGACTGTACGGCTCCCTACAAGAAAAGAGACGAATTACCAAGAGGAAGATATAGAAGAGATGAATCACCTCATAAGGAGAGAAGGAGTAGAGATGATCGTTATGGACACTCTCGAAGAAGCAAGGATTCGGAGAGGAAGGACAGGTCATCCAAGAGCTACACAAGAAGAAGACATCAAGCTCATGTTGGTGAATGGGTTTCCGGCTCCGACTCCGACAACCACTCCGAGAGAAGTTATCACTCCAACTCCGACTATAGTCAAGATGAAGGTGTTGCCGGACTTGCTCTTGTGTCATCCAACTCCTATGATCTATTTGACTCACCAAATGAAGGAATTGGAAGATGCTTCATGGCAAAAGGCCCCAAGGTATCACACCCCGAGTATCTTGATTTCAATAGTGATGAAGATGATTTGCTTGGTGATGATGATTTACTTGTTGATAGGGCTAGTGATGTGAGCTATAATGAAAATGCTAGTAATCATGATAGTCAAGAGGAAACGAGTGACAATGCTATGAAGGAGATTGAGCGACTAACTAAAGAATTAAATGCTCTTAAGTTAGCTCATGAAACAACTCAAGAGGATCATAGAGAACTTCTAAGAACTCATGAGAAGCTACGCTTCGAGAACCTAAATTTAGAGCAAGAACATGAGTTTCTTAAAGCTATCAATGACGATCTTCGAAAGAAGAGTTCTTCATATCTTGCTAAGCGTTTACTCTTGTCTACCTTCATGCCACAAGTTAAATCTAAGCAAACTAGCAACAAGGGTAAAAATGGTTCTACCTCTATTAGTAACAATAAAAATGCTAAATCCAATGTTGTTGCTTCTAGTAGTTCTATTGATTCCACTAATGATTCTCTTAGCCAAGTTACACTTGAGCAAGAAAATATGCTATTGAAAGGAATTATAGAAAAAGGTGTCTATAAGAGTCTTGCCGGGAGTAAGCAATTTGAGGAAATTGTACGCAAGCAAGGTAGGCACCGGAAGAACCAAGGTGTTGGTTTTGAACAAAAGTTCAATGCCAATGGAGTTGAGTGGGAAGAAGATCAATACCCCAAGACGAAGTTTGTTCCTCAACAAGAGAAGTATGATCCTACTTCCTTCAAGGGAACACAAGCTCAAGAAGATCTTCCACCACAAGACCACAAGCTAAAGGGCAAGGACAAGCTTCAAGAAGAGATTGACTCGTTTGAAGAAGCTCCTCAAGCCATGGTCAAGTGGGTTCCCAAGACTTCATCAAGTTCTACTTCATCAAGTGCTACTACAACTCCAAGGATTCCCATCAAGTTGATGTGGGTCCAAAAGAAGAAGAACTAGAGAGTTCTTGAGGGTGACTCCGCCAACAAACTTCACTCATATTCTTTATGGCAAGAACTTGTGCAACCAACTTCCACATTTTGCACTAGTTCATGGAGTCACAAACCCTCTTGTTGGTAAGGCAAGGGACAAGGTATTCAATGCATTCATGGACATCATCACATGTGTATTTCACTCTATGTCTATGAATATCCTTGTATGTTCCTTGTGTGGGACTAACCCATGTAGGTATTGAAAGCACAAAACTCCAAAGGATTGCTCCCAACTCTTGATGGTCTACATCAACATTGAGCATCCACATCTTCAACATCTACATGAAGTCATCATCGACAAAACCCAAGGTTAGTTCATCCCTCTTAGGAGGAATATCACATCTAGGGGGAGCTTGGCTCTAAATAATTGAGCTAAAGCAACTCTAATGGTGTGAACACATCAATGCTTTATGTAAAAGTGGCAACCCCACTTGTGCTTAAACGATGAGTATGACCTATGATCAAATGTTCTCATTTGACTCCTAAGTCAATATACTCATATATAGATGACCTAGTCATCGCCATTGCTTGATAGATGCTAGAATTGGTTGTGCATGTTTGACACATATTTCATTTGCTATCTTATTGTGTGAGCATGTTGGTTTGCATACTTTCATCATTCGAGGACATCCATTTGTTGTTTTGATTGTCTTGGTTTTTCTGGCCAAGTGGATGTACAAGAATGCCTAAGAACTTTCTCTAGCTATCTATGCTTTCTTGTCTCAAATTCTATTTTTGCTGCATCACAAAAATTGAACAAGTCTTTTTCGGACCCTCCGGGTGAGGAGCACTCGGAGCCACCGATCTGAAAGGGCTGAACCTCCAAAACCTTCTAATAGATTTCGGCCGAACCAACTCACTCAAACTCGGTCCAACCGAAATCACTTAGATTGATCTAGGTTTTCCATCTCGGTGCTACCGAAGTGAACCATTTCGGCGCCACCGATGTGCTATACTGCGTGCAGTTACACATATCGGTGCCACCGAGTTGTTCAACTCGGCGCCACCGACAGCGTACGAGTATATATATCGCGCGGACCGAATGGTTGAAATTTCTCGACCCCACTCGTTCCCGCACCCCGTTGCTGCCGTCGCCCTTCGTCTTCGGACTTCGCCATTGTCTCCAGCGCGCCCTCGCCGCAGGACTCCATCGCTGTCAATGGCAATCCCCACCGCCGTTGCCGCCGTAGAGGATCTCCACCTAGTTAGGGTGAGATTTGATCCCTTTCGTGCTTCCAATATCCGACTCAATGCACGTTAGGAATGCCATGATTCTTGCCACGATTGCAATGCTAAATCCACCAGGAAAATTCCGTAGATTAGATTCGAGCGAAATTTCTAGGTTTAAGTTTCCGCCGAATGCATCTCGGACCGACCGATTTGAAATTTTCGGCCCCACCGATTTGGCCTCTGGCCATAGCACTAGTACGTCTCGGTACCACCGAGTTGTACGAAACCCTAGCATCTCGGAGCCACCGAAACCCATCTCGGTCTGACCGAAATGGCGTGGAAGGTTTCTGTAGTATGCGTCGGTGTCACCGAGATAATCAACTCGGTCCATCCGAAATGCATCCTGTGAAAACTTGAAACTAAAAGTTGAACTCAAATTTTATGAAAACTATCTGCTTTTTGTGATGACTCATCTACTCTACCCATACCCATCTATTCACAGGGTCAGCTCAGCAAGATGTCAAGTGGCAGTGACAGTCAGAACAGGTCTGAACAACATGCAGAACTAAGTGAAGGGTCAAGCCCTAATGAGAGTTTCTATGAGGGAGAGAGGAGCTCTCCAGATCTTCCTAAGGCAGCCACCAGAACAAGGAAGAAGAAAACCTCTGACAGTGAGGATGAAGATTTTGTTGCTAGTGAGGCAGCAACAAAGAAGAAAAGAGTTGTGCTTGCTAAGGAGTACAGCACCAAACCATCATCTACCAAAGATAAGACTGCTGTGAGGAAAGTCCCTAAGCAGACTATGCAGTTCACTCTTGAAGATCCTAGTGACACAGAACCAGCAGCAGGTGCCAAGAAGAAGAGAATAAGGAAAACTACTGCCCATGTGATTGGCAGACCCTCCATGATGATTGATGAGGAGGAAGAGGAGGAGGATGAGCCAGCAAATGCACCCGCATGAAAAGCTCAAAAGCTCATGTCTGATGCAATCAAGACTACTGCACCCTCCAAGTCCAAGCCAAAGGTGCCAGCACCCAAGAGGTCAACCAGAAACATATCAGCTGCTGAGAAGAACAAGGCCCCAGTGCCTGAGTCAAATGTTGATGAAGAGCCACCAGTGCTCAGAAAGTTGAAGCCAAAGATACCAGACCATGACAACGCACACCCAATTGCAGAGAACACGATGCTGAGGAAGGATAAAGGACTGTGTCAGTGGAGACAGTCAGATCCTTATGCTATAAGGAGAAGGACAACATGTGATTATCGCTTTCACACTCATGAACAACAGGACTTTTATGAGACAATTTTGCTTGATAAGATGCCCATAGTCAGTGACATGAAGTGGGTGGACTGGGAATACATCGACGAGAATGAGGATTATTTTCCCCATGTCCATGAGAGCTTCAGGATTGCAGGAGTTGACGAGTTTGTTGGACAAAAGTTGACCAAGTGGAATGACGAAATGGTCATGCAATTTTACTCTACTGCTCATTTCTATCCAGATGGCAGAATAGTGTGGATGACTGAGGGTATAAGGTACCAGTCAACCATCTCTGAGTGGGCAAGTCTTCTTGGTGCTCCCAAGGAAGAGGATGATGACATAGACATTTATGCTAAGCTCAAGATGGATCACAACTCCATGGCCAACATGTACACTGCAATTCCTCAGAAGGACCTTGAGACACATAAACTTGGATCAGTGAAGCATCTGCTCCCAGGATTAGCCACAACGAACACCATCTTGCGGTACACTCTGCTACCCAAGTCAGGAGATGACAAAATGATTCGTGGCCACTCCATCAATTTGCTGCATCTATTTGATACACCTCAGAAATTCAAGGTGATGAGCCTGATAGTAGAAACTATCAAGAGGACTGCAGCAGATCAGAAGAGATTGTGCGGATATGCTCCACATATTCAGCTATTGATCAATTCCAAGGTTGGAACCAGCACATTTCTTCTTGATCGAGAGCACCTGCCACTCCGTCCAGACTTTGAGGACAATGTTATAGTGATGGATCCTTCGCATCCCACTTCAGCACAAGCTCAAGAGGAAATCCGCAAAGCCAAAGAAGCAAAAGCAGCTCAGGAGGCATCAGCTCCCAATGCTCCAATTGCCAATCTCAAGACACCCAAGGACCAAATGACTTATCTGCTTGAATCCACTCTGAGGATTGAGCGAAGTTTGGCCAACCTCACCCAGACCCAGGCTAGCTTTGAGCGGATTATTGAGACAAAATTTCATGATTTGGATGTCAAAGTTACAGAGATTCAGACTTCAGTAGAACAGCTGTAGGGTGATGTTGATGCTGTCAAGCTAGCCAGATCAGATGACAGTGGAGATGACAGACCTACCACAGAGCATTTTCAGATAGTGCCTAGGGTAGCCAGGTCTGCTGCAGTGCCAGTTGTGGATCCGAGGACCATAGTATCTGCACCAGCCGCTACTGCCACAGTGCCACCACAGGTCTCCACTCCACCAGCCCAGCAAACGTCTGCAGAAGCCTTTGCGGATGCTCTCCTCTCCACACCGTCTATGCACACCGGAGCCGCCAGCAGAAGATCGCCTTCAGGAGCTTCGGAGGACCGTGCTTAGCGAGCCGATTAGTCCTATACTTATTTGAAATTTTTGGTACTTGTTGCCAAAGGGGGAGAATATGTATAGATCATATGCTTCGAGAGAGAGAGAGAGAGTCCTTGCTTTTGATTTGCTTCGAGTTCTTTTGCTACAATTTGTTTGATGCTACCTTGTTATGAGTGTGCTTGATACAGTACTTTGATATTTGCTTATGCTTGTAAGATACTATGCCTCATGTGGTGATCATACTATGCTTGTTATGATGATCTATGCTTATCTTTATCATTATCTTGTGATGATCAATTACTTATGTTGGTGATGTGTGCCTACTTTTCCACTCATATCATTTTGCGCGCTCCACCAAGATGTATGTGACATGGAAGAGTGACCCTTGAGCCTAATCGATTGTGCATTTGCATTCAAACGCAAATTTTTAATAATGCACAAATTTAGGGGGAGCTCTTTCTTATCACATACTTATCAAAGCGACGATGTATTTCATTCATTTAATCATTTGTCGAAGCTTTGATCTATATGTTGTCATCAATTACCAAAAGGGGGGAGATTGAAAGCACATTTGCTCCCTTGGTGGTTTCGGTAATTCATAACAACATATATCTCATTGAACTAATGTCCATTCAAGTTAAAGATTTTAGGATGTTCAATGATTGGCATGGCATGGACTAGAGATGTGGACCCCTCAAAATGCTAAGGACAAGGATTGGCAAAAGATCAAGACTCTACATTTTTGGTTTAGTGATCCAAGATCACATTGAGTCCATAGGAAAGCCAATACTATTAAAAGGGGATGAGGTGTTGCTTAATGGTCTTTTTGCTCAAGTGCTTAGTGACAGTATTCCTGAACCCTCAACCACTCTCTCAATTCCAAATATGTCCAAAACCAACATTCCAACTCGGCCCCACCGAAATTCTCTATCCGGCCCCACCGAGTTCATCTAGACTTAGCCACTGCCAAAACCCTAACAAATCGGATCCACCGAAATGGATCTCGGTCCCACCGAGATGGCCTTGCCAACTCTCTGTAATCGTTTGCATTTACTTCGGTCTCACCGAGTTATGCAAATCGGTCTCACTGAGATGGCTTGCCAAGTCTGTGTTGTCTTATTGCTTCACTTCGGTCCAACCGAGTTGATGCAATCGGTGCCACCGAGATGAGGTTTGCCCTAAGCCATTGCACTTCGGTCCATCCGAGTTGTTCGTATCGGTCCCACCGAGATTCCTAAAGTTCATATCTTTTACACAGTTTGGTGCTACCGAGATTATCGTTTTGGTGCCACCGAGTTGGGTCAAAAGTGTGTAATGGTTGGATTTTGTGTGGAGGCTATATATACCCCTCCACCACATCCTTCTCAGTAAGGAGAGCCATATCAGAACGTGCCTACACTTCCACCATACATTTTCTGAGAGAGAACCACCTACTCATGTGTTGAGATTAAGCTATTCCACTCCTACCATTTGAACCTTGATCTCTAGCCTTTCCCAAGTTGCTTTCCACTCAAATCCTTCTTCCACCATAGCCAAATCTGTGAGGAGTTGTTTGAGTGCTGGGAAGACTATCATTTGAAGCACAAGAGCAAGGATTTCATCAACAACACACCGTCTATTACCTTTTGGAGAGTGGTGTCTCCTAGATTGGTTAGGTGTCACTTGGGAGCCTCCAACATGATGTGGAGTTGAACCATGGAGTTTGTAAGGGCAAGGAGATTGCCTACTTCGTGAAGATCTACCCCGAGTGAGGCTAGTCCTTCGTGGACGTAAGCCATGGTGAAATAGGCAAGGTTGCTTCTTCGTGGACCCTTCGTGGGTGGAGCCCTCCGTGGACTCGCGCAGCCGTTACCCTTCGTGGGTTGAAGCCTCCATCAACGTGGACGTACGATAGCACCACCTATCGGAACCACGCCAAAAACCACCGTGTCTTCATTGCGTTTGAAATCTCCGATCCTCTCCTTTACTTACATATGCAATTGCTTTCTTTCCGCTGCTATACTCTTAGAATTGCATGTGTAGGGTGATGCTTGACATGTACTATTGCTAAAATCTGCCCACAACTAAAATTGGGAAAAGGTTAGGTTTTATTTGGTCAAGTAGTCTAATCACCCCCCTCTAGACATACTTTCGATCCTACAGTGGTTGCTTCGACGAGCTAACCAGCTATCCTCACCTGCGCAAAAGCGGGTCATTAGGGAGGTAAGGGCCGACATTGTTCTCGGCTTATCCTGGCCGAGTTGGCGGGCGAGCCACTCGTCCCGAATACTGTGTTTGAATGCGACGATTGCTTCGGCGTCCGAACAATCGAGAATTTGGTTCTTCTTAGTCAAGAACCGGTTCCAAAATTGCCGAGCTGACTCCCCGGGCTGTTGAATTACGTGGCTCAGGTCGTCGGCGTCCGGCGGCCGAACATAGGTGCCTTGAAAGTTAGCTCGGAATGCATCCTCGAGCTCTTCCCAGCTCCCGATGGAGTTTTCGGGTAGGCTATTTAGCCAATGCCTTGCTGGTCCTTTGAGTTTCAACGGTAAGTATTTAATGGCATGGAGATCATCTCTTCGGGCCATATGAATGTGGAGGAGAAAGTCTTCGATCCACACGGCTGGGTCAGTTGTCCCATCGTATGGTTCTATATTCATGGGTTTAAACCCTTCGGGGAACTGATGCTGCATCACCTCGTCAGTGAAGCACATTGGGTGTGCGGCGTCCCTGACCTGGGCCACGTCACGCCGGAGATCGGTTGTCATCCGGGCATGGTGCTGCTCCTGAGCTCTGTCGTTCCTGTCGTGCCAGGCTTGGTATCCGTCCCGTCCAGCGGGCACGTGTCCTATGGATCCATAGATGGATCTTGACTGGATTCCTTTGGCATTCAGGTCGCGGCGCAGATCATATTGGTCATCCGGTTGAACCGGGTCTTTGCCTGCTCGGCGAGGAGGCGCGGGTGGGTATTCGGTTTCTCCGGCCGCCCTATCCCGTCCTCGAGGGGGCGTGGGTGGGAGTTCGGTTTCCCCAGCCATCCTATCCCGTCCTCGAGGGGGGCGGTCGGGCTGGCTTGCATAAGTTCGTCTGGGGGGCATGGGCTCAAGGGCCTCATCCTCAAATTCTGGGAGCAGGCGCCGCCTTGGGTAACTCTTGTATTCACCCTGACATTGATCATCAAAGCCTTCTTCAGCAACTAAGACCATCGTCCATCTGTCGTTGAGCGTATCCTGTTCGGCTTTTAGCTGCTGTTGCTTCCTCTTCAAGCTTCGGGCAGTGGCGATGAGTTGCCGCTTGAATCTCTCTTGCTCCAGGGGGTCCTCTAGGACGATGAAGTCCTCAGGTCTGAGGCTATCCTCCTCTTCGGACAGAGGGAGGTAATTGCTGTCCTCGGAGTCCTCCGGGTCCTCAGGGCCGCCCTGGTCCTCGTGCCCTTCCGGGGCGTCATGGTGCTGTTCGGGGGTGTTGTTGCCGAGCTCCCCCATGTTATCCGGAGTGACGTTATCTCCGGTGTCGTTTGTGTCTGTGTTATTTTCCTTGCCCTTTCCTCGCCCTCTGGCTCGCTGTCGTCGGCGTTTGGGCAGTTCCTCGGCAGGGCCGTCGCTGTCCTTCATGGTCGTGTCGCCGTCCTTCTTGGGGGTGTCGACCATGTAAACGTCGTAGGTGGAGGTGGCGGTCCACTTTCCGGTGTTGGAGGTGGCAAGGGAGGGAGCCGTATAAGGCGGGACGTCGATATCCTCGTCCATGTCGTCAGCCTCCTCGGAGGCGTAGTCCAGCATGTCGGTTAAATCCTCGACAGTGGCTACCAGGTGGGTGGTGGGTGGGACGCAAAATTCCCTGCTGTTGGCCTCCTGTCCGACCTGATCCTGGTCTGAGGACGGGCCATCCGCGATACTCATCGTCTGGATCCGATCTAACATCTCGCATAAAAGCGAGAGGTCCACCAGACCCATCCTTGGGCGCACTTCGGAGTCGAACTCTGGTGTGCCGGCGTCGGAAGTGTACTCGGCCAAGGGTGGCCGTTGGTTTTCTGGCGCCAGAGTTGGATCCGAACTCAAGGCCAGATCCGAACTGGGGATCGGCCCGGAAACAGGGCCGAGGAGAGGATCCGAGGTTAAGGCCTCGGGGTTATTAGGCTCCTCAGGTAAAGCTGAGAACCTAGTAAGGACCAGGTCGCCCCGAGAATCGGCGACGTACTCTAGTTTGCCGAACCTGATTTCCTGCTCAGGGGCGAAGCTGTCGACCTGGTCAAGGTGACCGGTCGGATCGGCGTGCAGCACAATGCTGCCGAACGCGAAGAGCTATCTGGGGACGATGATGTCCCCGCTGAGGATGCCATCGCTGATGAGAAGGTGAGCCATTGATCCTTGGTGACCCACGGCGGAACTCTCAATGAAAGCACCAATGTCGGTACCAAAACCGGCAGATCTCGGGTAGGGGATCCGAACTGTGGGTCTAGGAATCAATGAGTAACAGGGAACGTAGAGACAGCGATTTACCCAGGTTCGGGCCCTCTCGAAGAGGTAAAACCCTACGTCCTGCTGGATTGTATTGATGTGATTGTATGAAGGTTACAGAGTTGATCTACCTCGAGATCGGATGGGTTAAACCCTAGATGGTTATGATGGCTCTGTCTCTCTACGGACTAAACCCTCTGGCTTATATAGACACCAGAGGGACCTAGGGTTACATGTGGTCGGTTGCCATCAGGGGATAAACATGCCGGTTACGCTGATTATTCCTTGGAGGAGACGCCAAGTCTTCGGAGGTTTCCTTCTGGTGCACGGGGTCGCCTACAATCCGGTCTCCTTGACGAGGCGAAGAGCGGCCCATTAGTCCGGCCTACTGGAGATAGGCCGGCAGCCCGAGTACCCCCTAGTCCGGGACACCCTCAGCGGCCGCCGCAAGGCCAAGCAGCCAAAAGAGAAGGCTGCACAAGGCCAAGATGATGGTGATGAGGACGAAGATGGGTCCGAGAACGAGTTCCAGAATGCAGGGGAAGCCATGTGTGTTGACGGAGGCGCATCTTTGCACTCCTCGCACCGCCAACTGAAGCAATGGATCCGCGAGGTGAATGTCACGGAGCCCATGATGGGAGCGCAGAAGCCACTCAAGTGGTCGCACACGACCATCGTCTTTGGCGCCAAGGATCACCCTAATCGCACCACTGCGGTCGGGTGTTTGCCATTGTTGGTTTCGCCAACAATTCGCAACCTCAAGGTGACGAAGATGTTGGTTGACGGTGGGGCCGGCTTGAACTTGATCACTCCCGACGTGATCAAGAGGCTGCAGATCCCCGACAAGGATCTTGAGGAGACCGGCACGTTCCAAGGGATCAGCCCAGGAAGGAACACGCCGAAGGGCCAGATCACGCTGCCGGTCACATTCGGCAGCGACCTCAACTACCGGATGGAGAAGATCGTCTTCGACGTTGTTAAGATGCCCCTGCCATACAATGGCATTCTGGTCCGTCCGGCGCTGGCCAAGTTCATGGCCGTGTCGCACTTCGCCTACAATGTCATCAAGATGCTAGGGCCGATGGGGGTCCTCACCATCAAGTCGAACCACAAGGACGCAATCATTTGCGCCGACAAGATCTACCGGGAGGCAATGGCAGCATCTGCCATCGAGGCACCTGCTCCTGCCGGCAAAGCTCCCGGGGGAGGAAAGAAGAAGAAGAAGTCCGGCAAGGCCCCTGATACGAACTCCAGGAAGCGCACTTTAGAGTGCAGCACGCCCGTTGAGGACATACCAGAGAGCTCTACCGGCAAGAGCAAGAAAGCCAAGGCCTTTGCGCCGGGGACTAAGCAAGTTTCCGCAAGGGAAGATGGGACGAGTGGCACTTTTTCTATAAGTGCCACTCTCAGTGACAAATAGGAAAGCGAGCTCGTTGCCTTCCTACGGGCGAATGTCGATGTGTTTGCGTGGTAAGCATCTGATATCCCCGGTGTTCCCAGGGAGGTAATTGAGCACCACCTTGCTGTCTACCCTCATGCGAGACCCGTCAAGCAGAAGGTCAGGAAGCAAGCCTTGGAGCGGCAAGAGTTCATTGCCGAGAAGATCAAGAAGTTGGAAGCAGCAGGTCTAGTCAGTGGAGTGCTACACCCTACGTGGTTACCCAATCCAGTTGAAGTGCGCAAGGCGAAAGGGAAGTGGAGGCTTTGTATAGACTTCACTGATATAAATAAAGCATGTCCGAAAGACCCTTTCCCTTTGCCGCGTATCGACCAAATTGTAGACTCCACTGCCGGCTGTGAGTTACTCTCTTTCCTTGACGCCTATTCTGGTTATCATCAGATCTTTATGGCCAAGGAAGATGAGGAGAAAAACGCATTCATCACTCCATGTGGCACATACTGCTTTTTGCGTATGCCTTTCGGATTGAAGAGTGCCGGGGCAACCTTTGCCAGAGCAGTCCAGATCGGTTTTGAGCCACAACTGCATTGAAATGTGGAAGCTTACATGGACGACATTGTGGTCAAAACTAGAGACAAGTCAACCCCATGGACTCATCTACTGTCGGGGGGATGGTCCCCGGGTAGGCCACGGAGCCCGGAGCCCCTTTTTCCGAACATCGGGGCAGGCCAAACCCCCCAATCCGGCTAGCCTCCGCACCGGCTCCCCGGCGCGAGCCGGCTCGGCATGGCAACCCGGCCCGGCCGGCTGGCCCATGCCGGCTGGCCAGGAGGGGCCAAACCCTCGCGACAGGGCAAGCGTGGCTACATCGCTCCCTCCTTTACGCCGGCCCCGGCGGGCGTGGCTACATCGCTCCCCCTTTTTTACGCCGGCCCCGATGGGCGGCGCAATCCTGTAGCCTGGCGGCGCCAGCCATCCCATGACGCGAGACAAGACGCGCCACAGTGCCCCGCACCCGGCGGGTGCGGCGCACCCGATGGACCCGGCGCACCCGGCAGACTCGGCGGACCCGACGACCCGGCGGACCCCTCCACCGGCTCCCAGTCGATGACGCCAGGGCCCCGCGCCCATGTAACCTTACCATTGTAACCCTGGGGGTCGGCCTATAAGACCCCCCAGGGAGCCTCCATGTAGGGGGGTCGGTTCGCTATCTCTCTTAGTCTTCGACACCCCACAGCAACACACACACACACTCTCAGGAGAGGGAGAATGGCGGTCCAGCCCCTTCTTCCTCCTCCGTTCGAACAACTCCAGGAGCAGCCTTGTAACCCTTGTGCATCCATATTCCATTCGGCAGGACTAGGGGTGTTACCTCTCCGGGGGGCCCCGAACCTGGGTACGTCCCGAGTCTTACACTTGCGCGTGCCAACCTCGCCTCCGGAACCCACCGGCGTCCTCCCGTAGCCCCACCTCTTTAGCCATCTTATGGCATCTGCCGTGAGAATACCACGACAGTTGGCGCCCACCGTGGGGCTGCTCGCGGCGCTGGCCGGAGTCAAGTTCCGGACGAGGTCCTTCACCAGCTCCGGCGAGCGCATCGAGCACGGTTTGGTCCGTGCGCCTCGCACGGCCAACCCGGCCGTCTGCGATGTCGCGCCCGGCGCGGACGCCGCCTGCCCCGCAGGCCGCCTCGTCGTCCCCTTCCGTGCGCTGCGCATCTTCATCGCGCTCGTCCCCGACGTGTTTCCCAGCGAGGTGCGCAACTTCACCGACTCGCCTGTCCGCGTTGGTTGCGCTGTCTCTGACGACGTCGCGGCTCTCTGCGCCCGCGCGGAGGTGCTGACCATCGGCACCAGCTCCGGCTCCCCGCGCAGCAAGGAGAAGGCCGCCGCGGCTGCCGCTGCCGCGGCTGCGGCCCCGCCACGCCGGGCTGACCCGCTCCGCGAGACGATCCGGAGTCTGCAAGCCCCCATCACGCTCGACGCCCACACGGCGGCCGCAGCGGCTCAGCTCAACGAGGACTGCCAGCATCTGCTGGTCGAGGCCACGGAGCTCGCGGCAGCGCGGCGCCGGCTGGAGTCCGCCCAGCGAGAGTACGACAGCGTCCACGGCTTCACGCCGGCCGTCGCCGAGCCCAGCCGGGTCGCGGAGGTGCGGATTTGTGGGGGCGCGATTGGCCGTGCGCTAGGCGCAGGCCGGCCCGTCTACGACACCCCCGTCAAAAACATGCGCGCGGCGCAGGCGGCCATGTCAGATCTCGAATTCCTGGATTGCGAGGAGCTGCTGCAGCAGCAGCAGCGCATCCGCGACCTCATCGCCGCGGCGAACGAGCAGCAGAAACACTTCGACCCAGCCCCGCCATCCGCCTCCGCCTCGGGAAAGACTGGGAACCCGGAGAGGGCCCTCCGGGACGCGCGGCAGACGTCCTCCCACGCCACTAGCGCGAGCCGCTCTGGCCGGCACCGGTCCGGTCGGAGCCGGCACAATCGCGCTACAACCGTTGGAGACGGCATTGCCGACGAGACGGCTGGCAACGGCAGGGTTCAGCCGCCGGAGCCCCCCGTGCGGCCGGCTCGGCGGCCCGAGCCGGCCCCGGAAGCCGCGGCACCCCGCGGCCCCGTGGCTGACCCGCTCGGTCCCCGCGAGCCCTACGACGAAAACGACGCCCGTCACCGCATTGACCGGCTGGCGCGCTCCACGCCCCTGGAGGAGGAGAGCTCTGTCGGCCCGGCGTGCTTTGGCCCCCGCATTCGCGAGGAGCCCTTCCCCAAAGGTTTCTCGTTGCCACACGACTCCCCCAAGTACAATGGCGCCACCAAGCCGGAGGACTGGCTGACCGACTACACCACGGCTGTCGGCATAGCCGGCGGCAACCGGCGCGTGGCCGTGCGGTACGTCCCCCTCATGCTGCTCGGCTCGGCCCGGACGTGGCTTAACAACCTCCGAGCCGGCAGCGTGAACTCCTGGCTGGATTTCGAAGACGCATTCATTCGCAACTTCACCAGCACCTACATGTGCGTCCAGAAGCCGGGCGAGCCCCTGCGCGACTTCCTCACACGGTGGACGGAACTGCGCAACTCCTGCGAGGGAGTCCACGAGGTCCAAGCCATCCAGTACTTCGTCGATGGATGCCAAGACGGCACTCTGGTCAAGCACCGGCTGGTGTGCGACGAGCCGGAGACCCTGGCGGAACTCATGGCCGTGGCGGACAAGTACGCTACGGCCGACTCCGCGATGAATGTGAAGATCACGATCGACGCAGACGGCAAGCTCCTCCCGGCCCAGCCGGCACCTCCCAAGCCGGCTGGCGACAACAACCAGCACCGGCAAGACAACAACAACAACAACAACAACAACGGCAAGCGCAGGAATGACCCGCAGGCGCCCCGATACGACAACCGGCAAGTCGCCGCGGTGGAAGGGGATCAGCCGGCCGAACAAGCCTCCAGCCAGCGCCCGCGCACTGGCAAGGCCGCCTGGCAGCCGAAGCTGTCCTTCGAGCAGATGCTCGACGCCCCCTGCAAAAACCATAGCGGCGCGAAGCCGTCGACACACACGCTCCGGCAGTGCAGTTTCACCCAGCGCCTGCTGAAGGGCAACCTTCCGCCCCCGCCGCCCGGAGCCGGCTCGCAGCAGCCGCCGCTCCCGCCGCCTCCACCGCCACCCGGCGCCCTCGCCGACAACCCTTTCCCGCGCCCGGACGCGTCCTACGTCGTCTTCACCAGCGAGGGGGATGACAAGCATGCCAAGTGCAAGCACGCGGCCGAGGTGAACGCCGTCGTCCCCCCGGTTCCCCAGTACATGCATTGGTCCGACCGACCGGTGAGCTGGACCCGGGAGGACCACCCGGCCGTCATGCCCACGCCGGGTGGCTACGCCCTTGTGCTCGACCCCACCCTCGTCTCCGAGAAGCGCACCTGCCATTTTTCGCGGGTGCCGATCGACGGCGGCAGCAGCATCAACATCCTGTATCGCGACACCATGACCAAGCTCGGCATCGAGGCGCGACAGCTAGAGCCGACCCGGACGGTGTTCCACGACATCGTGCCGGGTCTCTCCTGCTCTCCGATCGGCCGGATCTGGCTTGACGTCCTATTCGGCTCCAGCAGCCATTTCCGCCGCGAGCCGATCTGGTTCGAGGTGGTCGACCTGGCCAGCCCCTACCACGCGCTGCTGGGCCGGCCCGCGATGGCCAAGTTCATGGCGGTCCCCCACTACGCCTACCTGAAGTTGAAGATGCCGGGTCCCAAGGGCCTCATCACCATCGTCGGCGACTACAAGAAGTCCCTCGAGTGCGCCAAAGCCGGCTCCCAGCTGGCCGAGTCGTTGGTCATCGCCGAGGAGAGGCGCCAGCTCGACCGGATCGTGGCGATGGCTAACGCGCAGCCGGCCGTGCCGACTCCGCCCAAGCCGGCCGCCGACGAGGCCTCCTTCAAGCCGGCCAAAGACATGAAGAGGGTCCCGCTCAACCAGGTCGACCCCAGCTCCAGGAAGTACGTCGTCGTGGGCACCGGCCTCGACAGCAAATAGGAAGGCGAGCTCGTCGATTTCCTCCGTGAGAATCAGGATATCTTCGCATGGTCTCCCAAAGACATGCCGGGTATCCCGAGGGAATTCGCTGAGCACAAACTTCACGTCCGCAAGGACGCCAAGCCTGTCCGATAGCCGCTACGCCGCTTCTCCGAGGAGAAGCGAAGAACCATCGGTGAAGAAATCGCCCGGCTGCTCGCAGCCGGCTTCATCATGGAAGTTTTCCACCCGGAGTGGCTGGCCAACCCGGTCCTCGTCCTGGAGAAAAATGGCACCTGGCGCATGTGCATCGACTACACCAGCCTGAACAAGGCCTTCCCCAAAGACCCGTTCGCTCTGCCCCGGATCGACCAAGTCATCGACTCCACAGCCGGCTGCGAGCTCCTGTCCTTTCTGGATGCCTACTCCGGCTACCACCAGATCAAGCTGGACCCGGCCGACGCCCTCAAGACGTCCTTCATCACGCCCTTTGGGGCATATTGCTACATCACCATGTCGTTCGGCTTGAAGAATGCCGGCGCCACCTTCCAGCGCTGCATGCAGAAATGCCTGCTGCCCCAACTCGGCAGAAATGTGCACGTCTACATCGATGACATCGTGGTGAAGACCAAGCAGCACCTCACGCTCCTGGCCGACCTCAAAGAGACCTTCGCCAACCTGCGCCCGTTCCAGATCAAACTCAACCCGGAGAAATGCGTCTTCGGCGTGCCGGCTGGCTAGCTCCTTGGTTTCCTCGTCTCAGAGCGCGGCATTGAGGCCAACCCGGAGAAGATCAAGGCGATCGAGCGCATGCGCAAGCCGACCCGGCTGCGCGACGTCCAGAAGTTCACCGGCTGCTTGGCCTCTCTCAGCCGGTTCATCAGCCGGCTGGGGGAGAGGGCCCTGCCCCTGTATCAGCTGATGAAGAAGACGACGTCGTTCGAGTGGAGCGACCAGGCGGACGAAGCTTTCCACGACCTCAAACGCATGTTGTCCACCGCACCCGTCCTGGCCGCGCCGGCTGAGAAAGAGCCACTCCTGCTGTACGTCGCCGCCACCTCCCGGGCGGTCATCACGGTGCTGGTCGTCGAGCGCCCTGAGGAGGGCAAGGTGCAGCCGGTCCAGCGCCCAGTGTACTTCCTGAGCGAGGTGCTCTCCGCCTCCAAGCAGAACTACCCCCACTACCAGAAGATGTGCTACGGCATGTACTTCGCCGCCAAGAAGCTGAGGCAGTACTTCCAAGATCATGGGCTTCCGGGATGCCTCTGGCCGGGTGGCCAAGTGGGCCATCGAGCTAGCCGGCCACACGATCCTCTACGAGCCTCGCACCACCATCAAGTCCCAGGCGCTGGCCGACTTCCTCGTCGACTGGACCGAGACCCAGTACCTGCCGTCGGCTCCCGAGTTGACTCACTGGCGCATGCACTTCGACGGCTCCAAGATGCGCAACGGCTTGGGAGCCGGCATCGTGCTGTCCTCCCCCAAGAACGAGCGACTGCGGTACGTACTGCAGATCCATTTCGCCGCCTCCAACAACGTTGCCGAGTACGAAGCTCTCGTGCATGGTCTTTGGCTGGCCAGGGAGATCGGCATCCGGCGCATCCTCTGCTACGGCGACTCGGACCTGGTGGTGCAGCAAGTTTCCGGCGACTGGGACGCCAAAGACGCCAACATGGCTAGCTACCGCTTCCTGGTCCAGCAGCTGTCCGGCGGGTTCGATGGCTGCGAGTTCCTCCACGTCCCCCGCGCGGACAACGAAGCGGCCGACGCACTGGCTAAAGTGGCTCTACCCGGCAAGCAATCCCATCCGGCGTCTCCCTCGAGCACTTGCGGAAGTCGTCCATCAAGCCATCTCTCGAGTCGGAATCCATCTTCGTCCCGGACGACCCCGACGCGCCCCCGCCCAACCCTGGAGTTCCCAGCCCAAGCTCGGGGGCTACCAGCTCCGGCTCGAGGGCCGCCGCCTCCGGCTCGGGGACTGCCGGCCCAAGCTCTGGGACTGCCGTCTTCGGCTCGGGGACTGCCGTCTCCGGCTCGGGGGCTACCGCCTCCGGCTCGGGGACTGCCGGCCCAAGCCCGAGGGCTACCGGCTCCGGCTCAGGGGCTGCCGTCCCGAACCCCATCCCGGTGGCCGTCTTCACAGTGGTGACGGCTCCATCCTAGGCCCGGCCGATCCTCGCCTTCTTGGAAGACGGCGATCTTCCCAGCGACGAGACCGAAGCCCGGCAAGTGCAGCGTCGCGCGTCCGCCTACAGCATCATCAACCACGAACTCATCAAGCGCAGCACGACAGGCGTGTTCCAGCGCTGCGTCGAGCAGGACAAAAGGATCGAGATCCTCCTCGACATCCACCAGGGCGAGTGCGGCCATCACGCCGGCTCGAGGTCCCTGGTGCCCAAGGCCTTCCGTCATGGCTTCTACTGGCCCACAGCCCTGCAAGACGCCGAGCAGCTGGTCCTCAAGTGCGAGGGCTGCCAACGCTTCAGCAAGCGCAACCACCAGCCGGCCTCAGCCCTCCAAACCTCCCCATCTCGTGGCCCTTTGCCGTCTGGGGGCTCGACATGGTGGGGCCCTTCAAGACCGCCCGAGCCGGCAGGACGCATTTGCTAGTTGCCGTCGACAAGTTCACCAAGTGGATCGAGGCCAGACCGATCAAGAAGCTGGACGGGCCCATGGCCGTCCGGTTCATCAAAGATATCGCGGTTCGCTATGGCGTACCGCACAGCATCATCACGGACAACGGCACCAACTTCGCCAAGGGCGCGCTGGCCCACTACTGCTCCGCATCCGGCATCCGGCTCGACTTGGCCTCCGTCGCACATCCCCAGTCGAACGGCCAGGTCGAGCGGGCAAACGGCCTCATCCTAGCTGGCATCAAGCCGCGACTCGTCGAGCCGCTCGTCCGCTCACCCGGCAGCTGGCTCGATGAGCTGCCGGCCGTCCTCTGGAGTCTCCGGATGACACCCAACCGCTCCACCGGGTTCACCCCGTTCTTCCTCGTCTATGGAGCTGAAGCAATCATTCCAATCGACGTCGAGTTCGACTCGCCCCGGATGACCATGTACACAGAAGCCGAGGCAAAGGAGGCACGCGAAGACGGCGTCGACCTGCTCGAGGAGGCGCGCCTTCTGGCCCTCAGTCGGTCAGCCATCTACCAACAAGGCCTACGCCACTACCACAGCAAGAAGATCAAGCCCCTCGCGTTCCGCGAAGGCGACCTCGTACTCCGGCTCGTCCAACGGAGAGCCGGCCAGCACAAGCTGGCCTCTCCCTGGGAGGGCCCCTTCATCATCAGCAAAGCTCTCTGCGACCGGAACGCGTACTACCTCATCGACGCGCAGAAGCCGAACAAGCGCAAGAGAGATGCAGCCGGCGAGGAGTCCAGCCGGCCCTAGAACGCGGAGCTCCTCCGTCCATTTTACAATTGAACGCATGCACGTATGTATCGCCACCTTTTGAGTTTAATGAAAGCAGCAGGTCCCCCCGATTTCGATTCTCCCGCCGAGCCGGCCCAGCCGGCTCGGGGGCTTCCTTTTCTTTTTTACTAAGCTCTGTGTCTATGCACTTCCCCGTTTTCGCTTCTCCCACCGAGTCGGCGTAGCCGGCTCGGGGGCTCGGGGGCTAGCCGGCCAGACCGCGCCTCGCCATTTTCCCTTAGTCCATCTCGAAACGTACGAGCCGCCAAAGCCCTCTCTTCGCCAGCCACAGCCGGCTCCCGGCTATCCGGCCGGCAAGAGCCAAAGGCCGGAAGCATCGTTACGCAAGAACGGCTAAGGAAGACAGCCCGGCACGGCCAACCCGGCCCAACCCGCCTTTTTCTACTTATTTACCGCACGATCGGCTACGCGCCGGCCGGCTTCGCCACCCGCCGCCAGCCGGCCCAGTGGGTGTTTCGCTCGCGCTCAACGTCCAAAAAAACCTAAGTATTGTGCGTCCCTTCTCAAGGCCGAATCCCCGTCCTAGCCATAGTCCACCACCCGGCTGTCCGGCTAGTGGGAAGGAAGCCCGAAGAAAGTACAAACAAGAAAAGGCCCAAGGCCGAACAGCAAAAAGCGAAATTGCATCCAAAATTTATAAAGAACAAAGGCCCACGGCCGCAAGTTCATTACATGGAACTACACCCCAGTGGGTGGACCTGCTACCTAACTGAGTTTGAGTACAGGAAAGATAAAAAGGAAAAGAAGCCTAAGCAGCGCCCACGTCGGCTCCGGTCGGTGCCGGCTCGGCCGAGGTGGATGCGGCTGCCGGGTCGGGTCCGGGGCTCTCCGGCCTCTCGGTTGTGGCGGCGTCGTCCTGGCCGGCCTCCTCGTCGGCATAGGCCCCCGTCTCGGCCGAGCTACCGTCCGGATCATCGAGCAGCAGGCCGAAATCATTGGCGGGGAGCTCCCCGCCGTCCTCCGTCCACTCCAGGACGAAATCGTCGTGCGGGGCGAACGAGGCCAGGTAGCTGGCCCGCCCGGCGATCCGTTGCGCCCGCGCCGCCAAGTCGTCCTCAGCTCCGGCCCGCTGCGCCGCCAGCCGGTCGAGGTCCAGGCCCGGATGGCAAGACACGATGAAGCGCAGCACCGTCTCCGCGCCGGCCCGAGCCGCGGAGGCCCTCCATGCGCCGTGTCGCTCCACCCCGGCCTCCAGCCATCGCGCCAGCTGGGTGACCCTGTTCGGCACCACCGCACTCGGCCAGAGGCTGCTCGCCATGCCCACCACGGCCTCGAACAGGCGGTACATGTGCCCCTCCACGGCTCGAAGATGGGTCTCGCAAGCAAGGACGATCTCCGAGAGGCTCCAGGCGGCGTAAACGTCGATCTCCGCCCCTGTCGCGCGCAGGTCCGCCCGGTGGGTATACACAGCCGCATCGGCCGCCTCCTGCGTCTCCGGAAAGACCCCTGGCAAAGGAAGGAAACAAATCAGTCAAAGAAAGCGACTTGCCGGCTACGCCAGCCGAACCAAAGGAAAAATAGCACTTACGGGCGAAGGTCTCGTCGAGGTGCTGCGCCTCGCCCAGCATCCCTTTCTCTCGTAAGGCCGACGCGCGAGCCTGGGCCTCGTGATCCTTCTCGAGCTAGGCGATCCTCCTGCCGGCGTCCGCCAGCTTCTCGGCCGCCTTGCCGCGCTCCTCCGCCAGCCGGCCCAGTTCCGCCTGGTGGGCGTCCTCCGTCTTGGCCTTCTCGGCCACCAGCCAGTCCACCTCGGACTGGAGCCGGTCGCGGTCGCCGATGGCGCGATCGCGCTGCTCGCCGGTTTCGGCAAGCCGGCCTCGGAGGCCTGGCACCTCGGCCGCGTCGGCTGCGCGACAGGGTTCCCGGTCAGATGCCGGAAGCAAAGATTAGAAGAAAAAGACAAGGCTCTAAGATTCGACCCGGCTGCTTCACAGTCCGGCCCGAATCTCGGGGGCTACACCCAGTGGGTGCGCTGGCGCGCCCCCACTGAAGGCATGCACGACGTACCTTGGACCCGGCGCAGCTCCTCTTCTTTGGCGGCGAGCTGGGCCTTGGCCTCGCGGAACCGCTCCCGAAGCCGGTTGTACGCGCTGGCCTGCAGGTCGTACAGATGCTGCACGCAGACAGAAGATTAGAAGAATACAAAAGACAAGCTATAAGATTCGACCTGGCTGCTCCGTAGCCCGGCCCGAACCTCGGGGGCTACACCCAGTGGGTGCGCTGGAGCGCCCCCACTGATTCAACAACCAAGGCAAGCAGAGAAGAAAAAACTCACCGCAATCGGCTGCTCCGGCCTCCGCGCCGCCTCCTGCTCTTCCCGGACGAAGGCCTGCAGGCACTCGCTCCGACCACGAAGCTGCGAGCGCAAGGCATCCGCCGCGTCGTTCTCCCGGGTTCGCGGCCTGACCACAACCTCGCCGGAGCTCGCCCACGGCTGCTGGATCGCGGTCCCGGCGCCGGATCCGCTTCCACCCGGCCGCTCGGAGTTCGTGGCGACTTGGGGCGGCACGACCACTAGGGTACCGGCGTTCCCGGTCGCGGCCTCCGGGGCCGGCGTCGGCTGCGCCTGGCCGGACGGCGCAGAGTCCGCCTCGCACCCCCTTCCGTCGCCCTCGCCTCCTCCTGCCGGGTCGGCCCGGGGCGGTGTGTCCACGACGATGTTCTCATCGACGTCCGACTCGTCGTTGGCCGGCTTCGTCCGCCCTGCCAGCTCGAACGCTCCCTCCGGCTGCGGCTCGACGATCGTCACCGCCGGCGCCGAGCCCCTCTCCATCTCCGGCCAGACCGGCTCCGCGGTGGCCCTGGCCCGCTTCGCGGAGGCCCTCTGCCACGCCCGGGCCGAGGCCTCCGCCACCTCTTTCTCGGCCTCCGCCCGATCCCGCCAGGCATAATGGCACGCCGCGTCAAGATCTTGGCCGGACTGGCGGGCCTCGAGGTCCTCCTTCGCGGTCCGAGCCGGCTCGCGGTCGACGGCGCTGCTCCGGGTTTTCCTCCAGACGGCCTTGCCCGCCGCGGCCTCCGCTGCGGCCATCGCCAGGTCAACGGCGGACCTGTGCGCAGCAAGTTCATCACCACAAAGGCTTAAGCAAGAAACAAGCAAAAGATTAGAAAAAGACAAGGGACACTTACCCAATCACCTTCGGGACCTCCCGCCTCGGGCCCTCGGACGGGGCGAGCCGGCGTTTCTTCTTGACGACGGCCATCTCGCGCGCCGGCCCCGCAGCCGCCGGGCGCTTCGCAGTCGGCCTCGTCTCCACCACCTCCTTCCCATGCGGCCGGCTTCTGGACGGCGCCGCGCGGGCCGGCCCGGAGCCGGCCGTCTTCCGCAGCCGTCTTGGTGGGTCGACGCTGGCGTCCTCCCCAGCCGAAGGCACTGCACCGTGGGCACCGGTCAGGCCATCTTCGTCGTCGTCCGGCCAGTTGCGCAGAAGTGCTGAGGGCGGAGACTTACCCGCATTCCGCGATCCGCCGGCCGCGGCATCGGCCAGGCACGCTTCGACCGCCCCCTCCTCCGCCTCGGCGCCGGCCTCCTCCACGTCCGAGTCGGGCAGGTCGGCCAGCAGGATCTGGGGATTCGGCCCGTCGTGATTCCGCTGGCTAGCGAATAACTGCGGCCCGCCTGCGGCGTCAGGACACAAGAATAACGTCGAGGCGGCAAAAAATAAAGACCAGGGACTCACCGCCGGCGCCGGGTTCCCCCGGTGATAGGGCTCCTTCCCGAAGCTCCACCCCTCCTCCTTCAGCCCGGCCTTGGAAATGTAGTTCACCCATTGGGCGATCCTAGCCGGCGTCAGCTCCTTGGTCGACATCCAGGTCGGGTCGCGCCGACCGCTCATGTCGCAGATCCGGTGTGCCCGGCGCTGCAGCGGCAGCACCCGGCGGGCGATGAAGGCCGCGATGAGGTCGGCCGGCGTCAGCCCCTCGCGATCCGTCATTTCCCCGACCCGGCGGCAGATACTCAGGAGCT
Source organism: Elymus sibiricus (assembly GCA_039707655.1). NCBI lineage: Eukaryota > Viridiplantae > Streptophyta > Magnoliopsida > Poales > Poaceae > Elymus > Elymus sibiricus. The sequence continues at coordinate 228,240,042 of CM077664.1, read as the reverse complement.
CCTGCGATGGCTTCTTGGGGCAGTAGCCCTAGTTCGGCTTCTCGAGAGGCGGCGCGTCGACGAAAGGCAGAAGGTTGATGACGTCCACCACCGGGTCGGCGTTCCGGACGTAGAAGAACGCCGTCTGCCACTTCTTGGCCGAGTCCTCAAGCGACAGCTTGGGAAACGGCCCGTTCACTCGGCCGGAGACCACTGCTGCCCCGCAATCCGACATGGCGCCAACCGAGGCCCCCTGCTGCTTGAGGAAGAACATCTTCGCCCACAGCTCCACAGTCGGCAGCATGCCGAGATAACCCTCGCAGAGCGTGGCGAAGCCGGCGACCTACAGCACGGCGTTGGCGCCGAGATGATGCAGCTACAGCCCGAAGAAATCAAGGAAGACGCGGAAGAAGAGGCTCACGGGGAGGCCGAGTCCGTGCTCGAAGTGCGAGTAGAAGACGACGAACTCGCCCTCCCGCGGCTGCGGCACCCTCTCCGGTCCGGGCACGCGCGCGACCAGTGCCTCCGCCGGCGGCAGTCGCTTCATGCGGCGGAGGTACCGGATGTTTTCCTCGGTCGTAATCGAGCCCTCCCAAGAGCCCTTCGGCAGCGCCATTGGAGGGCTCTACGAGCGTGGTGATGCAGTAATGGAGAAGAGGAGGAAGAGGGAGCAGCGCGCTGCGCGCCTTGGGTCGCGGTGCGCAGCAGCAGGCGTGGGCAAGGCGCGCTCCGGCGGCAGCACTTCGCTCGAGCACGGCGGAGAAGAAGCAGGAGCAGAGGAGAAGCGAGGGGCCGGGGTGTGTGCGAAAGCGTTTCCGTCGCACTCTCCCCTCTCCTCATTTATAACCGCGAGAGATCGTGGGGGAGTGGGATCGTTTGCGCCCACGATCCCCACTCCCCCGCGTTCTGCGCGCACGTTCCCCATGCGCATTTACTACACGGGGAAGCGCAACCGCCAAGGGTCGCCGCAGTAAATCCCTCGCGCGCGGGCCGAGGGCGCATCGTGGCGGGCCCGGTCCGCAGTCGCGCGCATGGGCTGGCAGGCCTCGCCCGACGCGAGGCAGCACGTGACGGTCCGTCAAGCTGAGGCGGGCATGAATCGTCATGCAAAGCAAGAATCGTCTGACGGCCGTTTCCGTTTCCCGCCCAGGCCGGGGTGCCGCGACCCGGCTCCCGGAAGCCGGCCCCCAGTGGGTGTTCCCGGCGTCTGCTGCCGCGTTGCCGTCATGCGGCCGGGCAGAGCCGCTCGGCCGGACTCCCACGCTTCACCAACAAATCAACTCCACAGGGGGGTAAGCTGCGAAGGCCCCCCTGCCTGAAGCCGGCGAACCTTCACAGCTTCGGGGACTACTGTCGGGGGGATGGTCCTCGGGTAGGCCACGGAGCCCGGAGCCCCTTTTTCAGAACATCGGTGCAGGCCAAACCCCCCAATCCGGCTAGCCTGCGCGCCGGCTCCCTGGCGTGAGCCGGCTCGGCATGGCAACCCGGCCCGGCCGACTGGCCCATGCCGGCTGGCCACGTGGGGCCAAACCCTCGCGACAGGGCAAGCGTGGCTACATCGCTCCCTCCTTTACGCCAGCCCCAGCGGGCGTGGCTACAGCGCTCCCCCCCTTTTTACGCCGGCCCCGATGGGCGGCGCAGTCCTGTAGCCTGGCGGCGCCAGCCAACCCGTGACGCAAGACAAGACGCGCCACAGTGCCCCGCACCCGGCGGGTGCGGCACACCCGACGGACCCGGCGGACCCGGCGACCCGGCGGCCCCCACCACCGGCTCCCAGTTGATGACGCCAGGGCCCCGCGCCCATGTAACCTTACCATTGTAACCCTGGGGGTCGGCCTATAAGACCCCCCAGGGAGCCTCCATGCAGGGGGGTCGGTTCGCTATCTCTCTTAGTCTTCGACACCCCACAGCAACACACACACACACACACTCTTAGGAGAGGGAGAACGGCGGTCCAGCCCCTTCTTCCTCCTCCGTTCGAACAGCTCCAGGAGCAGCCTTGTAACCCTTGTGCATCCATATTCCATTCGGCAGGACTAGGGGTGTTACCTCTCCGGGGGGGCCCGAACCTGGGTACGTCCCGAGTCTTACACTTGCGCGTGCCAACCTCGCCTCCGGAACCCACCGGCGTCCTCCCGTAGCCCCACCTCTTTAGCCATCTTATGGCATCTGCCGTGAGAATACCACGACACCTATGTCACCTCAAGTGCCACGAGGACCTATGACACGAGCACGAGCAAGAGCCATCGAGAACGAGGTGACATCACTCCTCTCACAATTCCCCTTCGATGCACATGAGAATTGGATGCTACCTCAAGCGGGGATCCTATGCATACTCAGGTACCAAGGAGATCGTCATGGAGAAGCTAAGGAGCAAGGCCGAGCGGAGGAGAGAGACGGACACGAAGACGGAGAAGAAAAGGAGCAAGGCAGCAACAGCCCGGATGATCCGGACCCTGGTCCGGACGATCCGGCCGACACCCGGACGATCCGGACACAGGTCCGGATGATCCGGCTAAGGCGCCCGAAGACACCCATAGGTGAACCCAGCAAGCCGGATGATCCGGACCCCGACCCGGATCATCCGGACCAGCCCGGATATCCGGCCCTCCCGCGCGCGCTTTTGACCTGCCCGGATGTCCGGGCGACCGCCCGGATCATCCGGGCTCCCGAAGGCCGGATCCTTCGGACGGCCACCCGGATCATCCCCCCCCCCCGACTGTGTGTGTTTGCTTCGGGCCCGAGGCCCATGTACCTCCTCGCCCACTAGACTATAAATACCCCTTCCCCCTCTATGTTTTAGGGTTAGCAAAGTGTTGGCTCTTGAGATTAGAGCTTTGGTCATCCATACCTCTCCTCCGGAGATCAAGACCTCCTCGAGGAGAAGATCAACTCCGGATATCAAGACCTCGACTCCTCTCCGGATCGGGATGAACCAGCTACCGTGTATCCTTCCGTGTTGACTTTGTATCGTGATTCATCGTATGTGAATGTGGATCTAGTGTATGTGTGACTTGTGGTTGTGTCAATTGAGTGATTGTGTTCTTGTGTTCTTCGTGTTCTTGCCTTTTCCCCCTCCAATTGTGAAAAGATCGACGAATTAGGGTTTCACCCTACATCATCTTGGATCAGAGCCACGTTGATTCACAATTTGGAGTCCTTTCCCTCCATTTGCTACCCTCAATTTTGTTGTTTTTCCCCAATTCCGAAAATTCCCACGAAAATAGCCCCACCAATTTTTTTTGTGATTTGTGAGTTTGATGATGTTTTGTTGATTTTGATCCGTGGATTTCGTGGGTTGCAAGTGTATCTACCTTGCCATACCATCCCCACCTCGAATCCCCTCTGAAACTCCGTCAAATTCTCGGATTTTTTGGGATTTTTGGAGCCCTATCGAGCCCTCCCCGCGCGAAGTTGACCTGCCCGGATCATTCGGCCGGTCACTCGGATCCTCCGGACGGGGGCCCGGATTAGCCGGCCTCCACTGAACTTGCTGAATTTTTTTTCCAGCCACGTTTGGGCCACCGCCCCCGCTTCCCCTTCGTCTCCCCAAGCTCCACCATAGCTCCACCACCTTCACCACTACCCATAGACCACCACCACATCCCGACGCCACCATTTGACATTTGCCTTGAGATTTTGAGTTGTGGTTTCCCGTTTCCTAGTGTGTTTTGGCTATCTAGGCACGGTTCGACATCGACTTCACCGCCACTCATCATCGCCACGGACTCGACATCGACAATGGCCATCTCACCATCATGACAACAACACCGTACGCAAGGACGGTAACCTCGACGACAACTCGTTTCTCCCCTTGCCATTGCATTGCTAACCCAAAGGACCTCTTTTGCGTCGCTTTCCTATGAGACTAGCCATTTGAGTATTGCCGGGCAACGATAACTTGTGCACTCTAGTGTTACCATCATATCATCATATCATCTCTTGTGCCAAAATTTTGTTCCCGCATATACATCATTGCTACCATCGCGAGAGCATATCGCATAAGTGGCCAAAAGAAAAGAGCAAAAGAAAGAAAGCTTTTAAGCAAAGAGAAAAGAGCAACATCAAGCTTGTAAGCAATAGCCATAGCATCGCCACATTACATATCATATTTGATCATCTTGGATCATCGTGACAAGTTCACCGGGACTCATACATACAAAGCATATTTGAGATTGAAGTTGATCGTTTTGTCTCCATAGGTTGTGCACAAGTGTCGTATCCGCCTAGTAAGCAATCGTGCTAGCGTCTCTCTAGAGTTGTGCAACATGAGCATTTCCGGGTGTTCCACATTTGTGCTCATTCCTTGGTTGCACGACCTCACTTATTTTTCCGTGTGTGTGTTTTCCTGTAACTTTGCTATTGGTCTACTTGTTTCACTTGCGAATTTGCGAATCTTTCTCAACATTATTGATATCTTATTTACAATTGCAAATATTTTGTGCCACCATCCTAACCAAACTCCTCCAAAAGCTTTACTGTGTAGGTGTGAGAATTGACACGATCCAGTACCAATTGCACTATTTCCATAATACCATATCGAGTGATCATTGATCCATCTTCAACATTGGACAAGGTACATTGGTCTAGTTCATTCCCTTCTTCCACTAACACTTGTTTGAGAATCATGGATAGGTCGGGCACTACTTCGAATACTCTCTTTGATGAGCAAGACGATGCACCGAATGACTACGTCACCAAGGCACACCTCTTTGGCGTCCAACGAGCATTACATCAAGAAAGTGAAGCTTTGGGCGAACGCATCAAACAATTCGCCTCTGACTTTCGACAAACTCTTGACGACAAGCTATCATCTCAAATGGAAGAGTTCTGTGCCATGTTGGCAAACCACTCTTCTTCCACTTCGTCGAGTTCGAGATCAAGACGGCGCCACTCAAGACACGACTCTTCGGACACTTCTTCAGATGCAAGTCTTCCACGAGCACGCTCTCATCGCCCTCAAGTACATGAAGACCGGCAAGCGCTAAGAAACCCATTCCACAATGGTTTACAAGACCGTCTTCGAGAGCGCGAAAGACAAAACCGGCAAGCATGAGCTAACATGGAGCAAGATCAAGTTCCACTACGACAACGTCAAGTAAACCAAGACAACGACTCTCTACTACAAGAATGACAACTTCGTGAGGAGCAAGCACTTCAAGCTCAACGTGCCCTACGCGAAGCAAGTCGCAACGTCGCCGACCGCAACCGCTGTGTGCGAGAACAAGAAGAAGCCCCCCAACGCGAGCAACAAGAAGAAGCCGTAAGAAATGAGGAGTGCCAAGAGATGAGGAACCGTGCAAGAATTCCATGACCTCGCCGTCAAGTCAATCAAGATGAACACGATGGGCAAGAGCTAGAAGATCGTCCTCCAAGACAAGAGCGTCATCGCCATCGCCAACAAAACAATGAGGAGCACTATGGCAAGCTCAAGTTCACCATGCCTAAATTCTCCAGTGGAAATGATCCTGAAGAATATCTCTCGTGGGCATTGAAGGTTGACAAAATATTCCGTCTTCACAACTACGAAGAGGAAAAGAAGATCGCCATGGCATCTCTTGAGTTCCAAGACTATGTTCTCATTTGGTGGGAGCAAGTGATCCAACGGCACCAAGAGAAGGGCGAGCCACCTATCACCACTTGGACTCAAATGAAGGATGTCATGCGAGCTCGGTTTGTCCCTACACACTATAGCCGTGACCTCTTCAAGAAGCTACAACTCCTCAAGCAAGGCACCAAGTCCATTGAATAATATTATCAAGAAATGGAGATTGCAATGATACGAGCCAATGTCAAGGAAGATGATGAACAAACGATGGCGAGATTCTTGAATGGCCTCAACCATCCCATCAAGAAAATTGCGGATTTCCAACCGTACTCCAACCTCCTCGAGCTAGTGCACCAAGCAACCAAAGCGGAGCAACAAGTACAAGAGGACTACAAGTACTCCAAGTACTCTTCCAAGACCTACGGTTCATACACTCACGCTTCAACGACTTCTACAACTCCTTCCACGACTCGAGCTACACCAAGTACCGGCGACAAGTCAAGCTCCAAGCAACTTACGACCTCTTTGAGTCGTCATACAAGTACATCCAAGCAAAATTCTTCGTCATCAACAACTCCTACGGACGACACCAAGACGAGTGACATCAAGTGTTTCACTTGCAAGGGACGAGGCCACAAGTCATTTGAGTGCCCAACACGACGCACTATGATCCTCAACGCCGACGGCACCTATGATTCCATGAGTGAAGATGAAATGGATGCCCTCGAGCAAGTGGCCATGCACCGCCAAGTGAATGAAGATGAAGACAATCAAATCTTTTGCGATAATGATTCAAGCCCCGGTCTTGTTGTCTCCAAGGTCTTGACGCTACAACAACATCAAGATAAAGACCAACGTTGCCACATCTTCCATACCAAAGCGGGTATTCAAGGACGTTCCGTCAAGGTCATCATCGACGGCGGAAGTTGCCACAACTTGGCAAGTGAAGAGTTATGTTCCAAGCTACAATTGGTCAAGAAGAAGCACCCTCGCCCTTACAAGGTCCAATGGCTAAGCGACTCCGGCACCATTCAAGTGGAGCACACCGTTCAAGTCTCCTTCAAGATTGGAGCATATGAAGACACCTTAGAGTGTGATGTGCTTCCTATGTCTGTATGCCATCTACTCCTTAGAAGACCTTGGCAATTCGACCACGGCGTCATCCACAACGGATGAACCAATCACTATAGCTTCAAGATGAAGGGCAAGGAATTCATACTTCGACCAATGACGCCAAGTCAAGTCATCGCGGACAAGCTAGCATCTACCCATCGTGGAGAGACAAGTGAGCGAGTGAACCACCAAAAAGAGAGTGAGCGCCACAATCCAAAAATGAGTGACTCCACGATGAGCGACAAAAGAGATCTCGTTCTTTTAGCCACCAAAAGAGATTTGAGGGATGTGAGTGAGAGCCCATCAAGTGTTCTTCACTTTGTGCTTTTATGCAAAGGTGAAGTTGAGCGGACTAATACTTCACAACATGTTCCTCTAGTGTTGTCTCATCTCTTGCAGGAATACAAGGACGTGTTTCCCGATGAGCTACCTCCCGAACTTCCTCCTCTACGCGGAATCGAACACCGCATCGATCTCATCCCCGGTGCACACCTACCGAACAAGGCACCATACCGCGTAAACCCCGACGAGGCCAAAGAGATCCAAAGGCAAGTGCAACATCTCATGGAGAATGGGTATGTATGCGAGAGCTTAAGCCCATGTGCCGTTCCGGTAATTCTTGTGCCTAAGAAAGATGGTTCCTATCGCATGTGTTCCGATTGCCGTCCCATAAATGCTACACCGTTAGATATCGCCATCCCATTCCACGCCTAGATGACATGCTTGATGAACTTAGTGGAGCCACCATTTTCTCTAAAATTGACCTTAAAAGTGGCTATTATCAAATTCGCATGCAAGAAGGTGATGAATGGAAAATCGCTTTCAAAACCAAATTTGGCTTGTATGAATGGTTAGTCATGCCTATGGGTTTATCGCAAGCTCCAAGCACTTTTATGCGTGTGATGCATTATGTTCTTTGCAAATATATTGGAATTTGTGTTGTGATTTACTTTGATGACATCCTTGTGTTTAGTGAAACTCTTGAAGATCATATCAAACACCTTAGAGACGTATTGCAAGTTCTTAGAGACGAGAGACTTTATGCTAACATGGAAAAATGCACTTTTGGTGTTGATAAGCTTGTTTTCTTGGGCTTTGTTGTCTCATCTAAGGGTGTTCATGTTGATGAAACTAAAATTGAAGCTATTAAGAATTGGCCACAACCAACAAATTTGCTTCAAGTGCGTAGCTTCCTTGGTTTAGCCGGATTTTATAGATGCTTTGTGAAGGATTTTAGCACTATTGCATCACCATTGCACGCATTGAGTAAGAAGAATGCACCATTTATTTGGGGTCCATCCCAAGATGCCGTATTTCATGAGCTCAAGAACTTGCCTACACATGCTCCATTACTTGCATTACCCAACTTTGAGAAAACTTTAGAAGTGCATTGTGACGCTAGTGGTAATGGCATAGGTGGTGTGTTAATGCAAAAGAAGCGACCCATTGCATATTTTAGTGAAAAAATCTCTGGCGCACAACTTAACTACCCTATCTATGACAAAGAGTTATAAGATTTAGTGAGAGTCTTGCATGTGTGGGAGCATTATCTTCGTCCATGTGAATTTGTCATCCATACGGATCATGAAACGCTTAAGTACCTAAAGGGTCAAACTAAATTGAATAAGCGTCATGCTAAATGGAGTGAGTTCATTGAGTCATTTCCTTATGTTATCAAGTATATCAAAGGTAAGGAAAATGTTGTGGCGGACGCACTTTCCCGCAAGTGCATGTCGGTTACTCAACTTGAGTTGAATGTCATAGGATTTGAGCACATTAAAGACTTGTATGAGCATGATCCATCATTTTCCATTCCTTATGCTAAATGTTCACCGCATCAAACTTGGGAGCAATATTACTTGAAAGATGGTTATCTTATGAGAGCTAACAAACTTTGTATTCCCGAGTCTTCTCTTCGTTTGCTACTTTTGCAAGAAGCTCATGGTGGAGGACTCATGGGACATTTTGGACGTGACAAGACCTTCGCTATGCTCTCCAAGAACTAATTTTGGCCTAAAATGTTTTGAGACGTTTCACGCTACACCATCCGGTGTTCTACATGCCGCAAAACTAAGTCAAAAGCTCAATCTCATGGTCTATATATGCCACTTCCTATTCCATATCAACCATGGGAAGATATTAGTATGGATTTTGTGCTTGGTTTTCCTCGTACTCCAAATGGAAAAGACTTGGCATTTGTTGTTGTGGACCGTTTCTCTAAGATGGCACATTTCATTCCTTGTAACAAGAGCGATGATGCTTCACATGTTGCAAATCTCTTTTGTAGAGAAATCTTGAGATTACATGGAGTGCCCAAGACGATTGTATCAGACCGCGATGTCAAGTTCCTAAGCTACTTTTGGAAGACACTATGCGCCAAGCTTGGAATCAAGCTATTATTCTCTTCGGCTTATCATCCTCAAACCGACGGCCAAATGGAGGTCACGAACCGGACGCTATCCACACTCCTTCGCGTGTTGATCAAGAAGAACATAAGGGAGTGGGAGGAATGCTTACCCATCGCCGAGTACGCCTACAATCGAGCAAGACATTCAACTACCGGCAAGTCCCCCTTCGAGGTCGTCTACGGCTTCAACCCGTTGTCTCCATTGGACATCCTACCGCTACCACTCCAAGAGCGCATCGACATGGAAGCGAGTGCACGAGCTACATACCTCCAGAAGATGCATGAAGATACAAGGCGAGCAATCGAGCGCCAAGTACAACGACTCGCGACCAAGGTCAACATCAACAAGCACCCCATGGTGTTCAACCCTGGAGATCTTGTGTGGCTACACCTTCGCAAAGAACGCTTCCCTAATGAACGCAAGTCAAAGCTACTTCCTCGAGCCGATGGCCCTTTCAAGGTGCTAGCACGCTACAATGACAACGCCTACAAGATCGACATACCACGCGACAAGTAAAACATGAGCGACATCTTCAACGTCAAGGACTTATCTTCCTTCCATGGTGATGTGGATCTCGATCCGAGGACGGATCTTTCCCAAGGGAGGGGGGAGATGATGCGGAGCATCCTGAGGCCATCCCCATGGACTCACCTACGTCACCTCAAGTGCCACGAGGACCTATGACACAAGCACGAGCAAGAGCCATCGAGAACGAGGTGACATCACTCCTCTCGCAATTCCCCTTCGATGCACATGAGAATTGGATGCTACCTCAAGCGGGGATCCTATGCATACACAGGTACCAAGGAGATCATCATGGAGAAGCTAAGGAGCAAGGCCGAGCGGAGGAGAGAGACGGATGCGAAGACGGAGAAGAAAAGGAGCAAGGCAGCAGCAGCCCGGATGATCCGGACCCTGGTCCGAACGATCCGGCCGACGCCTGGACGATCCGGACCCAGGTCCGGATGATCCGGCTAAGGCGCCCGAAGACACCCGTAGGTGAACCCAGCAAGCCGGACGATCCGGACCCCGACCCGGATCATCCGGACCAGCCCGGATGTCCGGACGGCGGCCCGGATGTTCGGCCCTCCCACGCGCGCTTTTGACCTGCCCGGACGTCCGGGCGACCGCCCGGATCATCCGGGCTCCCGAAGGCCGGATCATTCGGACGGCCACCCGGATCATCCCCCCCCGACTGTGTGTGTTTGCTTCGGACCCGAGGCCCATGTACCTCATCACCCACTAGACTATAAATACCCCTCCCCCCTCTATGTTTTAGGGTTAGCAAAGTGTTGGCTCTTGAGATTAGAGCTTTGCTCATCCATACCTCTCCTCCAGAGATCAAGACCTCCTCGAGGAGAAGATCCACTCCGGATATCAAGACCTCGACTCCTCTCCAGATCGGGATGAACCAGCTACCGTGTATCCTTCCTAGTTGACTTTGTATCGTGATTCATCGTATGTGTATGTGGATCTAGTGTATGTGTGACTTGTGAATGTGTCAATTGAGTGATTGTGTTCTTGTGTTCTTTGTGTTCTTGCCTTTCCCCCCTCCAATTGTGAAAAGATCGACGAATTAGGGTTTCACCCTACATCACAGGATTTGGAAGAGACGTTCGCGAACTTGCGCAAGCTCAACTTGAAGCTCAACCCCGAGAAGTGTGTGTTCGGTGTTCCGTCCGGCAAGCTTCTTGGGTTCTTTGTATCTTAGAGAGGGGTTGAAGCCAACCCCAACAAGATCAAAGCAATTGAGCATATTGAAGCACCAAGACGCGTCAAGGACATCAGGCGTCTTGCCGGCTGTGTTGCCGCCCTCAGCAGGTTCATCTCCAAATCGGTAGAGCGCGCCTTGCCATTTTTCAAGATATTGAAAAAGGCAGGTCAAGTGAACTGGACTCCGGAAGCGAAGGCTGCGCTCCAAGATTTGAAGGAGTGCCTGTCCTCTCCGCCAGTCCTAGTTGCGCCTAGGCCGCAAGAAACATTGCTGCTATACTTAGCGGCAACAAATCAAGTGGTTAGTGCTGCACTTGTGCCCAAAAGAGAGGGAGATGAGGAGGAGGTAGCAGCCACAGAGCCACGACCCGACGAGCCGGAATCTTCTCCGGCAAGGTCAGGTGCCGACAAGCCAGAGATTGTGCAAGCTAGCAAGCCAGATCAGCAAATTGTGAAGAAGAAAATGGTGCATCGTCCAGTCTACTTTGTCAGTTCCCTCCTGCAAGGGGCTAGATCAAGGTACTCTGGTGTGCAGAAGTTGCTCTTTGGCCTTCTCATGGGCTCAAGGAAGCTGCACCATTATTTTCAAGCACACCCAGTCACCGTCGTCACTCGCTTTCCGTTGCAACGCATCTTGAGAAATCCAGAAGCAACCGACAGGATTGTGGAGTGGGCATTGGGGCTATCAAGTTTTGATTTGAAGTTTGAGAGTACCTCAACGATTCAGAGCAGAGCCTTGGCGGAATTCATTGCAGAATGGACTCCAACGCCAGACGAAGAAATTCCAGAGACCTCGCTCCCTGGCAAGGAAACTGTTGACGATTGGATCATGTACTTTGACGGTGCTTTCACGCTGAAAGGCGCTGGTGCCGGCGTGCTGCTTATAGCACCCACCGGGGAGCACCTCAAGTACGTTCTTCAAATGCACTTTCCCAGGGAGCAGGCCACCACCAACACTGCTAAGTACGAAGGATTGCTTGCTGGCCTGTGCATTGCAATCGACCTTGGTATACGGAAGCTAATTATCAGAGGCGACTCACAGTTAGTGGTGAGGCAGATCAACAAGGATTACCAGAGCCCTTTGATGGAGGCATACGTTGATGAAGTGAGGAAGTTGAAAGAGCACTTTGACAGTCTACAAGCAGAGCACGTTCCCTGTGCCTAGAATTGGATTGCCGACTGTCGGTACCAAAACCGGCAGATCTCGGGTAGGGGGTCCGAACTGTGGATCTTGGAGTCAATGAGTAACAGGGAACGTAGAGACATCGATTTACCCAGGTTCGGGCCCTCTCGAAGAGGTAAAGCCCTACGTCCTGCTAGATTGTATTGATGTGATTGTATGATGGTTACAGAGTTGACCTACCTCGAGATTGAATGGGCTAAACCCTAGGGGGGTATGATGATGATTCTGCCCCTCTACGGACTAAACCCTCTGGTTTATATAGACACCAGAGGGACCTAGGGTTACATATGGTCCGTTGCCATCAGGGGATAAACATGCCGGTTATGCTAAATATTTCTTGGAGGAGACGCCAAGTCTTCGAAGGTTTCCTTCTGGTGCACGGGGTCGCCCGCAATCCGGCCTTCCTTTGATGAGCAAAGAGCGGCCCACTAGTCCGGCCTACGAGAGATAGGCCGGCGGTCCGAGTACCCCCTAGTCCGGGACACCCTCAGTAGCCCCCGAACTAGCCTCCAATGCCGAGTTCGACAGTCTTCGTCAGCTCCATGCTCCAAGGGTCTTCGGCTTGGGGGGCGAGTTCCTTCCATCACCTGTGTTCGGTTTGACAATAGTTCGGCCATTCACAGTCCTTCGATTACGGGGGCCGCCGTTTCTTTATTCCGAATTAATGACGCCCCTCGATTTCTATGTGCCTGGGGAAGGCAAGTGGACCAATAGTTTTTTTTTACAGAAATGCCCTTCTTGGGGAAGAAAATTGCCTTTTAACAGGCTAGGGGGGCAACGGTTAATGCATCCCACCCCCTGTCATTCCTCCCCACACCCCCGAGAGGCCATAGCCAGCGAACAATGGCGAGCATCCCAGGTTCTTCCTCACGTCCTCACGGCCCCCTTCAAGGCGATTGGGCGAGTTGCTCTGTCTCCCGCATGCGATTGAGTAGTCTCGAGACGCAGGGGTATCTACCCGCTTCAGATCTCACGTCCACCCACCCTGGGTTGACATCTGCAAATGGCGAGGCCTTTGCAGAGAACTTCCCCGCCCCCCATGGGGAGGAAAGGGTGTGCTTCGTGCCCTTCCTCTTGCGGGGTTTAGGCTTCCCCATTCATCCCTTCCTGAGGGGACCGCTGGAGTTTTACGGGATCCAACTCCACCATCTTACCCCAGGATCCATTCTGCATATCTCGGGCTTCGTCGCCCTTTGTGAGATGTTCCTGGGCTGCGAGGCTCATTTCGAGTTAAGGAGGAAATATTTCTGCCTTGTCCCTCGTACCCGAGGAGGGATAATTTATGAGGTCGGCGGGGCTGAGGTATGGCGCATCGCCGGGACGGGATATCCTATAGGGACTCCCAAGAAGGATGCCGAGGAATGGACCTCGGAGTGGTTTTATATTGAAGACGTCCCCCTATTCGATCCAGCTCGGAGGGGGTTGCCCAAACACTCACTCGCTCCTCCGAAGAAGCGGTTCAACTGGCGCCCGAAGGGCTCTTCTCAAGAAGAAAGTGCCGAGGTGACGCACCTAGCCGCTCAAGTGAGGTGGCTGGCCCACAACGGGTTAACCGCCATTGACGTTATGGCAGCAGCCATTACTCGGTGCGTTCAACCTCTCCAACAAAGGGTGCACCCCCTATGGCGCTACAATGGGGTGAATGACTCAACCCGATACACTCGGAAAGGACCCACCGATCAGGCGGCAATGGCAGCCGTATTGGCTGATCTCTTCAAGGGGGAAGAACAAGAGTTTGTTCGGCTAAGGCCCAAGGACGGCTTTTCGAGCTATAAACCCATCGAAGCGGTGAGTTCTGTTGTACTTCATAGTTCGGGCGGTACCCAAATTTTTTCTTAATCAGATTTTTTATTCATCTGAACAGAGCTGGAGGCGCTGGATCGAGGCAGTGAGTTGCCCCGCTCCTCAACCAGAGAGTCATTCTCGCGAGGACGACCTGGGGTTTCACGACGATCCCGAAACGTCGATTGATTGCGAGGAGGGAGTTTTCTATCAGGAGGGTCTCGATGGCTCTAAAGTGGCCCTCCTGGCCGATCACCCCGGGGCACTTCCCTCCTCCGCTGTAAGTGACCGACGAGCCTCTTCTCGAAAAAGATGTTCAACTTCCGCAGCTCTGAATACACTGACTTCCACTCCCAAGGGCCGCCGCACAACGCGCCGGACATCCACGAGAGCGGCACCGGTGGCTCCAGTGGTGAGTGGCCACAAGGCGTCCAAACGTGCAGCGCCGACGGGAGTTACATCGTTCATGCCTCCCCTGAAGAGGTATCGTATCTGTCGTACTTTTAGTGTTTTCATCTTCGACAACCGCCGAGAATGTCATCAATGTCCTCGGCTGTGGCCCGCAGGCGATATGTAGAACCACCTTCACCCGAGGGCATTGGAGAGGTGCCGGGGGGTGACCCCAGGCCATGGTCCCCCACCATGGCCAGCGCTACTTCCGGGCTCCCAGCCGAGGACCAACATCTGGAGGATTCAGGGGGCGTCTCGGTCACCAACTCCGAGGTTGAAAGTGTGATGAATCACCGGCGGCGGAAGGCATCGCTATGGCATTCTGCGTTTTTCGATCAAGAGTTTAATGCTCTTAGTTCGGTAGATGCGTACCTCGGAGCTACCCGCACGGGACTCCAAGGGGTAGCTAAACTTATGTCTAATAGTCTGCAGGTATGTCATTGGTTTTAATAACCGATTGTCTAACCCAGTAGCCCCCGAGCCTTAATTTGGGCGGGACGGCCGAGTTAAGGGTCTGATGTTATAATGTCGGACTATGGTGCAGACTGTTCGGGAGCAGAACAAGAAGCTGACCAAAGACCTCGGGCTGGCACAAACACAGTTGAAATCTATGGAGGCCGAGTTGAATGAGGTCAAGAAATGGACCAGAGAGGCACACGGTAAGTGACAGACTTAAATGTGTGTCACAAAGAATTATATGGGACACTTTTGATAATGAAAGATTGGTCCATAGCAGCCGAGTCGATAAATCAGCTGCAGAAGGATCGGGACGCAGCCAGAGATGCTCAAAGGTACGCGGAGTCGCAACAAGAAGCTGGCTACCGCGTGCTAACCCGAAGTCATGAGGAAAGGGATAAGCTCAAGGCAGAAAATCAGCAACAGGTCCAAGAAATTAAGAGCTTGAAGGCTCAACTGGCGTTATCCCAGGGGGAGAACCAGAGACTGAAAGCTGGCATGTTCGGTGAGTGCAACCTAGTTTTTCAATACTTAGTCTATGTGTGAGTAGACAATAACATGAACCATGCTGCGTCTCTTTTTAGTTCTTCTGACCGGACGCCCCGAAGAGGAGGCCAGCACTTTCGGATGGGGCCAGCTGAAGGATCTATCCGCCATACATGAGCGGGCCCAAAAAGGCATGAAGAGCGTGTTTAAGGCATTGTGGCCTGGAGAGGTGGCTCCGGAAGGGATGGCCGAACTTGCTAACCGGTTCAAAGGAGCTCGGCGCCGCTTTGAGTTGTGGAAGATGTCATCTTGTCGAGAGGGGGCACGGGAAGCTTAGGCGATGATTAAGACCCGCTTCACCAAGCTTGAACCGGAGCAGTTGGCTAGGGTAGGGCCGGTAGGGCCAGATGGGCAGGAAGTGCCTGTTCATTTGGTATATGACCAGGTTATGCCCGCAGCTCGGTTGTCCCAAGCAGATTGTGCTCTGGAGACCATGATAGATGGTCTTGATCAAGAGTAATGTTTTGATTCTATGTATTATGTACTTTACATCAAATATTATCCAGACCGTGCTTGAAATGTCGTCTTAACCGGCCATCGGCTTCTGCCCCCTCGGCCAGGGGCCGAGGAGTGTTTCCTATTATGTGATCCGAGAACATCGGGAAAACATTTCGGAGAACTAGGCAATTCGGCCATTTGGTGCAAACAGACAAAACACACTCGGGGAGTTATGTTATATTACTGTTTAACGTAAGAAACATCTTCCGACGAAAATAGTTCCTCTATGGGTTCCTTTCTTCGGGTTGCCGTGTTGACCATGGACGTATAACCAAGTACCCGAAATAGACGGGTAATGGTTACTTCGGGAAAAATAACTCCGGATTCTGGTAATAGCTACCGATTATTTTCACTTCCCTCGTGGCCGTCCAATTATATTCTTAAGAATGCTAGCTTTTGGCTTCACCCGTCTGAGGTACGCACCCGGGTAATCCGGACGTAACAATCGCAGAGGTGCTCCCTTTACTCCCTAGCCGAACAGTCGGGAATGTAGGGAGTAAGCATAGGAGCGAGGCAACCCAGCTTGGCCAAATCTTAAGTCAAATTGATGCATATGATGGCTTTAGAACGATACTGGAAGGTTGCAAACGTGGTAAAACCGATGGTTGCACAAATGATATATGACCGGCTTCATAAAAGAAGCCCCCAGGTAAAAATGTGTGGTACATTCGAAGATGTGTGTCGGAAAAAACTTAACGTAGTTTGGCTGAACCGAACACGACCTGGGAAAGACTAGACATGTAAGAAAGACAAAATACAGATCCGAAAAGGATGAACCGAAGAGGGTGATGATGCTGGTTTAACCGTAGAAGCGTCGAAGCCGGGCCACGTTCCATGGGTTTGGTTCGAGGCGGTTGTCCTTTGGGTCGCGGAGATGATATGCTCCACCTACGAGTACCTGATCAATTACGAAGAGCCCCTCCCACTTGGGCGACAACTTATGCTTCTGTTTCTCCGGGAGGCGTAGGACGAGGTCGCCCACATTATAGGCCTTTGCCCGTACTTCCCTGCTTTGATAGCGTCTGGCCTGCTGCTGATAAAAGGCAGAACGAGCCCGAGCTATGTCGCGCTCGCCTTCCAAGGCGTCCAGGTCATCTTGCCGATCCATCTCGGCCTCCCTTTCTTCATACATACGTACTCGAGGTGCGTCGTGAATGAGATCGCTGGGGAGAACAGCTTCTGCCCCATATACCATAAAGAACGGTGTGTAGCCTGTGGATCGATTGGGAGTGGTGCGCAGGCCCCACAATACGGAGTCGAGCTCCTCAACCCAGTGGCAGTCGGATTCTTTTAAAGATCGGACCAAACATGGCTTAATGCCGCTCAAAATTAGTCCATTAGCTCGCTCGACTTGTCCATTGGACTGTGGGTGGTATACCGAGGCATAGTCAAGCTTAATGCCCAAATTAGTGCACCAGTCTTTTACTTCCTGGGCGGTAAAATTTGATCCATTGTCCATTATTATGCTATGGGGGACACCGTAACGGTGAACCACGCCGGATATAAAATCGATGACCGACTTGGACTTGGCTGAGGTTACTGGTTTTGCCTCTATCCATTTAGTGAATTTGTCTACCATGATGAGTAGATATTTCTTCTTCTTGGTCCCCCTTTTAAGTGGTCCGACCATGTCCAGCCCCCAGACCGCGAAAGGCCAAGTAATCGGTATCGTCCGAAGAGCCGTAGGGGGCATGTGACTTTGATTTGCGAAGAGCTGGCATCCAACGCAATGTTGGACCAATGTTTGGGCATCTGCGCGGGCGGTGGGCCAGAAGAACCCAGCCCGGAAAGCCTTGCTGACCAGGGCCCGAGCTGTCGCGTGGTGGCCGCCCATGCCAGCGTGAATTCCGGCCAAGAGCTGTCTGCCCTCCTCTTCGGATATACATCTTTGGAGGACGCCGGTAGTGCTTTTCTTGTATAGTTCACCCTCGTGGACCTTGTAGGATTTAGATTGCCGGATTATGCGCCTTGCCTCAGTCTGGTCATCGGGTAGCTCTTGGCGGAGAAGATAAGCGAGAAAGGGCTCAGTCCATGGCGCGATTATTGCCATGACTTCGTGGGCCGAAGACGTTTCTTCGATGACTGAGCCCCCGATAATTCCTTTGTCTGGTTCGACGGTTGGAGGGACGAGTTCTCCCAAGGCCTTGGTTTCCGCGTCGTTGCCATCCTCCTGCCACGCTATGGACGGCTTGGAGAGCCGCTCCAAAAAGGTGTTCTCAGGGACTCGATCGCGTTTAGCGCCCATCCTCCTGCCACGCTACGGACGGCTTGAAGAGCCGCTCCAAAAAGGTGTTCTCAGGGCCTTGTTTAGGTCTTTGAAATCGACACACAACCACCAGGATTTATCTTTCTTAGGTACCATGACCAGATTAGCCAACCACTCCGGATGTTTGATATCTCGGATGAATCCGGCCTCGAGCAATTTCGCCAATTCTTCGCCCATCGCTTGACGCTTGGGTTCAGAAAATCGGCGTAGAGTCTGTTTGACTGGCTTGAAGCCTTTAATTATGTTCAGGCTATGCTCGGCTAAGTTTCATGGGATTCCTGGCATGTCCGAGGGAGGCCAGGCGAAGATGTCCCAATTTTCGCGCAGAAATTTGCGCAGTTCCTCGTCGACTGCGGGGTCCAGCTGGGCTCCAATGGATGCCGTCTTGTTGGGATCTATTGGATGCACTTGGAATTTGATGATTTCGTCTGCTGGTTTGAAAGATGTAGATTTGGGCCTCTTGTCGAGGATTACATCGTCCTTGTTCACCGTTGAATGGAGCGTGGTTAATTCTTCGGCTGCGAGGGATTCGGATAATGCTTCGAGGGCGAGCGACGTTGTTTTGTTCTCGGCCCGAAGAGCTCTCTCTGGATCACTTGTGACTGTGATCACGCCGTTTGGCCCTGGCAGCTTAAGCTTCATATATCCATAATGTGGGATAGCATTGAATCGGGCGAATGCGTCACGCCCCAACAAGGCGTGGTAGCCACTGCGGAAGGGCACGACATGGAAGATCAACTCCTCTGATTGATAGTTTTCGGGAGTACCGAAGACTACATCGAGGATGACTCGGCCACTGCAATGTGCCTCCTTTCCGGGGATGATTCCACGAAAGGTGGTGTCACTTTGTTCGATACGAGACCTATCGAACTGCATTTTGTCCAAGGTATCCTCATAAATGAGGTTTAATCCGCTGCCGCCGTCCATTAACACCTTCTGGAGTCGAAATCCGTCCACTATGGGATTTAAGACAAGGGCGGCGGTAGCTCGGGTAGGGCAAGACCTCGGCTGATCTTCTTCACTGAAAGTGATAGGTGTGTCAGCCCATGAGTCGATCTCTGCTACCTGGTGGACTTGTCCGAGCTCTCGAAGGGCTCTCTTCCTCTGATTCTTTGAGGAATACGTCTCGTAGATTGTTAGGATTTCAGTGTCATCGTCCAAGAGCATTGAGGAGTATTTATCCGAGTATGAGCCTTCGAGGATGGCTTCTCCGCTCTTGGCCACTTGCCTGACCACCCAGCAAGCTCGAAGGCTGTGAGTTGGGTTTGTGTTGAGCAGGACAGAGTGTATAGGGCACGGTTTGTCCAGTAGTTCGTCAAGGACCGTTCTGGATCCCGTCAGGAGTTTCTTTCTTTTTCCGGACGGCTCATGCTGAACAGGCCGGTGAGGGTGTTCGCGTTTTGCCCGAGCTCGTCTTGATTCCTTGGCGAGGGTTGACTCCATTTGTTCTTGCTGGGCCTGCCAAACATCCTCCATGGCGCAATATTTGAACACCATGTCCGATAGCTCGGAAAAGTTTTGAATGTGACGGCGGGCGAGGGCGTTTAAGTTGCCTTCGTCTCGGCAGTTATGTCAGAAAGCCGCCAGGATTTCCGTGTCACAACAGTTTGCTATTTTGTTTTTGACGAGAAGGAATTTAGTCCAGAATTGCCGAACTGTCTCTCCGGGCTATTGTTTGATATACATTAAATCCCATATGTCAAGCTGTCCTGAATTAGTCGGACAGTACTCGATATGGGGGGTGGGTGGGATAAAAAAATTGATCCCAACAGGATGTGAGTCCGGGGCCTCGGCGGCTTTGTCCTGGACCGATATGGAGTCCGGCGTGCCGGGCTCTGGATTTGAATTTTTAGCCAAGTGCGGTTGTGTAGACTCGAGGTCGTACACCGAGTTAGACCTCGGCTCAGATCTCCCTCCAGAGCGGAGATCGGCTTCCGAACTAGGGGCTGAGCTAGAGGATGGAGTGTGGTGGTCTGGAAGGTGTACCCGATCCGCTCTTGGCTCCGACGGGAGGAGGGGTGAGCCCTCGGCCAAGTCTTTGATAGTGGTGACTAAGTGAATGGCCGGAGGGACGTAAATCTCCCTATCATCAGCTTTAAGTCCGATTTGGTCGTAGACCGAGGGTTGGCCGTCGGTGATTCCCATGGCCTGGATCCAATCTAGTATCCCGTTTAATAGCGAGATATACGTTGGATCCATGTTCTGGCAGTTCTCGGGGTTAACCTGCAGTATTGCCGCGCTGGGAGCGCTCGAAGTTGCTCCGTTGTTATGCTCGGCCAAGGTTAATCTTGGTCCGTCGCGCGTAGAGATTAGGTCCGAGCTCGAGGACGGATCCGCGGCGGCGGCCGACCCGATAGCGGGGCTGGCCGTACCCGAAGTTAAGGCTTCAGGGTTTGCGGGTCCCTCGGGCGAAGCCGAGAACCCTGTGAGAATGAGGTCTCCCCGGGAGTCGGCGGCGAACTCTAGGATTCCAAACCTGATCTCCTGATCGAGGGTAAAGTAATCAACCCGGTCGAGTCGACTGGTTGAGCTGGCCAGGAGTGAAAACGTCCCCGCAGCTGATGCGGTTGTTGATGACTAGGCGAGCCATTGATCCTGGATGATCCTACAGCGGAGCTCTCAATGAAAGCACCAATGTCGGTACCAAAACTGGCAGATCTCGGGTAGGGGGTCCGAACTGTGGATCTTGGAGTCAATGAGTAACAGGGAACGTAGAGACAGCGATTTACCCAGGTTCGGGCCCTCTCGAAGAGGTAAAACCCTACGCCCTACTAGATTGTATTGATGTGATTGTATGATGGTTACAAAGTTGATCTACCTCGAGATCGAATGGGCTAAACCCTAGGGGGGTATGATGATGATTCTGCCCCTCTACGGACTAAACCCTCTGGTTTATATAGACACCAGAGGGACCTAGGGTTACATATGGTCGGTTGCCATCAGGGGATAAACATGCCGGTTATGCTAAATATTTCTTGGAGGAGACGCCAAGTCTTCGGAGGTTTCCTTCTGGTGCACGGGGTCGCCAGCAATCCGGCCTTCCTTTGATGAGCAAAGAGCGGCCCACTAGTCTGGCCTACGAGAGATAGGCCGGCGGTCCGAGTACCCCCTAGTCCGGGACACCCTCACCGACGACCTGTCAAAGCTTGATGCTCAAAAGATGCCTGTGGAACCAGGAACTTTTGTGCTCCATCTGACTCAGCCATCTGTTACACCATCAAGGTTGGCGAAGAAGAGAAAGCTAGATGTTGGTGGTTACTTTCTGGCAGAGCTGCCGACAGCCGCCAAGAAAGTGGAGACCGCTGACAAGATACCCTTGGCCGGTGAGCCGCAGCTTCCGGCAAGCCAGATCCTTGCCGTCGAAGCAAGCACTCCCGCAGAGGAAGAAGTAACTTTAGTCCTTGTCATCGAGCCACAAGCTCCGGCATGGGCGCAACCAATTGTCTAGTTCCTTCAGACAGGAGATCTTCCCGATGAGCAATAGGACGTAGAAAGAGTAGCCCATCAATCAAGGATGTACAAGTTTATTGACAACATTTTGTACAAGAGAAGACCAAATGGAGTGAAATTGAAGTGCATCTGCCGAGAAGATGGACACAGGCTGTTGGAAGAGATGCATGAAGGGATGTGTGGCTCTCACATTGGGTCACGCGCGCTTGTCGGCAAGGCGTTCCGTCAAGGATTCTACTGGCCGACAGCCCTTCAAGACGCCTTGGCGGTGGTCATCAGATGCGAAGCATGCCAGTTCCACTCCAAGGACATACACCGGCCAGCTCAAGCCCTCCAAACCATCCCTCTCTCCTGGCCTTTCTCGGTCTGGGGGCTCAACATCGTCAGCCCCTTCCCTCGTGCTACCGGGGGCTTTGAATTCTTGTACATTGCAATCGACAAGTTTACAAAGTGGCCTGAGGTAGAGCCAATGAGGAAGGTGACGGCACAGTCACCCATCAAGTTCCTCAAAGGATTGGTTGCTCGTTTTGGTGTCCCCAACAGGATCATCACCGACAACGGCACCCAATTCATGAGCCGTGCCTTCACAGCATATTGCCAAGAACTTGGAAATAAGATTTGCTATGCATCTGCTGCTCACCCAAGGAGCAATGGACAAGTAGAGAGGGCAAATGCAGAAGTGTTGCGTGGTCTCAAGACCAGAACTTTCGACAGGCTGCACAAGTGTGGAAGGCACTGGGTGGAAGAGTTGCCGGCGGTTCTTTGGTCGATCAGAACAACACCAAGTCGAGCCACTGGCCAGA
This sequence comes from Elymus sibiricus, assembly GCA_039707655.1. NCBI lineage: Eukaryota > Viridiplantae > Streptophyta > Magnoliopsida > Poales > Poaceae > Elymus > Elymus sibiricus. The sequence goes on along the minus strand of CM077664.1, from coordinate 228,217,847 downwards.
CACCCTTCTCCCTTGTTTATGGTGTATAAGCGGTGCTCCCCACATAACTCAGATACGGATCACCTCGAGTCTTGGCCTTCGATGAGGAAGATCAAGATGAGCTGCGGCAAGATGATGCCACGCTCCTTGAGGAAGATCATTTTGGGGCCGCTGTCCGTGCTGCACGGTAGCAGCAAGCTTTGCACCGCTACCATAGCCGTAGAGTGAACGCCAGGACCCTTGAGGAAGGTGACCTTATTCTTCGTCAGATTCAATCCACGAAGGGTCAAAACAAGTTGACGCCAAAGTGGGAAGGCCCTTACCGGGTGGTACGAGTCACTAGGCCCGGCGTAGTCCGCCTAGAGACCGAAGATGGCACTTCGGTGCTCAACTCATGGAATATTGAGCATCTTCGCAAGTTTTACCCGTAAGGCGCGGTTGCCGGGCTGCCCGGCAACCTCTTTTGTACAAGTTTGCCGGAAAGGCATGTAAACCTTTGTACAGAGCCGGGCGCAGATCCCGTGCACATAAATAAAGCTAAGTGTTTCACAACTCTTTGTCAAAGTACATATTTGTTTATGTGTTGAAGGCAGCCTTGTGTTACATTTTTCCCTTGCATAGGATGATTAACGAACCGTCAAGGTTCCAGCCTCCTCTTTTCTCTTCTTTCTTTTTCTCAAAGGACAGAAGGGTTCCTCGCGTACAAGTTTCCCGGGGGGAGTGATGGTATGGATACCGAATGACGTTCAAGATATCGTCCTATGGCAAGAAGTACAGCAAAGAAAAAGCTAAGTTGAGAAACTTTGAAATAAATTCTTTGTTGTAGTTGCAACTTCTCCTTGAACGATTTTGGCCTTTATATGAGAAACTTGCACGCTAAGGAACCTTGTCGTGATTAGCTACGCTCTTACTTTGTTTCGAGTCCGCTCCACAACTTAAGTGGTTACGGTGTGATCGTCAAGTGTATCCTTGCCGGCAGCGGCACTTCCGGCAAGCTGCTAAGGGCCCGTTCCTCAAGCGCTCGCGGCAAAAGTGCGCGCACCGGCAAGTTTCCGGCAAGCGTAGGGTACAAGAATCACGCAAAGACAGAATAAAACAAGGGAATAGCATGCATACATCCATCCAAAACACAAGTTATATTACATCCAAGCGCAGTGCAGATCTAATTTAGGATAAATCTGTCTTTTACATGATCGTGCGCGCGACAAGGTATGGCTACAAGATTAGTGGGTAACTCCACCCTCTGTCCTGGGGATCTGGCCAACTCTATCGGCGATAGGCGTGACGAGCTCTTCGGCGGTCTTGGTGTCGGCTCCCCTCGGCAGACTGGCGAAAACCTTGGAGAGATCAATGCCTGGGTTCCGGTACACCACTTTGACGAGTACCTTGAAGAGGACGTCCCGGGAAAGCTTGCGTGATTCGCTGGCAAGGTATGCAGCTCGAGCCCCGTGGTGCTTCTTCAGCGCCTCGATCAAGCTGTCAAAGAAGATAGTGAGCCTAGCGCTGGCGGTGTCCCCTTCGGCGGTGGAGTAGTGGTACTCTGGCAAGCCCATGGTGGACAGACGTGTAGAAATCTCCTCCGCGGCAACCACAAGGCGGTCGGTCCAAAGCTTGTAGGCACCCTTGAGCTCATTGAAAGTCCTGGCAGTGCTCGCAACCAAGGCCTTCTCGTCTTGGAGATCCTTCGTCAAGATCTTCTCACGCTTCCTGGCTTCATCAAGAGACTTCTCCAGGGCGGTCAGCTTCATTTTGTTATCCTCGATGGTACCGTTGGCCTTGGTGAGCTCTTGGCTCTTGGCGGACATTGAAGTTTGCAGCTCTGCCAAGGTGTAAGTTGCCTTCTCTGCCTCTGCTTTGAGCGTCAAGATCTCCTTGCTGTTGGCGGCGATAGTTGCCTCAAACGCTCGCACCTTGCCTTCCAGCTCGGTCTTGGCGACCTCTGCGGCTTCGACAGCATCGATGGCCTCCTTGATCCTTTTAGCATGCTCTGTAGCCTAAGCATCGATGGCCTCTTTGTGCTTGCACTCCAGCTCCCGAGTTTGCTGTTAGACGAGGGCTTGGATCTCATCGCCCTTGCCGCGAAGCGTGGCGGCAAGCTCTGCTTCCCGAATGGCAAGCTCTTCTTCATAGGCGTCAAGGCCAACCCTGCGCTCATTCAGCCCTGCTTCCGTTGCAGCTACCTTCTGCACAGCCTCCTCGTACGCCTTGTCAGCCTCGGCCTTTTCCAAGACAAATTCCTCCTTGGCCTTGGCGAGCTGGGTGTACTGCTCTTGGAGGTCTTGGAGGCATTCTGCATACCAGATCTGTGTTTCCTCCACCCGCTTCTTGAATTCCTCCTTTGCCTTGTCAAGGACGGCGGCTCTTGAATCTAGCCTTTCGGTGCGGTTGAGGTGGCATGCTTGAAGCTTCTGGAATTTCACACTCATAGCCTTGAGGAGCTGCCGTTCTTTGGTCTTGCTGTTGTTGGTGTGAGGTTCGTCGACGACCTCGAGCCCAGCAACGGCAATGATCTCGTTGTCCAAGGCTTCTCCTTCCACGGGCGCCCCGATGCTTGACATCCCAGGAAGGCTGACGAACAAGTCATCGCCAACCTTCAGATACTTGCTCGAGAAGGGCTCTTCGGGTGTCGAAGGGTGGTCGTCCGTGGCCGCCTTGCCGGTCAGGATCGCCCTCATGGCCGAGTCAGCGCTTGGCGCTCCTGGGACAGAGATGTCTCCAGTGGCCTCGGCACTATTGTTGCTGCCCTCCTCAGCAGCGTCCTTGGCAGCCTCTTCGGGAGCTGCCTTGGCGGCCTCCTCGTCAGTCCCCGTGATGGCCTCACCGTTAGCAATGTTGCTGGCCTCATCGGCGGCGTCCCTCGCGATCTCCTCAATGGTGGAATCGATGTCCATTTCGTTAGATGAAGGAAGATCTGAAAGGATAGAGAAGAGAGAAAATCAACACTTAGATCAAGTTCAAGAAAACAAAAAAGAAGATTAAGAAAGAGAGATACTTGATGGCAGGAGACTTACCGGACTGCGACCGTTGGGGGGGACAGTCTCTTCTCCGACAACCTCGGTTGTCGTTGCCTGGTTGCCGGTGGCCTCAGTTGCCGGCTCTTCATCAGTGCGAACGGGCTTGTCTATAGAGGCCCTTGTCGGAGAGCCATTTCCCGGAGCAACGGTTGACGGAGACGCCCCAGTTGGATTTACCATCGGGCGCTCCTCCTCGCGGTGTTCTTCTCCTGCTCCCGTGCCGATGTTTGCGGCAAATATCTCGACACCAACGCTTGCCAAAGGAAATTGGATAGTGGCCTCATGCTGGGGGCTGCGGTCCGGGCTAATGTCCACGACGTCATCGCCTGGCGCCGTGCTTGTTGCCGGCTCATCCTCTGTCGCGGTCCTCGCCCTCTTGGCCATCCTCTGTGCCAAGGTTTCCCCATCGCTGTCAAATCAAGGCAAGACGAGGCAAGTCAGATTAGCAATAATAAGATATCAAGGGTTGACGGAAGCTGACGGAGATACGTACTCTTCTTCCTCCTCCTCGTCACTAAGGATGGAGAGATCATACAAACTCTCGGGTCTGGTGCTGGAGGAGGGGGGCGGAGTGGGAGTCCTGGCCCGCTTGGTCGCCCCTGGCACGGCAGGTCGAGAAGACCCGCCTCCTCCGGCAGCCAGTACGGTGGTTTTCCTCGTAGAGGTACCCCACACTCGCTGCTGTTGAGGGGCCTGGTGTCGAGATCCCTGCCGCCCAGTGGCCATGCCAGTTGCTTCCTTGTCGCCTGCTTCTTCATCTGAAGAGGCTCCGCAAACGGGTTCTCCGGAGACAGCTGATACGTCTCCAACGTATCTATAATTTTTGATTGTTCCATGCTATTATAGTATCAATCTTGGATGTTTTATATGCAATTATATGCCATTATATATCATTTTTTTGGGACTAACCTATTAACCCAGTGCCAGTTGCTTTTTTTTTGCTTTTTTTTGCCTTTTCAGAAAATCATTATTAAAAAGTGTCCAAACGAGAGAAAAAAATTGGATTAATTTTTTCTGGACCAGAAGAGACCCAGGAAGCTTTGGGAGAAGACCAGAAGAGTCACGAGGAGGCGACAAGCCTGGAGAGCGCGCCCTAGGGGGTGGCCGCGCCCCCCAGGCTTTTGGGCCCCTCGTGGCACATCTTGACCTAATTCCTTCTCTATAAATTTCCAAATATTCCCAAACCAACAGAGAGACAGAATAAAAAAAACCTTTCCGCCACCGCAAGCCTCTGTTCCTCCGCGATCCCATCTGGAGACCTTTTCCGGTACTCTGCCGGAGGGGGAATCGATCACAGAGGGCTTCTACATGAACCTTGCTGCCCTTCCGATGATGTGTGAGTAGTTTACCACAGACCTACGGGTCCATAGCTAGTAGCTAGATGGCTTCTTCTCTCTCTTTGATCTTCAATACCATGTTCTCCTCGATGTTCTTGGAGTTCTATCCGATGTAATCTTCTTTTGCGGTGTGTTTGTTGGGATCCGATGAATTGTGAGTTTATGATCAGATTATTCATGAGAAATGTTTGAGTCTTCTCTGAACTCTTTTATGCATGATTGTTATAGCTTTGTATTTCTCTCCGATCTATCAATTTGGTTTGGCCTACTAGATTGATTTATCTTGCAATGGGAGCGGTGCTTTGTGATGGGTTCAATCTTGCGGTGCTCAATCCCAGTGACAGAAGGGGACATGACACGTATTTGTATTGTTGCCATTAAGGATAAAAATATGTGGTTTATTCATATTGTTTGAGTTCACTTCTCTACATCATGTCATCTTGCTTAAGGCGTTACTCCGTTTTCATTAACTTAATACCCTAGATGCATGTTGGATAGCGGTCGATGGGTGGAGTAATAGTAGTAGATGCAGGCAGGAGTCGGTCTACTTGTCTCGGACGTGATGCCTATATACATGATCATTGCCATGAATCCGTCATAATCATTTGCTTTTCTATCATATGCCCAATAGTAATTTGTTTACCCACCGTATGCTATGTGTTCAAGAGAGAAGCCTCTAGTGAAAACTATGGCCCCCGGTCTACTTTATCATATATTAAAAACCTAAAAATACTTTGCTGCAATTTATTTACTTTTATTTTTATTAGTATTTTAGTTTATCTATTTATCTCGATAAGATTTAATCCTTGCAAATAACCGCTAAGAGGATTGACAACCCTCTTATTTGCGTTGGGTGAAAGTGTTTGCTCTTGTGTGTGCAGGTGCGCTTAACGGAATTTTGCTTGGTTCTCCTACTGGATTGATAACCTTGGTTCTTAACTGAGGGAAACTTATCTCTACTATACTGCATCATCCTCTCCTCTTCGGGGAAATACCAACGCAGACTACAAGTAGCAGGAAGAATTTCTGGCGCCGTTGCCGGGGAGACATCATCAAAATTACCAAGTACCTTCGCACAAACTATCATCCACTTGCATTTACTTTATTTGCCTTTTATTTGCATTTGCCTCTCATTTTCATCTCCCCCACTTCTAATTTTGTTTGCAAAAACACAAAACTATTTTCGTTTGCTTGTTTGCTTGAGTTGCCATGTGCCTTCTATTTGCTTGCATCTTTGCTTGCTAAAAAACTATTGATATGGATCCTCATCCACTTGCTAATCTTTTCAAAAAACCAATTATGATGAACCAATTGCTAGTGAGTTGAGTGCTCTAGATTATTTTTACGAAGTTTTGCTTGAAAATCATGAATCTGAAAATTGTGATGAAGTGTTAAAAGAAGAAATTTATAAAGTGATTAATGATAGCTCTTTGAATGAAAAGCATGATTGCAATGATTTTATTATAAATTCTATTAATGTCAATTGTGTTAATAATATGCAAAATTACAAGCTTGGGGATGATGATTTTGTTATGTCCACTACTTATTGTAATGATCATGATTGGGGTGATGCTTCTTATGATCTTGAAAATTTATTTAAGCCTCATGATGAATATGATATTGATAATAATGTTTGCAATAATATTGAAAGTGGGTTTGGAAGAGTGTCAACTTTAGGTAAAAAGAATCCCACATATTCGGAGAGTGTTTAATCTTGTGAAATTTTTGATAAAAGTGGGTTTGGAGAGGTCATGACTTTATTTGATGTTAATCCCACTATCTTGGAAGATTATAATTTTTTTATGCATGTGGATCATAGAGAATTTATTGTTTATGATAGCTATATTGTTGAATTTGAATATGATCCTACATGTAATTATTATGAGAGAGGCAAATATGGTTGTAGAAATCTTCATGTTACTAAATTACTTATCTTCATGTTGAGATTGCTATTGTTTCTTTCTTCTTCCTTGCACATGATAGGTTTTGTTTGTCTTGATAATTTGTTTGCTTATGAAATGCCTATGCATAGGAAGTATGTTAGACTTAAATAAGTTTTTTCACATGCTACATGATGCTCTCTTTCTGTTTCAATTATTATCTTTCATAAGAGCATCATTGAAATCTCAAGCCTATCTTAATGGCAATAAAGAAAGAGTTTGTTGGGAGACAACCCAATAAACTTTTTATTCTATTCTTGAGTGTTTACACAATTATATCCTTTGTTATGATTGTATTTTTATGTTTTAATTAGTGTTTGTGCCAAGTAATGCCTTTGGGATGATTTGGAAGATAATATGATAGATGCTGTTGGAAAACAGAAACTTTTGCGTCCAGTGCTGGAATTTTGGTTTTTTTATGGAGCGTGATAAAATTCTAAATTTTTTACACAGTATTTATATATGAATTGCCCACGTTGTCCTAAGTTTTCAGAATTTTTGGAGGTACATAAGTATGACGATAATTCAGATCTTTACAGACCGTTCTGTTTTAGACAGATTCTGTTTTTGTTGCATAGTTTGCTTATTTTGATGAATCTATGGATCGTATCGGGGGGTATGAGTCATGAAGAAGTTGGAGTACAGTAGCATTATGCCAATATTAAATATGAATCAATTTACAACAGTACCTAAAGTTTAAGATTTGTTTGTTATACTAACGGATCTCACGAGGTTTCTGTTGAGTTTTGTGTGCTGAAGTTTTCAAGTTTTGGGTGAGACTACAATGGATAAAGGAATAAGGAGCAACAAGAGCCTAAGTTTGGGGATGACCAAGGCACCCCAAGGTAATATTCAAGGAAGACTCAAGCATCTAATCTTGGGGATGCCCTCCGAGGCATCCCCTCTTTCGTCTACAATCTATCGGTAACTCACTTGGAGCTATATTTTTATTCATCACATGATATGTGTTTTACTTGGAGCATCTTGTGATATAGTTTGTTTGCTTTTATTTGCTTTTGTTCGATTTTTAATTTGTCACAATCATCTTCAATGAACACACCTTTTTGAGAGGGACACACATTATTCGTGATTTGTTAGAATACTCTATGTGCTTCACTTATATCTTTTGAGCTAGGCAGTTGCTCTAGTGCTTCACTTATATCTTTTAGAGCACGGCAGTGGTTATATTTTAAAGAAATAGTTGCACTCTCATGCTTCACTTATATCTTTTTGAGAGTCTCATGATAGCAATGGTAATATGCACGGGTTATGAATTTGGTCCTGATATGATAGGTATTCAAGAGGGATATAATAAAACTTTCATGTAGATCACTGAATATGATAAGTTTGATTCCTTGCAATAGTTTTGCGATATTAAGACGGTAATATGTGGGAGGTATTAGTAGATAATTGTGGTTTAGTAAGAATATTGGTGTTAAGGTTTGTGATTCTCGAAGCATGCACGTATGATCTGTCGTTATGCTAAGAAGTTGGAGCATGATTTATTGTTTATTGTCTACCTTATGAGTGGCGGTCGGGGACGAGCAATGGACCTTGTCCTACCAATCTATCCATCTAGGGGCATGTGTAGTAGTACTTTGCTTCGAGGGCTAATAAACTTTCGCAATAAGTATGTGAGTTCTTTATGACTAATGTGAGCCCATGGATTATACGCACTGTCACCCTTCCGCAATTTGCTAGCCTCTTCGGTACCGTGCATTGCCCTTTCTCACATCGAGAGTTGGTGCAAACTTCGCTGGTGCATCCAAACCCTGTGATATGATACGCTCTATCACACATAAGCATCTTTATATCTTCCTCAAAACAGCCACCATACCTACCTATCAAGGCATTTCCATAGCCATTCCGAGATATATTGCCATGCAACTTCCACCGTTCCGTTTTTATGACACACATCATCATTGTCATATTGCTTTGCATGATCATATAACTGACATGGTATTTGTGGCTGAGCCACCGTTCATCATTTTTATACATGTTACGCTAGCATCATTGCACATCCTGGTACACTGCCAGAGGCATTCATATAGAGTCATATTTGTGTTCTAGTATCAAGTTGTAATATTGAGTTGTAAGTAAATAGAGGTGTGATGATCATCATTATTAGAGCATTGTCCCAGTGAGGAAAGGATGATGTAGACCATGATTCCCCCACAAGTCGGGATGAGACTCTGGACGAAAAAAAAGAGGCGAAAAAGAGCCATGAGAAAAAAAATGATGAGAGAAAAATAGAGAAGGGGCAATGTTACTATCCTTTTCCACACTTGTGCTTCAGAGTAGCACCATGTTTTTCATATAGAGAGTCTCTTATTTTGTCACTTTCATATACTAGTGGCAATTTTTCATTATAGAACTTGGCTTGTATATTCTGATGATGGGCTTCCTCAAATGCCCGAGGTCTTCATGAGCAAGCAAGTTGGATGCACACCCACTTAGTTTTCATGTTGAGCTTCCATACACTTATAGCTCTTAGTGCATCCGTTGCATGGCAATCCCTACTCCTGGCATTGACATCAATTGATGGACATCTCCATAGCCCGTTGATTAGCCTCGTCGATGTGAGACTATCTTCTTATTTTTGACTTCTCCTATTTATGTCTACCACCACACTCTATTCCACCCATAGTGCTATATCCATGGCTTGCGCTCATGTATTGAGTGGGAGTTGAAAAAGCTGAAGCGCGTTAAAAAGTATGAACCAATTGCTCGGCTTGTCATCGGGGTAGTGCATGATAAATACTTTGTGTTAAGAAGATGGAGCATGACATGATTGTATTATTTTGTAGGGATAACGTTCTTTAGCATTTTCATTTTGAAAGACATGATTTTTATTAGTATGCCTGATTATTGATGTCTTTATATCAAATTATAGACTATTGCTTTGAATCATTCGGATCTTATTATTCATACCGTAAGAGAAAGATTACATGATGAAACATGATAGGTAGCATTCCACATCAAAAATTCTGTTTTTATCATTTACCTACTCAAGGACGAGCAGGAATTAAGCTTGCGGATGCTTGATACGTCTCCAACGTATCTATAATTTTTGATTGTTCCATGCTATTATAGTATTAATCTTGGATGTTTTATATGCAATTATATGCCATTATATATCATTTTTTGGGACTAACCTATTAACCCAGTGCCCAGTGCCAGTTGTTTTTTTGCTTGTTTTTGCCTTTTCAGAAAATCATTATTAAAACGTGTCCAAACGAGAAAAAAAATTGAATTAATTTTTTCTGGACCAGAAGAGACCCAGGAAGCTTCGGGAGAAGACCAGAAGAGTCACGAGGAGGCGACAAGCCTGGAGGGCGCGCCCCAGGGGGCTGGCCGCGCCTCCCAAGCTTGTGGGCCTCTCGTGGCACATCTTGACCTAACACCTTCGCTATAAATTCTCAAATATTCCCAAACCAACAGAGAGACAGAAGAAAAAACCTTTCCGCCGCTGCAAGCCTTTGTTCCTCCGCGATCCCATCTGGAGGCATTTTTCGGTACTCTGCCGGAGGGGGAATCGATCACGGAGGGCTTCTACATCAACCTTGCTGCCCTTCCGATGATGTGTGAGTAGTTTACCACAGACCTACGAGTCCATAGCTAGTAGCTAGATGGCTTCTTCTCTCTCTTTGATCTTCATTACCATGTTCTCCTCGATGTTCTCGGAGTTCTATCCGATGTAATCTTCTTTTGCGGTGTGTTTGTTGGGATCCGATGAATTGTGAGTTTATGATCAGATTATTCATGAGAAATATTTGAGTCTTGTCTCAACTCTTTTATGCATGATTGTTATAGCTTTGTATTTCTCTCCGATCTATCGATTTGGTTTGGCCCACTAGATTTATTTATCTTGCAATGGGAGAGGTGCTTTGTGATGGGTTCAATCTTGCGGTGCTCAATCCCAATGACAGAAGGGGACATGACACGTATTTGTATTGTTGCCATTAAGGATAAAAATATGGGGTTTATTCATATTGTTTGAGTTCACTTCTCTACATCATGTCATCTTGCTTAAGGTGTTACTCCGTTTTCATTAACTTAATACCCTAGATGCATGCTGGATAGCGGTCGATGGGTGGAGTAATAGTAGTAGATGCAGGCAGGAGTCGGTCTACTTGTCTCGGACGTGATGCCTATATACATGATCATTGCCATGAATGCGTCATAATCATTTGCTTTTCTATCAATTGCCCAACAGTAATTTGTTTACCCACCGTATGCTATGTGTTCAAGAGAGAAGCCTCTAGTGAAAACTATGGCGCCCGGTCTACTTTATCATATATTAAAAACCTAAAAATACTTTGCTGCAATTTATTTACTTTTATTTTTATTAGTATTTTAGTTTATCTATTTACCTCGATAAGATTTAATCCTTGCAAATAACCGCTAAGAGGATTGACAACCCTCTTATTTGCGTTGGGTGCAAGTGTTTGCTCTTGTGTGTGCAGGTGTGCTTAACGGAATTTTGCTTGGTTCTCCTACTGGATTGATAACCGTGGTTCTTAACTGAGGGAAACTTATCTCTACTGTACCGCATCATCCTCTCCTCTTCGGGGAAATACCAACGCAGACTACAAGTAGCAACAGCCCTCCGGAGGACGCGAGACCTCCTTGCCGGAACGGCGGGAGCAGGGGGCTCCCTTTGCACCTGCCCTTCGGCGACCTCCTCGCCTTGCTCCCCAGCAGGCTCCTCTTGCCCTCCGGCAAGCCCCTCCAGCGGCTCCTCTGCCGCTTCGTCGTCGGTCTCCTCATCAGCATCGGCTGCCGTGGACCCAGAACCGTTGGCGCGTTCAGCAAGTCCCGCCTCTACCGCCCTATTGGCGATGTGCGCAAACTCTTCGGGGGTGGTGTCGCGGACGAGGTCATTCTCCTCCCTGACGAGCCTCTCCACCAGGGTGTCGAACCACTCTTGTACGGCGTCTTCGGGCGGCTCCTGCCAAAGCGCTTCGATGCCATGGGCGTTGCAGGATGGCATCATCGGAATGACGGAGTCCCTGGCGGGGCTGTTGCACAAGGGCACCACGCTTGCCGGCAGTTTGAAGTTGCCGGAGGGGCGGAAGAGCTGCTCGCAGAGGGCTCGGTGCTGCAGCACAGTCAAGTTGGCGTGCATTCTGGGCCGCACCCGCATGATGTCTGCCGCATTCTTGTAGTCCCAGGCGGGCCTACCCTTGTTCTGGAGAGGGGCGATGCGGCGAAGGAGGAAATCAGCCCCCACCATTTCGATGGTGAGGCCGGCAGCCTTGAGTCGGAGGATACGTGTGGTTGCGATGGTGAGCTTCTTGTCGTCGGCATCGAAAGAACTCCAGTCATCGCCGTGCACCACCTTTGTCGTCTTGGGCTGGCAGAAGACCGGGAAGTCTTTTTCTTTGATCTAGTACCACTCTCCGCGCCACTCATTCCACTTCCGGTGAAGCAGCCCCGGAAGGTAGGCGTTCTTGTCCCTGGGGATCCAAGTGATGCCACCGGAGAGGGCATCCGCTTCGATGCGTGGGGTGCAGTAATGGCGGAAGAGAGCTACACTAGGCAATACTCCAACGAAGTTTTCGCACATATGCGCGAAAACAGCCATACAAGTCATGGCGTTGGGGGGGAAGTCTAGGAGGCGGAACCCGTAGGTGTACATGATCTCTACGAAGAACTCAGAGAAAGGAGGGACGAGCCCACAGTAAAAATATGTGACGAAGAAAGGGTACTTGTCTCGTCCGGGCCTGATGGAGCCGGGGAGAACTTCTGGTGCGATGTGGGCGGTCGTCTCCTTCCCCCACATGATTGAGTAGCGGCTCACCAGATCTCTCTGGTCCAGCACCGACGTGAAGGTGACATTGTCTCTCCGCGCCGCTGCCAGCTCTTCCTTCCTCGCCTCGGCATCAGGGTCGACCACCTTCTCCGGCTTGTTCTGGTTCCTCTTGGGAGCCATGGCTGCCTTGGGGAGGGCGGGTCAGGAAGCAGACAGGGGCGCAGTGCGGTGGCGGCGGAAGCTGATGGCACTCTCTGCTTTTGCGCAAAGAAGAAGACGACGACAATGGCGAGATTGGGAGAAGGGGGGGGGGGGTAAATGAGCAGCGCTCCTCACGGATTCCTTTTTATGGGGAAGGCGCGGGGGCTCGCTCTTTCCCGTCCTACGTGGCTGCGCTTTTTCAGGCGCACTACCTCCCCGCGCCCGTTCCATTCCACCTCTCCCACGCCCGCATTTAATGCAAATTGTGTGGACGTGATAACAGAGAAGATTACGACAGTTATCCTCTGCCACGCGTGCATGTGCACTGTTCGGGCCTAGCACAATGACGCCTCGCATGCGCGTGTGGCCCAGACCCAGGGGCTCCTGTCGGTGTACTAAAGCATGGGTGCCCTCGTACCCTGACTTGTGCACAGGCAGTTGTAGTCTCCCTGACGGCAAGGGCTTGCCGGAGGGTTGTTGTGGCTCAAGACTTAGAATAAACAAGACCGTGAAGAAGACCTCAAGGCAGGTCATCGAGAAGTACTATTCTAGTACTGAAGATCAACATTGCCCTTGCCGGCAAGCTTCGTACCGGCAAGGTGAAGACCAATACTCTGGTTGCCGGCAAGCAAAGGCCCGGCAAGCTCCGCGCCGGCAGGCTCGTTCTGTCCCGTTACCGCTCCACCTCATCATCGGCTAGATAAGCACACATGATAGGTGTCGAGTGGGCAGGCAGTCAACATAGCTGGCCAAGGCACGTGTTAGCATGCCACGCAAGGATTAACTTTAACGACGCCCGTCCCTGGAACGTGTCAAGGTGACAAGAGGGCGCCAGGACCGGTGGTATGGATCTTTTGCCCCAAAGCCTCACCTCCCCGACGTAGCACCTAACGGTGCATTAAATGCGCTTGTCTTACCCCGTTAGGGGATAGAAGTGGTGACGGTGCAAGTCACTATTCATACCCTGTAAATGACCATGTTAGCCATTGTGGTGACCCCTTGGCCTATAAAAGGAGGCCCACGGCTACACTTAGAAGGGTCGACTCTTAGCTCAATTACAAGTTGTAGCTGCACTTCCCGCGCACTTTGCCGGCAAGCTGCGCTCTTTGTAACCTTGGAGCTCACACACAATCAAATCACCAGAACAGGAGTAGGGTTTTACGCTCACAGCGGCCCGAACCTGGATAAATTGTTGCTTGTTCTCACATCTACTAGCCTTGCTCTTTGTAGTATAATGATCCCACAGCCGAACCGCAAAGGGATCCTCTCGATCCCATAGATCGTCGTTTTTCCATGACACGGTTGTGGGTGTTTGCCCGCCACTGCTACTATCGTCATGAATGGCGGACAACATTTGTTGCCCGCCACTCGTAAAGTTTGGCCCAGGTGTAACCTTGGACCAGATTACTAGTGACGGGTGCCTCTGACCGCCCGCCAATCATATTATGCTACTAGACCATGCGGGCGCGCGTTGCCGCACCCGTCAATTTGTGCAATTTAATGGTAGGCATTGATACGAATATATGGAGACACGTTGTTTAGTAATTTTAGCTTGTGATTTCGTTTTAAATTGTGCAGCTCCGTCCTTTATTGAATATTAAAAATCAAAGGTATACATTTTTTTTGAGGCAATCAAAGTTATACATGAAATGTCAGGAGGATTAAACAAGCCAAAGATATTGGGCTATTAGTTCGTTCTTGGGCTGGCTTTTTTCAATTTATCTGGAAGTATGGTCTTCGACTGGGCCTTGTGTATTGTGTCACGTTGTTTTAATGTTTTATCTGAAAGTATGGTTGTCTCAAGAAAAAAAAATCTGAAAGTATGGTCTTTGACTGGGCCTTGTGCCATGCTTCAGCAGTCCCTGGAATGTGTTCATTGGTAGGATTATCCATCTGAAATAAGGGTATGGAAATATGTCAGATTTGAAAAAGCCATACAACAAACATAAACTGAGAACATAGGTACCTTTTGGCAGGAATTAGTTGATACTTTAACCTGTGCTGAAATGTTCTACATTTATAGAAGAATGGTGTGTTAGAGGTCAGGCTAATAACCATTATATGGTGTTTAATATTCAGACATTTATAAGTATTCAGTTATCATTTTGCATCACGCATCTGTAACTGATAAGTTTTTTTTGGTAACTGATGAATATAGTCGTTTGCATTTACTGATGCTGTATCTGCCTTAGCCTAGTAGGGAAGAAAAAAGAGGAGAACCAATGATACAGGAGAGGAATTAGAAGCTCCACGCTGCAAAAAATTTAGGCGTGGGCACAAAAGGTCTGCTTCGACTGCTGAATTTAGGGCAAGAATCCTGATTTTGAATATGAATTTACAAACTAATATGCTCAGATGTTAGTTTCTGCATGTCATGAGAAAGTTTAACTGGAAACTGAAAAAGTGCATTTTGTTATACTAATAGAATGAGATATTATAGCATTGAGGTTTAAACTTCGCAGAACAGTAGAAGATCTAAGAAGTGCATTTCATTAGGAATAGAAAAAGCAGAGCTATCGAAACAAACATTATTTAGAGGTATGATAACCATATGTATAGAAATGCATAAGTTGTTTCATTATTCAGTGCACAAAAGAGGAATAGTTTTTTGCAAAACATAGTACCAAGACACGTTAACTGCTGAAGATAAAGTTGTTGATCAGCTGATCATGTAGTAGCATTCGCACATACGCGATATATTTATTAATGGAAAACTAAATAACTTGAAAAGATGGGCGTATGCAGAAGGTCGCCATTCCTTTATTTGCTTTTGAAATACGCTGATTGAAACTCTTTTTATGATAAGTACATCTTTGCGGAAGTTGATTGTTGGCTCCAGCTCCGGTCCTGTAATCCATAGAAAAGTTTGTAAATAAATAGTAAGTGGACATGGACTAAATTTCAGGTTGCAAGTTTTGGTCTACAGATTTTTGATGGCTTCTTGCTAGGGCCGTGTGGAACTAATGTACCCATCTTGTGGTGCACTTGACCGCTTATTCGGAAAACATATGTACCTTTACGATCGCTGATACTTTTGTCTACATGTGCTCCAAAAGAACTGAAACTAAATAGACAATTATACTACCTTATGTGGTTCATAAATTCTCTACTCTCATGACCACCATCAAAACGCATAAGCTGTGCAAGATATTCCGGTGGAGGTAGGAATTCAGAAATCTGAATACGACCTCCACTGCAACGGCGATTGTATATAAGACGGCGTTTTTTCCAGCTGGATTCTCTCTCTACCAGTTCATCCCACCAGAAGGATACACCGCAATGTTGGCATCTATAGCAAGGCCCACCTAGGCGTGAACAGTCGCGATATGTTTCTGATTGAATAAAAGGAGCACAAGTTATGACTATTTTAGTTGTTTTTGTCATATTAGGAATACATAAGAAGCTAGTATAGTACTTTTCAGGGCATCTACGTACTCTTCTGCTAGAGGAAATTGTGGTCGTCCACTGGCAATCACACAATGGTCCAGACTTAACTATTTTTGCTTGTTTCCTGTGCGTGCCTGCCGGTTTTTATTGGCATGTTCTTTGCTTGTATGTATAGGGGAAAATCAAAAGGAGGACCATGGTGTTTTACTCATTTTGATTTGGGAAGCATATTATTTCCAGTTTATGCAGATTGTCAAGTCGAAGCATCAGCGCCTTGTACGAGATTTGTATGTTTTGTTCGTTTTGATCTGTGAAGCACTATATTTTCATTTGATCCTTTAGCGCCTTGTACAAAATTTGTCTTTCTTTTGCGCATTTTTCACTTGCTAAATAACCTGCTACATAAAGCAGGAACAGTAGGCGGTACTTTGATTATATCAAACAATCATATAGTGAAACATATCATATGAATGAAAGGTACATAGTACAATACACAGATAGTGAGATGAGGCATAATTAAAGGAGGCACAAGAGAAAATTGATACTGACCTGTCCATTAGCCATTGGATGCCAGCAGATTTAGCTGGAAGAAAGAAAGAAATCAAGCAGTACGTAGCTGGAATTCCTTTTTGTATAGAAGCTGCAATCATTTGAGATTATGAATTAGACAGAGAACACATCAATATATGTAGATAGAGAATTGGAACCAGCGCATCACCTTCTACCCCAGCAGAAGCAGGCTCAAATCTGTCAACATGTGGAACCTGCGTTTTTTTAAAACAAAGAACAGTATATCACTGAAAATAGAGGAAGAATTGGGTGAAGAGTAGATGCAGCAAACAGGGAGAATTGGAACGGCTGGAGATCTAAGCATCAAAATTCAAACGTCGCTCTGTGCTGGAGAATGGTTTGCGAAAGTGAGCAGTGATGGGAAAGGAGCAGCGGCAAGGTTGGGAATATATGGGCTCGCATGAATTGAATGGAAAATATGAATCGCCATTGTAACTGACCTGCCCGGAGCATCGATTGGCTTTAATGGCTGATTAACCTTTCAATCAAGCATCCTTGGCGATTCTCACGGCTGTTCGCTGCCACACCCCATCCCGTCGCGCCGCTCGCGTCCAACCGACCGGACCGACGATGTGCTGTCCGTCACATTCCTGCAACCAAACGGACCGAGGAGGCGCAATCCCTCGCGTCGGTGCGCACCGAGTGCATCGACGCCATTGCAGTCCAAGCCCCCACATCGGTCGGTCAACCATGGCGATGCGCTGCCAGAGGCTGCGAGTGAACGAGATAAGGGTCGTGAGCGTCCAGTGTTTTAGGGTTCTCCACTTTATCGTACTACAGGCCCAGTAGGCCCAATTGAATGTCAGATGCCCAAAAAAACCATCGGAGCAGCGGCCCGAGAGGGTTAGCGCTCGTTACGCTGTGAACGAAGTCTGTACGCGCGATTTAGCTTCGATTAAGAGGCAATTGACGGCCAAGGAAGCCTAGAAGTGAAGATCCAACGGATACAAATGCTAATGGTTTGAGAGGGCAGGAAAAGTGCTCAGTTATAATGTATCTAAATTAGTGGCGGGCTCTTGCACATGCCAGTCACCGATGGGATCCTACAGATAAGCATTATTCTAGTAGTGTGTTTCGTTTGGGAGAAATAAAAAGGAGAAAATGCAATATAGTAAAGTTAGTTGGAGGGTACACCACTGAATATCCAATTCGGCTCCCGAGCTCATCTACACCCCCTACAGTAAATTAAAAAAATATTAGAAAATTTCAAAAAAAAAATTTATGGTGAAAGATGCTTGAGTGCGAGATGTTGATGCCAAGTTTCAGCTTATTCGGACATCTGAGTTCGAACAGGATTGGATCATTGGGCGCGGAGGTAGCGTATTTCCACGGGCCAGCCGGCGACGACGACGTAGAAGCTTCTTCCAGAGGGCCCGTCCATGCGGTGTGCAAGTGCAAGTCTGACCGACGTGAGGCGCTGTACCAAAGGAAGCTTAGCAAGTACAGCCAGAACCATATGAAGCTTAGCAGCCGCCGGCCGTTACCTGTAGCATGCATGTGACTGCACACTATGCCAAGAAGTCCACGCGTATCGACAACGCCCTGAAAAGAACTCTTCTGTGCAGACGCGTGGAATTCCGTATATGGCATGGATGAAACGGACTGTGAATCATAATGATGCGCCACATGCGTCCGTCGTCCTATCACACGGCCCGTCGGATTTTCTCTCCCGCAAGTAAAGATCGCGCGCGCAACGTGGAAAATCGGGATGGGGTGACAGGCGACACGGACCGTGCATCGTCAGCGCATTTCCCTGCGCTGCACCCGAGCTGAGCAGTTATAAATAGAGCTGCAAACCCAGCACCTTCATCACACAGCCGGGTTGCAAGCTCTCCTTGCTCTATAAGTACATTACACGAGCTGATTAGCTGAAGGTGAGTTAGCATGGCGAGGTTTGCTGCCCTCGCCGTGTGCGCCGCCGCGCTTCTGCTCGCCGTGGCGGTGGGCGGCGCCGCGGCGCAGGGCGTGGGCTCGGTCATCACGCGGTCGGTGTACGCGAGCATGCTGCCCAACCGCGACAACTCGCTGTGCCCGGCCAGGGGGTTCTACACGTACGACGCCTTCATCGCCGCCGCCAACACCTTTTCCCGGGGTTCGGCACCACCGGCAGCGCGGACGACATCAAGCGCGAGCTCGCTGCCTTCTTCGACCAGACCTCCCACGAGACCACCGGTAAGCCAGTCAGTCAGTCAGCATTGATTTCGATTGCAGTTCTCAACGGATTTCGTGGCAGTTTTGATTCGGACATGGCTGCCTTGATTAATCGTACGTGTTTGTGCATGCCGTGTCAACGTGTAGGAGGGACGAGAGGCGCTGCCGACCAGTTCCAATGGGGCTACTGCTTCAAGGAAGAGATAAGCAAGGCCACGTCTCCACCCTACTATGGACGCGGACCCATCCAATTGACAGGGTAAGCAAAATCCCAAGTTATGGCCTATATGACAATCTCCGAAGCATCTTCCACATGAAAACAAGTACTACTACATATTGTCAACACGGATATCACAGACTGAAATAATCTGTAGAAGAGGACGGAGCGTAGCTCAGTTGGCAAGGCGCGGGAGTTCGCAGCCACCCCACCAGTGTTCGAGTCTCGGCTCGAGCGTTTGGTGCTCACGGAGTTTTCTTCTATAAAAAAATGCCAACAGGCTAGTCTAGCCCGGGTTGGTCTCTTTTTTTAAAATAATCTGTAGAAAAAATCTGCTTGAAAAGTACAGCAGTGTTGACATTCTAGCTAGCCGCTAATTCCGACCCGATCCACATAAGCTTTCGTTTTCGCGTGCAATAATTATTAATAACAACGAAACTGGGTTGCTTTGCCAAAGAGATTTTTCTGATGAACAAATAGTTCCTTGAGCGATTGACCAGGCGGTCCAACTACGATCTCGCCGGGAGAGCGATCGGGAAAGACCTGGTGAGCAACCCGGACCTGGTGTCCACGGACGCGGTGGTGTCCTTCAGGACGGCCATGTGGTTCTGGATGACGGCGCAGGGCAACAAGCCGTCGTGCCACAACGTCGCTCTACGCCGCTGGACGCCGACGGCCGCCGACACCGCTGCCGGTCGGGTGCCGGGATACGGCGTAATCACCAATATCATCAACGGCGGGCTCGAGTGCGGCATGGGCCGGAACGACGCCAACGTCGACCGCATCGGCTACTACACGCGCTACTGCGGCATGCTCGGCAGGGCCACCGGAGGCAACCTCGAGTGCTACACCCAGCGGAACTTCGCTAGCTAGAAATTGCTTGCTTGATGTATGCAGGTCCCACGGCCATCGCCGTGTATACACGTGTTACGAATAAATGGCAATACATATGCCGTCGTGGAATAAAGGATTCAACATATGGTCTAGTTGATGGTGTCGTGTGTAATACGAGTAAGTTGTTGTAATAGATTATATATATAAACTGTCCAATAAAATCAGATTATATATATAAGTTGCTGTACACATACACAAGACGAATGTATAACAGGCCGATCGGTGTGGTAGCTGCTGTTGCCTGCCCAAACCATTCGGTCGTAATGAAGAAAAGAAAAACATGATGGAAAACTACTTGGATTAACCCATTCTCTTTTCTGAAAAGAGGATAGCCCGGCCTCCGCATCATCATGATACACACAATCATAATTTATTGAAGTGTAAAAAACTTAAAGAAAAATGTCTCAGTAGCAATAAAAGTTAAAAGGATAGGACCACAACCAATCGACAAAAGGATTATATGTCTCAAACACACATATTTTTTTCAAGAACAAGCAACAATCAGTTGCCTGTCATTTTCATTAAGAGAAGAGAGGTTTAATTACAAGCCCTAGGATAGCAAGAACAAACTCTTGCTGCGCTAGGAGAACACGGCAAAATGCCCCGCCAACATATAACCTGGGACTACTCCTCTCTAATACCTGCCTCTTTCCGTCTCGCTAGCTTCCATTGCTTGAGCTCTTCCACTGGCAAAGAGACAACCTTATGTACCGGAGCAACCTTACCATCAAAAACCCTTGCGTTTCTCTCTAACCATAGCTTGCGAAAACCTACAATCATGATAGCGGCCGTCTCTTTCCATTTAGCGGCAGGGACTCTGTCTTCCATCGAACACCACCAATCTCTAGCTGAATCATCCATGCGCGGTGTGAGACATCCGTTGCCAAAGCCACGAAGAAATAGAAACCAGAACTGTCAGGCGAATGAACATCGGACCATGAGTTGATCAATGCATTCGGGCAGCTGATCGCAAAGCGGGCAGCTAGAGGGATGCTACAGGCCACACCTCGTGAGATGATCTGCCGTCCAGCAGTGACCACGCATGAGCAACAACCACATAATCTAATAGTGGAATACTATCCAAACCGGTTGAATAAAGTTTATGAAACCGTTCGCAACCGTTTTCGAACGGTTGCACCTAAAGGTCATAAGCTCCTGGCGTCCACACGCTGAAGTAATGCTTATGTGCGCATCAATGCAGTGACCTTGTAGATAACCTGCAATCAAATTGAAGACTTTGATATGTAGTCATTCTGACGGTAATGCACAAACTCCCACATGGATCCGTCTTTTGAACTTGTGGTGAATACCAACAAACCAGTTCTCAAGCAAATTTGTGACACTTGTTGGTGGTGTCAGCTTGTACGCTACACGAACCGTGCACCATATCAGTGCAGCAAATGGACATGAGATCAAAAGATATTGGATTGTTCCTCCTGGACACAAAAGCAACCTTTTTTACATCTATGTCAATTTCTCTTTGGCAGGTTATCCTTTGTAAGAATTGCCTCCCTTTGAACTGTTGGAAATATGCCATAGAGGGAATAATAAAGTTGTTATTATTCTATTTTTATGTTCATAATTAAGTTTATATTTATTTGCTATAATTCCATAGATCAATGAATGTGAAATTCGAAGAACCTATCTGCATGTGTGACAAAATAAACATAAAACACACCCTTGGTCAGACCTCTAGACTAGCTCATGTAATGTTGATGGATCTGGTTTCTTAACCATGGGCATTGTTATTGTAACAAAGATGTTGGCGATAATGAGAACACATTGTTAAGGTAACAATGGTACTGGATAGACTCAGCGTATGAAATGCTAGGAGATCACGTACGTCTCCAACGTATCTATAATTTTTTATTGTTTCATGCTATTATAGTATCAATTTTGGATGTTTTATATGCACGTATATGCTATTTTATATCATTTTTGGGACTAACCTATTAACCTAGTGCCTAGTGCCAGTTGCTGTTTTCTGCTTGTTTTTGGTTTTTCAGGAAATCAATACCAAACGGAGTCCAAATGCTACTAAACTTTTTGACGATTTTTTTTGGACAAAAGAGACCCTAGAAGCTTCGGGAGGAGACCAGAAGCCTCACGAGGAGGTGACAAGGCAACCTCGCGCGCCCCTGGGGGGCGCCCTATTGCCTTGTGGGCCCCTCGTGGCTCCTTTTGACCTAATTCCACTTCTATAAATACCAACACAGAACCACCTCGAATAACTTTTCCGCCGCCGCAAGCTTCTGTTCTTCCGCGATCCCATCTGGAGGCCTTTTTCGGCACCCTGCCGGAGGGGGAATCGATCACGGAGGGCATCTACATCAACCTTACTGCCGTTTCTATGATGTGTGAGTAGTTTACCACAGACCTACGGGTCCATAGCTAGTAGCTAGATGACTTCTTCTCTCTCTTTGATCTTCAATACAATGTTCTCCTCGATCTTCTTGGAGTTCTATTCGATGTAATCTTCCTTTGCGGTGTGTTTGTTGGGATCCGATGAATTGTGGGTTTATGATCAGATTATTCATGAGAAGTAATTGAGTCTTTTCTGAACTTTATTATGCATGATTTTTA
The DNA here is from genome assembly GCA_039707655.1 of Elymus sibiricus. Classification (NCBI taxonomy): domain Eukaryota; kingdom Viridiplantae; phylum Streptophyta; class Magnoliopsida; order Poales; family Poaceae; genus Elymus; species Elymus sibiricus. Next base: position 228,195,819 of record CM077664.1, on the reverse strand, counting down.
TAGCTTTGTATTTCTCTCCGATCTATCCGTTTGGTTTGGCCAACTAGATTGATTTATCTTCAGCGGGAGAGGTGCTTTGTAATGGGTTCAATCTTGCGGTGTTCTATATCCCAGTGACAGAAAGGGACAAGACACGTATTTGTATTGTTGTCATTAAGGGTAAAACGACGGGGTTTATTCATATTGATTGGGTTTACTTTGTATACATCATGTCATCTTGCTTAAGGCGTTACTCCGTTTTGATTAACTTAATACCCTAGATGCATGCTGGATAGCGGTCGATGGGTGGAGTAATAGTAGTAGATGAAGGCAGGAGTCGGTCTACTTGTCTCGGACGTGATGGCTATATACATGATCATTGCCATGAATCCGTCATAACTATGCGCTTTTCAATCAATTGCCCAACAGTAATTTGTCTACCCACCGTATGTTATGTGTTCGAGAGAGAAGACTCTAGTGAAAACTATGGCCCCCGGGTCTACTTTAATTATAAAAAGAAAACCTAAATATATTTGCTGTAATTTTCTTTCTTTTATTTTATTTTGCAATTTATCTATCTATCACTACAAGATTTAATCCTTGCAAGTAACGAGTTCAAGGTGATTGACGACCCTCTTGCCCGCGTTGGGTGCAGGTATTTGGTTTTGTGTGTGCAGGTGCTGTTCATGAGGCTTTGTGTGATTCTCCTACTAGATTGATACCTTGGTTCTCACTGAGGGAAATACTTATCTCTACTGTGTTGCATCCCCTCTCCTCTTCGGGGAAAATCCCAACGCAGCTCACAAGTAGCAGGAAGAATTTCTGGCGCCGTTGCCGGGGATACATCATCAAAACCTATCAAGTACCTTCGCATAAACTATTATCTACTTGCTCTACTTTTTATTTGCCTTTTTATTTGCATTTGCCTCTCGTTTTCATCTCCCCCACTTCTCATAAAAAATACAAAAACACAAAAATATTTTTGTTTGCTCGTTTGCTTGCTAGCTATAATTATGTGATTCAAGAAAAGTAAAAATAAAAATAATTATGGATCCACTTAAGGTTTTCTACTTGGATCATCTTCGATCCATTTGCGCTCGTGCTGAAACCCCAACTAGTTTAGTTGAGGGAAAATCATTAGATGAGCATGCTTATTTTGTGCGTCACCGTTTGTCTCAAAATGGGAGACTCTTATGGAATCAAATAAATTGTTTGCTATGCTATGCTTGGAATCTATGTGAAATTTATGATTTTACTTGTTGCTCTAAGAACCCTAAAAAACACCTTCCCTACCTATGTGAGTTTAATGATAATGGAATCTTATCTTCTTATGCCAAGGGTGTTTATAGTTACTATGATATCGAACAAATCAAAGAATTTGTTGCTTTTAAGGGTGCTTATGAAGTTGCTTCTTTGATTGAAAAGTATGGTGCTACTCTCTACAAATCTGATTTTTTTTCCATACTTAAATATTGCTATGAAAACTATGCTCATAATGCCTATGTTAATGAATTTATTGAGAGAATGTCTACTGCTTTGGAAGAAAATAATGATATGCAGGAATCCATAGATAATCATGATTCCGTTGACTCAATTGAAATATCCCATCTTGATGAACGTGATGCTTGCTATTCTTATGGCCATGATGCCAATATTAACGACGCGTATGGAGATGAACTTGCTATAGTTCCTTATGTTAAAAATGAAATTATTGCTATTGCACCCACACTTGGTAGCTCCTTGAATGAAAAGAATGATTGCAATGATGTTATTATAAATTCTATTAATGTTAATTGTGCTAATACTATGCAAAGCTACAAGCTTGGGGATGATAATTTTGTCATGTCCACTACTTATTGCAATGATCATGATTGGGGTGATAATGCTTCTTATGATCTTGAAAATTTATTTAAGCCTCATGATTAATATGTTATTGATAATAATGTTTGCAATAATATTAAAAGTGGGTTTGGAAGAGTGTCAACTTAGGTAATAATGATCCCACTACTTTGGAGAATTATCAATCTTATGAATTTTATGATAAAAGTGGGTTTGGAGAGGTCATGACTTTAGTTGATGTTAATCCCACTATTTTGGAAGATTATAAAACTTTTATGCATGTGGATCATGAAGAGAATATTTTATATGGTAGCTGTATTGTTGAATTTGATTATGATCCTACATGTAATTATTATGAGAGAGGAAAATATGGTTATAGAAATCTGCATGTTACAAAATTACTTCTCTTTGTGTTGAAATTATTAATGCTTCATTCTTCCTATTTGCATGTGCTAGATATTGCTTGTCTTAATAATTTGTTTTCCTATAAAATGCCTATGCATAGGAAGAGGGTTAGACTTAAATGTGTTAATTACATGCTATATGATGCTCTCTTTGTGCTTCAATTCTTGTCTTTTTTGTGAGCATCATTAATATCCCAAGCCTATCTTAATGGCTATAAAGAAAGAGCTTGTTGGGAGACAACCCAATAGTTATCTTAAAATTTTGTTTTTATTTTCTGTTTTGTGTGTTTACGCAATTATAGCTACTGTTATGATTATGTTTTTATCCTTTAATTAGTGTTTGTGCCAAGTAATGCCTTTAGGATGATTTGGATGATAGTATAATTGAGGCTGTTTGAAAACATAAATTTTTACGCCCAGTCTTGGATTTTTGGTTCTGTACTGGAATGTCAGAAAAATCTGAAATCTTTACACAGTATTTGTATATGAATAGTTTATGTTGTACTAATTTTTCAGAATTTTTGGAGTTCAGAAGTATGGATTTTAATTAGATCTTTACAGACTGTTCTGTTTTAGATAGATTCTGTTTTCTATTGCATAGTTCGCTTATTTTAATGATGCTATGGATTATATCGGAGGGTATAAGTCATGGAGAAGTTAGAGTACAGTAGCATTATGCAAGAATTAAATATGAATCAATTTATAACAGTACCTAAAGTTTAAGATTTATTTGTTATACTAACGGATCTCACGAGGTTTCTGTTGAGTTTTGTGTGCTGAAGTTTTCAAGTTTTGAGTGAGATCACGATGGATGAAGAAATAAGGAGTGGCAAGACCGTAAGCTTGGGGATGCCCAAGGCACCCCAAGGTAATATTCAAGGAAGACCCAAGCGTCTAAGCTTGGGGATGCCTCGGAAGGCATCCCCTCTTTTGTCTACAATCTATCGGTATACCACTTCGAGCTATATTTTTATTCATCACATGATATGAGTTTTACTTGGAGCGTCTTGTGCTATAGTTTATATGACACACATATTGCTTTGCATGATCATATAGCTGACATAGTATTTGTGGCTCAGCCACCGTTCATCATTTTTTATACATGTTACGCTAGATCATTGCACATCCTGGTACACTGCCAGAGGCATTCATATAGAGTCATATTGTTCTAGTATTGAGTTGTAATATCGAGTTGTAAGTAAATAAAAGTGTGATGATCATCATTATTAGAGCATTGTCCCAGTGAAGAAAGGATGATGGAGACTGTGATTCCCCCACAAGTCGGGATGAGACTCCGGACAAAAAAAAAGAGGCCAAAAAGAGCCCGGCAAAAAAATTAAGAGAAAAAGATAGAAGGGGCAATGTTACTATCTTTTTTCCACACTTGTGCTTCAGAGTAGCACCATGTTCTTCATATAGAGAGTCTCCTAAGTTGTCACTTTCATATACTAGTGTGAATTTTTCATTATAGAACTTGGCTTGTATATTCCGATGACGGGCTTCCTCAAATGCCCGAGGTCTTCATGAGCAAGCAAGTTGGATGCACACCCACTTAGTTTCAGTTTGAGCTTTCATATACTTATAGCTCTTAGTGCATCCGTTGCATGGCAATCCCTACTCCTCGCATTGACATCAATTGAGGGGCATCTCCATAGCCCGTTGATTAGCCGCGTCGATGCGAGACTATCTTCCTTTTTGACTTCTCCTATTGATCCCTACCACCGCATTCTATTCCACATCGTGCTATGTCCATGGCTCACGCTCATGTATTGCGTGAAGTTGAAAACGCTGAAGCGCGTTAGATGTACGATCCAATAGCCTGGTTTAACATCGGGGTGCTCATGATTTATAGTTATGCAGTGAAGGCGGAGTCATGCCATGCTAACATGATAAAATGAGTAGGGAATAACATTCTTTAAGGATCGTATATTTTGAAAGTATTAATGATTATGCTTCTTATATCCATGGATATTTTTATGTTAATATTGTTAATTCATCGCTTCTCAATATTTATACTGTAAAAAGAGATTACATGATAAACATGTTAGGTAGCATTCCACATCAAAAATTTTGTTTTTATCATTTACCTACTTGAGGACGAGTAAGAATTAAGCTTGGGGATGCTGATATGTCTCCAACGTATCTATAATTTTTTATTGTTCCATGCTATTATAGTATCAATCTTGAATGTTTTATATGCAATTATATGCTATTTTATATCATTTTTTGGGACTAACCTATTAACCTAGTGCCCAGTGCCAGTTGCTGTTTTCTGCTTGTTTTTGGTTTTTCAGGAAATCAGTACCAAACGGAGTCCAAACGCTACAAATTTTTTTGATGGTTTTTTTGACAAAAGAGACCTTAGAAGCTTCAGGACGAGACCAAAAGCCTCACGAGGAGGTGACAAGGCAACCCCGCGCGCCCCTGGGGGGCGCCCTGTTGCCTTGTGGGCCCCTCGTGCCTCCTTTTGACCTAATTCCACTTCTATCAATTCTCAAATATTGGGAAACCAACAGAGAACCACCTCGAATAACTTTTCCGCCGCCGCAAGCTTCTGTTCTTCCGCAATCCCATCTGGAGGCCTTTTCCGGCACCCTGCCTATCGGGCCTGGTTCCGGAACAAATTTCGGAATAGCCTCAAGTCACACCAGCCCCAAGATCGAAACAACTGGTGGACTCCGTTGATATAGATAACCAGTACATACATAATGTTACACAGGGTTGAGCCAGAGTGCTCAACATTTATTACAAACTTGTCAATATATGACGGTGGTGGAATATGACAGCGGTGTGGTCATATTACAACACTGATACAATAAAGTAAAGCCAAGCGTCGGTGTGAGGCTTGACTATTTTATTTGTGAAGCGGAAGCACTGCGGATGATACACGTGGTAGACTCTAAGACCACAGTTGACAGACTGGGAACACCTCTAAGCGTCGGGCTCGCTAGCGCACTCTTCCTCCACAAGCTCATCTTCCTCCGGGTCCGGCCAAATTAACAAGCCAGGGACAAGCCTGTGAGTACGTTGGAATGTACTCGCAAACATTATGAACAAAAGATATACCGAATGCACATGTTCATGATGGACCATATGAAATGCATATGCTGACCGAAATTAAGTTATGGCATGCTAAATGTTAATATGGTGTGGTTAAATAATTATATAATTTCAGTAATAAACCAAGAAAATAAAATGGAACGTCGGGCGTTGGACCGCCCGAGAAATTCCAAGAAGAATGCCAAACCGGTGTCTGAATGCGACGCCTCGAGAGGTCTTGAAAAGAAATGCCAAACGGGCGTCTAAAAGCGACGCCTTGAGAGGTCTTGAAAAGAAATGCCAAACGTGTGTCTAAAAGTGACGCCTCGAGAGGTCTTGAAAATAAAACTGAGTATCCAGGTGGACTAGCCATCCCAAATGATAATCAGAAAAGAAAATAAAACTGAGTATCCAGGTGGACTAGCCATCCCAAGTGATACTCAGAAAATAAAATAAAACTGAGTATCCAGGTGGACTAGCCATCCCAAGTGATACTCAGAAAAGAAAATAAAACTGAGTATCCAGGTGGACTAGCCATCCCAAGTGATACTCAGAAAAGAAAATAAAACTGAGTACACAGGTGGACTAGCCATCCCAAGTGATACTCAGAAAAGAAAATAAAACTGAGTATCCAGGTGGACTAGCCATCCCAAGTGATACTCAGAGGTTGCACATAGAAGAAAAGGTTAGTCCACAATAATATTCATGTTAACAATAATATTCATGATAGCATCAGTAGTGACAATAATTATCCTATAAAATGAGTCATGTTCAATTTTAATTATATCCTCGGAAGACCGACACCGGGACCGACACTTGACCCTTTCCAGCTAATGTCCTTGACCGTGGACACGACTATTCGAATAGGTATAACTCTGCAGAGGGTGTACTCTTTACCCACCAGTATAGGATTTCTTTAGCCAAACCCGAGGCGCTGACTAATTCCCATTACGGTCTTTGGGTTGAAAACACGCCTGACCAGCACACACCAGATTAACTTTCTGGACGCCAGGAATCACCCGAAGCATCGTTCAAGAAAAACTCTAAGTCGGGGAGACCATCGTCTCGAATAGCATGGGATCACTATTTATAACATGCGGATTACAAGGGGTGCCCCCTCTCGGCCCAGCCGGATACACCCATGCCCCCTGACTGGCATTAGTCCATGGCCATGGAACCCTCATCATGGCCCCTCTAAGTGGTGTGTACACTGAAAGGAGTTAGCATCTTACTAAGCCGTACTTCCCTCGCGAGAAGACAAGTGGCAGCACGAATTTTTAGCTAGGCATGACGGAACAAGACTCGATCTAGGTCGACTCAGGAGGTGTTATTATAATGACTGGCATGCCTCACATGCCACGGTGACACCATCGTGTCATGATGTGAGTCGTGCCCACCGGCACAACAAAGACAGGAGGTACACTCCCTGATTTCTCACCAGTTCCTTCATGTTAGAAAGATTCTTTGATGCATGCAAGAAATGCACAAAATGATATGACCATGCATGCACTTGCTATTCACCACATAACCTGTGATATCTTGAACTGATGCAAACATGTATGCAATCACCATATCCCAAGTTCAAAAATGCTTGCCTTGATCAAAGTAGGCAGAAGGTGATCCCTCGAAATTTTCGGCAAAGCTCCCCTCCTCGTTTTCTAGAAAATAAGGATTCAAATTCAAATCAATTTTTTTGTAACACTACAAAAAGTTGTCTCAAAATATTTTCAAATAAATACGAAAAAACTAGAGTGAAAAAGAAGATTTTCAGAAAAAGAATCAATTGAAAAAGATTTGTGGTTTAAAACTTATAAAGGTTTTAAAACCAGGGACCTATCAGCAATTAAAATAACTGTCAGCGGGTCCCTGTGGGGAAAACAGAAAGCGTCACGGGAAAGAATACGTCTTCCCGTTTAGAAAGCGTAAAGTGGCAGAAGGCGTTTTCGAATAAACAGAAAAAGATTAAAACGCCGACGGGTGGGTCCCACCCGTCAGGTTTGAATTTCAAACGCGCCTCGCGCGCGAGCACAGAGGCGGTGCGGTGATCACCGGCGGTGATCGCCGGCGTTTCAGAGGGCAGCGAGGATACGAGCATGCACAGGGCATCCTTCCGCGTCGGTGGGTGGTGGTGGTGGTCGCCGGCGAGCACCGTAGCGACGGCGAGGTCAACTCCGGTGGACGGCGGCGTCGGGTGGTGACGGATCTTGTCGGGGAGGGCTTTGGACGTCGAATTGATGCGTGGAATGGATGAGTGGGTGCACGGGGAGGCTACTAACGAAGTTTGGGAGGTGGAGATGGAGTAACGGCGACATGCTGTTCGCGGGGATAGCGGCGGATCGGGTGGCTGGAGTCGGGGAAGACGACCTCCCCGAGGTCGTCCGACTCCTCTGGGGGTCGATTGGGAGTGTGTGGATGAGGTGTGGGTACTGAACGGACCTCGAGGGCTCCTTATATAGGTGATTCGAGGCGGTCCAAGGCGGCTCGGATCACGCGGAGTAATGGTGGCCGGCGGGGGCAGTTGGAGGCGGTGGGCGAGGTCAGTGAGCATCAGTGAGGTCAGTGGAGTTCTCTCGAAGCGCCAGCGCGGCGTCCTCGAGCTCTACTGCCTTATCCCGGAGCCGAGCTCCTATACGGCCATGGCGGGCGGCGTGCGGGTCCGGCGAATGACAGGCATGCGCGGGGTGGTTTGGACGGTGCGGGAAGCTACGGAGGAGGGCGACGCGTGGAGAGGAGGTAGGAGAGGGAGCGGTGGGAGAGTGATGGTGGCTGGGACCGTGCTGATCCTCTCGGCCGCCGCGGCCGTTGCACCGGCCTGCTCCTGTGCTGTCGGCGGCGAGAGGCTGGCGAGGGGGGTTCCTTGCGATGCATTGATGGCCAACAGAGGCGCGGATGAGGGAGAGGTGGAGTGGAGTGCACCACACGGCGCCGATCCCCTCCTCTCTGAAGTTCACTGTAATCTCTGAATTTTCGACAGTGAGCTATAGTGCACACCAAGTGCTTGATGAAATGCTAGATGGCCACTGGCATTTTTGGAATTTTTGAGAATTTTTGTGGTGAGGTACTGAGGCATAACAGAGATGCTGGCAAAATTTCAGAATTTTTGGAGCAATTAAAATTAGGTTTTGAGCAGGGAGTTTGAATCTGGTCCAAATTTCAATTGAATGAAATTTGAAAATTTTGAACTGTGGAACAGAATGTTTTTGGTGAAATGGAGTGTGGGTATTGTCAAGTAGCTGGAATAATTTTTGTGGGTGCAGAAGAGTTGGAAAAAATATAGTTCCTTTGTAAATCAAAGGAACTAGGAATAAATGAAATTCAAACTTTGGAATTTGTTAAATATGATAAAAATATTTTTATGGAGAGGAGAGGTATTGGGTACTGTCCTAGGGTGTGAGGATGACTTGAATGATAATTTAAAAGTGATAGAATAATTTTTGGGAGAATTTCCTATGGGTTAGAAGAAAATGAAATGGATCATTCCATTGAAATAATTTAATTATCCAAAAAAAATTCTGAAAGAAAATATTTTTAATCCTTCAAAATTAATTACTCAAGTAATAAACCATCAAACCAGAACCATTTAAAAAAATTTGAAACCCAATTGAAAACTCAAAATGATTTTCAAAATAGAAGAAAGAGAGAAGTAGGGCCATAGTGGTCCAAAGAATTTTATTTTTAAGGAAAAGATTTTAAAATTCAAAAGAGAATATTTTTGGGGTGTTACAACACCTACCCCCCTTAAGAAAAATCTCGTCCCCGAGATTTTAGCTGTCCCTCAAATAGGTACGGGTACTCAGTCCTTAGGTGATCATCTCTTTCCCATGTGGCTTCTTCTTCGGTGTGATTACTCCACTGGACCTTGTAAAACTTTATCACATTCCGACGGGTTCTCCGTTCTGACTCTTCCAAAAAGTTTATAGGATGTTCCTTATATGTGAGGACTGGCTGGATATCCAGGTTCTGATGTTGGACTTGTTTGTCCGGATTACTGACACATCTCCTCAGCTGTGACACGTGAAACACATTATGAACATCTGACAATTCTGCTGGTAGTTCCAGTTGGTAGGCAACCTTGCCTCTCCTTGCAATTATTCTAAATGGCACAATAAATCTCGGTGCCAGTTTCCCTTTGACCTTAAATCTTTGTAGTCCCCTCATAGGGGATACTCTGAGATACACATATTCGTCAGGATCAAAACTGATCTGACGGTGTTTCTGGTCACAATAGCTCTTCTGACGGCTCTGAGCTGCTTTCAGTCTGTCTCGGATAAGTTTTACTTTTGTTTCTGCTTATCTGAGAACTTCTGGGCCGAAGATTTGGCTATCTCCTATTTCAGACCAATTGAGAGGGGTACGGCACCTTCGTCCGTATAGGGCTTCGAAGGGTGACATTTTTAGACTGGCTTGATAACTGTTGTTATATGAAAATTCCGCATATGGCAAACTGTCCTCCCAGCTGACTCCATAGGTGAGAACACAAGCTCTCAACATGTCCTCCAATATCTAATTTACCCGCTCAGTCTGCCCTCCTGTCTGTGGGTGGTATGCTGTACTGAATACCAGTTGAGTTCCTAAGGCTTGCTGCAGGTGATCCCAAATACTAGAGACAAACTGAGTGCCTCTATTAGAGACTATGGTCTTGGGTACTCCGTGTAAGCAAACAATTCGGGAGAGGTATAACTTAGCAAGCTTCTGTGTTGAATATGTTGTTTTTACCGGAATGAAGCGTGCCACCTTGGTTAATAAATCTGTGATAACCCAGATAGCATCATTCCCGTGTCGTGACCTTGGCAATCCAACAATAAAATCCATTCCTATCTCATCCCATTTCCATTCAGGCACTCTAAGTGGCTGTAACAATCCTGCTGGCCTCTGGTGTTCTGCTTTTATACGCTGACAAGAGTCACAACGTGCGACATACACGGCTATATCTCTTTTCATCCCGTGCCACCAAAATTTGTCCTGAAGATCTTTGTACATCTTGGTTCCCCTTGGGTGAATGGAGTATGAAGTGGTATGGGCTTCTGCCAAAATCTGCTGTTTTAACTCTTCCTTATTGGGCACGCATAATCTTTTCCCGTACCACAGGATTCCCTGATTATCAATGATAAATTCGGATGCCTTACCTGAATTTACTTTCCTTTTAATCCCTTCAATACTGGGGTGTCCTTTCTGGGTTTCTTTGATCTGATCTTCCAATGTTGGTTTTACCTCTAGGCGAGCAATAGTTCCTTCCATGACTAGAACCATGTTAAGTTTGGCAAATTCCCGGTTGAACTCATGTTGTGAGAATTGCACACTGTCATTGTCGGTACATGGATTTCGGCTGAGGGCGTCTGCCACCACATTTGCTTTACCCAGATGGTAATGAATTCCCACATCATAATCCTTGATTAGCTCAAGCCAGCGACGTTGTCGTAGGTTTAGTTCTGGCTGGGTGAAGATATACTTAAGACTTTTGTGATCCGTGTAAATCTCACATCTATTACCAAGAAGGTAATGTCGCCATTCCTTGAGTGCATGTACCACAACTGCTAGTTCCAAATCATGAGTAGGATAATTATCTTCGTGTCGTCGTAGTTGTCTCAAAGCATATGCTACGACCTTTCCTTCTTGTATTAATACACATCCAAGGCCTTTTCTGGAAGCGTCACAGTATATTTCAAAATTCTTGTGCACATCCGGCACGGTCAGGACAGGTGCCATTGTTAACCTCTTTTTTAATTCCTGAAAAGTTCTCTCACATGCTTCAGTTCATTCAAACTTTTTATCCTTCTTGAGCAACTGTGTCATGGGTTTAGCTATGGTAGAGAATCATTCAATAAATCGTCGCTAGTAGCCAGCCAAACCAAGAAAACTCCTGATCTCAGTCATGTTGGTGGGTTGCTTCCATCCTAAGACATCCTTTACTTTACTTGGGTCCACTGCTATCCCGTCCTTAGTTAGTACATGACCCAGAAAACCAACTTCTCGTAACCAAAATTCACACTTACTGAATTTGGCATATAGTTGATTTTTCCGTAATTCTTCCAGGAAGATTCAAAGATGTTGCTCATGTTCTTCTGGTGTCTTGGAATAAATAAGTATATCATCAATGAACACAACCACGAACTTGTCCAAATATTTCATGAAAACCTTGTTCATGAGATGCACAAAATAAGCAGGAGCGTTGGTCAATCCGAAAGGCATCATAGTGAACTCATATAATCCGTATCTGGTGGTAAAAGCGGTCTTGGGTATGTCTGATGATCGGATTCTTAACTGATGGTAGCCTGATCTCAAGTCTATTTTTGAGAAAACCTTGGCTTCTGCCAGTTGGTCGAACAGGTCATTGATCCTTGGTAGTGGATATTTATTTTTGATAGTAACCATATTGAGTGCCCTGTAGTCAATACATAACCTTAGGGCCCCATCCTTTTTCTTGGCAAATAAAACCGGTGATCCCCATGGTGATGAGCTGGGGCGGACATATCCCTTTTCCAATAATTCCTTAATCTGTTTCTTCAGCTCAACCAATTCTGTCGGAGCCATTCGATAAGGCTTCTTGTAAATGGGTGCCGTTCTGGGTGCTAGTTCAATAACAAATTCAATTTCACGATTTGGTGGCATGCCTGGTAGCTCCTGAGGGAATACATCAGGGTATTCGCATACCACAGGAACCTTGCTTAATTCCGTCATGTCCACTTGATTTAACTTTCCTTGCGAGGTATAAATTCCCCTTGTACCAAACTTTACTGTCTTCCCTTGACAATTGGTGAGAGTCACTGCACGATTGTAGCAGTCTATAAATCCTTTATTTGTGGTCAACCAGTCCATTCCCAAAATAATATCCAAATCCACTGCTTCCAATACAATAAGATTTGCTAGAAACTTCATTCCTTTTATTTCAAGGTTCACATCCTGGCAGTACCATTGTGTGCTTTTCTTTGATCCCAGGGACTGAATAACCATTGAATTTTTCAAAGGCGAAAAAGAAAACTGATTCTTTGAGGCAAATCTTTTAGAGATGCACGAATGGGAAGCTCCAGAATGAAATAAAACTGTACCATTAATGGTGTTGACAGGAAACGTACCAAACACGATGTCCGGTGCATTCCGTGCTTCCTCAAATGTCACGTGGTTGACCTGCCCCTTTCTTTGATTGTTGTTGAGGTTGTTGTGTCGCGGAGTTGCATTAGTACTGCGGCCATTGTGGTTGGGTTTGGGGGTATTATTCCCATGTTTTGGGCATTGCCTAGCATAATGCCCTTCTGCTCCACAGGCATAACAGGTGATGCCAGGACGGAATATTGCTTCCTTGGCCCTGTTGTTGAAGGTATTGCGGTTTTGTTGTGGTCGTGGTGTTGGAATTGCTGGTCGAGGTGTCACAGGCCTTTGAGATTCATTTTGGGGCCTGTTGTTATGAACCTGTACTGACTGATTCATACAGCGCTTGCGAATCTCATTCATGTTGCGGTGCTCATTTTCCAGAATAATAGCCTTGTCTACCAGTGTCTTGAAATCTGGAAAAGTATGGACCACCAGTTGGCATTTTAAAGATGGAACGAGCCCGTCGAGGAATTTCACCATTTTTTTTTGCTTTCTGTCATATATTCATCATTGGCATACCGGGCTAGCTGAGTAAACTGATCGAGGTAATGAGTTATTGTGCCCCGTTGCTTGAGATCCTCAAATTCTCTTTTCTTTAATTTCATGATGTTGTTGGGAATATGTGCTCCCCGGAAGCTCTCCTTGAATTGCTCCCAGGTGATGTCTCCTCCATTGGGATGCGTGTGGCATAAATTCTCCCACCATGATGCTGCTATTCCAGAGAAATAATGCGAAGCATATAGCACTTTTTCCTGGTCCGTACACTGAGCTATGACCAATTTCCTTTCAATATCACGCAGCCAGTCGTCTGCCTCCAAAGGTTTATCTGTGTGAGAAAAGACAGTTGGATTGGTCCTCTGAAGTTCAGATAATTTTGATCTGGGTTGGTGCTGTCCTTGGTGATTTCCCATGTTTATCAAATGCTGCATCATTTCCTGGTGCTGCTGCTAACTTTGTTCATAAAGACGGCACACTTGTGAGAATGCTGAATCATTGCTTTGCTGGCTTGTTTGTCCTGGCGTGAAATTATTTCCCATCTGTGCAAAGTTGTCCTCTGGTGGACTGGGCATAGAACGAGTCCAGGGACGATGCATTTTCTTTCTGGGGTATTTGTGTAACACCGATGAGAAAAGAAATTACAAAGGAAGAAAATAAATTTTTAAGAGACTAAAAATAATTTTTCCCCAAAAACGTAAGTACATAAAAGTAGCGAGTTATATTATACATGCAGATTTAATTATACATGCAAGATTTAATTATACATGCATGATTTAATTATACAATATGCTCGCCGTAGCCGTGATGCTTACATGACCGCTTATTTAGACTAGTGCACTACTCCATCCTCTTAGCACGCTGCGATCCATGGTCTACTACTCGCCATCTTACAAAGAAGAAAAGAAACAGAAAATAAATATTTTACAGCTACACTCTCGTAAAAGGCGACTGCGGTGCTGATGCCTGGTCTGCTATCACGGAGTGTCTGGAACGTCGTAGGCCCTGCTAAGGGTAAGTCCCTGACGGGGTGCTGAAGACTCGACCTCCTCCTCCTCCTCGGGTATGGTCTCCAGTCAGGCAGCTGTCGATGCCATGCCTGCTCGCGGTGGTACTGTGCTCGTAGGTGGTGAAGCGCTAACCGGAATGGGTGCAGCCAAGCGACTAGACTCATCGCTCGGGGATGTGTGTCGAATTGCGGAACGGGTAGGAGGATCGTATGGTGGAGTCGGAATGCGAGGAGCGCGTGGTGAAGGAGAACAAAATTCACTCCTGCGAGGAGCCCTCGCACGAGCTAAGTCCATCCATGCAGCAAGATAGTCGTCCACCAGTGAGGTGAAGACTGACTCTAGAGCCATGATGTACTGAAAAAGGGGCTCAATCGCCTCATCCCTTTCTCCCGCGGTGCAAGAGAAAGCATAGTGACTAGTGTATGGAACATGGCATGGAAGATAATGATAGGGACGTGTCTGCATGACTGGAAGGATGTCCCTAAGACGAGCGATGGCCTCTCGGGCAGCCATCTGGATAGCATGCCTCTCAGTAGGCATGACTCTCCCCACAAAATGATAGTTGCGGTGAGGCACGGCCTCTCCACCCCAAATATATACCGAGGCCTGGTACATAGTCAGGGTGTCCGAGATCCTGTCGGGAAAGACTGTGAACTCCGGACGGCTCGGAGATCCCATCGCGACTCTCGCGATGTAGACAAGCGGACGGGAAAATCCCGCAGGCTCGTTGGCGAAAATCTGGGTCGGGCAGCTGCCGCCAGACATGCACAACAGTAGACAAAAAATCCAAATAGTCATATCATAAGTATATGATGACCAAGGAAAATTTGTTACAATGCATGAGATGCATGCTGAAAAATGTTAGGACTGATTCTACTAATAGCGATCGCACCTAGGGCTTCCAACAGTCAGCCTGGCTCTGATACCAAGGTTTGTTAGGCCTGTTTTCGGAATAAATTTCAGAATAGCCTCAAGTCACACCAGCCCCATGATCGGAACAACTGGTGGACTCCCTTGATATAGATAACCAGTACATACATAATGTTACACAGGGTTGAGCCAGAGTGCTCAACATTTATTACAAACTTGTCAATATATGACGGTGGTGGAATATGACAGTGGTGTGGTGATATTACAACACTGATACAATAAAGTAAAGCCAAGCGTCAGTGTGAGGCTTGACTATTTTATTTGTGAAGCGGAAGCACTGCGGATGATACACGTGGTAGACTCCAAGACCACAGTTGACTGACTGGGAACACCTCTAAGCGTCGGACTCGCTAGCGCACTCTTCCTCCACAAGCTCGTCTTCCTCCGGGTCCGGCCAAATTAACAAGCCAGGGACAAGCATGTGAGTACGTTGGAATGTACTCGCAAACATTATGAACAAAAGATATACCGAATGCACATGTTCCTGATGGACCATATGAAATGCATATGCTGACCGAAATTAAGTTATGGCATGTTAAATGTTAATATGGTGTGGTTAAATAATTATATAATTTCAGTAATAAACCAAGAAAATAAAATGGAACGTCGGGCGTTGGACCACCTGAGAAATTCCAAGAAGAATGCCAAACCGGTGTCTGAATGCGACGCCTCGAGAGGTCTTGAAAAGAAATGCCAAACGGGCGTCTAAAAGCGACGCCTCGAGAGGTCTTGAAAAGAAATGCCAAACGTGTGTCTAAAAGTGACGCCTTGAGAGGTCTTGAAAATAAAACTGAGTATCCAGGTGGACTAGCCATCCCAAGTGATAATCAGAAAATAAAATAAAATTGAGTATCCAGGTGGACTAGCCATCCCAAGTGATACTCAGAAAAGAAAATAAAACTGAGTATCCAGGTGGACTAGCCATCCCAAGTGATACTCAGAAAATAAAATAAAACTGAGTATCCAGGTGGACTAGCCATCCCAAGTGATACTCAGAAAAGAAAATAAAACTGAGTATCCAGGTGGACTAGCCATCCCAAGTGATACTCAGAGGTTGCACATAGAAGAAAAGGTTAGTCCACAATAATATTCATGTTAACAATAATATTCATGATAGCATCAGTAGTGACAATAATTATCCTGCAAAATGAGTCATGTTCAATTTTAATTATATCCTCGGAAGACCGACACCGGGACCGACACTTGACCCTTTCCAGCTAATGTCCTTGACCGTGGACACGGCTATTCGAATAGGTATAACTCTGCAGAGAGTATACTCTTTACCCACCAGTATAGGATTTCTTTAGCCAACCCCGAGGCGCTGACTAATTCCCATGACGGTCTTTGGGTTGAAAACACACCTGACCAGCACACACCAGATTAACTTTCCGGATGCCAGGAATCACCCAAAGCATCGTTCAAGAAAAACTCTAAGTCGGGGAGACCATCGTCTCGAATAGCATGGGATCACTATTTATAACGCGCGGATTACAAGGGGTGCCCCCCTCTCGGCCCATCCGGATACACCCATGCCCCCTGACCCGATGACTGGCATTAGTCCATGGCCATGGAACCCTCATCATGGCCCCTCTAAGTGGTGTGTACACGGAAAGGGGTTAGCAACTTACTAAGCCATACTTCCCTCGCGGGAAGACAAGTGGCAGCACGAATTTTTAGCTAGGCATGACGGAACAAGACTCGATCTAGGTCGACTCAGGAGGTGTTATTATAATGACTGGCATGCCTCACATGCCATTGTGACACCATCGTGTCATGATGTGACTCGTGCCCACCGGCACAACAAAGACAGGAGGTACACTCCCTGATTTCTCACCACTTCCTTCATGTTAGAAAGATTCTTTGATGCATGCAAGAAAAGCACAAAATGATATGACCATGCATGCACTTGCTATTCACCACATAACCGGTGATATCTCGAACTGATGCAAACATGTATGCAATCACCATATCCCAAGTTCAAAAATGCTTGCCTTGATCAAAGTTGGCAGACGGTGATCCCTCGAAATTTTCGACAAAGCTCCCCTCCTCGTTTTCTAGAAAATAAGGATTCAAATTCAAATCAATTTTTTTTGTAACAGTACAAAAAGTTGTCTCAAAATATTTTCAAATAAATACTAAAAAAACTAGAGTGAAAAATAAGATTTTCAGAAAAAGAATCAATTGAAAATGATTTGTGGTTTAAAAGTTATAAAGGTTTTAAAACCAGGGACCTATCTATAATTAAAATAACTGCCAGCGGGTCCCTATGGGGAAAACAGAAAGCGTCTCAGGAAAGAATACGTCTTCCCGTTCAGAAAGCGTAAAGTGGCAGAAGGCGTTTTCGAATAAACAGAAAAAGATTAAAACGCTGACGGGTGGGTCCCACCCGTCAGGTTTGAATTTCAAACGCACCTCGCGCACGTGCACAGAGGGGGTGCGGTGGTAACTGGCGGCGATCGCCGGCGTTTCAGAGGGCGGCGAGGATACGAGCATGCTCAGGGCGTCCTTCCACGTCGGTGGGTGTTGGTGGTGGTCGCCGGCGAGCACCGTAGCGACGGCGAGGTCAACTCCGGCGGACGGCGGCATCGGGTGGTGACGGATCTCGTCGGGGAGTGCTCTGGACGTCGAATTGATGCGTGGAATGGATGAGTGGGTGCACGGGGAGGCTACTGACGAAGTTTGGGAGGTGGAGATGGAGTAACGGCGACGTGCTGTTCGCGGGGACAGCGGTAGATCGGGTGGCCAGAGTCGGGGAAGATGACCTCCCCGAGGTCGTCCGACTCCTCTGGGGGTCGATTGGGAGTGTGTGGATGAGGTGTGGGTACTGAACGGAGCTCGAGGGCTCCTTATATAGGTGATTCGAGGCGGTCCGAGGCGGCTCGGATCACGCTGGAGTAATGGTGGCCAGCGGGGGTAGTTGGAGGCGGTGGGCGAGGTCGGTGAGCATCAGTGAGGTCGGTGGAGTTCTCTCGAAGCGCCAGCACGGCGTCCTCGAGCTCTACTGCCTTATCCCGGAGCTGAGCTCCTGTACGGCCATAGCGGGCGGCGTGTGGCTCCGGCGAATGAAAGGCGGGCATGGGATGGTTTGGACAGTGCGTGGAGCTGCGGAGGAGGGCGACGCGTGGAGAGGAGGTAGGAGAGGGAGCGGTGGGAGAGTGATGGCGGCTGGGACCGTGCTGATCCTCTCCGCCGCCGCGGCCGAGGGCAGCGGCCGTTGCACTGGCCTGCTCCTGTGCTATCGATGGCCAACGGAGGCACGGATGAGGGAGAGGTGGAGTGGAGTGCACCGCACGACGCTGATCCCCTCCTCTCCGAACTTCACTGTAATCTCTGAATTTTCGACAGTGAGCTATAGTGCACACCAAGTGCTTGATGAAATGCTAGATGGCCACTGGCATTTTTTGGAATTTTTGAGAATTTTTGTGGTGAGGTACTGAGGCATAACAGAGATGCTGGCAAAATTTTAGAATTTTTTGGAGTAATTAAAATTAGGTTTTGAGCAGGGAGTTGTGGTGAGGTACTGAGGCATAACAGTGATGCTTATATACATGATCATTGCCATGAATCCGTCATAACTATGCGCTTTTCTATCAATTGTCCAACAGTAATTTGTCTACCCACCGTATGCTATGTGTTTGAGAGAGAAGCCTGTAGTGAAAACTATGGCCCCCGGGTCTACTTTAATTATAAAAAGAAAACCTAAATATATTTGCTGTAATTTTCTTTCTTTTATTTTCTTTTGCAATTTATCTATCTATCACTACAAGATTTAATCCTTGCAAGTAACGAGTTCAAGGGGATTGACGACCCTCTTGCCCGTGTTGGGTGCAAGTATTTGGTTTTGTGTGTGCAGGTGCTATTCATGAGGCTTTGTGTGATTCTCCTACTGGATTGATACCTTGGTTCTCACTGAGGGAAATACTTATCTCTACTATGCTGCATCTCCTCTCCTCTTCGGGGAAAATCCCAACGCACCTCACAAGTAGCAGTCGTCAATATGTCATCGGTATATTTGTGTAAAGTGTTAACATTTACTTGCCTCCTTAGACCATGTGAATATCATATAATTGGAAGCCTGATGGTTGCTTTGGGGTTGCCAAATGTCACTCTCTAACTGAGTGATTGTAAAAGGTAGCTTTTAGGTATACTGGAAAAGTATGATGTGGGTGTTCAATATGCCAAGACTGGGATTTGCTCCTCCATTGATGGAGGGATGCACTCTACGCCTACTCGGTATTACGGTGTCTATCATCGCGTGGCCAAGCATGGTGACTAAGGTGTTAATCATGGGGACACTAGAAAATGGAAACAGGAAAAGAGTACAAACCGATAACGAGGATAACAACCTATAGTGATCGAAGTGTTGATCATGGGGATACTTTAAAAGCCGCCCCTCCGGTTCTTAATGTATCGCATGGCAAAGGGAATTGTACATGGTAATGAAAGGTTCACTCGTGAAAGATCTTCGTTGTTTGCGGGAATAATTATGGGTGTCCAGAACCGATAATAACTGTTAGTAGGAAGGTGTTCCGAACATCTCAGCATATTATCAAACTTGTAGGGTCACGTGCTTAATGACTAGTAGGATGTTACAGAACCAGGAGATAATGGAGAATCAGAGAATGGGCTCTGAAAGTGTTCCGTTAGGTCGACGCCCCCTGCCATGCGCCTCCCTTTCTCTCTCGTATGACTAAGTTCAGTATGGTGCTCGAGATTTTTTAATTAAGTCTCATGTTTCATACACTCGAAAGTTAAATAGAAACAAGAAGTAATCATGCTTATGGTGATGCATATAGCAAATGATTTGCAATGTAACCATAGAAGACACATATTGTGGCAAAAACGTTAGAAACGTCAAACTTGTTTTTTGCAGGGTTTGCATGTGATGCGGTATAGCCTTCTTCGGACCAATGTGACTATATGAGATGATATATGTTTGTAATTATTTTTTATGAAATGCATGTCGTGAGTCCAACAATCGGCAAGATCCAATATGGTTGTCATTGTATATTCTATTTGACCTGCGTGTCAACTAGAAAGCCATGTAATGCATTTCTTTTATTAGCTACGAGATAGCAAATAGTTGTAGCTGGGAGGACATAGGGTGATGATACATCTCCAACGTATCTATAATTTTTGATTGTTCCATGCTATTATATTATCAATCTTGGATGTTTTATATACCTTTACAAGAAATTATATATCATTTTTTGGGACTAACCTATTAACTTAGTGCCCAGTGCCAGTTGCTGTTTTTTTTGCCTGTTTTTGGTTTTCCAAAATATCAGTACAAAACGAAGTCCAAATGCCACGAAAATTTTTGGAGATTTTTTTTCTGGACATAACAAACACTGGAAGCTTCGGGAGGAGACGAGAAGATGAAGCAGTGGCCCACGAGGCACCACGGCGCGCCCTGGTGGCTCATGGGGCCCACACAGCTCCGTTTGACCTAACTCCACCACTATAAATTCTCTAAAATCGGGAAACCAACAGAGGAGTCCACGAAATACTTTTTCCGCCGCCGCAAGTTCCTGTTCTCGAGAGATCCCATTTGGTGGCCTTTTCCGGCACTCCGCCGGAGGGGGATTCGATCACGGAGGGGCTCTCCATCAACCTTGCTGCCCTTCCGATGATGCGTGAGTAGTTTACCACAGACCTTCGGGTCCATAGTTAGTAGCTAGATGGCTTCTTCTCTCTTTTTGATCTTCAATACAATGTTCTCCTCGATGTTCTTGGAGTTCTATCCGATGTAATCACTTTTTGCGGTGTGTTTGTTGGGATCCGATGAATTGTGAGTTTATGATCAGATTATCCATGAATATTATTTGAGTCTTCTCTGAACTCTTTTATGCATGATTGATACGTCCATTTTGCATCATGTTTTGCTACTATTATTTATAGTGTTTTTTTAATCAATATAACACTTTGTGGTGCAATTATAATGTCTTTTCTCTCTTAATATGCAAGATTTACACAAGGAGGGAGATTGCCGGCAGCTGGAATTCTGGACCTGAAAAAGCTATGTCAGAGATACCTATTCTGCACATCTCCAAATGAGCTGAAATTTCATGGAGATTTATTTTGGAATAAATAAAAAATACTGGAAGAAAAATATACTAGAGGGGGCCACCCAGGAGCCCACGAGGCACCAGGGCGCGCCACCCCCCAGGCGCGCCCTGGTGGCTCGTGGGGCCCCTGGCTAGCCACTGGCCCCCATTTTCTGTTATATAAGTCCATTTGCCCTAGAAAAAATATAGAGAAGACTTTCGGGACGGTGCGCCGCCGTCTCAAGGCGGAACTTGGGCAGGAGCACTTTTGCTCTCCGGCGGAGAGATTCTACCGGGGATACTTCCCTCCGGGAGGGGGAAATCGTCGCCATCGACATCACCAACGATCCTCTCATCATGGGAGGACCAATCTTCATCAACATCTTCAACAGCACCATCTCATCTCAAACCCTAGTTCATCTCTTGTATTCAATCTTTGTCTCAAAACCTCAGATTGGTACCTGTGGGTTGCTAGTAGTGTTGATTACATCATGTAGTTGATGCTAGTTGGTTTATTTGGTGGAAGATTATATGTTCAGATCCGTTATGCTATTTAATACCCCTATGATCTTGAACATGATTATGATTTGTGAGTAGTTACTTTTGTTCTTGAGGACATGGGAGAAGTCTTGTCATAAGTAATCATGTGAATTTGGTATTCGTTCGATATTTTGATGATATGTATGTTGTTGATTCTCTTAGTGGTGTCATGTGAACGTCGACTACATGACACTTCACCATCTTTGGGCCTAAGGGAATGCATTGTGGAGTAGTAATTAGATGATGTGTTGCTAAAGTGACAGAAGCTTAAACCCTAGTTTATGCGCTATTCCGTAAGGGGCTGATTTGGATCCATATGTTTAATGCTATGGTTAGATTTATCTTAATTTTTCTTTCGTAGTTGCGGATGCTTGCGAGAGGGGGTAATCATAAGTGGGAGGCTTGTTCAAGTAAGAACAGCACCCAAGCACCGGTCCACCCACATATCAAATTATCAAAGTAGCGAACGCGAATCAAACCAACATGATGAAAGTGACTAGATGAAATTCCCATGTGTCCTCGAGAACGCTTTGCTTACTATAAGAGATCGTTCCGGCTTGTCCTTTGCTACAAAAAGGATTGGGCCACCTTGCTGCACTCTTTGTTACTATTGCTACTTGTCACTTGTTACAAATTATCTTGTTATCAAACTACTCGTTACCGGTAATTTCAGTGCTTGCAGAAAATACCTGGCTGAAAACCGCTTGTCATTTCCTTCTGCTCCTCGTTGGGTTCGACACTCTTACTTATCGAAAGGACTACGATTGACCCCCTATACTTGTGGGTCATCAAGACTCTTTTCTGGCGCCGTTGCCGGGGAGTGAAGCGCCTTTGGTGAGTTGAATTTGGTAAGGAAACATTTATATTACGTGCTGAAATTTACTGTCACTTGTCACTATGGAAAGTAATCCTTTGAGGGGTTTGTTCGGGGTATCTTCACCTCGACCGGAAACACAAATAGTTGCTCCTCAACCTACTGCACCTATTGAAAAGATTTCATATGAAATTCCTCCGGGTATGATAGAGAAACTGCTAGCTAATCCTTATGCAGGAGATGGAACGGTACATCATGATATGCACTTGATCTATGTGGATGAAATTTGTGGATTGTTTAAGCTTGCTGGTTTATCTGGAGATGGAGTTAAGAAGAAAGTATTCCCTTTATCTTTGGAGGGAAAGGCATTGACATGGTATAGGCTTTGTGATGATACTGATACATGGGACTGGAACCGATTGAAACTGGAATTCCATCAGAAATTTTATCCTATGCATTTGGTTCATCGTGATCGGAATTATATATATAATTTTTGGCCTCGTGAAGGAGAAAGCATCGCTCAAGCTTGGGGGAGGCTTAAGTACATGATGTACACATGCCCCAATCATGAGCTCTCAAGAAAAATTATCTTACATAATTTTTATGCTCGGCTTTCTCATGATAATCAAACCATGCTCGATTCTTCTTCGACTGGCTCCTTTATGAAGAAAACTATTTAATTCAGATGGGATCTTTTGGAAAGAATTAAATGCAACTCTGAAGATTGGGAACTCAACAAAGGTAATGAGTCAGGTATAATACTTGAGTTTGATTGTGTTAAATCTTTTATGGCTACCGATGCTTTTCATAAGTTTAGCACTAAATATGGATTTGACTCTGAGATAGTACCTTCCTTTTGTGAATCATTTGCTACTCATGTTGATCTCCCTAAGGAGAAGTGGTTTAAATATCACCCACCTATTGAATTAAAATAAGAACCCGTTAGTGTTAAAGAAGAAACAATTGTTTACCATGCTGATCCAGTTGTGCCTACTGCTTATATTGAGAAACCACATTTTCCTGTTAGGATTAAGGAACATGCTAAAGTTTCAACTGTGGTTAACAAAAGTAATATTAGAGCACCTAAACCCTCTGAACAAATTAAAGTTGAACCTAATGTTGCTATGGTTAAAGATCTCTTGGTCGATAATATAGATGGGCATGTTATTTACTTCTGTGATGAAGTAGCTAGAATTGCTAAACCAGATCCTAAAGATAAAAACAGACCTGTAGTAGGCATGCCTGTTGTCTCTGTTAAAATAGGAGATCATTGTTATCATGGCTTATGTGATTTGGGTGCTAGTGTGAGTGCTATTCCATTTACCTTATATCAAGAAATTATGAATGATATTGCACCTATTGAAATAGAGGACATTGATGTTACTATTAAGCTTGCAAACAGAGATCCCATTACACCACTTGGGATCGTTAGAGATGTTGAAGTCTTGTGTGGAAAAATAAAATACCCTACTAATTTTCTAGTTCTCGGTTCTCCACAAGATGATTTTTGTCCCATTATATTTGGTAGACCTTTCTTGAACACTGTTAATGCTAAGATTGATTGCGCTAAAGAAACTGTTAGTGTTGATTTTGGTGGTATGTCTCATGAGTTCAATTTCTCCAACTTTCATAGACAACCTCGTGATAAGGAATTGCCTAGTAAAGATGAAATTATTGGTCTTGCTTCTATTACCGTACCTCCTACTGGTCCGTTAGAACAATATTTGCTAGACCATGAAAATGATATGCATATGAACGAAAGAAATGAAATAGATAAGATGTTCTTTGATCAACCACCTATCCTTAAACACAATTTGCCTGTTGAAACTCTTGGAGGCCCTCCTCCACCTAAGGGTGATCCTGTATTTGAATTGAAGCAATTGCCTGATACATTGAAATATGCTTACCTTGATGAAAAGAACATATATCCTGTTATTATCAGTGCTAACCTTTCAGAGCATGAAGAAAAGAGATTACTAAAAACTCTAAGGAAGCACCGAGCTGCTATTGGATACACTCTTGATGATCTTAAGGGCATTAGTCCCACTCTATGTCAGCACAAAATTAATATGAAGCCTGATGCTAAACCAGTTGTTGACCACCAACGACGATTAAATCCTAAGATGAAAGAGGTGATAAGAACTGAAATATTAAAGCTTCTGGAAGCAGGTATAATCTATCCCATAGCTGATAGTAGATGGGTAAGTCCCGTTCATTGTGTCCCTAAGAAAGGAGGTATCACCGTTGTTCCTAATGATAAAAATGAACTCATTCCACAAAGAATTGTAACTGGTTATAGGATGGTAATTGATTTTAGAAAATTAAACAAAGCCACTAGAAAAGATCATTACCCCTTACCTTTTATTGATCAAATGTTAGAAAGATTTTCTAAGCATACACACTTTTGTTTCCTAGATGGTTATTCAGGTTTTTCTCAAATACCTGTATCACAATCCGACCAAGAGAAAACCACCTTTACTTGTCCTTTTGGAACTTATGCTTATAGACGTATGCCTTTTGGTTTATGCAATGCACCTACTACCTTTCAAAGATGTATGACTGCTATATTATCTGACTTTTTTGAAAAGATTGTTAAGGTTTTCATGGATGATTTTTCTGTTTACGGAACTTCTTTTGATGATTGCTTAAGCAACCTTGATCGAGTTTTGCAGAGATGTGAAGAAACTAATCTTGTCTTGAATTGGGAGAAGTGCCACTTTATGGTGAATGAAGGTATTGTCTTGGGGCATAAAATTTCTGAAAGAGGTATTGAAGTTGATAAAGCAAAGGTTGATGCTATTGAGAAAATGCCATGTCCTAAAGATATTAAAGGTATAAGAAGTTTCCTTGGTCATGCTGGTTTCTATAGGAGATTTATTAAAGACTTCTCTAAAATTTCTAGGCCTCTTACCAATCTTTTTGCAAAAATATGTTCCATTTGTTTTTGATGATGATTGTCTAGAAGCCTTTGAAACACTTAAGAAAGCCTTAACCACTGCACCTATTGTTCAACCACCTAATTGGAACTTGCCTTTTGAAATTATGTGTGATGCTAGTGATTATGCTGTTGGTGCTGTTCTAGGACAGAGAGTTGATAAGAAATTAAATGTTATCCATTATGCTAGTAAAACTCTAGACAGTGCCCAAAGAAATTATGCTACTACTGAGAAAGAATTTCTAGTAGTTGTGTTTGCATGTGATAAATTCAGATCTTACATAGTTGATTCTAAAGTAACTGTTCACACCGATCATGCTACTATTAAATATCTTATGGAAAAGAAAGATGCTAAACCTAGACTCATTAGGTGGGTTCTATTACTACAAGAATTTGACTTTCATATTATTGATAAAAAGGGAGCTGAGAATCCCTAGCAGATAATTTGTCTAGAATGGAAAATGTTCTTGATGACCCACTACCTATTAATGATGATTTTCCTAATGAACAATTAGCTGTCATAAATGCTTCTCGTAATACTCCATGGTATGTGGACTATGCTAATTATATTGTTGCTAAATTTATACCACCTAGTTTCACATACCAACAAAAGAAAAAGTTCTTCTTTGATTTAAGACATTACTTCTGGGATGACCCACATCTTTATAAAGAAGGAGTAGATGGTATTATTAGACGTTGTATACCTGAGCATGAGCAGGAACAAATCCTACGGAAGTGTCATTCCGAGGCTTACGGAGGACACCATGCGGGAGACAGAACTGCACACAAGGTATTACAATCTGGTTTTTATTGGCCTACTCTTTTCAAGGATGCTCATAAGTTTGTCCTATCTTGTGATGAATGCCAAAGAATTGGTAATGTTGGTAGACGTCAGGAAATGCCTATGAATTACTCACTTGCTATTGAACCATTTGATGTTTGGGGATTTGATTATATGGGACCTTTTCCTAAATCCAATGGGTATACACATATTTTAGTTGTTGTTGATTACATTACTAAGTGGGTAGAAGCTATTCCAACTAGTAGTGCTGATCATAACACTTCTATTAAAATGCTTAAAGAAGTTATTTTCCCAAGGTTCGGAGTCCCTAGATATTTAATGACTGATGGTGGTTCACATTTTATTCATGGTGCATTCCGTAAATTTCTTGCTAAATATGATGTCAACCATCGAATTGCATCTCCCTATCACCCTCAAACTAGTGGTCAAGTTGAATTGAGCAATAGAGAAATAAAATTAATTTTGCAAAAAACCGTCAATAGATCTAGAAAGAATTGGTCTAAGAAACTTGACGATGCATTTTGGGCTTATAGAACTGCTTATAAAAATCCTATGGGTATGTCTCCTTATAAAATGGTTTATGGAAAAGCATGTCATTTACCTCTTGAGTTAGAGCATAAAGCATATTGGGCACTTAAAAAACTCAATTATGATTTAGACTTGCTGGTGAAAAGAGGTTATTTGATATTAGCTCATTAGATGAATGGAGAACCCAAGCTTATGAAAATGCCAAATTGTTTAAAGAAAATGTTAAAAGATGGCATGATAGAAGAATTCAAAAACAGGAATTTAAAGTGAGTGAGCAAGTTCTATTGTACAATTCTCGTTTGAGATTCTTTGCAGGAAAACTTCTCTCTAAATGGGAAGGACCATATATCATCGAAGAAGTTTATCGCTCCGGAGCCATCAAAATAAACAACTCCGAAGGCACTAATCCGAGAGTGGTGAATGGGCAAAGAATTAAGCATTATATTTCAGGTACCCCCATTAATGTTGAAACTAATATTATTGAAACAATTACACCAGAGGAATACATAAGAGAGACCTTCCAGAACACTCCAGAACCTTGAAAAGGAAGAGGTACGTGATACGGTAAGTAAACCGACTCCAAAAATTCCATAAAAATACTTTCTGTCAGTTTTGGAATATTAGAAAAAATACAAAAATAAGAAACAGACGAGGGGACCCACCTGGTGCCCACGAGGCACCAGGGCGCGCCACCCCCCAGGCGCGCCCTGGTGGCTCGTGGGCCCCTCATGAGCCTTCCCGACTCCGTTTTCTTCTAGATTACTTGTTTTGCAAGATCAAAAATCTTTATATATACTCCCGGACGTTTTGACCACCATATCGCAGAAATCTCCTCTGTTCTTGTTTCGTGCTGTTTTCTGTCAGATTTCGAGGCCAGGCATCATGTCTTCCTCTTCGTCCAACAATGTGGGAGACGACGCTTGGTTGATGCAGATGGAAATCAGGAGGGGGGAGGAAGGAGAGGTCACCATGGAAGAGGATGATGGAGATTCGCTTGAGATTCACCCTCCGGCTTCCGAGAGGGGCACCCTTGCCAGCATCTCCACAATTCCGAACCCTCATCAAGCCGTGAGAAGCACTACAGGCCATGGGAATCCAGAGGTACAAGAAGGGCTTCCCCCTAGAAGGCCCTTACACAGGTTACATCAGAACAATTTTCATAATTTGGTTCACAATTATGGGATTGAAAATACTCCTCGTATGCACATACCCTCCAATTGGGACATCTCTCGTCCAAGTGAAAGTGATGCAGGAAAGAATACTTGGGGGGCAGAGAATAAGCATATTATGGCTGATGTCCAAAAGAATACAGAGATGATATAGCATGTGCTCCGGGAAATCCAGAGCCTAAAGGAGATCCTAATTAATGTCATGAAAGACAAGCTCACGACTTCATCACCACCATCATCACCGAAGAAAGAAACTTGAGTACATGGGTATGGGCACTCCCCTTGGCTTGTGCCAAGCTTGGGGGAGGCGCCCCGGTATCGTATCACCATCACTTTTATCATCTTTACCTATTTTTAGTTCGATCCTTAGTTATTTCGTGATCTAGTTGAATAAAAGTTTAGTATGATCTATTTTCGAGTGCTAGTTTCGTGATCTATCTATCTATGTAATTGAGTTGAGAGTTATATAATAAAGAGTAGTTTGAGTTTTTGCTTCTTTACTTTCATGTTTCAATCCTAGCAATGAAAATAATGAAAAAGATCATATGCTAATCTTATGGAATGTAATGACATTACATAAAGAAAAGTATAAGTGGTAAAATTTATTGGAATTTAACAAACATAGCATTAGTCAATGATGCAATTCATGAAAAAATTAATAGGGAAGAGAAGATTCACATGCAAATATACTATCTTGGACATCTTTTATGATTGTGAGCCCCCATTAAGTATTTTATGTCAAATTGTTGACGTTGGACAAGGAAGACAACGTAATGAATTATGTTTGCTTATATTCACATAGAAGTTATATTGTCATAGATCCTCCAACATGTGGTGCTTGCCCAATATCTTTGCTAGCCAAAAATCCGCACCAACTAGAGATACTACTTGTGAATCCAAAACCCTTAAACTTAGTTTCATGTCATGAGAGTCCACGATATCTACCTATGGATTGAATAAGATCCTTCAAGTAAGTTGTCATCGGTGCAAAAAGCAATAAAAATTGCCTCTAAATATGTCTGAACTTTTATTGTAAGGGAAAATAAGCTTTGTACGAACTTGTGATGGTAAAGAAATAAAAGCGACAGACTGCATAATAAAGGTTGCTATCACAAGGGGCAATATAAAGTGACGTTCCTTTGCATTAAGAACTTGTGCATCCAACAACAAAAAGCGCATGACAACCTCTGCTTCCCTCTGCGAAGGGCCTATACTTTACTTTTATGTATTTACTTTTTATGCAAGAGTCAATAGTGTTCTCCTCTACTTCCTTTTTATTTTTCTCTTTTGCAAGCATCATGTGGTGGGGAAAGATCTAGGCATATATATCCAGTTGGATATGAGTGATCATGAGTTATTATTGTTGACATCACCCTTGAGGTGAATAAGCTGGGAGGCGAAATTATAAGCCCCTATCTTTCTATGTGTCTGGCTGAAACTTTTTGCTCCATATTATGTTGTGAGTGTTAGCAATCATAGAAGACTATATGATGGTTGAGTATGTGGACTTGCTAAAAAGCTCCTACATGAGACCCTTCCTGAAAATATGATGAATTGCAATTGCATTGTTGACTGAGAACATAGTTTGTTAGTTTTCCAGAAAGTTTATGCCTTATACTTCATTGTTGTGATGAATTGTTACTTGCTCATGAGAAGTTTTATGATAATGAATATTGTTGTTATAATAATGAACATGATGCTACTATGTCCGTATTTTGTTTTTATCGACACCTCTCTCTCTAAACATGTGGACATGATTATCGATATCGGCTTTCGCTTGAGGACAAGCGAGGTCTAAGCTTGGGGGAGTTGATACGTCCATTTTACATCATGTTTTGCTACTGTTATTTATTGTGTTTTTAATCAATATAACACTTTGTGGAGCAATTCTAATGCCTTTTCTCTCTTAATATGCAAGATTTACACAAGGAGGGAGATTGCCGGCAGCTGGAATTCTGGACCTGAAAAAGCTATGTCAGAGATACCTATTCTGCACATCTCCAAATGAGCTGAAATTTCACGGAGATTTATTTTGGAATAAATAAAAAATACTGGAAGAAAGAAATACCAGAGGGGGCCACCCAGGAGCCCATGAGGCACCAGGGCGCGCCACCTCCTCCCCCCCCCCCCAGGCGTGCCCTGGTGGCTCATGGGGCCCCTGGCCAGCCTCTGGACCCCATTTTCTGGTATATAAGTCCATTTGCCCTAGAAAAAATATAGAGAAGACTTTCAGGATGGTGCGCCGCCGTCTCGAGGCGGAACTTGGGCAGGAGCACTTTTGCTCTCCGGCGGAGAGATTCTGCCGGGGATACTTCCCTCCGGGAGGGGGAAATCGTCGCCATCGACATCACCAATGATCCTCTCATCGTGGGAGGACCAATCTTCATCAACATCTTCAACAACACCATCTCATCTCAAACCCTAGTTCATCTCTTGTATTCAATCTTTGTCTCAAAACCTCAGATTGGTACCTGTGGGTTGCTAGTAGTGTTAATTACATCTTGTAGTTTATGCTAGTTGGTTTATTTGGTGGAAGATTATATGTTCAGATCCATTATGCTATTTAATACCCCTCTGATCTTGAACATGATTATGATTTGTGAGTAGTTACTTTTGTTCTTGAGGACATGGGAGAAGTCTTGTCATAAGTAATCATGTGAATTTGGTATTCGTTCGATATTTTGATGATATGTATGTTGTTGATTCTCTTAGTGGTGTCATGTGAACGTCAACTACATGACACTTCACCATATTTGGGCCTAAGGGAATGCATTGTGGAGTAGTAATTAGATGATGGGTTGCTAGAGTGACAGAAGCTTAAACCCTAGCTTATACACTATTCCGTAAGGGGCTGATTTGGATCCATATGTTTAATGCTATGGTTAGAATTATCTTAATTCTTCTTTCGTAGTTGCGGATGCTTGCGAGAGGGGGTAATCATAAGTGGGAGGCTTGTTCAAGTAAGAACAGCACCCAAGCACCGGTCCACCCACATATCAAATTATCAAAGTAGCGAACGCGAATCAAACCAACATGATGAAAGTGACTAGATGAAATTCCCATGTGTCCTCGAGAACGCTTTGCTTACTATAAGAGATCGTTCCGGCTTGTCCTTTGCTACAAAAAGGATTGGGCCACCTTGCTGCACTCTTTTTTACTATTGCTACTTGTCACTTCTTACAAATTATCTTGCTATCAAACTACTCGTTACCGGTAATTTCAGTGCTTGCAGAAAATACCTTGCTGAAAACCGCTTGTCATTTCCTTCTGCTCCTCGTTGGGTTCGACACTCTTACTTATCGAAAGGACTACGATTGATCCACTATACTTGTGGGTCATCAATGATTATTATAGCTTCGTATCTCTCTCCGATCTATTGATTTGGTTTGGCCAACTAGATTGATTTATCTTGCAATGGGAGAGGTGCTTTGTAATGGGTTCGATCTTGCGGTGCTCAATCCTAGTGACAGAAAGGGACATGACACGTATGTATCATTGCTATTAAGGGTAAAAAGATGGGGTTTATTCATGCGTGATTTTACTTTGTCTACATCATGTCATCTTGCTTAAGGCGTTACTCCGTTCTTTATGAACTTAATACTCTAGATGCATGCTGGATAGCGGTCGATGTGTGGAGTAATAGTAGTAGATGCAGAATCGTTTCGGTCTACTTGTCTCGGACATGATGCCTATATACATGATCATTTCCTTGGATATCGTCATGATTATTTGCTTTTCTATCAATTGCCCAACAGTAATTTGTTTACCCACCTAATGCTATTTTCAAGAGAGAAGCCTCTAGTGAAAACTATGGCCCCCGGGTCTACTTTATTCATATATTACAAATCCTAAAAATACCTTGCTGCACTTTTATTTTATTTTATATTTTAGTTCAATCTATCTATCTATCACCATACAATTTAATCTTGCAATTAACCGTCAAGGGATTGACAACCCCTTGTTTGCGTTGGGTGCAAGGATTTGTTGTTTTGTGTGCAGGTACTGTTAACGAGGTGTTGCGTGATTCTCCTGCTGGATTGATAACCTTGGTTTCATAACTGAGAGAAATACTTATATCTACTATACTGCATCATCCCCTCCTCTTCGGGGAAAAACCAACGCAGATCACAAGTAGCAGGAAGAATTTCTGGCGCCGTTGCCGGGGAGACATCATCAACATCTATCAAGTACCTACACATAAAACTCTCATCTCCTTGCATTTATTTTATTTGCCTTTGCCTCTCGTTTTCATCTCCCCCACTTCTAAAACGATTTCACAAAAAAATATACAAAAAAAAATTGTGCTATCTTTGCTTGTGTTGCCATGTGCCTTCTATTTGCTTGCATCTTCGCTTGCTAAAAATCTATTGATATGGATCCTCATCCACTAGCTAATATTTTCAAAAGATCCAATTATGATGAACAAATTGCTAGTGAGTTGAGTGCACTTGATTATCTCTATGAAGTTTTGCTTGAAAATCATGAATCTGAAAATTATGATGAGGTGCTGAAAGAAGAAGTTTATAAAGTGATTCATGATAGCTCCTTGAATGAAAAGCATGATTGCAATGATGTTACTATAAATTCTATTAATGTTAATTGTGCTAATACTATGCAAAGCTACAAGCTTGGGGATGATAATTTTGTCATGTCCACTACTTATTGCAATGATCATGATTGGGGTGATAATGCTTCTTATGATCTTGAAAATTTATTTAAGCCTCATGATGAATATGTTATTGATAATAATGTTTGCAATACTATTAAAAGTGGGTTTGGAAGAGCGTCAACTTTAGGTAATAATGATCCCACTACTTTGGAGAATTATCAATCTTATGAATTTTTTGATGAAAGTCGGTTTGGAGAGGTCATGACTTTAGTTGATGATAATCCCACTATTTTGGAAGATTATAAAACTTTTATGCATATGGATCATAGAGAGAATACTGTTTATGATAGCTATATTGTTGAGTATGATTATGATCCTACATGTAATTATTATGAGAGAGGAAAATATGGTTATAGAAATCTTCATGTTACTAAATTGCCTCTCATGATGTTGAAATTATGCATGCTTCATTCTTCCTATTTGCATATGCTAGAGATTGCTTGTCTTGATAATTTGTTCTCCTATAAAATGCCTATGCATAGGAAGTATGTTAGACTTAAGTGTGTTTTTCATATGCTTCATGATGCTCTCTTTGTGTTTCTATTATTATCTTTCATGAGAGCATCATTGAAATCTCAAGCCTATCTTAATGGCTATAAAGAAAGAGCTTGTTGGGAGACAACCCAATGAATAAAATAAATTCTTGTGTGTTTACACAATTATGCTACTGTTATGAATAAAATAAAATAAAATAAATTCTTGTTTTTAATTAGTGTTTGTGCCAAGTAAAGCCTTTGGGATGATTTGGAAGATAGTATAATTGATGCTGTTTGGAAAACAGAAAGTTTTGCGTCCAGTGCTGGAATTTTAGTTCTGTACTAAAGCGTCAGAAAATTCTGAAATTTTTACACAGTATTGGTATATGAATTTCCCACGGTTTCCTAATTTTTCATAATTTTTGGAGTTACAGAAGTATGGATTTTAAATAGATTTCTACAGACTGTTATGTTTTTGACAGATTCTGTTTTTGATGCACTACTTGCTTGTTTTGATGAAACTATGGATTGTATCGGGGGATATAAGCCATGGAGAAGTTAGAATATAGTAGGTATAATGCAAAAATAAAATATGAATGGGTTTGCAACAGTACTTAAAGTAGTGATTTGTTTTGTTATACTAACGGATCTCACGAAGGTTTTGTTAAGTTTTGTGTGATTGAAGTTTTCAAGTTTTGGGTGAGATCACGATAGATGAAGGAATAAGGAGTGGCAAGAGCCTAAGCTTGGGGATGCCCAAGGCACCCCAAGGTAATATTCAAGGAAGACTCAAGCGTCTAAGCTTGGGGATGCCCCAGAAGGCATCCCCTCTTTCTTCTACCAACTATCGGTAATTTTACTTGGAGCTATATTTTTATTCGTCACATGATATGTGTTTTGCTTGGAGCGTCATGTATTATATGAGTCTTTGCTTTGTTTGCTTTTTAGTTTGTCAAAATCATCCTTGCTGGACACACCTATTTGAGAGAGCCACATGTTTATCATGATTTGTTAGAATACTCTATGTGCTTCACTTAAATTTTTTGAGCTAGGCAGTTGCTCTAGTGCTTCACTTAAATCTTTTTGAGCACGGCGGTGGCTATATTTTGAAGAAATATTTGAACTCTCATGCTTCACTTATATTATTTTGAGAGTTGACAAGATTAAAATTTTGAAGAAATATTTGCGCTCTCATGCTTCACTTATATCTTTTTGAAAGTTGATAATAGTAATGGTAATTTGCACAAGATATGAATTTGGTCCCAAAGTGATGAATATTCAAGAGGGATATAATAAAACTTTCATATAGATCATTGGATATGATAAGTTTGATTCCTTGCAATAGTTTTGCGATATGGAGATGATAATATGTGAGTCATGTTAGTGAGTTAGTAAGAATATTGGTGTTAAGGTTCGTGATTCCCTATGCATGCACGTAAAGTCAATAGTTATGCACCAAAATTATATCCTACTTATGGTGCATTATTCAGTGTTAGTTATGATCAATGCATGTTTATGACCGTTTTCGCTTTTTGGTTGGTTGCTTCTCAATCTATTTGCTAGCCTTCATTTGTACTAAGCGGGAATACTGCTTGTGCATCCAAACTCCTAAAACCCAAGTTGTGCCAAATGAGTCCACCATACCTACCTATATGCGGTATTTCCATGCCGTTCCAAGTAAATTTGCATGTGCCAACTCTAATTTTCAAAAATATTTTTCCGTTTTGTGTGCCCGTACCGCTCATGAAGCGGCAGGGGGTGGCCAATATTTTCCATGCTAGGTGTGTTATTCTCACGATGAGTGTTTATTCACTTGTCATTGCACGAGAGAGTGGCAGGTAATAGGGATCCCAGTCCCATAATGAATCAAAAATTAATAACAACAAAATTCCTTGGAAAGTGATTGGTATGGAGGGCACCCGTGGATACGGCTAGCCATGGATTGTGAAAGAATGGTGGAAAGGAAATAAACTTTACTTTCTGTTTGGGAACCGCCTATAATGGTCGTTTTCGTTGACAGGAAAAGCTTGCCTCTCAAACTAATTTTATCTCTCTAATTTAAGCTTTGAGCTCTGGCACATTTGCAAATCTCTGCTTCCCTCTGCGAAGGGACTATCTATTTACTTTTATGCAATTTTTATTTTTATTTTGAGTCTCCATCTTCTCTTACAAAGCACCAACTAGAGAGAACTATTGTCATACTTGTGCCTTGTGTGTAGCTAATATTGAGTGTGTTTCATGAATGGATCAATGATTGAGCATAATAGGCTAGGGATAACTTTCTTTAGGTTGATATTTTGAAAGGCATGGTTGCTTGTTAGTATGCTTGAGTATTTATGTCTTCATGTCAAACTATAGACTATTTCTTTGAATCATTCAAGTCCAAATGTCCATGCTACAAAACAAAAGAGTATATGACGAATATGATAGGTAGCATTCCACATCAAAAATTCTGTTTTTATCATTTACCTACTCGAGGACGAGCAGGAATTAAGCTTGGGGATGCTTGATACGTCTCCAACGTATCTATAATTTTTGATTGTTCCATGCTATTATATTATCAATCTTGGATGTTTTATATACCTTTACAAGCAATTATATGTCATTTTTTGGGACTAACCAATTAACTTAGTGCCTAGTGCCAGTTGCTGTTTTTTGCCTGTTTTTGGTTTTCCAGAATATTAGTACCAAACGAAGTCCAAATGCCACGAAACTTTTTGGAGATTTTTTTTCTGGACATAACAAACACTAGAAGCTTCGGGAGGAGACGAGAAGATGAAGCAGTGGCCCACGAGGCACCACGGCGCGCCCCAGGGGGGCGCCCTGGTGGCTCATGGGGCCCACACAGCTCCGTTTGACCTAACTCCACCACTATAAATTCTCTAAAATTGGGAAACCAACAGAGGAGTCCAAGAAATACTTTTTCCGCCGCCGCAAGTTCCTGTTCTCGAGAGATCCCATCTGGAGGCCTTTTCCGGCCCTCCGACGGAGGGGGATTTGATCACGGAGGGGCTCTCCATCAACCTTGCTGCCCTTCCGATGATGCGTGAGTAGTTTACCACAGACCTTCGGGTCCATAGTTAGTAGTTAGATGGCTTCTTCTCTCTTTTTGATCTTCAATACAATGTTCTCCTCGATGTTCTTGGAGTTCTATCCGATGTAATCACTTTTTGTGGTGTGTTTGTTGGGATCCGATGAATTGTGAGTTTATGATTAGATTATCCATGAATATTATTTGAGTCTTCTCTGAACTCTTTTATGCATGATTATTATAGCTTCGTATCTCTCTCCGATCTATTGATTTGGTTTGGCCAACTAGATTGATTTATCTTGCAATGGGAGAGGTGCTTTGTAATGGGTTCGATCTTGCGGTGCTCAATCCCAGTGACAGAAAGGGACATGACACGTATGTATCATTGCTATTAAGGGTAAAAAGATGGGGTTTATTCATGCGTGAGTTTACTTTGTCTACATCATGTCATCTTGCTTAAGGCGTTACTCCGTTCTTTATGAACTTAATACTCTAGATGCATGCTGGATAGCGGTCGATGTGTGGAGTAATAGTAGTAGATGCAGAATCGTTTCGATCTACTTGTCTCGAACGTGATGCCTATATACATGATCATTGCCTTGGATATCGTCATGATTATTTGCTTTTCTATCAATTGCCCAACAGTAATTTGTTTACCCACCGTATGCTATTTTCAAGAGAGAAGCCTCTAGTGAAAACTATGGCCCCCGGGTCTACTTTATTCATATATTACAAATCCTAAAAATACCTTGCTGCACTTTTATTTTATTTATTTTATTTTATATTTTAGTTCAATCTATCTATCTATCACCATACAATTTAATCTTGCAATTAACCGCCAAGGGATTGACAACCCCTTGTTTGCGTTGGGTGCAAGGATTTATTGTTTTGTGTGCAGGTACTGTTAACGAGGTGTTATGTGATTCTCCTACTGGATTGATAAGCTTGGTTTCCTAACTGAGGGAAATACTTATCTCTACTGTACTGCATCATCCCCTCCTCTTCGGGGAAAAACCAACGCAGATCACAAGTAGCAGGTGACAATGTATGCTTCGGTGGACCCCGATGTGAAGTCGTACGGGAAGAATATGTTCTTCGCCAATGGAAGTTGAAGAAATAGGCCACGGCAGAAAGTTCCCCATCGTTATTCTCTTTTTCTCAAAAGTGATAAGGCCTAGACTCATGCTTAAGTGTTATGTAAGTAAGTTAATTGGATAATGCAGAAAGGTCATGTATTTATTTTGCTTGGT
Organism: Elymus sibiricus; assembly: GCA_039707655.1. NCBI lineage: Eukaryota > Viridiplantae > Streptophyta > Magnoliopsida > Poales > Poaceae > Elymus > Elymus sibiricus. The sequence goes on along the minus strand of CM077664.1, from coordinate 228,158,773 downwards.
CGTCCTTGTGTCGGTTTGTGATAAGATTGCCATTAGACATGAGAAAAGACATAAGTTCGCACTGATTTCTTAACATAATATTGACATTCTTTCTAAACCTTTGGCAAGCGGAACTTTGACTTAATGCATTGATTCGGGAAATACAAGAGAAAGTTTATTTAAGTGCTTAGTTGTTACTTGTCATTATCATTTATAGATATTAATTTGCATCATTTTTCTTTTTACTTAAACTATTATGAGATTACATCACATAATCATGTCCATTTTAAGGTATCATTCACAATAAAAATATTTATTCATCGTCTACCTGCTCGGGGACGAGTAGGGATTAAGCTTTGGGATGCTGATACATGCATATCTATAATTTCTGATGTGTTCATTCTACTTTTATATCATTATTGCATAGTTTTGACACAACTTTATATTGATTAATTCAGTGCCTAGGATCAGTTGCTATTTTTTTGCATGTGTTTTGGACCTAAAAAACAACTGTTCAAGCACCAAAACATTGATGAAAAAGATATGCCGCGATGACTCCAGTTAGGACGGAGCCAGGGTGAATGAACTAGCAGAGGGAGGCAAGTGTGACCCACGCGGTATGGCCACATAGCCCAAGCCCTAGTCGCGTGGTAGGGCCACGTGGAGACCCTAGGGCACCCCTCCACCACCCCTCGGTCCCGATGCCTTTATATTCTCCATAAACACCCAAATATAATTATTAGGGAGGGTGAATATCTGGTGATACGGCAGGTGATACAATGCTCCAATGAATCCTCGACCGTTTGATCATGTTTGAAGGGACAAGATGAATGCCCACGTGATGAACAACTCCTCCACAGAAAAATATACAAAACACCCTGGGTAATGTTCTTAATTGAGTGCAAGGCTTGAAATAATGAGAAGATAAGAATGTCTGGATTCCCTTAGTTTTGCCCATTGTTCATTCACCAACAGCATATGCGTGAAATGGTGCATGAAATCTGGTTATGACAAGACGAAAGTGCAATGCACTTGTACTATTAATAAGCTTACACATATTCTAAAATTGTAAAATTAACTCAAAAATACAGTTGTGCCTTTTAATTAACCACAACATTCACTCAATTAGATTCGGTTCCTTTCAAGACAGAAGCAAATGCCTACTTGTATGTTCTCTACAAAAACTCAGTTATTGTTTGTGAAAGCAAATATAACATATATAGGACTGTTGTCCAACTGCACGAGAATTTTAGATTGTACAAACTAGAATGGACATGGATATGCGAAGACCAACTGCGAAGAAAGTTTGTTTCTAATAGTACTTTTTATGCATTATCAGAATCTAAATTTATATGAAATTTATGGATTAAACATAACCAGTCTATTAGTATTCATGGAAAAAGTAACCAAAAATTACTAGATTTATTTTGTTGAACTTTAGCAGTATAAAAAAAATGGAGATGGCACAATTTCATATGGAGCTTGCACTATAGCAAGACTCGAGAGGAACACCAAGTTTTAGTTTGTGTGTTTGCATAATGAAACTCAGCCTTTTTTCTGGCACTCACTGAAACTAAAGCCTTTTTTTAAGAACAGTGAAACTAAAGCAGATAGACTACTGTCTAGTGCTAGTAGGAAAAGGGCCTCACGCTTAATTATAACATGATCCAGGGTGTTTTTGTATATTTTTCTGTGGAGGAGTTGCTCAGCACATGTGCATTCATCGTGTCCCTTCGAACATGATCAAATGGTCCAGGGTCCATTGGAGCATTGTATCACCTGAGGTCCCGTATCACCAGATATTCTCCCTTATCAAGGAATATTTCTGCCGCCTCCACCTCCCATTCCGCGGTGATCCAATCTGGAGTCCCTTTTCTTGTACTTTGTTGGAGGGAGAAATTATCTCCGGAGCCATCTTCATCAACCTTGATGCCACCATGTCCATGTGTCATTACTCCTCCTTTAACTATGGGTCCATAGTTATAGCTAGATGGCATCCTCTTTCCCTTGTTTCTCAATACAAAGATCACATGAGCTACCTTACATGATTGTGATCCATCTGATGTAACTCTTAGTGTGTTTGTTGCGGTGTGATGAGTTGTCACTTTATGATCGGATCTGTATGTGGCTTCTTTTTTATTCTTTTGAGTTCTTATTGCATGATTTATAGAAATATATGCTCTCTGATCTATTAGTATTTCACTGGCCATTTTTTATTGATGATCTCCAAGAGGGAGTTGTGTACGTTAGTTGGGTTTAATCTTGCAATTAATCTATCCCTATGACAGAAAGGGAAAAACATGTATTTTGTTGTTGCCGGATAAAAAGATGGTTTTCCTAATTGTCTCGGTGATGAACTGGATGTGAACAGAATACACTATCAACATTATGCCCACTTTGCTTAATGCAATGCTCTATTTAATTAATAGTTAGAGATGTATGTTGAATAGCGGTCTCAGGTGGAGTATTAGCTATAGATGCAGTTAGATAATGGTTTCAATGACATAATGCTTATACGAAATCATGACATGTATAAGCAATCATAAACACAACAATTTCATCGATACGCAACTGGAATTTGTTCACCACACATATGCTACGTTTTCTAGAAAGATGCCACTAGTGAAATGGTGGATCCTGGTCCTTTATTCATCATAATCACAATCTCGATCAAGCTCATTTACTCTTCTTTACAATCTTAACCGTTGGGTTCATTTTCTTACAATCGTCACTTCCAACAACACTATTCATTAATCTTTGTAACTAGCAATGGTAGTGGGGCTAGCAATCTCACTATCTAAGTTGGGGACAAAGGAGTTGTCAAGTTATGTGCAGGTGCTGATCATTTAATGTAGTCAGGTGCTCAGTCAAATTGATACATTGGATCTTAACTGGTGAAAATATTTGCTGCTTATTGCAAACCCTTCATCTTCAGGGCCCAACAAATGTGTTCACCAGATGAGAAAATTTTAGCATTGTGGCATCCATTTCTTCTCAGGCGGTCGTCGACATGCACTCGAAGTAGGCAAGGGCAGGAGGAGGCGGGCACGGCTGATGGCTGATTCAACCTCACGACGAGCGTTCTCCTCGACCCACGAGAGTAGTATCTGATTACCTTTATGATCCGGTTTTGGATTGTAGATAGTTGCTTACCTTTTCCCCAAGGAGTGATCCTGGGTATCGAACCCACAAGATGATGTACTATATGACAAAGATTCCAGCAAGTTATTATTCTCGCAAAATGTTCCGGTTTCCCAGACCTTTTAAATAACATTTTTGGTGTAAATAATGGTATGAAAATAGGCATGGGTATGAGGACTTATCAACCTTATACTTGTGTGTGAGATCTTGTCTTGATTTACAACATGGTTCTGGCAGATACCCGTTACGATGTGCTCATAATGCGATGAAGTGGGGGATTGTCCAAAGTACGTCACGACCGATACGCAACCTGCATCGAGAGTCAGACGTCCAACCATAGGCCCTTACCGTCGCGCGGGGTTACCTCAATTGTTAAGGATTTCTCCGGACAAAAGCATTGGTCGTTTAATGACTACGCCTCATAAATCCCTAAGGAATTGATTTCTGCTACCATACTAATCCTTATAGTCACAGGTTTTCAGAATAGCATTCCACGCATCCTCGCTTCTTACCTCCTCCTTGATCGATCTCCGGGATCCCGGGTACCTGTGGGGCCTTCTAATGAGAAGAAGGCAAAAGATAACTCCGTTGCGAATCACACATACAAATAACATCAATTAATCAAATTCATCCAACGATCCCATGCACAAATACATAGGGTTGCAAGGCCATGCCTCAACTCATTGCCTTACGGAATTATTCACACATCGTCATCGGATCACAAGAGGAAGACATTGTAGACAACATAAAGATGATTGATTGATCGATAAATAGTGTTACAGTGTCGCCGACTGCTTCATCGATTACAAGTATGGCTAAATCAAGGGAGAATGGCTACGGTGGTGATGGAGATTAGATGGGAAATGACAACAATTAGGGTTTGTGAATGGCTTCTGGTGGTATTCCGTCACTTTTGGCTATCTGGATGTCGCTCTGGGTGTTCCTCCTTCGCGAATTAGGTCTGGCCCCCTTTATAAAGTGTGTTCAGACGGACGCCACGGTGCTCGTGGCGGCTGGCACGACCGGCGGTACGACCGGCCGCGGTCGTACCAACCGCCGTCAAATGCTCTATTGACTCCTATGTGCCTCCAATTGACTTGGCTTGCTTCCCACACTTGGTATTTTCGTATATAATGGTGATTTTCTTCCCTCTTTTGTTCCATTTCCTGTGGAGCCACATTTACCAAATGGATTTCACAATTTTTTGCATTCATTAGTCATTAGAAGCGAAATCGAAGGATTATTCGATTTAAATAATGGTGGAATAAGTGCAAAAATATCACTCATCAGTCCCCCGCCCTCTCCCAAAAACTCTCTCTTTGCATGGTCCTCTTAGGTTTCACCGGGGAAAGGTCCGCTAGGAGGGTGCAACGCGACATGGTCGATGGGGTGAGTGTGGCAACAAAGGTGGTGGGGGGAGATAGGGGCAAGGTTGTGGCCGACGAAGTGGGTCTATGGGGATGAGTGTGGTGGCGACAGGGAAGGGGGAGAAAGGGGGCGGGGTGGCGCAGGCGAAGGGGGTGATATGGGTTTATATACCTGCGAATGGGCGCGCTCTGACGAGTAACAGCGGCAGATTACGCGCGCGCGGATGGGGAAATGGGTACAAAACGCGATGGCTGCCATTAATTGGCGTTCTTCCTGGTGGAAAAGCGGTTGCGCCATTGACAAGGGCGGAATCATCAAACGTACAGATAGCAACACCATTGACTGAGCTTCGCCCCGAGGTAAGAAGCTGTGTCGAACCTTCCGTCCCACGCGAACGGTTACGGATGGAGGCCGCTCCATATCGGAGCTCCCTTTTTTTTTTGCGGGGAAGAGCTTCCTAATTTTCAAATATGAAGTCTCACGAGCTCGATTTGAAGCGCGCTCCATAAATTATACAGGCCGAGTGGCATATCAGGACTCTACTAGAGCGGCATTTTCTTAATCACAATCGTCATATAGATGGTTATTATGGTGATCAACCGATGTGACAACTATGCTAGAGTTGCTCTAGGGGGGCATGAACTATGAAACCGTAGTGGTCTTGTGATCCACCTTGGCTCCATAACGTTTAGGCTCTGTTAGGAAGCAATGTATTTTTAAAACCTCAGTATTCCGATACTACAATTTTTTATACCGATGACAATGAACACTGTAGTTTATGAAAACAACAGTTTCTTTAAGTATTGTGGAAACAATGGCATGTTTGGCAATCAAAGTATACAGACAAGGCCTTTGTTGCGTATCTCAATTTTTAAAAAAGAAGTGCCTACCTCTTTTTTTAATACTGCAAAAATACTACAGTTTTGTGGATACCGTAATTTATAATAGTACAATTTTAATTAGAGCCAAACACCTCAAAGTATTTGAAACCATAGTATTTTAAAAAACTGTAGTATTCTTGAAATACTTTAAAAATACTTTGCAACCAAACACAGCCTTAGTCAATCTTCACATGTACACGCATACTCTCTCTATGTTTTTTACTTTTCCCCGTAGTTGCTGTCTCTCTCTCTCTTGTTTTTCTCTGTCAGTTGTTTCACGGCTTCTCTGCGAGATCCCGTGTTGATGATCTGCACGTCACGTATTTTCAACAAAAGAAACCTGTCCACACAGATCACAATGAAGTCACGACAAAAGCATGTCGACAAAGATCAAGCGAGCCCGAGTCATGTTCGTCCGCTTCCCACGGAAACAATCTACTTCCTGGAAAGCAAATGCTCTATCTATACATAAATACAGAAGCTTCCGCGCAAAAGGTACACACTCTGTTCTCGGAGGCGGCCAGCTCAGACAAGTGCAAGGTCTCACTGCCTCGGCACGTCATTCGTGCAGTGCAAGGTGTCCCAGGCTCCCAGCTCTGCCATGGCGATGGGCCTAGGAGTCGCCGCGAAGGCCGTGCTGCTGGTGCTAGCGCCGGTGGTGATCTCCGTGGCGCTGTACAGCCCCGAGGACTTCTCTCCGGCGGCGCTGCCGCCCGAGCACGGCTTCGGCGCCGACGTGTCCGCGCCGCGGCATGACGCCCGCGTGCTGGCCGCGAGCGAGCGGATCGGGGAGGGGCTGCTCCCGGGCCCCGAGGACCTGGCGTACGACGCCGCCGGCGGGTGGCTGTACACGGGGTGCGCCGACGGCTGGGTCCGCCGGGTAAGCGTGCCTGGCGGCGACGTGGAGGACTGGGCCTACACCGGCGGCCGGCCGCTCGGCGTCGTGCTCGCGGGCGACGGCGGCATCGTCGTGGCGGACGCGGATAAGGTGAGTCAACTGCTCGAAACTCACCTCCTACGGGTAGTTTGCTTGTCGACTTTGTTTCTTTAATAGTTCTTCCTCGATCTCGAGACAAAAAGTCGCTATTTTTGGGGCTTTCTCTCGTTGGATTGAGGTGGTTGATGCATGAACTATGTATGTCGAGTTGTTGACAATCTTCGGAAATCAGAACCGTTCCTCACTTAGTCTCACCAATCGAGAATACAAAGATAGATCAATTGACTTAGGCAGGTAAAGAAATCCTTGGCAAAATCTAGTTATGTTGAGATGATACTTGGCAAAATCTTGGCATATAAGTAGAACATTATTGTTATCATCCACAGAACGGCCCATCAAATTGCACGAGGCAATCAAGTCAATTAAGTTTCATCGCGGTACGGCTCAACGGTGACAGGACAAACGAGTAGCATCACATCCATAATGAGGAAATTAGTTGGTTAACCAGTAACAGCGCTAATCAGCAGTCACGGTATCGGAAAATTACTGAAGACCGTTGGATGGCCAATTGGCAGGGTTTGCTGAAGGTGAGGCCGGACAAGACGGTGGAGCTGCTGACGGACGCGGCGGAGGGCCTCAAGTTCGCCCTGACGGACGGCGTGGACATCGCCGACGACGGCACCATCTACTTCACTGACGCCTCGTACAAGTACAGCCTCGCGCACTACTTTCTGGACGTGCTCGAGGCACGGCCCCACGGCCGGCTCATGAGCTTCGACCCCTCCACGCGCCGGACCTCCGTGCTCGCCCGCGACCTCTACTTCGCCAACGGCGTCGCCGTCGCGCCGGACCAGGACTCGCTCATATTCTGTGAGACCGTCATGTAAGCATGCGCCCGCCCAATGTACGGGCATATGAAGCTTGCGCCTTGCGGTCTGACCGGCTGACGCCATTGACTGCAGGAGGAGGTGCTCGAGGTATCACATCAGGGGCGACAAGGCAGGCACGGTGGAGAGCTTCATCGACAGCCTGCCGGGGGTCCCGGACAACATCCGATACGACGGCGAGGGCCGGTACTGGATCGCGCTCTCGTCGGTACGCACCATTGCAACCAAAAATCTTTTGCCTGTCACTGCATATTTCTTGAAACCTGCATGCTGAAACTGATCAAATCGCGTCGCCCACGATGGGCACGTGGGTGTGCGTGCAGGGGAGGACGCTGCCGTCGGACGTGCTGATGTGGTCGCCATTGGTGCGGAAGCTCGTGTACATGGTGGAGAAGTACGTGATGGCGGTGCCGCAGGGCCTGAGGGACTCGGGGACGATGAGCGTGACTCTAAACGGGGAGCCGGTGACCATGTACACTGACCCGGGGCTCGCGCTTGCCACCGGCTGGCTCAAGGTCGGGGGCTACCTCTACTACGGGTCGCTGGCAAGCTCGTACATCAGCAGGGTCGACCTCACCAAATCATCCATCGAAGCCTAGCTAGGACGGTCCGCTCATGCATCCTCTCTGGATTGATTAATTGTTCGTTCTGATGGTGAACTTCGTGGTACTTTGTTTTTGTATAAGTACTACCCCACACAGCAGAAATGCTTTGCAATATATTTTAATAAGGCAATAACATATGATCGTACGGAATTTGAATATTTAGAGTAGTAACATGATTTATTGTGTTTTATTATTGCATAGTTGTATAATATTACCTCTGTCCCAAATTATTTGTCTTAAATTTGTCTAGATATGGATGTATCTAACACTAAAATGTGTATACATACATCCGTATCTAGACAAATCTAAGGCAAGTAATTTGGGATGGAGAGAGTAGTTATTAAATATAAATAGCATAATATAATGAAAATTCTCATGCATGTTTGCATCTTGAGATAGGTTTTCCCTATGCATGATTGAATGCTGAGATGACATTCCTGCATTTTGAAAGAAATAAGTTAGGAGGCTAGCCATTTAAATATATAATATAATACGGGTGCTTACAAGTTGCAAAGAGACATGCATTTTGGATCAATTTCACTTTGTTTTCGAGACAATGGAAACTTTACTTTTGACCGTTGGATTTCAGAGATAACGGAGTACCAACTAAAAATGCACATAGTCTTTTTTTTGGGGAACGTCAATATGGCTATAGTATTATTGATTTTCAAACTTAGTTACTTCGTTCACAGTTAGATGGGCCTCTATTGCACAACAAAAGACAAGGATTCATCAACCCAATTAGACGAGATTATGTGCCTCAAAATCTCGCCAAAGTCATAGCCAAATTGAGAAATTCAGCTACAGGAATACCCGCAAAAACCTGTGAGAACCAAACCTCGTTGAATTGCCTTATCTGTAGAACACCATGTACAACGGAGATTGTCAGTAGCTCTAAGCATATCGGCGGAGGAACCACCCCTATCTAGATATGAATCCTCTCCAGCATCACCAGATCAGACCGACGACCTATCTTACAAAGGCTAAACGAAGAGGTTGCTGAAGAAGACAACGATGTCGTTGTCGATGCTCATGAATACATGTCGACGACCAATAACAAGACCCAACCCGTTGTCCATGATGATCGATGGGGGGAGAAAACTCCCAAGCTCCTCGGTAACGATCAAGCAAGCGCCGCTGAAACAGGATTAGAGCTGAAGGACTTGTAATGTAGATAATTTCGCTGTCGGAAGAATGTCACTGAAACACCAAAATGTAACCAAAGAAAAATTCCAACGAGCATACCGAGAGACGAGAAACCCTGCCCCTCGGCCCCATGATACCGGTGCGACGGGCGAAGGCTGAGGGGAGCTGGGATTGGATCGGCGACTAGGGTTTCTTTCTTTCCCAACCCCTTCATGTGACTTCCTCCTAATCATATTTTTTTAAATGCATGTAGGTTCATTTTACGAAAAATTATCAAAGAAAAACTATTCGTGAAAAAAGAAATGCACGTAGGCATGTTCACTCTTTTTGTCATTTGTTTTCTTTGTTTCATATTGCTGACTTGCACCTTTTTCTATGTGCAAATGCACTTTCACCTTTTTATTAATTTTTTTTGTGGGAACACTTTTTTGTTACTTGTTTTCATTATTTTGTATTAGTTGGAATTGCGACTTTTTGTGTACAATTGCAATTTCACTTTATTTTTGTTTTTTCTTTGTTTTATATTTGTTATGATTGTGCACCCTTTCGATGTAATTTCGTCTTTAATTTTTCTTTTAATATATATTTTTTACGCGTTGCAATTGTTTTTTCAATTCACACTCTTTTAGAATTGCGAAGAGGTGCAAAGAGACTTAATCAGTAATTGATATTTTTCCTTGGATGATCATCTGACATGCACAGTTGTGTGAGGTGTGCCAACCTGACCGTTTGACTCGGAAAAGACAGTCTCCTAACAAAGTTTGTATACTCTCAAAATAGAAAGCTCCGCAAAAAAATGGCAGATCTTTTTTTTATATACAAAAGAAAGTGGCAGATGGAACTGGTGGAGTCCTAAGAGCAAGTACAATAGGTCCTAGTCAGTTGGCTATAACATGTTCCATAGCAAAATCTTAGCTGGAAGAGTGAGAAACAAAGAGAGAGACAGCAGCCGGCGCTTCGCGTTTCGCCCGGCTACAGCTCAACCTACGAGAAAGTAAAGCCAACATGCAGCCGGTGTGCTAGCTAAAAGCGGACGCCTTCTTCCTACCTACCAATTAGTTGCGTTTCTATGCCCCTCTCCATATGCAAGCATTGAATGTTGTAGTCACTAATCTATAGCCTGCCTATTATATGAGCATTCTTGTATGAAGGCTCTATATTATTTTTTTGAGGCAAAACACACTTTATTAATCATTCATGGCAATGTTTACAGGAATTACAGTGGGATCATGGGGATGTCCCAGCCATACATGGCGTCCAACACCTTGCTCAGCTGCGTGTTTTGCAATAATATGCGCCTCATAGTTAGAGTTCATGCGCTCATAAACAAAAGTACATTTATCGAACTGGGATTATTGCTGACTAATTTCTCTGATGATTGCTCCATACGTCCCAGTTGCATGCTATTCAATATCCCGAACGACATTCTGTGAATCAGAGGCGACCAGTAGTCTTGCAATAGAAAAATCCTCGGCCAACGCCAGGCCTTCCCGACATGCAAGCGCTTCCATGCTTGCAGGGTCTTTGATGCCTTCCACTACGATCGCCGATGCACCAAGGTATGAACCCGGCTCAGTTCTACATATGGCCGCAGCCGCTGCCCTTCTGCTGCTACGGCCAAAGCCTCCATCTACATTTATTTTGTTACAGCCAATCTCTGGTGGAAGCCACTTCTTACTTGTATCAGGAACTGGACTGGTCCGGATGGACTTTGGGGTTTGAATTGCATTGAGCTCAACCAAGTAAGACTTGACAAAATTATGAATAGAATTGGGGCTCTGAAATATATCCTCATGGATTGCCTTCCTCCTCGCTGACCAAATGGCCCATAAAGTGATGACCAGTTTTGTAAAATCCACATGAGATAGTGAGTCACTCATTGAATGATGTGGTATTGGTATAGAGCCGGCAGTGGGCTCTTCTATTAGCCATGCTCTAAGGGCCGTGCTAGAACAAAAAGGCCTGAAACTCATTAGCAGGTAAGGCTCTCCGTCCATCAGAATCGAGAGTAAACCGCACTGCCTATGGGCAGACCCTATTTGGCGCTGCAGGCGCCCGTAACTAGTGTTTTCGCAAACGGGCGCCTGCAGCGCCCCACGCTTGGCCGGCCCATCTAACTGTAAGTGCATCAAGTGCCCCCTTAGTGATTTTGGAGTATTGAAGACAAATAGGTTGAGGAACTAATGTGTTTGTGAGTATACACAGGAGACAGAGTCCCTGAAGATTTGATTTAACACATGGAAGACGACCCCTAAAAATAGTTTTCTTCAAGTAAAGAATTTGATGATGAAATTGGTACGGCCTTTGAAGAAATTGATGTGAAGACTTTGAAGATTGAAGACTTTGGTTTTCGTAATTTCTTTTCTTCTTATTTGAGTCATAGGAAAAACCGTACTATTAAAGGGGGTCTAGGTGAAACATATTTCACATTTCCAAAGTGATGCTCAAACTTCTCAAACCTATACACACAAGCCGCTTCGAGTGAAGCCTTTGGAAATCTCCTGTACAGCTGACGCATTTGCTAGCGACAGTGACGAAGTTCATCTGGTCACTGACGAATTTGGTCAGGCTGAGGAGTTAGGAGTTCGCCAGTGCGAGCTGCCTATCGTGAGGAAATTGAGTGCCCTGACGAAATTGAGAGTACAATTTTCCGACCGTTGCTGCACCGCGTGCCAGCTGTCGAGTGCATCCTTATCCTGACAACGGTCGAATCAGACAAGGGCATTTATGACATTTTATGTCGGGTTGCCCCCTGGCTATAAATAGCCGCCCCCCAACCAGTTGTTGGTGGGCTGCTCCGAGAGAACTTGACACTTGTCATTTGAGAGCAACCCATCCTCTGATGACTTTGAGTAAACCCAAGTGAGGAAAAACCCAACCAGAGCCTAAGTGACTGAGCATCACTGAAGAGATTGATCTGTGTGATCCGACGCTTGTTACCTTTGAGGACTTTCATTCCTCCAGACGGTTAGGCGTCATGTTCTGAGCACCCAAGAGTAATTGTGGCATGCCGGTGAACAAGTCTGTGAAGGTTTTGGAAGTCTACCTTGAAGACTTACCACGAGTGATTGGACGAGGTCTAAGTGACCTTAGCTCAAGAGGAATACGGTGAGGACTAAGTGTTCTCTGAGTTGCGACTCGGCCGCCTCAACCAGACGTACAGTTGATGCAGCAACCGGAACTGGTCTACCAAATTCCATTGTCTTCACCGAGCCAACCTGGTTTCAAATTCCTCACCCTCTCTTACTTTATTCCGCTGCTGAAGAATTTGTGATCTGTCCTCTGACGAATTTGAACTAAAGTATTTGATCATGCTATCTTTTATTTCCTCAGCTCATATTCTTCATGCGTGTATGATTGTATGATTGCATGTTCTTCACCCTTATGTATCCTTTCGCATGTACTATGATTCTGTGATGACTTAGTTTCCCTTGCGTTTCTATTTCTTCACTCTGATCTTCGTCAAATTCATCAGAGTTTGACGAATTTCTAATAATCTCCCATTCACCCCCCCTCTGGGAGATAACCTGCGCTTTCAATTGGTATCAGAGCAAGGTGCTCCCTTGTTCTGTGTGATTTTGGTTTAACCACCTGGAGTTTTAGTTATGTCAACCGCAGGTATGATTAAGGTCTCCGCTGCGTGCCCCATCTTCGATGGCACAGACTATCCCTACTGGAAGAACAAGATGCGAATGCATCTTGAGGCTATTGACAACGATCTCTGGTTCGTCGTCGAGAATGGCGTCCCCACCATTTCACCGAGTATCAACGCTGCTGACGTGAAGAGATTCAAGCAACTGGACTCTCAAGCGAAGAACATCATTTATGGTCATCTCAACAAAGGACAGTATGGCAGAGTGAGTGCACTGGAAACCTCGAAGCTTATCTGGGACCGGCTTTCAAAAGTGAATGAGGGTGTTTCCACTCAACGTGACTCCCGAATTGATGTTCTGCGCAATCTCTTCAATCGCTTCAAAAGACTCGACAATGAAAATGTGCAGCAAACTTTCGACCGCCTCACTGATATCTCCAATGAGCTTCAAGCTCTTGGTGCTGCTGACATCACCGATCATGAGGTGGTGAAGAAATTGCTGAGGTCTCTGGACAGTTCCTTCGACACTTTGGCACTGATGATTCAAGAGCGCCCTGATTACAAGTCACTGGATCCCGCTGACATTCTTGAAAGGCTCAACACACATGAATTTCAGCAAGCCGAGAAGTGAGATATGTATGGACCCAGCTATGGTCGCCCCCGCGCTCTGAAGGCTAAAGCAAAAGCCAAGACTAATTCTTCATCTGAAGAAGAAGAAGAAGAAGAGGAATATGAGAGCAGTTCTGACGGTGCTGAGGAAATTGGCAGAGAACTGGCTATGTTGGTGAAGAAGTTCCAGAAGTTTTCCAAGAAGAACAGATTCGGAAAATCTTCAAAGTATGACTCGAAGAACACTGGAGAAGCGTATGCTTGAGACTACAACAAAAGAACCTGTCACAAATGCAAGAAGCCAGGCCACTGCATCGCCGACTGCCCTCTTTGGCAAAAGAAGAAGAAGAAGAGTAGGGATGATGATGAATCTGATGGGAAGAAAAAGAAGTCCTCAAAGTCTTCATCAAAGTCCTCAAAGTCTTCATCTCACAAGAAATCTAGTTCTAGCAAAGCTCGTGCATTCCTTGAGAAGGAAATGGATTCTGAAGAAGAATCTGATGATCAGCAAGCTAAGGAATCTTAGGAGGAGTCAGACACTGGTGTGGAAAGCCTTGCACTCGCTACTGAGTACGTCAGCAAGTCCATCTTCAACACTGGGGATAATGGTATCTCCACCAACAATGATGACTGTGCTGATGACTACGCTCCCACCTATTGCTTCATGGCTCGGGGTGCAAAGGTAACCTCATGAGAAGCTTACTTTGAAACCTCCAGTGATGATGACTCTGAGTATGAATCTAAACCAAGCTATAAGAAACTTGCTAAAATTGCAACTGAACAGCAACATGCCATGGAAAAGATTTAAAAACTGCTAGACAAAGCGATGACCTGTTGGACGAGGAAATGGATCGTAGTCAAGCCCTATCTGAACTCAGAAGGCTTAAGTCTCAATATGGCGAACTTGAAAGTCGTCATGTGTCCCTCTCAGCTGAACATGAGTAGTTGTCCTGTGAATTTCTTCAAAGGAAGCAAGATCTCGAGAAGCTGAGAGCGTCTCATGATGATCTTCAAAAAGAAAACGATTCACTCCTCGCTCAACAGATCAGTACCGCTCAGGAAGAATTTGTTGCACCATGCCTAAAATGCCTTGAACGTGATAATGTTAATTCTTCAGCTGAATGTTCAAATGCTTCTGTACTTGCAATTGCTTCAACTGCTACGGTGGCCACTAACCCCTCATCTGAGGAAGCCACCAGTGATACTGATGAAAATGCAGGGCTGAACGAATTGTATGTCACTGGCATGTACAAAAGCCTCAAAGGGCATCAAACCCTGTGCGACGTGCTCAAAAAGCAAATTCTTCACAGGAACCCTAGGAAAGAGGGTATTGCCTTTGAGAGAAAGCTCAATGCTGATGGTTCGTACTGGAAGCCTGAGCAGTATCCCAAAACCACCTGGGTTGCTGCAAAGGGACCTCCAGTAGACCCATCTACTTTATCTGGCTATACTTGTGATTCTTCATATTCTTCAGGCGAGTCATTTGACTCTAACTATAAACTGTTCAAGAAACAAAATGATGAAGTCTTTGCCAGATTCATTGGTACTAACTACAGGAACGGTCCACCTGTGAAGAAAATCTGGGTTCCTAAAAGCCTTTTGGAAAATCTTCAGGTGAATGTCATCATGACACCACCGATGAAGAAGAAACTTCCCAGGGCAAATTCTTCACTGGGATCAAAGTCGTCAAATGGACGCAGACCCACTTATGGTTGCACTAATGCCTTTGTTTTGCAGGGAAACAAACATCGATTTGATGAATATGAGCATTATTCTTCGAACCACTATATTCACAAATCTTCGAAGAATTTCTCTGCTTATTCATTCGATTACTATAACCCTCCCGTGAAGAGAAATGCATATTCTTCAATGCCTAAGTTCTCCATCAATGCACTTCGTCACATTGCTTCTCAGCCACCCATTCAGATGTGGGTGGTTAAGAAGAAGAACTAATCTCTTCTGTAGGGTCAGGTCTTCAGACAACTAAATGTCTGATGAATTTGCTGAAGACCTGACAAAATGCCTGTTGGGATGCAGGCTAATCATGCTGAAATGAATGTTTCATTTCACACATCCCTTATGCTGCTTGATATTATTCATTGATGAAATTGTCTGATGAAATTGATCATTATCATATTCTTCACTTTGAAGCATATGAATTTGTAAGACAGACTAATGCTTCTACAGGATGAAACATCTTCAGCCACTGAATGGGTCTTGGACAGTGGCTGCACGAATCATATGACTGGAGATACGAATCTCCTCACTGATGCTCCCCTTACTCCGTCTCATCTGAAGCATATCACTTATGCTGACAAAGGAAAAAAGCAAGGTATTGGGTCTAGGTAAGGTTGCCATTTCAAAGGATCAACACATGGAAAAGGTGATGCTTGTCGAGTCCCTTGGATTCAACCTCATGTCTGTCTCAATGCTTTGTGATCTTGATATGATTGTCATCTTTGGCAAATATAGATGCATTGTGCTGTTGGAATCTGACAAATCCAAAGTCTTCGAAGGCTTTAGGAGAGGTGACTTGTATATTGTAGATTTCTCTACAGGTCCTCAGCCTGCAACATATCTAATGGCAAAAGCTTCGGAATGCTGGCTATGGCATCGATGACTTGGACATGCTGGAATGAGGAATTTGAGCACCCTCATCAAGAAGAAGCATATCATTGGCGTAGAAGGTGTCAAATTCGTCAAGGATCACCTCTGTGGCGCTTGTGAGTCTGGAAAGATGACCAGAGCCAAGCACCAGGTGAAGACAATCATAACCACTACTCGTCCTTTTGAATTGCTTCATATGGATTTGTTTGGTCCCACACATTATGCCACACTAACCAATGCAGCATCTCTCTATGGATTCGTCATTGTTGATGACTACTCTCACTATACCTGGGTGCACATCATTATCTACAAGACTGAAGTTCAGAATGTCTTCAGACGATTCTCCAATCGGGCCATGATGAATTATGGTCTCAAGATCAAGCACATCAGGAGTGACAATGGCACTGAGTTCAAGAACACTTGCCTCGATGACTATCTTGATGAACTTGGTATCACTCATGAGCTCTCTGCTCCCTATCCCCAGCAGAATGGAGTCGTGGAGCGCAAGAACAGAACCCTCATCGAGATGGCGCGCACTATGCTTGATGAATACAAGACTCCTCGTCACTTCTGGCCTGAGGCAATTGACACTGCATGCCACATCATCAACCGGGTATATCTTCACAAATTCCTCAAGAAGACCTCATATGAACTCCTAACTGACAAGAAACCCAATGTGAGTTATTTCAAAGTCTTCGGTGCTAAATGCTGGATTAGAGATCCTCATCACAATTCTAAATTTGCACCGAAAGCACATGAAGATTTTATGCTTGGTTACGGAAAGGACTCGCACACCTACAGAGTCTTCAACTCCTTCCACCACAAGGTTGTTGAAACTGTAGCTGTGCGGTTCGATGAAACTAACGGCTCGCAAAGAGAGCACCTGCCTCCTGTGCTAGATGAAATGCCACCTGAGGAATCTATCAAGCTGATGGGCACTGGTGAAATTGTGCCCAGTGAAGAAATAGCTGCTTATGAAGAAGTGGTCGTTCCTCGTCGTGAAGAAAATGAACATCCTGATGAAAATGATGCTGAGGATTCTGCACGGCAACAACAACATCATGGCCCTCGTCCAGCACATCCATGTGTGGCAAATGAAGTGCAGATTGAGAAAATCCTTGACAACATCAATGCACCTGGTCCCCTCACTCGCTCAAGAGCTTCACATTTAGCTAACTTTTGTGGGCATTATGCGTTTGTCTCTATTTCAAAACCCACCAAAGTTGATGAAGCCTTTCTGGAACCTGAATGGATTCAAGCGATGCAAGATGAATTGCGTCAATTCGAGCTCAACAATGTGTGGTAGCTTGTTAAGCGTCCTGATCCACGCAAGCACAATATCATCGGCACTAAGTGGATCTACCGCAACAAACAAGACGAAAATGGCCAAGTGGTGAGGAATAAGGCCCGTCTTGTAGCTCAAGGCTACACACAGGTTGAGGGTATTGATTTCGATGAAACATTTGCACCTGTTGCTAGGCTTGAAGCCATTCGTATATTGCTTGCATATGCTAACCATCATGATATCCTTTTATATCAAATGGATGTGAAAAGTGCATTCCTCAATGGTAAGCTTGAGGAAGAAGTATATGTTGCTCAACCACCAGGTTTTGAGGACCCAAAGCATCCTGACAAAGTCTTCAAACTCAACAAGGCTCTCTATGGCCTCAAGCAGGCCCCGAGGGCTTGGTATGATACATTGAAGGAATTCCTGAAGAAAAAGGGGTTCAAGCCCGGTTCACTTGACCCTACTCTATTTACTAAGTCTTATGATGGTGAACTGTTCATATGCCAAATATATGTTGATGATATTATCTTTGGTTGCACTAACAAGAAATACAGTGACGAATTTGCTCATATGATGCAAGAAGAATATCAGATGTCTATGATGGGGGAGTTGAAATTCTTCCTCGGGCTTCAAATTCGTCAACAATCAAATGGCATCTTTATATCTCAGGAGAAATACCTCAGAGACTGCCTGAAGAAATTCGGAATGCAAGATTGCAAAGGCCTCAAAATACCAATGCCAACAAATGGCCAACTCAACACTGACGAAAATGGTAAATATTTCGATCAGAAGGTATATCGCTCCATCATTGGTTCGCTGCTTTACCTATGTGCATCTAGGCCAGATATTATGCTTAGCGTTTGCATGTGTGCCCGCTTTCAAGCGTCACCGAAGGAATCACACCACCAGGCCGTGAAACGAATTCTTTGATATTTGGCTCACACCCCAACGCTTGGATTATGGTATCCCAAGGGCTCAACACTTGATCTTGCTGGATATTCCGATTCTGATTATGCTGGTGATCGTGTGGACCGCAAGTCAACATCTGGCACATGCCATTTCCTCGGACGGTCTCTTGTATGTTGGTCCTTGAAGAAGCAGAACTGCGTTTCACTTTCTACTGCCGAGGCTGAGTACATTGCTGCTGGCGCCTGCTGCTCTCACTTACTATGGATGAAGCAAACCCTCAAGGACTATGGCGTCAACATGAAGAAAGTGCCACTCTACTGCGACAATGAGAGCACCATCAAGATCGCCCACAACCCAGTGCAACACTCAAGGACGAAGCATATTGAGATTCGTCACCATTTTCTTCGTGATCATGTGCTAAAGGGAGACATCGTCATCGACCACGTGAAGACTGAAGACCAGCTTGCAGATATCTTCACAAAGCCCTTGGATGAGCGAAGGTTTTGCATGTTGCGGTGTGAGCTAAACATCTTAGAATCTTCGAATGTCCTTTGAAATGGACACACATCCTAACGCTTATGCATTCTTGATGACTTTGATGCACAACACACGAAGTAACGTTTTTCTTCAATCAATGAAGACTAACCCTCTAAGTGTGAAGAAATTAATGAAGAACTTGATTCTCAGAACCCTATGACAATTGTACGCGGTGTCTGAAATCATCATAGTTCTTATACGATGGGTAACGCCACCACTTCTTTTTGACGTTCTTCAAATTTGAGTTTTTCGTCATTTGCAATTTCGTCAAACTTTTCAAATTCATCATTTGAGGTTATTCTTCACTGCACTTGGTTCTATACCTATATATATATGAGTTTTTCATGTCCTCAACAGGCATCCACATATAGCTAAATTCTTCAATCATGTTTTTCGTCATCTATGTGGATGTGATCGGACCCGCTCCCCTCTGTGCTAAGCTCAACCCACTCTGTTCACAATCTCTTCATATGCGTTCTACTTGACACTGTTCAAAGTCTTCACTGTGTCCTTGACAGCTGAAGAAATTGCGAACACATTTTGAAAATATTCTAATCAATTTTTTGGCGGTTGCCACAGTAACTTCATCCCGCGCTTCGCACGCGTGGATTGAGATGAAAATGCATGTGTGACGCATGTCACACAGATGCGAATCGCCAGGGGCTGATCCGTCCAAAATTTTCGGGCCACTCAGTTTTTACCGCCCCTATATAAAGGCTTGACCCCGTCAACCTCAACTCCTTTCACTCTCGCGCCCCTGTCGCTCTCAAACCCTAGCGCCGCCGCTGGATCTCATCGTCGTCGGAGAGGAAGAGCTTTACTGCCTCAACTTCTTCGCCGTCGTACTCGCGTCGGCTGCGGATTTCTTCACCTCTGCCGCCGCCGTAGATGTCTTTCGAGAACAAGTTAGGGCACGGAAGATCTGAACTGACGATTTCCATCACCTCATCCTCCATTTCGTCGAGTTCATCCTTGGGGTAATTAAAAGTTATTTTTACTGCCCAAGTTTGATCTTTTTACTGCCACAAAATCTTCAAGTGCTGTTTTTACCACTTTTCCAATTCTTCAGCACTTCCTTCTGGCCAGTCTTGAGTATTTGCATCTAAGTTACACTTAACAACAAGATTCCTCAATTGTGCAATTGCATCAATCTGTACAACTCGGGAATCTTTGTCAAGAACACTTAGTGAAATGCGTCAAGACGATAAGGGTCAATTTGTTCACCCGGTTGATTTTAAAAAATATCTGAGAACGCATGTGACTCTTCCCCATTTCCTCGCAACTATACTCTATTCACAAGTACAATGTCTGCAAACGAATCACTAGGTTCTCATCAAATTAATTCATTTGCAGCATTGCTTGAGGAAAATCTTCAAACATCTTCAGAGTCCTCAAAAGTTCAAAAACCTCAGCTGAAGAAAATGGCTGATGGGAAAAGGCCTCAGAAGGGAGGCAAGCGGAAAGAGGAACTTACAACATTTGAGATTCCTGACGACTTGTATGATGGATATTGCACTCCAAATGAGGAAACTCATGGAAAAGAAACAAAGGAGCAGCGCAAAACGCGCATGCAAAAGATCAAAAGATACTGGACATACCAGTGGAGGGATTACAATTTCGTCACGACCAAGTACATGAAGGACTTTGCTGTGAAGCCTCCATGCAACTGGCCACCACTTGCTGAAAGCCAAACTGCTCATCCAACTAGCATCCGAAGGGGTGAAGAATTCCCCAAAGAATGGGCAAAGCAACAGGCTAAGTTGCAGAAACAGGCCAAAAAGGCTGTTGATGAATTCAACAAGGCCGCAAAGGCCTCAGCTGAAGCAGATGCAAGTGGCAGTGCCAGTGCTCCTAAGAAAGTCATGCAGAAGAAGCCTGCCAACAAGCCAAAGCCGTCTGTCCCAAAGGCTTCAGCACCCAAGACATCAAAATCTTCAGTGCCTCCTCCTGCATCAAGTTCGTCAATGGCAGCAGCAAAATCTTCAACACTGGTCGTGCTCGCATCTTGCCAGCGCACCGAGGGCTTTGCAACAGTCACAATCGCTGCATCAAGTGCCTCAGCTAGTGGGCAACCAATATCTTCAGTGCCCAAGCTAAAGCAAAAGGTTACTGCTGGCCGTGGAACTAGGCCAAGTCCCAAGAGCAAGGTCGTCGTGCCTCAGGCTGATGAACACGGGCTGGCTGACAAAGATGAGCTCACGGAGTTCCTCAGAAGAAAGCAAGAGCAAGCAGCAATTGCTAAAAAATCTTCAGTTCCAATGATGCTTGATCCCAAGAAGATGCTGGACTTCATTGACATCTGGTGCACCAAGCCAGACACCCCCCTTGACGAATTGAATCTGCCTCCTGGTCCGAGTCATGTGCTGTCTGCCTTCATTTTGAACGAGAAGCACAAAATTGCACAAGCAAAGCTGGTGAGGAAACAACAGCAGTAGAAAGAGAAAGAGTTGCGGAAGAACATGCTTTCCATTTCCCCTCAGCAGCTTGTTGCTTTACAGACTGAGATTCAACAGCTGACTGAAGAATTTGAACGTCAGTCAAGTCACTGCTGTGGAGTGCGTGACAGATTCATCCAAGCCACAACCAATGTGGTCAATGAGCACAACCAGCGTGAGGCTGCCAGGTTTGGCATCGTGTCACCTTCAAGTTCTTCAACACCTCCGCCATCTGCGCCAACTGAAGAAACTGCCAGGGCACCCGAGGTTGCGCCAGAAGAATCTGAAAGGGCAACTGAAGAAGTTGTTCCTGAAGAAACAGCCATGGCAACTGCATCAGTTGTGCCTGAAGAAACTGAACAGACAAATTCCTCAGCAGCTGCACCACCGACGACTTCACCTGTGAAGCATATCACACTTCCTTCTGCATCAGAAGTGAAGAGAACCAAGGCTGCTGAGAAGGAAGCGAAGAAGAGAAAAGCTTCAGCTCCACCTACCATCACAACATCTGTGAAGAAAATGAAAACGGCACCAATATCTTCAGATGTTCCGATTGATGCCATACTGATCTCATCAGCACCCCCTACTCCTGCCACTGCAAATCTTCAGCTTGTTCTGTATGGGGTGGAATATGAAATTCCTCAGGCTGATGTAGATGAGACTGAAACCCACTCTGCTGCTACCACAGAGCAAGTGGATGAAGAAATTGAAGTCGAAGATGATGCTTTGCTTCACCATGTCGTGTCACGGAAGCCCTCACAGGTTCCGATGACTGAAGAACATGCCACTGCTTCATCTGGAAGTAGTGAGGAAACAGAAGAGGATGTGGACATTGATGGTGCTACCACCCCTCCGATCATTGATGATTTTTGGGAAGCTTTCCATCCAAATTCGCCCCTCACCACACCTCTGACGCAAATGCCACAGTCACCCGCCGTCACTGAAGAAATTCATATGGGCTCTGAGGAGAAACAACCATCACCACTCCAGAGCATTCCTGAAGAAATACCAGCTGCAGCAATTGATGAAACTGCTCAAGATGAGCCCACTGTTGATGTCGTCAATACATCCCCTCAGCGCGAAGACTCAATTCCTTCAGCAGACACAGATACAGTTCCTACCACCACTGCTGAGGAAATTGCCAAGTCCCTCGCTGTGACCGATCCCAATGATTCCACTGGGTCACCACGACCAGTGTTTGACGTTCACAAGAAGATGCATAACCTTCACCCAGTCCCAGTGATGCCTAAGATTGGCAGAACCCTCAGGCGGCCTCAGTTCGATAACGCCAAATTCTTCGAAGAGAAGAATTTCTTCATAGGCGAGTCCCCATATGACTCAGCCAAGATCAGGCGCCTGCGATTCTGGACAAGGACGCAGATGAATTTCTATGCTTCACTACTGTTCGAAAAGAACAAATTATTTCCTCATCGCCATATTCCTCACGTGGATATGGAGTCTCCACCGTGCTTTCGGCCAGTTCTGGCTGTTCTTCACGATGCAGGAATACTTAGCTTCTGCTCTGACGTCTGCGACTGGAATGAAGAACTCATTCTTCAGTTCTACGCCACAGTTCATTTTTCTGGAGAGGCTGAAGACATTGCTACTTGGGCTCTGGAATGGATGAGTGAAGACACTCATTACAAAGCACCAATTGAAGAACTTCTTCGTGCTCTACCCGTTGATCCACCCCAAGACGAAGCAAAGAGAATATATGAAGAACCTGAGCTACCTGATCACCTGATGCAAGTGCTGGAGAAGCTCAAAGGACAACCTTCCTAGTGAAGGACTTGCTATATGTGCCAAGGACCATTTTTCGCATTCTGTCCAAAACCCTCAGTCCAATTAAGGGTCACAACTCCAACACTGAAGAAGTTGTGGGAATTATGAAGAACTTGCTGTTCCATATAATTCATGGCACTCCAATCAACATTCATGACTTCTTTCTGAGGACTTTGGTCACAGTGGCACAGTCGCCTTTTGATCTGAAGCCATATGCTCCGTGGATCATGAGATTCATCAGATCTCGATCTGGTATTCGCTACAAGGCTGACAGTCATAATCACTTGAGCTATTTGCCTGAAGTCGAAATTCTTCAGAGCACCATCTCCTCAGTTCCTGGCAAGGGCAAGACACATGTAGATGAAGGAATTCATCCCCTTGATGGACAATTTCTTCACCTGAAGCACCACGCGTCATGACGGACTGTGAGCTGCTTATAAGCCTTCACCAGAAAGTGGACAGGAATCACAGATGGGTTAAGCGTCAGTTTGTTGCCGTTCAAGCCAACATGACTGTGACGCATAACTCAGTGCGCAAAAACCGCTATTATCTTCATGAGATTTTTGACAGATCATGGGCCATCCTCTCGCACCTCAAGACAGATGAAAATGAAGCTGTTGAAGACGATGCTACTGGTCCATCTGCTTCACGCGACCCCGACAACGCTGGCGCTCCATAGTCTTCATCGTGATGTTTTTATTCAGGGGCGTTAATCCTCACCTTGTCTCCTTTTGGTCATCTGATGACAAAGGGGGAGAAGTGTGAGTTAGTCTTCAAGCGGGTCGATATATATGGGCTGTTTTTGCTTAAGTTGCAACTCTTGGACTTTGCTGGATTTGCTCTTTGATGAGTTGTAACTTTAATACTGTTGGTCGTCTGATTCTTTTGCTACACTTATTATGCGTGCTCTGATCCTAATATATCTGTTCATCATGCATGCACAATTTTGTAAGACACCGATTTTCATTATGCATTCATATTCTTCAAATATCTTATGATCATGCATGATTGGATTCCAAGATATAGGGGGAGATCTCCACAATTTCAACCTGCCATGTGCATTTGCAATCCAAAGCAAATTCCTCATATGCACATCTTCAGGGGGAGTTCCTCAATATCTTGTAATCAATTTCTTCAAACTGTGTACTTACACTTCAATTATTTTTACTCCCGTTGAAAGCCTAACCAATTTGTCATCAATCACCAAAAAGGGGGAGATTGTAAGTGCATCAAGTGCCCCCTTAGTGGTTTTGGAGTATTGAAGACAAATAGGTTGAGGAACTAATGTGTTTGTGAGTATACACAGGAGACAGAGTCCCTGAAGATTTGGTTTAACACATGGAAGACGACCCCTAAAAATAGTTTTCTTCAAGTGAAGAATTTGATGATGAAATTGGTACGGCCTTTGAAGAAATTGATGTGAAGACTTTGAAGCTTGAAGACTTTGGTTTTCGTAGTTTCTTTTCTTCTTATTTGAGTCATAGGAAAAACCGTACTGTTAAAGGGGGTCTAGGTGAAACATATTTCACATTTCCAAAGTGATTCTAAAAACTTCTCAAACCTATACACACAAGCCGCTTCAAGTGAAGCCTTTGGAAATCTCCTGTACAGCTGACACATTTGCTAGCGACAGTGACGAAGTTCATCTGGTCGCTGACGAATTTGGTCAGGCTGAGGAGTTAGGAGTTCGCCAGTGTGAGCTGCCTATCGTGAGGAAATTGAGTGCCCTGACGAAATTGAGAGTACAATTTTCCGACCGTTGCTGCGACGTGTGCCAGCTGTCGAGTGGATCCTTATCTTGACAACGGTCGAATCAGACAAGGGCATTTATGACATTTTATGTCGGGTTGCCCCCTGGCTATAAATAGCCGCCCCCCAATCAGTTGTTGGTGGGCTGCTCCGAGAGAACTTGACACTTGTCATTTGAGAGCAACCCATCCTCTGATGACTTTGAGTAAACCCAAGTGAGGAAAAACCCAACCAGAGCCTAAGTGACTGAGCATCACTGAAGAGATTGATCTGTGTGATCCGACGCTTGTTACCTTTGAGGACTGTCATTCCTCCAGACGGTTAGGCGTCATGTTCTGTGCACCCAAGAGTAATTGTGGCATGCCGGTGAACAAGTCTGTGAAGGTTTTGGAAGTCTACCTTGAAGACTTACCACGAGTGATTGGGCGAGGTCTAAGTGACCTTAGCTCAAGAGGAATACGGTGAGGACTAAGTGTTCTCTGAGTTGCGACTCAGCCGCCTCAACCAGACGTATAGTTGATGCAGCAACTGGAACTGGTCTACCAAATTCCATTGTCTTCACCGAGCCAACCTGGTTTCAAATTCCTCACCCTCTCTTACTTTATTCCGCTGCTGAAGAATTTGTGATATGTCCTCTGACGAATTTGAACTGAAGTATTTGATCATGCTATCTTTTATTTCCTCAGTTCATATTCTTCATGCGTGTATGATTGTATGATTGCTTGTTCTTCACCCTTATGTATCCTTTCGCATGTACTTTGATTCTGTGATGACTTAGTTTCCCTTGCATTTCTATTTCTTCACTCTGATCTTCGACAAATTCATCAGAGTTTGACGAATTTCTAATAATCTCCCATTCACCCCCCCTCTGGGAGATAACCTGCGCTTTCATTAACGTTTTTTTCTTAATTCGCAAAAATGCACACCGTATGTGAATCGAAGTATCGAACTAATGACCTCCTTCCTCAAGGTGCGCTGGTGCAACCACCACGTCAGACAGACGAATCTGGTAACCTTTAACATTTTTCCTCCTTTATTCGTTCGATTTTCTTTTTTCTCTTTTTTCGTTTTCCTTTTTTCGTTTTCAATTTTATTTCTTTTTTCTTCTTTCTGGTTCGATGAATTTCTCACAAATACTTGAACATTTTCTTCAAATTGATGAACTTTTCCAAATTTGTTGAACTTTTTTTCAAATCAGTCAACTTTTTTTCAAAAAGCATGAACTTTTTTTGAATTTCGATGAACTTTTTTTCCAAGTTTGATGAACTTTTTTTCAAATTTGATGAACTTTTTTCATATTCGAAGAAGTTTTTTCACATTCGAAGAACTTTATTCAAATGCGAAGAACTTTTTTTTACTACTCGATGAACTTTTTTCAAATTCGATGAACTTTTCTTAAACTTGGTGAACTTTTTTCAAATTCATCAACTTTTTTATAAGTTTAATAACTTTTTTAGAAAATTGCGATTTTTTTTTCAAATTCGTGAAGTTTTTTTCAAAATCGATGAACTTTTTTCGGAATCGGTTAACTTTTTTTCAAATTTGTGAACTTTTTACAAAATTCGATGAACTTTTTTCAAAATTAATGAACTTTTATTCGAAATTGATGAACTTTTTCTATTTTTTGAACTTTTTTCAGAATTCGTGGTTTTTTTTTGTGAATTTGTTTTTCAAATAATTAATTGAGGTATATAATATATCTCTAGAAGAAGGGTCAAATAGATATCGTTTTTGATAGTTGACAAGCTTTGGCAACTTAGTCTGGTGGTTGTCGCGTGGGATTTCTCTACGGTCGGTGAAGAGTTCGATTCCCAGTTCCCTAATATAAATACTAGTAAGTACTCCTTCCGTCCCAAAATAAGTGACTCGACTTTATACTTACTTTGAACAGAAGGATGAGAGGCGACACAAGAGGCAACGCGGGAGGCGACACGTTCGTCGGCGGGTCCCCGTTGACTTCGTTGCCGGCGAGGGAGGAGAGATGGCCGGCCTTGTACATCTCCGGGATTCTCTCGGCGGGGTTGTTACCCTACCGAAGAGGATCCATCCTCATACAAGGTATGATTCGTCGGATCCTGCTGCTGAACGCCGATGGGAGAGTGGTGGACAGCCGTGGAATTCGCGATGGCAAAAAGGTCTCGTCGGGAGCGAGGATTTGGTTCCCATGTCATGTGTCGCACGTTGGTGACACGCTCAGGCGGGGCGATGCGGTGCATGGGGGGAATTTCGAGGAGAGTGGCCGCCATGAATGCGAGGGGAAGGTGGATAATAAATCCCCACCCCTCGAAGGTGAGCCGACTCGCTCAGTTAATTCCCCTCTGCCTCACTACCTACCCCGAAGAGAGCGACCAGAGGGCGACGAAGGTGAGAGAGAGGGCGGCGGAGATGGCAGAGTGGAGGATGCGGATGGAGAGAGCGATGGTGCATCTCGCCGGTGTAGACGAGGAGAGGCTGGAGAGAGCGAGAGAGGTGGTTTCGTGGTTTTCTAGCAAAGAGGAGATGAGAAGGGCGGCGAAGAAGATCTTCCGGAACCTGACGGTGGAGGAGGATGAGCGACTCACACCGAATGGGATGACAACACCTTCGGGTGCCCCGGTGAGCTCGCTGGCGGCGTTGGTGTGGGCGATGGAGGAAACAGAGGGAGAAGACCCGTTGCAGAGAGCGAAGTGGTGGGCGTTTCAATCCCGCCGCCGCTTCCCGCCGGGCCCGGAGGAATTCGTGGTAGGCGCGGTTATGGCGATCCCCTCACCGGGGACGCGGTGGCTGCTGCTACTTGTGAGCTGCGTTGGTAATTCCCTGAAGAGGAAGGGGGATGCAGTACAGTAGAGATAAGTATTTCACTCAGTTATGAAACCAAGGTTATTGATCCAGTAGGAGAATCACGCAACACCTCGTTAGCAGCACCTGCACACAAAACAACAAATCCTTGCACCCAACGCAAACAAGGGGTTGTCAATCCCTCGGCGGTAAGTTGCAAGATTAAATTGTATGTGATAGATAGATAGATTGAAACAAAAATACAAAATAAAATAAATATAGAGAAAGTGCAGCAAGTATTTTTAGGGTTTTAGTATATGATTTAGATAGACCCGGGGGCCATAGTTTTCACTAGAGGCTTCTCTCAAGAACATAGCATACAGTGGGTAGACAAATTACTGTTGGGCAATTCATAGAAAAGCAAATAATCATGACGATATCCAAGCCAATGATCATGTATATAGGCATCACGTCTGAGACAAGTAGACCGACTCCTGCATGCATCTACTACTATTGCTCCACACATCGACCACTATCCAGCATGCATCTAGTGTATTAAATCCATAAAGAACGGAGTAACGCCTTAAGCAAGATGACATGATGTAGACAAAGTAAACTCACGCATGAATAAACCCCATCTTTTTACCCTTAATAGCAACGATACATACGTGTCATGTCCCTTTCTGTCACTGGGATTGAGCACCGCAAGATCGAACCCATTACAAAGCACCTCTTCCCATGGCAAGATAAATCAATCTAGTTGGCCAAACCAAATCAATAGATCGGAGAAGAAATACGAAGCTATAATAATCATGCATAAAAGAGATCAGAAAAGACTCAAATAATATTCATGGATAATCTGATCATAAACTCACAATTCATCGGATCCCAACAAACACACCTATCATATTCATCATGTATTCTCTTCTTTTGTAGCATGGACATTTGGACTTGAATGATTCAAAGCAATAGTCTATAGTTTGACATGAAGATATAAATACTCAAGCATGCTAACAAGCAGTCATGTCTTTCAAAATATCAACGCTAAAGAAAGTTATCCCTAGCCCATTATGCTCAATCATTGATCCATTCATGAAACACACTCAAATATTAGCTACACACAATGCACAAGTATGACAATAGTGCTCTCTAGTTGGTGCTTTATAAGAGAAGATGGAGACTCAAAATAAAAATAAATTGCATAAAAGTAAATAGATAGGCCCTTCGCAGAGGGAAGCAGAGATTTGCTAATGTGCCAGAGCTCAAAGCTTAAATTAGAGAGAGATAAAAATATTTTGAGAGGTATGCTTTTACTGTCAACGAAAACGACCGAGAATTCCCAATATCTTCCATGCTAGACACATCATAGGCGGTTCCCAAACGGAAAGTAAAGTTTATTTCCTTTCCACCATTCTTTCACAATCCATGGCTAACCGTATCCACGGGTGCCCTCCATACCAACACTTTCCAAGGAATTTTGTTGTTATTAATTTTGATTTCATTGTGGGACTGGGCATCCCTATTACCAGCCACTCTCTCGTGCAATGACAAGTGAATAAACACTCATCGTGAGAATAACACACCTAGCATGGAAAATATTGGCCACCCCCTGCCGCTTCATGAGCGGTACGGGCACACAAAACGGAAAAATTATTTTGAAAATTAAAGTTGGCACACGCAAATTTACTTGGAACGGCATGGAAATACCGCATATAGGTAGATATGGTGGACTCATTTGGCACAACTTCGGTTTAAGGAGTTTGGATGCACAAGCAGTATTTCCGCTTAGTATAAATCAAGGCTAGCAAATAGATTGAGAAGCAACCAACCAAAAAGCGAAAATGGTCATAAACATGCATTGAACATAACTAACACCGAATAATGCACTATAAGTAGGATATAATTTCGTTGCATAACTATTGACTTAACGTGCATGCATAGGGAATCACAAACCTTAACACTAATATTTTTACTAAATCACAATTACTCACTAACATGACTCGCATATTATCATTTCCATATCGCAAAACTATTGCAAGGAATCACACTTATCATATCCAATGATCTATATGAAAGTTTTTATTATATCCCTCTTGAATATTCATCACTTTGGGACCAAATTCATATCTTGTGCAAATTACCGTTACTATTATCTACTCTCAAAAAGATATAAGTGAAGCATGAGAGTGCAAATATTTCTTAAAAATTTCAATCTTATCAATTCTCAAAATAATATAAGTGAAGCATGAGAGTTTATTTCTTCAAAATATAGCCACCACCATGCTCAAAAAGATTTAAGTGAAGCACTAGAGCAACTGCCTAGCTCAAAAAATTTAAGTGAAGCACATAGAGTATTATAACAAATTATGATGAACGTGTGGCTCTCTCAAAATAGGTGTGTTCAGCAAGTATGATTGTGACAAACTAAAAAGCAAACAAAGCAAAGACTCATATAATACAAGACGCTCCAAGCAAAACACATATCATGTGACTAATAAAAATATAGCTCCAAGTAAAATTACCGATGGTTGGTAGAAGAAAGAGGGGATGCCTTCCGGGGCATCCCCAAGCTTAGACGCTTGAGTATTCATTGAATATTACCTTGGGGTGCCTCGGGAATCCCCAAGCTTAGGCTCTTGCCACTCCTTATTCCTTCATCCATCGTGATCTCACCCAAAACTTGAAAACTTCAATTACACAAAACTGAACAAAACCTTCGTGAGATCCGTTAGTATAACAAAACAAATCACTACATTAAGTACTGTTGCAAACCCATTCATATTTTATTTTTGCATTATACCTACTGTATTCTAACTTCTCAATGGCTTATACCCCCCCGATACAATCCATAGTTTCATCAAAACAAGCAAGCAGTGCATCAAAGACAGAATCTGGCAAAAACAGAACAGTCTGTAGCAATCTATTTAAAATATATACTTATTTAACTCCAAAAATTCTGAACAATTAGGACAACGTGGGAAATTCATATACCAATACTGTGTAAAAATTTCATATTTTTCTGACGCTCCAGTACAGAACCAAAATTCCAGCACTGGACGCAAAACTTTCTGTTTTCCAAACAGCATCAATTATACTATCTTCCAAATCATCCTAAAGGCTTTACTTGGCACAAACACTAATTAAAAACACAAAAACACAACCATAACAGTAGCATAAATATGAAAACTTACAATAACAGAAACAAAAGGTAAAAATTTATTTTATTCATTGGGTTGCCTCCCAACAAGCGCTATTGTTTTATGCCCCTAGCTAGGCATAATGCATAGTTTCAAGTATTGTCATCTTTGGTTTCCAACACCTCAATCACACATCCTTTTTTTCTAATAGATTTAACATAGGTGTTTCTCATCATCACACTTCTAGGCACCAAATCAAGAATTTTACTTTTGTGAATAGGTTCCTTAATTATATCAATGAAATTGGGGTGCACGCTAATCATTTTAAGATCCTCATTTCCCTTACTACAGTAGCACCATTGGTTTTAGGAACATATATGAACTTATAATTTTTATTGGGAGGAGTTCTATCAATATTCTTAACGGAGGAAAAAGTCGACCCCAAATTATTAATGATTTCTTCTATCTTATCGATTCTAGCGGGGCTTTGTTCTATTCTTTCATTAACTACCGGTTCTTTTTTCCTTTAAGGTTTTCAATGCGATTCCTACCTTAGAACCAAATTGAGTGATATGATTATGAAATTTTTATCTAAATTCGCAAGATGTTCAATAGTAGGCATTTTACTTTCAATAGCTTCTAACCTTTGCATAACATGTTCCAAAGTCAAAGTTGTTTCATTAACAGTGATAGGTGGTGATCCCACTAAATTTCCCATAGCATTGAAAGCATCCATAGAGGGACACATCAAGAAATTCCCTCTGGTAATAGTATCAAGTACGAATCTATACCAAGTAGTAATACCCACATAAAAATTGCGAAGAAGGATAGTGGTGGATTGTTTACGGGTTGATCTATTATGAGCATCACAGATCCTATACCAAGCATCTTTTAAATTCTCTCCTCCCCTTTGTTTAAAATTGAGTACTTCATTTTCAGGGGTAATAGTAACGAGCGAAGAACTAGCCATAGCGATAAAACGAGCAAGCAATCAAGCAAACAAGAAAAAGGCAAACGGAAAATATTTTTGTATTTTTGTAGAAACTTTTTAGATGTGGGGGAGATGAAAACGAGAGGCAAATTCAAATAAAGTAAATGCAAGGAGATGAGAGTTTTATGCGTAGGTACTTGATAGATGTTGATGATGTCTCCCCGGCAACGGCACCAGAAATTCTTCCTGCTACTTGTGAGCTGCGTTGGTAATTCCCTGAAGAGGAAGGGAGATGCAGTACAGTAGAGATAAGTATTTCCCTCAGTTATGAAACCAAGGTTATCAATCCAGTAGGAGAATCACGCAACACCTCGCTAGCAGCACCTGCACACAAAACAACAAATCCTTGCACCCAACGCAAACAAGGGGTTGTCAATCCCTCGGCGGTAAGTTGCAAGATTAAATTGTATGTGATAGATAGATAGATTGAAACAAAAATACAAAATAAAATAAATAAAGAAAAAGTGCAGCAAGTATTTTTAGGGTTTTAGTATATGATTTAGATAGACCTGGGGGCCATAGTTTTCACTAGAGGCTTCTCTCAAGAAAATAGCATACGGTGGGTAGACAAATTACTGTTGGGCAATTGATAGAAAAGCAAATAATCATGACGATATCCAAGGCAATGATCATGTATATAGGCATCACGTCCGAGACAAGTAGACCGACTCCTGCATGCATCTACTACTATTACTCCACACATCGACCACTATCCAGCATGCATCTAGTGTATTAAGTCCATAAAGAACGGAGTAACGCCTCAAGCAAGATGACATGATGTAGACAAAGTAAACTCACTCATGAATAAACCCCATCTTTTTACCCTTAATAGCAACGATATATACGTGTCATGTCCCTTTCTGTCACTGGGATTGAGCACCGCAAGATCGAACCCATTACAAAGCACCTCTTCCCATGGCAAGATAAATCAATCTAGTTGGCCAAACCAAATCAATAGATCGGAGAAGAAATACGAAGCTATAATAATCATGCATAAAAGAGATCAGAAAAGACTCAAATAATATTAATGGATAATCTGATCATAAACTCACAATTCATCGGATCCCAACAAACACACTGCAAAAAAGTGATTACATCGGATAGAACTCCAAGAACATTGTATTGAAGATCAAAAAGAGAGAAGAAGCCATCTAGCTACTAACTATGGACCCGAACGTCTGTGGTAAACTACTCACGCATCATCGGAAGGGCAGCAAGGTTGATGTAGAGCCCCTCCGTGATCGATTCCCTCTCCGGCGGAGTACGGAAAAGGCCTCCAGATGGGATCTCTCGAGAACAGAAGCTTGCGGCGGCGGAAAAAGTATTTTGTGGACTCCCCTGTTGGTTTCCTGATTTTTGGGAATTTATAGTGGTGGAATTAGGTCAAACGGAGCTGAGGTGGGCCCACGAGGCACCAGGGCGCACCTGCCCCCCCCCCCCCAGGCGCGCCCTGGTGGCTCGTGGCCACCTCCTCTGGCGTCTGGTCTTCTCCCGAAGCTTCTAGTGTTGGTATTGTCCAGAAAAAAATCTCCAAAAAGTTTCGTGGCATTTGGACTTCGTTTGGTATTGATATTCTGTAAAACAAAAAACAGGCAGAAAACAGCAACTGGCACTGGGCACTAAGTTAATAGGTTAGTCCCAAAAAATGATATATAATTGCTGTAAATGTATATAAAAACATCGAAGATTGATAATATAACAGCATGGAACAATCAAAAATTATAGATACGTTGGAGACGTATCAGCTGCCGATTCAGATCGAGGAGGACGAGGCCGAGGCGGGGGCAGATGCAGCGGAAATTGGTCTGGGGGAAGCTCAGTTAGATCCACAGCGGCGGAGCAGGGGGCAGCGAGAGGTGATGTTGGTGCCTCGACGCTCTCCGAGATTCCATCGAAGCTCTCCACGCCTTCTCAGTCTCTCTCGCTCCGCGGCGGCGGAGTAGGGATCTCCCCTGCCGGCAATCATTTTTGGTTGCTGGCTGGGGATGATTCTGACGAGGAGACTAGGACTTCGTCAGATGATTTAGGTAACTACAGATCTGTCAGAATTTGTTTTTGTCCTCATAGATATTATATCAAGAGAGATCAAAAAAAGGGGACAAATCTGTATATGATCAGAGGATTAAGAGTAGAAAAATGCGTGACAGGGGAGCAATTGAGAAAAACGATAATGAGATTAGAAAAATTGGTCATAATAGAAAGGATGACTATGTGAAATGTAGCTGGGCTGGAAATGTTATGGATGGGGATAATGTTCAGAGAATCCTAATGAAGCCTCCAGCCATCCCAGATGTTTGGTCGGGATTAGGCTTGGGGGATCACATTTTGACAATCGATTCCTGTGAGGTTAATACTACATATTGTAGTAAGAACACCTGTGAGATTGTTGAGTCTGGGTTTAGAGAGAGTCAGAAATTGGTAACTCATATTTGTAAGACTGAATCTGCATATGACAGTCAGAATTCGTACAAAAAAGAAAAAAAGGGGGGAGTGGGTGTTGGGGATGGCCAGGTCGAAGCTTGGGCCGAAGATATGGGCCCAGTAAGAGACGTGTGGTGTGGCCCAGATGAAATGAAAAAAACCAAACAGAATATTATGTCTGGATCCTTCTCCTATATTAACTCACTCTCTCGACCCACTGTGGGAGAGAACAGGGATGATTGGAGCGATCTAGGGTTTCAAGAGGAGCCGCCGGGCAGAGAGGGAGATATGGATCGAGGGAGAGGTAGATTTGGATGGGGGGAGATATAACAGAGGGGGGAGAGAAGGATGGCAATACAGAAAAAGAGAGGAAGAGGGCGATTATTCTAGAAATTCCAACTTCAGAGAGGAAAGGAGGGATCAGCACCAGGGGGTTGGGGGCTCAAGACCACAAGATCGACAGGAGCAACATGAGTCTGCGCAGGATCTACGACATCAAGGATCGAGCTCAAGAGGGACTCTGGCTGTGGACAAAGATAAAGAATCAAAAGAGGGAGCTGGTTCTGTAGATCAGGTAACTAATCCCCCCCGTGGTGCAAGCCTAGGAATAGGACTGCCAGATCTAGCTCAGCAACAGCTTCTGTGGAATGCTTTGTTAACTCAACTTACTCAGAGTGGTGCCCTGATGGGGGGTGAGGGAAAAACTCAGTTTGGAAACAGTGTTTTATAGCAACCAGTGAGTGGAGGGATACACAGGATGGATGACATCCAAGGCAGAGGGGATGATGTCCATGCTAAGAAAAATAATGAGATGCAATTTCAGAACTCCATGGGAAAAGTGAGATTCTCTCATACTGGGGTGCAGGAGAAATAAGGTGAGACTTCCAAAGGCAATCAGGAAGGGAGTGGTCTGGGGGGCCCTGGTAAGATGATATGTAACAAGTGTAAGGACACCAGACACATGACAAAGGACTGCCCCCTTGAACATTGTGCTATCTGTGGAAAAAAGAATCACATTACTGAAGAATGTAACTGGCTGAAACAAATGAAACCAGTCCCCAAATTTGTGGGATATGCTGCCAGGGGATTAGGGGTCCTGTTGGTTCAAAATTCCAAGGAAGTGCTGGACATTGAAAACCCTAATCCCATGGCCCTGGTAACTGTTGTCTCTGGGGAACTGAATGAAACTCAGTTAGTGGATAGATTTCACTACATGTTTAATTGGAACTGGCAATGGAGATATAGGAAGCATGGAGACAGGGCTTTTCTTATGAGATTCCCAAGTAAGGAGAGGATGATGGAGCTGAGTCAATGCAAAGACTTTAATCTGCTGGGATCTAGAGCTGTGATAAATGTAAACAAATGGGGGTTTGACTCTCAAGCAATTGGGAAGCTTCACACAGTTTGGGTGAAATTTGGTAAAATTCCTGAATGTTTCAGACACTTTTTTGGTATGTGTGAAGTGGCTGCAACATTGGGGCCTATGCTAGAGATAGACATGAACACCATCATTCAGGAGAGGGTGAGAGCCAAGGTTGGTGTGAGGGACTTTGAGAAGATACCTACATATACAGAGATCACTGACAAGGACCTGATGATATACAGAGTTATGCCAGAGCTGGAAACTGTGGCTGAAATGGGCTGGTATGGAGATCATAAAAGGCAAAATGTTGAAGAAGATGCTATAGACAGATATAATGAAGAAATTAGAAAGAGACAAAAGAATGCAGATGGCCAAACTGGAAGTGGCAAGGAGGTTATTGCTCTGGGAAGTGTGAGTCTTGCACAATTTGAAGAGTTCAAGAAAAGGAGTGAGGAAATGAAGGTAATTCAGGAAGAACATAATAGAGGAAAAATGTTAAGGGTAAAAGTGGAAGCTAATCTTAACACTATGATGAAGAAGATTCAAGACCTGGAGGAGGACAAAGCTAGGCAGATTGCTCTCAAAGTCAAAGAAGAGATGAAGATGGAGGAACTGGAAAAAGAGAGGAAACAACTGCTGGATGTAGTCAATACACAGCAAGGAATGATTGCTAGATGTATGGAGAAAATTGAAAGATGGGAAGCTATAGATAAAGAAATGGAGGACATTACTGGAGATGACTTAGAAAAAATAGAGAGTGACAAAATAGGGGAAGGGAATAAAAATTACATCGAGCTAGTGGATTACAATGCTAGTCAGGAATCTGTCTCTTTTGGAACGAAGGTGGGAGTTAAATCCGGTGAGGTTGGGGAAGAGAAAGAAGCTGATAACAGTTTGGAGGATAATTTGAGGAGATGTGACCGACTGATAGACAAACAAGATGCTAAGATTAAGGAGTTGGCCAAAGAAAGATCTGCGGCAAAAGACAACTATGGTACGGATTCCGAACTCGATAGTAATAATACATCTCTTTTTTTCATGGCAAATAAAATTGGTATTGACTTGGGATGTTCAACTAGCATGATAGACCAGAATCTGGACATTATTGCTAAAATGGAACAATGTAGAAAAGATTTTTATTATCAACACATAGCTAAGGAAAAAAAAGAGGAGGAGAATAAAAATGATGAGCCCATTGACACTGGTGATGTAGATTTTAAAGAACGGTGTTCTGATGATGATTGCTACTTGTAGTCTGCGTTGGTATTTCCTCGAAGAGGAGAGGATGATGCAGTATAGTAGAGATAAGTATTTCCCTTAGTTAAGAACCAAGCTTATCAATCCAGTAGGAGAACCAAGCAAAATTCCGTTAAGTGCACCTGCACACACAAGAGCAAACACTTGCACCCAACGCAAATAAGAGGGTTGTCAATCCTCTTAAAGGTTATTTGCAAAGATTAAATTGTTGGGGAACGTTGCATGGAAAACAAAAAAAAATCTACGCACACGCAAGATCTATCCATGGAGATGCATAGCTACGAGAGGGGGAGTGTGTCTACGTACCCTCGTAGACCATAAGTGGAAGCGTTAGAACAACGCGATTGATGTCGTCGAACAACTTCACGATCCAACCGACCGAGTACCGAACATACGGCACCTCCGCGTTCAGCACACGTTCAGCTCGGTGATGTCCTCGACTTCTTGATCCAGCAAGACGGCGAGGTAGTGGATGAGTTCCGGCAGCACGACGGCGTGGTGACGGTGATGGTGATGCTATCTCCGCAGGGCTTCGCCCAAGCACTGCGAAAATATGACCGAGGGACGGAACTGTGGAGGGGGGCGCCGCACACGGCTAAGACAATGTTGTGTCTTGTTTGGGGCGCCCCCTCTCCTCTATTTATATATGTGTAGGGGCTTGGAGTAGAAGGAATAGTGCCACGTGAACAGTACCATGTGAATAGTACCATGTGAACAGTACCGCGTGAATAGTACACACGTGGACTTGGACTCCAAAGTCCAATCCTATTCCTACTAGGACTCTCCTTTTTTCCTTCCCTAGCTGCGTGGGCTTTTGAGGACTTGGTGCGCCTAGCCCAATAAGGCCAGGGCGCGTCCCCTTAGCCCATGCCAGCCCTTGGGACGTGGTGGACCCACTTGTGGACTTCCGGACCCCTCCGGAATCCTCCGGAACCTTCTGGAAGCTTCCCGGTACAATACCGAAAAAATTGCACCTTTTTCCGGAACCCAAAATATGACTTCCCATATATAAATCTTTACCTCTCGACCATTCTGAGACTCCTCGTGACGTCCGGGATCTCATCCGGGACTCCGAACAATATTTGGTTACCAATTCACATAACTCATATAACACTATATCGTCAACGAACGTTAAGCGTGCGGACCCTACGGGTTCGGGAATGATGTAGACATGACTGAGATGCCTCTCCGGTCAATAACCAATAGCGGAACCTGGATGCTCATATTGGTTCCTACATATTCCACAAAGATCTTATCGGTCAAACCGCAATGACAACATACGTAATTCCCTTTGTCCGTCGGTATGTTACTTGCCCGAGATTCGATCGTCGGTATCTCCATACCTAGTTCAATCTCGTTACCGGCAAGTCTCTTTACTCGTTCTGTAATACATCATCCCGTAACTAACTCCTTAGTCACTTTGCTTGCAAGCTTCTTATGATGTGCATTACCGAGAGGGCCCAAAGATACCTCTTTGAAACACGGAGTGACAAATCCCAATCTCGATCCATGCCAACTCAACAGACACCTTCGGAGATACCTGTAGAGCATCTTTATGATCACCCAGTTACGTTGTGACGTTTGATAGCACACAAGGTATTCCTACGGTATCCGGGAGTTGCATGATCTCATGGTCGGAGGAACATGTATTTGACATTCAAGAAAGCAGTAGCAATAAACAGAACGATCATATGCTAAGCTAACAGATGGGTCTTGTCCATCACATCATTCTCCTAATGATGTGATCCCGTTATCAAATGACAACTCATGTCTATGGTTAGGAAACCTTAACCATCTTTGATCAACGAGCTAGTCTAGTAGAGGCTCACTAGGGACACGGTATTTGTTTATGTATTCACAAATGTATTTAAGTTTCCGGTCAATACAATTCTAGCATGAATAATAAACCTTTATCATGAACAAGGAAATATAAAATAATAACAACTTTATTATTGCCTCTAGGGCATATTTCCATCAGTCTCCCACTTGCACTAGAGTCAATAATCTAGTTCACATCGCCATGTGATTAACACCCAAGAGTTCACTAGAGTCAATAATCTAGTTCGCATCACCATGTGATTAACACTCAAAGAGTTCTAAGGTGTGATCATGTTTTGCTCGTGAGAGAGAATTTTAGTCAATGGGTCTGCAATATTCAGACCCATGTGTACTTTGCAAATCCTTATGTCATACTATAGATGCTGCTATCACGCTTTACTTGGAGCTATTCCAAATGACTGCTCCATTATACGTATCTGGTTTGCTACTCAGAGATATCCAGATTGGTGTCAAAGCTTGCATCGACGTAACCCTTTACAACGAACTCTTTATCACCTCCATAATCGAGAAACATTTCCTTAGTCCTTTAGTTACTAAGGATAATTTTGACCGCTGTCCAGTGATCCACTCCTGGATCACTCTTGTACCCCTTTTGCCAGACACGTGGCAAGGCACACATAATAAAGTACGGTTACGACGTTCGGACACACCATTACGCTGTGGTGTTCCAGGTGGCGTGAGTTGTGAAACAATTCCACATTTTCTTAAATGAAGGCCAAACTCGTAACTCAAATATTCGCCTCCGCGATCGGATCGTAGAAACTTTATTTTCTTGTTACGATGATTCTCTACTTCACTCTGAAATTCTTTGAACTTTGCAAATGTTTCAGACTTGTGTTTCATCAAGTAGATATACCCATATCTACTCAAATCATCTGTGAAGGTTAGAAAATAACGATACCCGCCGCGTGCTTCAACATTCATCGGACCGCATACATCGGTATGTATTATTTCCAACAAATCAGTAGCTCGCTCCATTGTTCCGGAGAACGGAGTTTTAGTCATCTTGCCCATGAGGCATGGTTCGCAAGTATCAAATGATTCATAATCAAGAGATTCCAAAAGTCCATCAGCATGGAGTTTCTTCATGTGCTTTACACCAATATGACCTAAACGGCAGTGCCACAAGTATGTTGCACTATCATTATCAACTTTGCATCTTTTGGCATCAATATTATGAATATGTTTATCACTACGATCGAGATTCAACAAGAATAAACCATTCACAAGGGTGCATGATCACGAGGGATATTATTCATATAAACAGAATAACCATTATTCTCTGACTTAAATGAATAACCGTCTTGCAATAAACAATATCCAGATATAATGTTTTATGCTCAACGCAAGCACCAAATAACCATTATTTAGGTTTAATACTAATCCCGAAGGTATTACGAGCATGTCAATATTGATCATATCAATCTTGGAGACACTTCCAACACATATCGTCACCTCGCCCTCAGCTAGTCTCCGTTACTCTGCAGCTCCTGCTTCAAGTTACTAATATTAGCAACTGAATCGGTATCAAATACCCAGACGCGGCTACGAGCACTAGTGAGGTACATATCAATAACATGTATATCAAATATACCTTTGTTCACTTTGCCATCCTTCTTATCCGCCAAATACTTGGGGCAGTTCCGCTTCCAGTGACCAGTTCCTTTGCAGTAGAAGCACTCAGTTTCAGGCTTGGGTCCAACTTTGGGTTTCTTCGTGGGAGCGGCAACTTGCTTGCCGTTCTTCTTGAAGTTCCCCTTCTTTCCCTTGCCCTTTTTCTTGAAACTAGTGGTTTTGTTAACCATCAACACTTGATGGTCCTTCTTGATTTCTACCTCCGCTGATTTCAGCATCGCGAAGAGCTCGGGAATTGTCTTCTCCATCCCTTGCATATTATAGTTCATCACGAAGCCTTTATAGCTTGGTGGCAGTGACTGAAGAACTCTGTCAATTACACTCTCAACCGGAAGATCAATTCCCAGCTGAGTCAAGTGGTTGTGGTACCCAGACATTCTGAGTATGTGTTCACTGACAGAACTGTTCTCCTCCATCTTACAGCTAAAGAACTTGTTGGAGACTTCATATCTCTCAACCCGGGCATTAGCTTGAAATATCAATTTCAGCTCTTGGAACATCTCATATGCTCCATGGCGTTCAAAACACTTTTGTAGTCCCGGTTCTAAGCCATAGAGCATGGCACACTGAACTATCGAGTAGTCATCAGATCGAGCCTGCCAGGCGTTCACAACGTCTGCAGCAGCTCTTGCAGCAGGTCCATCACCTAGCGGTGCATCAAGGACATAATCCTTATGTGCAGCAATGAGGATAATCCTCAAGTTACGGACCCAGTCCGTGTAATTGCTACCATCATCTTTCAACTAAGCTTTCTATAGGAACGTATCAAAAATAGGGGAGCTACAACGCGAGCTATTGATCTACAACATAATTTGCAAAGACTATCAGGACTAAGTTCATGATAAATTAAGTTCAATTAATCAAATTACTAATGAACTCCCACTTAAATTAACATCCCTCAAGTTAACTAAGTGATACATGATCCAAATCAACTAGCCCATGTCCGATCATCACGTGAGATGGGACAGTCATCAATGGTGAACATCTCCATGTTGATCATATCTACTATATGACTCATGTTTGACCTTTCGGTCTCCAGTGTTCCGAGACCATGTCTGTACATGCTAGGCTCGTCAAGTTTAACCCAAGTATTCTGCTTGTGTAAAACTGGCTTACACCCGTTGTATGTGAACGTAGAATCTATCACACCCGATCATCCCGAGGTGCTTCGAAACGACGAACTTTAGCAATGGTGCATACTCGGGGAGAACACTTTTATCTTGAAATTTAGTGAAGGGATCATCTTATAATGCTACCGTCGTTCTAAGCAAAATAAGATGCATAAAGGATAAACATCACATGCAATCAAAACATGATCATCTCATACAATAACGTATATCACATCATGTCTTGACCATATCACATCACAGCATACCCTGCAAAAACAAGTTAGACGTCCTCTACTTTGTTGTTGCAAGTTTTACGTGGCTGCAACGGGCTTCTAGCAAGAACCGTTCTTACCTACGGCACAAAACTACAACGGTGATTTATCAAGTTTGCTATTTTAACCTTCAACAAGGACCGGCCGCAGTCAAATTTGATTCAACTAAAGTAGGAGAAACAGACACCCGCCAGCCACCTTTATGCAAAACAAGTTGTATGTCTGTCGGTGGAACCGGTCTCATGTACGTGGACATGTAAGGTTGGTCGGGGCCGCTTCATCTTACAATACCGCCGAATCAAAATAAGACGTTGGTGGTAAGCAGTATGACGATCATCGCCCACAACTCTTGGTGTTCTACTCGTGCATATCATCTACGCATAGACCTGGCTCATGATGCCACTGTTGGGGAACATTGCATGGAAAACAAAAAAAAATCTACGCACACGCAAGATCTATCCATGGAGATGCATAGCTACGAGAGGGGGAGTGTGTCTACATACACTCATAGACTATAAGCGGAAGCGTTAGAACAACGCGGTTGATGTCGTCGAACAACTTCACGATCCAACCGACCGAGTACCGAACATACGGCACCTCCGCGTTCAGCACACGTTCAGCTCGGTGACGTCGTTGACTTCTTGATCCAGCAAGACGGCGAGGTAGTGGAGGAGTTCCGGCAGCACGACGGTGTGGTGACGGTGATGGTGATGCTATCTCCACCGGGCTTCGCCCAAGCACTGCGAAAATATGACCGAGGGACGGAACTGTGGAGGGGGGCGCCGCACACGGCTAAGACAATGTTGTGTCTTGTTTGGGGCGCCCCCTCTCCTCTATTTATATATGTGTAGGGGCTTGGAGTAGAAGGAATAGTGCCACGTGAACAGTACCACGTGAATAGTACACACGTGGACTTGGACTCCAAAGTCCAATCCTATTCCTACTAGGACTCTCCTTTTTTCCTTCCCTAGCTGCGTGGGCTTTTGAGGACTTGGTGCGCCTGGCCCAATAAGGCCAGGGCGCCTCCCCTTAGCCCATGCCAGCCCTTGGGACGTGGTGGACCCACTTGTGGACTTCCGGACCCCTCCGGAATCCTCCGGAACCTTGTGGAAGCTTCCCGGTACAATACCGAAAAAACTGCACCTTTTTCCGGAACCCAAAATATGACTTCCCATATATAAATCTTTACCTCTCGACCATTCCGAGACTCCTCGTGACGTCCGGGATCTCATCCGGGACTCCGAACAATATTCGGTTACCAATTCACATAACTCATATAACACTATATCGTCAACGAACGTTAAGCGTGCGGACCCTACGGGTTCGGTAATGATGTAGACATGACTGAGACGCCTCTCCGGTCAATAACCAATAGCGGAACCTGGATGCTCATATTGGTTCCTACATATTCCACGGAGATATTATCGGTCAAACCGCAATGACAACATACGTAATTCCCTTTGTCCGTCGGTATGTTACTTGCCCGAGATTCGATCGTCGGTATCTCCATACCTAGTTCAATCTCGTTACCGGCAAGTCTCTTTACTCGTTCCGTAATACAACATCCCGTAACTAACTCCATAGTCACTTTGCTTGCAAGCTTCTTATGATGTGCATTACCGAGAGGGCCCATAGATACCTCTCTGAAACACGGAGTGACAAATCCTAGTCTCGATCCATGCCAACTCAACAGACACCTTCGGAGATACCTGTAGAGCATCTTTATGATCACCCAGTTACGTTGTGACGTTTGATAGCACACAAGGTATTCCTCCGGTATCCTGGAGTTGCATGATCTCATGGTCAGAGGAACATGTATTTGACATTCAAGAAAGCAGTAGCAATAAACAGAACGATCATATGCTAAGCTAACAGATGGGTCTTGTCCATCACATCATTCTCCTAATGATGTGATCCCGTTATCAAATGACAACTCATGTCTATGGTTAGGAAACCTTAACCATCTTTGATCAACGAGCTAGTCTAGTAGAGGCTCACTAGGGACACGGTATTTGTTTATGTATTCACACATGTATTTAAGTTTACGGTCAAAACAATTCTAGCATGAATAATAAACCTTTATCATGAACAAGGAAATATAAAATAATAACAACTTTATTATTGCCTCTAGGGCATATTTCCATCATAAATCTTATCGAGGTAAATAGATAAACTAAAATACTAATTAAAATAAAAGTAAATAAATTGCAGCAAGGTATTTTTAGGGTTTTTATATGATAAAGATAGTCCCGGGGGCCATAGTTTTCACTAGAGGCTTCTCTCTCGAGCACAGAAACATACGGTGGGTAAACAAATTACTGTTGGGCAATTGGCAGAATAGCAAATAATTATGACGGATTCATGGCAATGATCATGTATATAGGCATCACGTCCGAGACAAGTAGACCAACTCCTGCCTGCATCTACTACTATTACTCCACTCATCGACCGCTATCCAGCATACATCTAGAGTATTAAGTTAATAAAAACAGAGTAATGCCTTAAGCAAGATGACATGATGTAGAGAAGCAAATTCATGCAATATGAATAAACCCCATCTTTTTATCCTTAATGGCAACAATACAAATACGTGTCATGTCCCCTTCTGTCACTGGGATTGAGCACCGCAAGATTGAACCCATCACAAAGCACCTCTCCCATTGCAAGATAAATCAATCTAGTAGGCCAAACCAAATCGATAGATCGGAGAGAAATAAAAAGCTATAATAATCATGCATAAAAGAGTTCAGAGAAGACTCAAATATTTCTCATGAATAATCTGATCATAAACTCACAATTCATCGGATCCCAACAAACACACCGCAAAAGAAGATTACATCGGATAGAACTCCAAGAACATCAAGGAGAACATTGTATTGAAGATCAAAGAGAGAGAAGAAGCCATCTAGCTACTAGCTATGGACCCGTAGGTCTATGGTAAACTACTCACACATCACCGGAAGGGCAGCAAGGTTGATGTAGAAGCCCTCCGTGATCGATTCCCCCTCCGATAGAGTACCGGAAAAGTCCTCCAGATGGGATCGCGGAAGAACAGAGGCTTGCGGCGGCGGAAAGGTTATTTCTTCTGGCTCTCTGATGGTTTCCCAATATTTGTGAATTTATAGAAGTGGAATTAGGTCAAACGGAGTCATGTGGGCCCCACAAGGCAACACGGCGCGCCCCCCTGGGGCGCGCCCTGTTGCCTTGTGAAGCCTCTGTGAGGCTTCTGGCCTCCTCCCGAAGGTTCCAAGGTTTCTTTTGTCCAGAAAAAATCTCCAAAAAGTTTCGTGGCATTTGGACTTCATTTGGTACTGTTTCTCTAAAAAGCCAAAAACAAGCAGAAAACAGCAACTGGCACTGGGAACTAGGTTAATTGGTTAGTCCCAAAAAATGATTATAATTGCATATAAAAACATCCAAGATTGATACTATAATAGCATGGAACAATCAAAAATTATAGATACGTTGGAGACGTATCAAGCATCCCCAAGCTTAATTCCTGCTCGTCCTCGCATAGGTAAATAATAAAAACAGAATTTTTGATGTGGAATGCTACCTATCATGTTTCAT
The DNA here is from genome assembly GCA_039707655.1 of Elymus sibiricus. Classification (NCBI taxonomy): domain Eukaryota; kingdom Viridiplantae; phylum Streptophyta; class Magnoliopsida; order Poales; family Poaceae; genus Elymus; species Elymus sibiricus. The sequence goes on along the minus strand of CM077664.1, from coordinate 228,113,970 downwards.
CATGTAATCTTTCTCTTACGGTATGAATAATAAGATCCAACTGATTCATAGCAATAGTCTATAATTTGATATAAAGACATCAATACTCAGGCATACTAGCAAACAATCATGCCTTTCAAAATAAAAATGTTAAAGAACGTTATCCCTACAAAATCATACAATCCTATCGTGTTCCATCTTCTTAACACAAAATATTTATCATGCACAACCCCGGTTTTAGCCAAGCAATTGGTTCATACTTTTTAATGCGCTTCAGCTTTTTCAACTCCCACGCAATACATGAGTGCAAGCCATGGATATAGCATTATAGGTGGAATAGAGTATGGTGGTAGGGATAAGTTGGAGAAGTCAAAAATAAGAAAATAGTCTCACATCGATGAGGCTAATCAACGGGCTATGGAGATGCCCATCAATTGATGTCAATGCGAGGAGTAGGGATTGCCATGCAACGGATACACTAAGAGCTATAAGTGTATGAAAGCTCAACATGAAAACTAAGTGGGTGTGCATCCAACTTGCTTGCTGATGAAGACCTCGGGCATTTGAGGAAGCCCGTCATCGGAATATACAAGCCAAGTTCTATAATGAAAAATTCCCACTAGTAAATGAAAGTGACAAAATAGGAAACTCTCTATATGAAAAACATGGTGCTACTCTGAAGCACAAGTGTGGAAAAGGATAGTAACATTGCCCCTTCTCTCTTTTTCTCTCATTTCATTTTTTTTCATGGCTCTTTTTTTGCCTCTTTTTTTAGAACGATCTCATGGACCTCATCCCCACATTTTCGAGGACTCGTTAGTCTCCACCATTCTTTCCTCACTGGTACAAAACTCTAATAATGATGATCATCACACCTCTATTTACTTACAACTCAACATTACAACTCGATACTAGAACAAAAATATGACTCCATATGAATGCCTCTGGCAGTGTACCAGGATGTGCAATGATGCTAGCATAACATGTATAACAATGATGAACGGTGGCTGAGCCACAAATACTATGTCAGCTATATATGCAAAGCAATATGACAATGATGATGTATGTCATAAAAATGGAACGGTGGAAGTTGCATGGCAATATATCTCGGAATAGCTATGGAAATGCCATGCTAGGTAGGTATGGTGGCTGTTTTGAGGAAGATATAAGGAGGCTTATGTGTGATAGAGCGTATCATATCACGGGGTTTGGATGCACCGGCGAAGTTTGCACCAACTCTCGATGTGAGAAAGGGCAATGCACGGTACCGAAGAGGCTAGCAAATTGCGGAAGGGTGAGAGTGTGTATAATCCATGGACTCACATTAGTCATAAAGAACTCGCATACTTATTGCGAAAGTTTATTATCCCTTGAAGCAAAGTACTACTATGCATGCCCCTAGGGGGGAGGTTGGTAGGAGTTAACCATCGCGCGCCCCCGACCGCCACACAAAGGAAGACAATCAATAATAAATCATGCTCCAACTTCTTAGCATAACGACAGATCATACGTGCATGCTTCGGGAATCACAAACCTTAACACAATTATTCTTACTAAACCACAGTTATCTACTAATACCTCCCACATATTACCATCTTAATATCGCAAAACTATTGCAAGGAATCAAATTTATCATATTCAGTGATCTACATGAAAGTTTTTATTATATCCCTCTTGAATACCTATCATATCAGGACCAAATTCATAACCCGTGCATATTACCATTACTATCATGAGAATCTCAAAAAGATATAAGTGAATCATGAGAGTGCAACTGTTTCTTTAAAATATAACCACCACCGTGCTCTAAAAGATATAAGTGAAGCACTAGAGCAACTGCCTAGCTCAAAAGATATAAGTGAAGCACATAGAGTATTCTAACAAATCACGAATAATGTGTGTCACTCTCAAAAAGGTGTGTTCAGCAAAGATGATTGTGACAAACTAAAAAGCAAACAAACTATTTCACAAGACGCTCCAAGTAAAACACATATCATGTGATGAATAAAAATATATCTCCAAGTGAGTTACCGATAGATTGTAGACAAAAGAGGGGATGCCTTCCGGGGCATCCCCAAGCTTAGACGCTTGAGTCTTCCTTGAATATTACCTGGGGGTGCCTTGGGCATCCCCAAGCTTAGGCTCTTGCCGCTCCTTATTCCTTTATCCATCGTAGTCTCACCCAAAACTTGAAAACTTCAGCACACAAAACTCAACAGAAACCTCGTGAGATCCGTTAGTATAACAAACAAATATTAAACTTTAGGTACTGTAGTAAATTGATTATTATTTAATATTGGCATAATTCTACTGTACTCAAACTTCTCCATGACTCATACTCCCCGATACGATCCATAGATTCATCAAAATAAGCAAACTATGCAACAAAAACAGAATCTGTCTAAAACAAAACAGTCTGTAAAGATCTATTTAAAAGCCATACTTATGTAACGCCAAAAATTCTGAAAAATTATAACAACATAAAAAATTCATATACCAATACTGTGTAAAAATTTCAGATTTTTCCGACGCTCCAGTACAGAATTAAAATTCCAGCACTGGACGCAAAACTTTCTGTTTTCCAAACAGCATCAATTATACTATCATCAACATCATCCCAAAGGCATTACTTGGCACAAACACTAATTAAAACATAAAAACACAATCATAACAGAATCTATAATTGTGCAAACACTCAAAAAAATTAGGTAAAAGCAAAATTTTATTTTATTCATTGGGTTGCCTCCCAACAAGCGTTGTTGTTTTATGCCCCTAGCTAGGCATAATGCATAGTTTCAAGTGTTGTCATCCTTCAAGTTAATTCCATAAGTGGCCCTCATAATAGATTCATAAGGTGCTTTAATTCTTTTTCTAGGGAAGTGTCCCATCTCTTTCTTTAGTGGAAATTGAAATCTTATATTACCTTCTTTCATATCAATAATAGCACCAATAGTTCGAAGAAAAGGCCTACCAAGTATTATGGGGCAAGAAGGATTGCATTCAATGTCAAGAACAATAAAGTCCATGGGCACATAATTTCTATTTGCAAGAATAATAACATCATTTATTTTACCCAATGGCTTTTTAATAGTGGAATCCGCAAGGTGCAAATTAAGGGAACAAGGATCCATGTCGGTGAAAGACTTTGGTATAGTAGAAACGCTAGCACCAAGATCACAAAGAGCATTACATTCATAATATTTAATTTTTACTTTAATAGTAGGTTCCCATTCATCTTGTAATTTTCTAGGAATTGATACTTCCAACTCAAGTTTTTCTTCATGTGCTTTCATCATGGCTTCTACGATATGTTTAGTGAAAGCCTTATTTTGTTCATATGCATTTGGTGAATTAATCATGGATTGTAACAAGGAAATAAACTCAATTAAAGAACAACTATAATAATTAAATTCCTTGTAATCCAAAGTAGTGGGTGCATTACTATTTAAAGTTTTGACCTCTCCAAGCCCACTTTTTTTCATTTTTATGATCAAGATTATCACCCTCCAAGCAAGTGGGGCTCCTTCTATCTAAAGTTGACTCTTCTCCAGTCCCTTTTTCATCAAGTTTTATGTTACTAAATAATGATTCAATAGGAGTAACACCAATCATTTTAATATCTTCATCATTACTACGATAGAAACCGGGTGGAATCGCTTTTTCTAGAAATTCTCGCTTAGCTCTCAACCTAGCGGTCCTTTCTTTACTTTCATTAATGGAGACATAGATAGCTTTAGTAGACTCATTTATATCATGCTTGGATGAAAAAAAATTAGTTTTGAGATTTTCCACATCATGAGCAATTCTATCCATGTTCCTAGCCAATTCATCAACTATATTCAATTTTTCTTCTATCATAGCATTACAATTATTTTGCGAACTAATAAATTCTTTAATATTACTTTCAAGATCAGAGGGCATCCTATTATTATTATTATAAGAATTACCATAAGGATTGCCATAATTATTAGAGGAATTTCCAGGAAACGGTCTAGCATTGAAATTACCCCTATAAGCATTGTTGTTGAAATTATTTCTAGAGAAGAAATTCACATCAATAGCATCATTATTTTGCTCAATCAAAGTAGACAATGGAACATCATTAGCATCAATATGAGATTTTTTTACTGGCAACCAATTTCAATAAAGCATCCATCTTATCACTCAAAGTATTAATTTCTTCAACAAAATTTACCTTCTTACCAGTTGGAGTTCGTTCAGTGTGCCATTGAGAATAATTTGCCATAATATTATCAAGAAGTTTTGTTGCTTCTCCCAATGTAATTTCCATAAAAGTACCAACTGCGGCAGAGTCTAGCAAATTTCTAGAGAAAAAGTTTAGTCCCGCATAATTTTTTTGTATGATCATCCATAAATTCAAACCATGAGTTGGGCAATTTCTTATCATTAATTTCATTCTCTCCCAAGATTGTGCAACATGTTCATGCTCAAGCTGCTTAAAATTCATAATTTGATTTCTTAAAGAAATAATCTTAGCGGGAGGAAAATACTTGGTAATAAAAGCATCCTTACACTTATCCCAAGAATCATTACTATTTCTAGGCAAGGATGAAAACCAAGTTTTAGCACGGTCTCGTAGTGAGAACGGAAATAATTTTAATTTGACAATATCATTATCCACATCTTTCTTCTTTTGCATATCACAAAGTTCAACGAAAGTATTTAGATGGGATGCAGCATCGTCATTAGGACTACCAGAAAATTGTTCTTTCATAACAAGATTAAGCAAGGCAGCATTAATGTCCAATGACTCCGCACTAGTGGCGGGAGCAGCAATAGGAGTACTAATAAAATCATTATTATTAGTATTGGAAAAGTCATACAATTTTGTATTTTCTTGAGACATCGCGACAAAGCAAGCAAACTAGCAAACAAGCAAATAAAATATTTTTATGTTTTTGTAAAAAAAATTAGAAGTGGGGGAGATGAAAACGAGAGGCAAATGCAAATAAAAAGCAAATAAAGTAAATGCAAGTGAATGATAATTTGTGCGAAGGTACTTGGTAATTTTGATGATGTCTCCCCGGCAACGGCGCCAGAAATTCTTCCTGCTACTTGTAGTCTGCGTTGGTATTTCCCCGAAGAGGAGAGGATGATGCAGTACAGTAGAGATAAGTATTTCCCTCAGTTAAGAACCAAGGTTATCAATCCAGTAGGAGAACCAAGCAAAATTCCGTTAAGCGCACCTGCACACACAAGAGCAAACACTTGCACCCAACGCAAATAAGAGGGTTGTCAATCCTCTTAAAGGTTATTTGCAAGGATTAAATCTTATTGAGGTAAATAGATAAACTAAAATAATAATTAAAATAAAAGTAAATAAATTGCAACAAGGTATTTTTAGGGTTTTTATATGATAAAGATAGACCCGGGGGCCATAGTTTTCACTAAGGGCTTCTCTCTCGAGCACAGAAACATACGGTGGGTAAACAAATTACTGTTGGGCAATTAATAGAATAGCAAATAATTATGACGGATTCATGGCAATGATCATGTATATAGGCATCACGTCCGAGACAAGTAGACCGACTCCTACCTGCATCTACTACTATTATTCCACTCATCGACCGCTATCCAGCATGCATCTAGAGTATTAAGTTAATAAAAACAGAGTAACGCCTTAAGCAAGATGACATGATGTAGAGAAGAAAATTCAAGCAATATGAATAAACCCCATATTTTTATCCTTAATGGCAATAATACAAATACGTGTCATGTCCCCTTCTGTCACTGGGAATTGAGCACCGCAAGATTGAACCCATCACAAAGCACCTCTCCCATTGCAAGATAAATCAATCTAGTAGGCCAAACCAAATCGATAGATCGGAGAGAAATACAAAGCTATAATAATCATGCATAAAAGAGTTCAAAGAAGACTCAAATATTTCTCATGAATAATCTGAGATTGATGATCACTCATAAAATAATACCCATGAAACGAATCCAGACTCAGTGAGTGGTGAAGACCACTGACCCCAATAGGAATACGGAAGACCTAATTATTGAAGAGAATAGTACCATTAACAACTAAACCTTCCATAACTTTCCAATTACGAGTACGAGAATTGAAAGACATGAAAATTCTCAATTCTCTACGGCGTCTAGTAGATAGAAACAAGAAAATCAGAAGAATCTTTCTCTCTATTCACTATCACTCCGCGTCTTCGACTTCTATTAGTTTCTTTTCTTCTTTAATGCAATAGCTATAGTTTGATATAAGAATCCATTTCTCAAAGTAATGGAAACCATTCTCTTATAGGAAATGGTTCGAAAATCGCTATTCCACCTTTTAGGTATCGTGAAAAGTGATACCTGTGAAGATCGTGCATTTCAGTCAAATTCAGATCCGTTTTTCGAGTCCATGATATAATATAACCAAATTGGATAGATCTTCCACCTATTTAGCTAAGAAAGAATAGATACAGAGGTGGATAATAGATCGATATGAAGATCATGAGCTGCCCCATAATGAAACCGCCAGTAGTCGCGAATATCTCCTTCTTCCCTAATCCAAGATTGGAGAAAGAAGATCTAAGAGGGACCTATGGAGAATGTAGTCAGAAATCCATAATAGAGTCCGACCACAACGACCGAATTAATTATCCTCGTCGAGAAACTTAGACTACTAAATAGAAAAGATTTGAAAATCATGGCATGGGTCTCCTTTTTTTCTTTCTTTAGAGTTTTCTATATGCACAATTTCTCGATGTTTCGATGAGAATTTCTTGAATTTCCATATATAGAAAGAGATAGACTATAAATGACATCTCTTATGTCAATAAGACCAAAGGGATGGATATTAAATGATAGGAAGTGCTAGGAAGTGGAATAGAATGAAATAGAGCCACTTTGGGCTTCCCTATGAAATGAGGCATGGAACGGAGCCACTACGAAGAAATTATAGGAGTTACAAAAGAAGCTTCGGACTCATATTGTTCATGGGTTGAGAGCGGGAGTTGAACTCTAGGAGGTCGAATCCCCCCTTGTTCCTCAGTAGCTCAGTGGTAGAGCGGTCGGTTGTTAACTGACTGGTCGTAGGTTCGAATCCTACTTGGGGAGATTTTATTCATTCTTTAATGTAAGAATTTTAATGTAAGAATAAAGAATTGAATTAAAGGGCTTGCTTTGACCCTTAGGAGTAGGTAACCCGTTCGCTATCCTTGTTTCTATTTAGATCCCAACAAACACACCGCAAAAGAAGATTACATCGGATAGAACTCCAATAACATCAAGGAGAACATTGTATTGAAGATCAAAGAGAGAGAAGAAGCCATCTAAATACTAGCTATGGACCCATAGGTCTATGGTAAACTACTCACACATCATCGGAAGGGCAGCAAGGTTGATGTAGAAGCCCTCCATGATCGATTCCCCCTCCGGCAGAGTACCGGAAATGGCCTCCAGATGGGATCGCGGAAGAACAGAGTCTTGCAGCAGCAGAAAGGTTATTTCTTCTGGCTCTCTGATGGTTTCCCAATATTTGTGAATTTATAGAAGTGGAATTAGGTCAAACGGAGTCACGTGGGCCCCACAAGGCAACACGGCGTGCCCCCCTGGGGCGCGCCCTGTTGCCTTGTGAAGCCTCTATGAGGCTTCTCGCCTCCTCCCGAAGGTTCCAAGGTTTCTTTTGTCCAGAAAAAATCTCCAAAAAGTTTCGTGGCATTTGGACTTCATTTGGTACTGTTACTCTGAAAAGCCAAAAACAAGCAGAAAACAGCAACTGGCACTGGGCACTAGGTTAGTTGGTTAGTCCCAAAAAATGATTATAATTGCATATAAAAACATCCAAGATTGATACTATAATAGCATGGAACAATAAAAAATTATAGATACGTTAGAGACGTATCAATGATCATTCAGATGCTGAGCTTGAGATGGATTATCTTGCTCATCTCAAAAACATATTTACTAGTGGAAATAAAAACAACAGTGGCTCACCACGGATGTCCTGTGTGAAGTCTGCTATCTGCATTGGAGGTTAAAAAAAAGGAATAAAAAAATGATAGGAATGTTTTGGAACGTTAGGGGGATTGGGCAAGATAGTAAAACAAACTTCATTATAGAGATTATTTGTGGGAAGAGATTGGACTTTGTAGGGATTCAGGAAACTATCAAAATTGATTTTACAAAAAATGAGTTGCATGGTTTATGTGGAGGGAGAAATTTTGACTGGAAATGGTCTCAACCAAGAGGGAGATCTGGGGGTATTTTGGTAGGGATCAACTGTTATAACTTTGATATCATTAATTTTGAAATTGGTACTTATTGCATTAGGATATTGTTGTTTGATAAAAAGGCAAAGTTTGAATGGAATTTGGTGGTTGTTTATGGTGATGCTCAAGAAGTGGGTAAAGCTGCTTATCTAGCAGAACTATCTAGGATCTATCAAAATAATGATGTTGTCCCCTGTATGTTTGGAGGTGACTTCAATATCATTAGAAATAGCAGTGATAAGAACAAACCCAGTGGAAATAACCACTGGAGTTTTGTTTTCAATGCTATCATTGAACATGCTGGCCTGAGGGAACTTCCACTTAATGGAAGAAACTATACATGGGCTAATACTCAAAGTGACCCCACTATATGAGAAACTGAATAGGGTCTTAATATGCCCAGATTGGGAAGATCACTATCCTATGTCTGTGGTTCAAGCATTGGAAAGGGAGTTGTCTGATCATACACCTTTGATTATAGATACTGGGGAGAGGAAACAAATAACCTCCATATTTAGATTTGAAAATTCTTGGATGATGAGAGATGGCTTCAAGGAATATATTCAAAAAATTTGGAATACTCAAGTTTTTGGTAGCCACATTGAGAGATGGCAACAAAAACTTAGAATTCTCAGGAAAAAACTAGGGGATGGATACTTAATTCTGATGCTTGGTATAGAAAACTCAAGAGAGAAATTCTTACCAAATTAGATAATATAGATAAAAACGCTGAGATCATGGGCTTATCTGCGCATGACAGGAATGAGCAGAGAGAACTAAGGGCTCAATTACATAGACTCCTTAAACAAGAAGAGATGAAATGGCTACAGAGATATAAGGATAATGAAATCGAAGATGGTGACAGCAACACTAAATATTACCATGCCAAGGTAAATGGGAGAAGAAGAAAAAATAAAATTTTCTCTCTTATACAGGAAGAGGGGCTGATTGAGGGGGATGACGAGCTAATCAAATATGCAACATCTTTTTATAAACAACTCTTTGGACACCCTGAGGTGTCTACAGTGAATCTAAATATACAAAATGCGCCTGGTATAACTAGGGAACAGGCTGAGATATTAATTGAACCTTTTACCAAGGAAGAACTATATGAGGTAGTCTTTGGCATGGAAAAAAACAAAAGTCCTGGACCTGATGGCTTACCCGTAGATTTTTATCAACATTTCTGGGAGGATGTGAAGTGGGATCTTAAAGGGCTCCTAGATGATTTCCATTATGGGAAGCTGGATATATACAGACTTAATTATGGGATCATCACTTTGGTTCCTAAAGTCAAGGATGCTAAACAAATCCAGAAATTTAGACCAATCTGTTTGCTTAATGTAAGCTTTAAGATTATTACTAAAGTCTTGATGAACAAACTAAGTAAAGTAGTTAAACCCATTATTTTCCCTACTCAAACAACCTTTATTAAAGGAAGGTATATAATGGAAGGGGTGGTGGTGTTACATGAGGCACTAAATACTATACATCATAAGAAGCAAAGTGCCCTCCTCTTTAAAGTGGACTTTGAAAAAGCATATGATAAAATCAAGTGGCCTTTCATTTATAAAATTTTGAAACTCAAAAAATTCCCTGACAAGTGGTGTGATCTTGTGATGCACACCATGATTGGGGGGCATGTGGGAGTTAAGATCAATGATGTTATAGGACCTTTTTTTAAAACCCACAAAGGACTGAGACAAGGGGATTCTATGTCCCCTCTCCTATTCGATTTAGCTGCAGATGCTTTGGCCATCATCTTGGACAAAGCCAAGCAAGAGGGTTTTGTGAAAGAGGTCCTATCTGATTTAGATAGTAATGGGGTTAACATGCTTCAATATGCTGATGACACCATTTTCCTGATGCAAGATGATGAGGAGAGTGCAAGAAACCTGAAATTCATATTGACAGCCTTTGAGCAGATGTCAGGACTTACTATCAATTTTCATAAGAGTGAATTGTTTCTCTTTGGGGATGCAAAAAACAAAAATGAAAAATACCAGGAAATCTTCACATGTCCAGTAGGGGAAATGCCCCTGAAATATTTAGGACTACCTGTTTCTGATATCAGACTGGGTAATAGGTTTTGGAAGATAGTGACAGAAAAAATTGAAAAAAGATGTGCTTGCTGGCAAGGGAGGCTCTTAAATATGGCAGGAAGAGTAACTCTGGCTCAGTCCTGTTTGACTAACATCCCATTATTCATGATGTCCTTCTACCCCATTCCTGTGGGGATTAGGAAGAAGGCTGGTTTTTTTAGAGCTAGACTTGTATGGCAAGAAAATGAAGATAAGAAGAAATATCATTTAGTAAACTGGAAGACATGTTGCCTTCCAAAGGACCAGGGAGGGTTGGGCATTCTGGATTTAGATCTTATGAATAAGGCATTATTAGCTAAGTGGCTTTGGAAGCTAGAAACTGAAAATGGGATCTGGACTAATGTTCTGCTTAACAAATATGTTAACAACAAATGTATCTCTGGTATTACTAAGAAAACTGGGGATTCTCAGTTCTGGAGTAGTTTGATCAAAGTTAAAAACTTATACTATCAGCATGTTAGGAAGAGGCTGGGGGATGGGAAAAACACTAGATTTTGGGAAGATTGGTGGGTGGGCTCCAAACCTTTGAAAGAAGCCTACCCCAGACTTTATAATATTAGCTTCAATCATAATATTTCGGTTGCTGAGGCGATTGAGATGGGTTGGGACAATTTTACATTCAGAAGATCCCTGAATGGAGAAACTGTTGAATTATGGAACAGTCTTAAAGCTAGATATGAAGAGGTTAGGATGTATGAAGGTAGAGATGTTCCTGTGTAGATGCTTACCAAAGATGGAAAATTTTCTGTTAAATCCTTATACTCCTTTCTAATCAAATCTAACACAGGTTTCCCACATAAATTTCGGTGGAAGATCAGAATACCTGCTAAGATTAAAATGTTCTTTTGGTTGGTTGCCAGAAAAAGCATCCTGACCAAAGACAACCTGATCAAAAAGGGGTGGAAAGGGAGGAAAGAATGTGTTTTTTGTGGTCAGGAGGAGACCCTTGACCATCTGTTTTTTGAATGCTCTGCTGCTAGACTAATTTGGAGTCTAATTAAATGTGCTTTTGATCTCAGGACAACCCCGTGATACGTCTCCAACGTATCTATAATTTATGAAGTATTCATGCCATGTTTATTATAGTTTTGTATGATTTTGGTGCACTTTTATATGACTTTTATATGATTTTTATGGACTAACATATTGACCTAGTGCCCAGTGCCAGTTGCTGTTTTCTGCTTGTTTTTGGTTTTCCAGAAAATCCATATCAAATGAAGTCCAAATGCAGCGAAACTTTTTGATGATTTTTTCAGGAAGAAAATAGACCCGGAAAGCTTCGGGGGAGCAGCAGAAGACCCACAGGGGCCTCACAAGCCACCTGGGCGTGCCCCACCTGGGGCGCGCCCTGGTGCCTCGTGGGCCCCCTGTGGCTCCTCTTCGCGTGATTCCAACGCCAAAAATTCTTATAAATACCAAAAACCCCAGAAATAACCCTAGAACTTCGACTACGCCGCTGCAAGCCTATGTACCTCCACGATCTCATCTACAGCCCTTTTCCGGCACCCTGCCGGAGGGGGAAATCATCACCGGAGGCCATCTTCATCATCCCGGCGGTCTCCATGACGAGGAGGGAGTAGTTCACCCAAGGGGCTGAGGGTATGTACTAGTAGCTATGTGTTTGATCTCTCTCTCTTGTGTTCTTGATTTGGCACGATCTTGATGTACCGCGAGCTTTGTTAATATAGTTGGATCATATGGTGTTTTCCCCCTCTCTATCTTGTTGTGATGAATTGAGTTTTTACCTTTGAGGTTTCACTATTATCGGATTGAATACTTTTATGGATTTGAGAACACTTGATATATGTCTTGCATATAAATACCCGTGGTGACAATGGGGTATTATATTGATTCACTTGATGTATATTTTGGCACTCAACTCGCAGATTCCCGAGGTGACATTGGGGTAATCTATGCATAGGGGTTGATGCACGTTTTCGTCATACTTTCTCCGGTAGAAATCTTGGGGCACTCTTTGAAGTTCTTTGTGTTGGAATGAATATTATGAATCTGAAGTTGTTTGATGCATATCGTATAATCAACTCACGGATACTTGTGGTGACATTGGAGTATCTAGGTGACATTAGGGTTGGTTGATGTGTATCATATGGTGTTATTCTAGTACGAACTCTAGGGCTGTTTGTGACACTTATAGGAATAGCTCAATAGATTGATCGGAAAGGATAACTTTGAGGTGGTTTCGTACCTAAAACAATTTCTATCTTCTGTTCTCCGCTAATAGGAGCTTTGGAGTGATTCTTTGTCGCACGTTGAGGGATTGTTATATGATCCAATTATGTTAGCATTGTTGAGAGATTGCACTAGTGAAAGTATGAACCCTATGCCTTGTTTTTAAGCATTGCAATACCGTTTGTGCTCACTTTTATCGTTTGCTACCATGCTGTTTTTATTTATTCAGATTATAAAAATATATTTCTACTATCCATACAACACTTGTATCACCATCTCTTCACTGAACTAGTGCACCTATACAATTTACCATTGTATTGGGTGTGTTGGGGACACAAGAGATTTCTTGTATTTGGTTGCAGGGTTGTTTGAGAGAGACCATCTTCATCCTACGCCTCCCATGGATTGATAAACCTTAGGTCATCCACTTGAGGGAAAATTGCTACTGTCCTACAAAACTCTGCGCTTGGAGGCCCAACACGAGTCTACAAGAATAAGTTGTGTAGTAGACATCAAGCTCTTTTCTGGCGCCGTTGCCGGGGAGGTGAGTGCTTGAAGGTATATCTTTAGATCTTGCAATCGATTCTTTTAGTTTCTTTTTTTATCACTAGTTTGGTTTATAAAAGAAAACTACAAAAAAATGGAATTGAGGTTGCCTCATATTATTCGTCTTTATAATGTCTTTCTTGAAAATGATGGATCGGAAAATTGAGCTCAATTGATAGAAGAAGAATTCAATAAAATGTTTGGCATAAAATCCTTGAATGATGAGCATGATTGCAATGTTGTTAGTATGAATTCTATGAATATCCAAAATACTAATGATGATTGCACTAGTCATGACAAAAATGTTTCTTATAAGCATGTCAATTTTTGTGGAGTGCATAAAGTTTGTGAAGACATGCCTTATAGGGATGATAGATTTTGTACGAAGCATAAACATGATAGAACCAATTTTTTGCTCAAAGTGATAGATGAATTTGCTACAAAATTATGTTCTCTTTATCCTATTACTTGTGAACTTTGCAATAAAGTTGGTCACCTTAATTTCCAATGCATGCTTTTTCATGATCGAATCATGTCCAAATATTGCAATAACTTGACAACCCTTGAACTTTATAATGAACTTTGTTTATTTTTGGGGTGTGAGGAATTGTCACATAAAAATAGTTGGTTTGAAGCATTCATATTTACAGACCATGCTGAAACTAATTTGAAAGAAATCTATATATTTTGTATGGTAAATTGCAATGAGAATGCTTATATTGCCAACTATAGAAAAACGGGAAAACAAATAGAATATAAAAGAAATACTAATGGAAGGGTAAAGATCCCCCCTTTCCCTCCTATTTTCTCTCATGATGAAACAGGTAACGAGGAGGAGCTTCCTATCCAACCAATCTCTTCAATAAGAAGCTCGGAAGAATTAAATAAACCCACACATAATGTGGTAAAGAAAAAGAAAAGAAGGAAAATTAGAGGTAAAGAGGTATCTCTCCCAAATAATGTTGCTCCTATTATTGTTGTACCTCATGAGAATGAATCAAAAATAATTGTGGATGATGATACACTTGATGATGATTTTGTTATACCTATTGCTTGTTGTGATGATTATGATTGGGAAGATAATGATACTTCTTATGATCTTGAAAATCTTTATGGCACCAACTTGGAGGAATATGATAATAATTGTTATACTATTGGTGCTATTCATACTATTGATGATAATAGTGATAATGCTAATGATATGCAAACCAACAAGCTTGGGGATGCTATGTTTGATTGGAATGATATGCTTGAGAATTTATTTGCTGCAAATGACGTTTGCCCTAAGCTTGGGAATGCTATGCTTAATGAAAATGATCTTTTTATTCCCCTTACTTTTGATGAGCAAATTTATTATGATGATGGCATGCCTCCTATCTATGATGATTATTGTGATGATACTTATGTTATGAAAAATAGTGATGATTATTATTATAATACTTGTTATAATTATGAAAATCCTTTTACTGAACATCACTCTTTTAATGTGGAAACAATTTATAGTATTCGAGTTTCATACGATACTCCCACTATTATGAATGAGAAGAAAATTGCTTGTGTGGAGAGTAATAAAAATTCTATGCTTATGTATCATGACAAGAATGCTTGGTGTGATGTATATATTGTTGAGTTTCTTCATGATGCTATTGAAAATTATTATGAGAGAGGATCATATGCGTGTAGGTGTTGCAATAATATCAAGTTTCCTCTCTATGTGTTGAAAGTTTTGAAGTTATGCTTGTTTTGCCTTCCTATGCTAGTTGATTCTTGCTCCCATAAACTATTTGCTCACAAAATCCCAATGCATAGGAAGTGGGTTAGGCTTAAATGTGCTAGTCATATGCTTCATGATGCTCTCTTTGTGTTACAATTCTTTACTTTTATGTGAGCATCTTTGAAATCATCATGCCTAGCTAAAAAGGCATTAAAGAAAAGTGCTTGTTGGGAGACAACCCAATACTTATACCTTCTGTTTTTGTGTGTTCACATGATTAAGCTACTGTGTTAATCATGTTTTATATGTTCTATTTCAATAATGTGCCAAGTAAAGCCTTTGGGATAGTGTGGATAGTTGTTGATTCGATTCTGTGCAAAAACAGAAACTTTTGCGTCAAGTGCTGGAATTTCTATTTTGTACTGGAGCCTGAGAAAATTCTGAAATTTTTACAGAGCATTGGTTTACAAAATTTTTACGTTTTCCTAATGTTTCAGAATTTTTGGAGGTACAGAAGGATGGTTTTTAAATCGCTCACTACATGCTATTCTATTTTTGACAGATTCTGTTTTCGATGCATAGTTTGCTTGTTTCAGTGTTTCCATAGCTTATATTGAGCAATATAAATTGTGTAAATGATAGAATACAGTAGGAATTATGTGAGAACAATTATGAATCTTTTCTTGACAGTACCTAAGTGGATGATTTATTTTTATCACACTAACCTATCTCGCAAGTTCCATTAAGTTTTGTGTGATAGAAGTTTTCAAGTTTTAGGTGAGATATCGATATGAGGAGAATAAGGAGAGGCAAGAACCTAAGCTTGGGGATGCCCAAGGCACTCCAAGGTAATATTCAAGGAAGACCCAAGCAACTAAGCTTGGGGATGCCCCGGAAGGCATCCCCTCTTTCGTCTTCAATATTATCGGTAACCTTACTTGGAGCTATATTTTTATTCGTCACATGATATGTGTTTTGCTTCGAGCATCATTTTATTTTAGTTGGATTTGCTTTATGTTATTTAGAATAATGTTTTTTATCTTTTATTTCAATAAAATGCCAAGTATAGCCTTTACCATGCTCAGTTTGCAAGTTTATGTGTTGCTGTTTGAAAACAGAAAGTTTTCTGTTATGTCCAGAATATTCCTGAATAGTCAGAACATGATAAAAATCTGAAATTTTTACACAGTAAGAATGCATGAGTTCTCTGTCACGTGGTAATTTTTCAGAATTTTTGGAGTTAGGGAAGTATGAATTCTTATTCACCCTTTACAGACTGTTCTGTTTTGGCAGATTTCGGTTATAGTTGCATTGTTTGCATATGTTGCTTGTTTAATGTTTCTATTTGTTGATAGGAGTATTAAATATGCAGAGGAATTTAGTATGCAATGTTTAATTGTAATTTTAGTGATTTGCTACAGTAGAGAATGTTAAGGTTTTGAGTTGATTTATACTAACTTATCTCACGAGTTCTTGTTGAGTTTTGTGTGGATGAAGTTTTTAAGATTTAGGGAAACCGTGATATGAGATGAATTAAAGAGACACAAGAGCTCAAGCTTGGCGATGCCCAAGGCATCCCAAAATAACATTCCAAGAAGTCTCAAGCAACTAAGCTTGGGGATGTCCCGTTAGGCATCCCACCTTTCTTCATCAACACCTATCGGTTAGCCTAAATTTTTTACTTGTTCACATGATATGTGCTATTCTTGAAGTGTCCTTTTATTTTCATTTTGTTTGCTGTTTGAATAAAATACTTAAGATCTGAAAATTTTAAATGAGAGAGAGTCCTCACATAGCTACTTAATTGTTTGACTACTCGTTGATCTTCACTTATATCTTTTTGGGGTAGTTTGTCATTTACTATTGTGCTTCACTTATATCCTATGAGTAAATTGTTGAATGAATTGAATATCAGAAATTTGAAATTACATGTGCTTCATATGCTTGTCCCATGGGGAGTAGTGACTTCACAAATAAGAAGTATAAGTGGTAAAATTTATTGAAAGTTAGCAAACATAGCATTGGTCACTTGAACAATTCATGAAAGAATGTTGAAGGAAGAGAGATTTCACATATAAATATACTATCTTGGACATCTTCTATGATTGTGAGCCCCCATTAATTATTTTCAATCTTGATCAAGTAGTTGATGTTGGACAAGGAAGACAACGTAATGAGTTATGTTTGTTTATATTCACATAGAAGTTATATTGCCATGGATCCTCTAACATGTGGTGCTTGCTTAGGATCTTTTGCTAGCCAAAACTTCGTACTAAGTAGAAATACTACTTGTGCATCCAAAAACCGTTAAACCCAGTTTCTTGCCATGAGAGTCCACCATATATACCTAT
Organism: Elymus sibiricus; assembly: GCA_039707655.1. Taxonomy (NCBI): domain Eukaryota; kingdom Viridiplantae; phylum Streptophyta; class Magnoliopsida; order Poales; family Poaceae; genus Elymus; species Elymus sibiricus. The sequence continues at coordinate 228,096,854 of CM077664.1, read as the reverse complement.
GGATTGAATAAGATCCTTCAAGTAAGTTGTCATCGGTGCAAAAAGCAGTAAAAATTGCTCCTAAAATATGTATGATCTTTTATTGCAAGGGAAAATAAGCATTGTATGAACTTGTGATGGTAAAGAAATAAAAGCGATGGACTGTATAATAAAGGTTGCTATCACAAGGGGTAATATTACGTGACGTTCCTTTGCATTAAGGGCTTGACATCCAAAAATAAAAAGCGCATGACAACCTCTGCTTCCCTCTGCGAAGGGCCTATCTTTTACTTTTATGTATTTACTTTTATGTATTAACTTTTATGCAAGAGTCAATATTATTTCTTCTCATTTTCAACCTCAATTATTCTCTAGTTGGCAAGCATCATGTGGTAGGGAAAGATCCAGGCACATATATCCAGTTGAATATAGGTGATCATGAGTTATTATTGTTGACATTATCCATGAGATAAATAAGTTAGGAGGCGAAACATTAAGCCCCTATCTTCCTATGTGTTTGACTGAAACGGTTTGTTCTAAAAATATGCTTTGAGTGTCAGCAATCATGGAAGACTAAATGATAGTTGAGTATGTGGAATTTGCTAGATCAAAACTCTTACATAGACCCTTCCTGAAATAAGATGAATTGCAATTGTTTGATGACTGAGAACATAGTTTGTTAGTTTTCAAGAAAGTTTATGGTCTATACTTTAAACATGTGAATAGCTTGCTACTTGATCATGAGAAGTTTTATGAGATGAGCTACTGATTATGATATATATTGATGCTAGAAAAAGTGATTGAAATTATCATTAATCAAACTTATGCACTATGCTAGCATTCACACTTCATAAATTATTTCTTTTATCATTTACCTACTCGAGGACGAGCAGGAATTAAACTTGGGGATGCTGATACGTCTCCAACGTATCTATAATTTATGAAGTATTCATGCCATGTTTATTATAGTTTTGTATGATTTTGGTGCACTTTTATATGACTTTTATATTATTTTTATGGACTAACATATTGACCTAGTGCCCAGTGCCAGTTGCTATTTTCTGCTTGTTTTTGGTTTTCTAGAAAATCCATATCAAATGAAGTCCAAATGCAGCGAAACTTTTTGACGATTTTTTCTGGAAGGAAACAGACCCAGGAAGCTTCGGGGAGACCAGCAGAAGACCCACAGGGGCCTCACAAGCCACCTGGGCGCCCCCCCCCCCGGGGGCGCGCCCTGGTGCCTCGTGGCCCCCCTGTGGCTCCTCTTCGCGTGATTCCAACGCCAAAAATTCTTATAAATACCAAAAACCCCAGAAATAACCCTAGAACGTCGACTACGCTGCCGCAAGCCTCTGTACCTCCATGATCTCATCTACAGCCCTTTTCGGCACCCTGCCGGAGGGGGAAATCATCACCGGAGGCCATCTTCATCATCCCGGCGGTCTCCGTGACGAGGAGGGAGTAGTTCACCCTCGTGGCTGAGGGTATGTACTAGTAGCTATGTGTTTGATCTCTCTCTCTCGTGTTCTTGATTTGGCACGATCTTGATGTACCGCGAGCTTTGTTAATATAGTTGGATCATATGGTGTTTTTCCCCTCTCTATCTTGTTGTGGTGAATTGAATTTTTACCTTTGAGGTTTCACTATTATCGGATTGAATACTTTTATGGATTTGAGAACACTTGATGTATGTCTTGCATATGAATACCCGTGGTGACAATGGGGTATTATATTGATTCACTTGATGTATGTTTTGGCACTCAACTCGTGGATTCCCGAGGTGACATTGGGGTAATCTATGCATAGGGGTTGATGCACGTTTTCGTCCTACTTTCTCCGGTAGAAATCTTGGGGCACTCTTTGAAGTTCTTTGTGTTGGATTGAATATTATGAATCTGAAGTTGTTTGATGCATATCGTATAATCAACTCACGGATACTTGTGGTGACATTGGAGTATCTAGGTGACATTAGGGTTGGTTGATGTGTATCATATGGTGTTATTCGAGTACGAACTCTAGGGATGTTTGTGACACTTATAGGAGTAGTTCAATAGATTGATCGGAAAGGATAACTTTGAGGTGGTTTCGTACCCTACAACAATTTCTATCTTATGTTCTTCGCTAATAGGAACTTTGGAGTGATTCTTTTGTAGGGGAACGCAGCAGAAAACAAAAAATTTCCGACCTACGCACCAGCCCAGGACCACTATGGAGACTGCATACAAGGTTTGATCTTTTCGTTACCGACTCGTAGCGCAGTGGAAGTAGAGTCGATGACGATCGGCGGTGTAGATCCCCGCAGCTAGGATTTTGGAACCTCCCAACCGCAAGGATGTTCTCCCTCGTCTGCCCCTCGGACAACCCTCCGGGTGGCAGTCGGACAGTCCCTCGGACGGTGCCACGGACAACCCTTCGAGAGGACGCTCGAAACTCGGACGGTCACTCGGACAGCCCTTCGGGAGGACACTCGAAACTCGGACGGTCACTCGGACAGCCCTTCGGGAGGCACTCTCGAACAGCCCCTCAGGCAAAAAGATCGAACCTACGACCTATCTATGGGGTTGCACACATACGGTGTCATCTATCCGGCAGGGTTTCGCCGTCCAGAACTAGTTCCCACCGGAACCCAGACAGCCTTTCGGCTCTACGAAACTATTTCGCGGGGAGGGAGAGAAGAAGCCAGATCATGCATGGCACTTGTATGTGAGAAAGGAGTTAGTCTTTAGGCAGCCCCCTCCACCCCTATTTATAGGTCAAGCCCAAGGGTGGCTTCTCCAAGAAGCCAAGGGGGAAAATACCAAAAGGCCCTCAAGGTGGCTTCTCCAAGAAGCCACCCAAAAAGCACTTTCACTATTCACGGAAACATTTTTCCGCGACCGTTAAATCTGAAAATATTTCTGCGGGTCTTAGAATAATTCCAGTACCCACTAAAATGATTTTAGACGCGTTCCGAAACAATTCTGGATTAGTGATTTTCATCTGCAAAAAGCAACCAAACCGGTTTCGGCAGCTCCGGAACATTTCCGGTTTTTATCCCGGAAAAATCCCAGAAGTTTCCAGAACAATTCTGGCACCCTCCAAGTATTTCCAGACGTGTGCCGAAACCAATTCGACTCAATGGTATACCCTGAAACAACTTTTCAGTTTTACCGAAACTATTCCGGTGCTCTCTCTCCGGAACTTTTCCGCTGTCTCCGAAACTTTTCCGGTGACTTTCTCTCAGACTCCCTGTCTAGTATTCAGCAGATAAATGACCCTTAAGCGTGTGACCCTATAGGTTGGGTGAAGCATAGACATGACCAGAACTCTTTCCAATCAATGATCAACATCGGAGCCGTGGACACCCATATTGACCCCTATACCCACATGAATAAATATTCGAGTGAACCTTCAGTTGTCGTGTGCTATTACTGTTGCTTCGCGATATGTTACAAATACCCGAGGTGAGATTTATCGGCATCCCCGTGGATCAACAACTTGTCCACTATGCCAGTTACCTTGTTACCGGTTTTGTTCTCTTTTCTCGTTCCCGTGTTCCGGCATCCCTGTGATCAAATCACATCGTGTCTGACCAGACGATGGTGGATACCGTAACACCGAGAGGGCCTAGAGATATCTCTCCATCATCGGAGGAGCAAATCCCAATCTTGAGCTATCAAGTTACTTGACATACTTTCCCATGAACCCGTAAGCCGCCGTAATAGCCACCCAGTTACGGATGACGTTTAACAAACCCCAAAGTTCATGAATCAAGCATGAAGAAACTCGATACTCTCATGGTCTAAGGAATTATGCAAATGTAAACTTTCTCTGTATTATTAACCATTAACTTGTGACGAATGTGTCTCATAGCATAACATCAATCTGGTCGATTCAACACAATTGTTCTCCTAACATTGTGCCCTCAAAGTTGCCGGCATTGTCATGCCCATGACCAGGAAAACAGAACCATCATGCAACACTTGAGCTAGTCTTAGAGGCCAGACTAGGAATACATTTTACCGTTTATTATTCCACACGTGCATATGAGTCTTCCTCCGAGCCTCGTGGTTATTGTAGACTCGAGAACCATAGCAGTTATAGCATGGAACATAAACATAATTATGAACATGGAGATAAACAATAACATTTATTATTGCCTCTAGGGCATATCTCCTACAGACTCCCACTTGCACTAGAGTCAATAATCTAGTCAATGCTAATGCACTTTACACCTATGGCATACCGGTGTAAAAATGCTTCGCTTGTGGTATAGTCTGATGTCCAACGAATCTGACAACTTCAGTTCCGTGTGTATCTCTGCATAACCTCGCGTTTTCACGCTTTCACAAAATTCATATTTTGTGTGGACTTGGCTTCGTATATATGTGAATCACTGGTTAAACCTTGATTCCTCAGACTGAGCTATGGAGCAACTATCTTCAATAGTGTTCCATTGACCAAAGCCATCTTGGTATCATACTAAGTTCATGAACGAACTGTATGATTCAACATCTTCTATGTCGTTTTGAAAAGCGGCAACATACTTGGCCTTTTATAGAATTCGCCACAGTAACCTGTTTGGAACGATTTCCAAACACCGTGCCACCATATCGTGTATTACACAAAACCCTTAACTTAAATCGAAAATCGCATGGAGCATTGAAGACTGTATCGATGTAATTACTTACAATGAGCACTTCATAATCTCTGCTTGCGAGAAAACATGTCATGAGTGCTACTTTAGTACTTAATGACATTTTTCACTATTGTCCCGTGATCAGTACTTTGATCACTTTGGTATCTATACTCACAACAGCTTTGGGAGTATCGGACATATCTGATTATTTTACATACCATGGAATACATGATTAATCCAAACACAAGAGTGTGTGGAATCTCCATCATGTATTTTTCTCATCAGTGTTTTGGGACACCGAGTCTTGCAAAAACCCTTTCCATGTGACTTCGGCAAGAATCACTCCTGGGCGTTTTAATGCTAAACTATTTTAGCATCTTGTCAATATGTGTTTTTGGCTTTAGCCTATTAGGCAATTCTATCTGGTAGATAATTATGCCTAATATCGAGGCTACCTAGCCCAAGCACTTCATCGAAAAACTATTTCCAATGAAGTCCTAATTCGTGTCAAGAAATTTATATTATTTCCAATTAACAATGTGACAAGCACACAAGGTTTTTAGAAATCTTATTGTGCTCCCACTTACTTTCTTGTAACCACAAGCATCTTCGTTATCCATTGATGAAATCAAACTCTTTTGACTATTTCACCAAAAACGAAGATTCCAACTCCATTTTGCTCTCTTCTGTCCATCGCTGGAACTCTGAAGTTTGCATACTCACTAGCATCCTATGGATCGACAAAATACTTTGGACTGTATCACATACAAGTCCTAGTTTGTATTTCCATTTCATGAAAATCCTTTTGGCATCCATGTTTCATATCTCATGATTGAAATATGTATTAATTGCTAGTTTAACCCGATTTGACTTTAAGCATCGCTACGGTGAGACAATCTCATCGTAGTCAACTCCTTGAATTTGTTATTGCAACAAGTCGAGCTTTATGGATAAAACATTTTATCCACATCAGTTTATAGTTCCATTAATGTTCAATAGACTCCATGTCTTCCGAAGGGTTTATCAAGATAAAATCTTTAATCATTTATATGGAAACTATCTCGGATTATATTGGTTTTTAGCCATTTCTGGAGTCAGGGCCCATCAACGCTTCCTTGTGTATCATAGGTATACTGTTGTCTAACAACAATATCTTGCATGCGCACCTGAGAGGTTTGCACGAGTTTTACCTACGTTGTTCAGTTGCAAGTTCGACCGAAGTCCATACATCTCATGTAGAGGCTTCCGTATCAGTCGCAGTAGGAAACTCTGGAATCACTTCCAAGGTTTCTTTCCTTTGAACTGATGACGAAGATACTGTTATCTCGTCGAGTTGCACTGTTCTCCCACTCACCTTTTTGCAAGAACCATTCTCTTTAAAAGCATACCGTTCTTTGTGGCAAAACCTTTTGCCTCGGTATAGTGGTGGAGGAATTCCCAATAACTTGGGATAACCTACAAAGTAGCACTTGTCTGATTTGGAATAGGTTTGTAAATATTTTACACAAGCCCCATATTCCAAATGTTAAGAAAAGATATAACATGGTTGGGTGTACCATACCATGACGTCATTTCAACAGATTTGATGGTGCTCTTTTCAGTGTAAAAGCCGCAGTCTCTAAAGCATTACCTTTTAAAAGGGATAATGGCAAATTGATTTATGTCATCTTTGATCTTACCATGTCATAAATGGTTTGATTACATCTTCACGGACATTCCACTCACAGTGGTGTTCCGGGAGGTGTAAGTTATGAAACTCTTTTCACAACTCATCAGACATTCGCTAAACTTGTAACTCAAATATTCCTTTCGGCAATCTAGTTTGCAGAAACATAATTTTCTTGTTACAATAATTTCTACTTCATTTTTGAAAACCTTATGAATGATTTCAAAAGATCCATACTTACGTCTCATCAAGTAAATATCCATATATCTACTTGAGTCATTTCTGAAGATAGATAAATCCACTGCTAGCAACAACATTTATCGGACTACATACATCAAAATGTATGATCACCAATAAGTTCGTTGCTCGTTCCTTATGGCCTGTGAACGGTATTTCAGTCACTTCACTTTTCGGAGGAAAGTTGCAAGTGTCAGATGATTCATAATCAAACGACTTCAAAATCCATCATTATGGAATTTCTCCATGCGGGTTTCTCCAATGTGACCAAATGCAGTGCCACACATGTGTGGTATTCCCTTAGTCTTGTGATATTTAGCGTCAGTGTTATGGATGTATCATATTACCATCAATATTCATAACATACATCCCATTCATGATGGAAGTATGGCCCTTATGTTATTCATAACACTGAACAACAATTGTTCTTTTATGAACAACCCTTTTGCAACAAACATTATGCAATGGGCTAGAGTGTGTAAAACTCTAATATGAATTATGAAAGTAAATACGGAGGTAATATATTATTATCAATATTCATAACATACATCCCATCCATGATGAAAGCATGGCCCTTATGTTATTCATAACACCGAACATCAAAAGTTCTCTTATGAACAACCTTCTTGCAAGATACTTTATGCAATGGGCTAGAGTGTATAAAAACTCTAAAATGAATTATGAAAATAAATACATAGGTAATGTACCGAGTATAGCAACTTTTACTATGTTCCCAGTGCATATCTAAACCTCACTCCGGCAAGTCTTTTAGGCCGTAGTAGTTCTTGCATCGAGTCGCAGCAGAATGCAATCGAGCGGGTATCTTTGTGATCAACTCACAATACCCAAGAATTTGTGACTAACAATTTAATCACAATTCCCAAGAACTATTTCTTTTACCAGCCTTCTATACATCAATAGCTTGTATGACTTTCATACATGAGCTGGACATTCCAGTCTTCTCTCTTTTTGCCTTTATACTTCTAACAGTTTAACTTTCAGTATTTCTCCTACTCTCAGAAGAAGCACTCAACTTAAGAGTGGCGTTAGCCCCGGACTTCCTAGGTGTGTAAGTCACACTAACACCCTTTGGACATTTCCTTTCTCTTTAAGTTGTTGTTTTATTCACCTTCATCATATGGTAGGCGTTCTTCTAGATCCCTCTCGTATTAGTCAAATGCATAGTAAACACTTTTACTAATAGTTTGCAAACAAACATTTCTTTGGATATCTCATATCTTTTAGCCTTTGTTTGTATCTGAAACTAATTTTCAGTTCCATGAATATCACATAGCTATCCCAAACTTTTGAATTTCGGGTCTCATGGAAGCAAACATATTGCACTTGACCGTAACGGAATTCTAGCTTTTGGATCGAAGGACGAGAGTCACATCATCCACAACATTAGCGGGAGGATACCGAAAGCATGCGATAGGACAAAATCCTTCTCGGCACTCTTGAGGACAATCCTCACATTATGTTACCAATCGTAAAGTTTTAACCAGATATTTAACAGCTATTCAATTTTAATAGGGAAGGTGGAAACGCGAGCCAATATTCTATAACTATTATGCAAATCACACTTAGACTATGTTCATAATTAATTACACTGAGAATTAAACAAGTTAATTCTAAAGTGCGCTCCCACTCAAATCAATATCTCTCATAATTGATTTTGAGTGATTCAAGACCCGCATTTCAATTCAACGCCATTGACGGGTTCATCACTGATGACGCGAATTTTAATCGGAAGGCCAGCTTGCCAATCACATCTCTATGTGACTCTTGTCCATCTTTCGATGCGCGTGTTCCGAGCTCAGGACTGTCCTGCCTGAACGTCAAGACAACCAAGTGATCACACAGTGAGGTCTGACCTTCACCCGCCTTACACCTCTCTAATCATTCGTGCTCATGTGTACATGGCACACCCTGAAAAGATACGTGTTGTAGACGGTGCTACACTTGGGAGAACACTAACTACTTGATATTTTTAAGTGAGAGATCACCCTAATAAAAGCGACTACCGCGCAATCAAAAAGGGTGCATCATAAGGGATAAACATCTCAGGCAATTCATAATAGCATGATATGGTATAGCCCTTTCTGACGGAGAAGTCTTTATTTTCTTCGTCTTCGGCATTCGCGTCGGTGTTCACCTTCGCGAAGATTGCCACCACCTTGTCAATGCACCAGATAATATTGCTATCTCTATAGCTAATAAAATAAGTGCATTACTTAAGGTTGACTCGCAGGTCATTAAAGTGACAATCATATGGCTCCAGCCATTATGCCGAATCATGACACGCAGGTTGTTGGTACCAAAACCGGCAGATCTCGGGTAGGGGATCCGAACTATGGGTCTAGGAATCAATGAGTAACAGAGATCGTGGGGGCGATGGTTTACCCAGGTTCGGGCCCTCTCAAGGAGGTAATACCCTACGTCCTGCTTGATTGTATTGATGTGATTGTATGAAGGTTACAGAGTTGATCTACATCGAGATCAGATGGGATAAACCCTAGGTTATGAATATGATGATTATGTGCCTCTACGGACTAAACCCTCTGGTTTATATAGACACCAGAGGGATCTAGGGTTACATATGGTCGGTTACCATCAGAGGATAAACATGCCAGCTACACCAATAATTACTTGGAGGAGACGCCAAGTCTTCGATGCTTTCCTTCTGATACACGGGGTCGCCCACAATCCGGCCTTCCATCGACGAGTAGAGAGCGACCCACCAGCCCGGCCTATGAGAGATAGGCCGGCAGCCCGGGTACCCCCTAATCCGGGACACCCTCACAGGTCATGTTAATTTTACATCATATAGTCATCTCATACATAATCAAATTAATATGAGAACCGCTATACCACATCACATGCACATCTTATGTCATCCTGCAAAACCAAGTTAGACGCCTCTAATCGGTTTATGCAAAATTAGTTTTACGTGGCTTCTAAGGTTTCGAAGCAAACCGAAGCTACCAACGTCCATCATCAAGTATGATTATTCAAGTCGCTAGATTAACAATGCGGGGTGTATGAAACACGAGATAATAAAATCTCGAGCACCATACTGAACTTCGTCATACGCATGACCCCCGTGCAGATCATATCTGCATTGCCCTTTCGTCTGCGAAATTTCATATTTCTTTTTAACTATGGTGGAATTCAATGAACTGTTAGCACTTCGTTAATCAATCAGGATCGCGGATTTCCAGAACTTTGAAACTCCACCATGCCGTTATCAAGATCAGAAATATGCAAATTCCAGGGAAGCAACAAGAACATCGGGTAACTGATTTCATCTGCTACCCGCACAAATAATTTTCAGTAATAAAACTCATCTACTACAAATTATATTGTGCAATACCCATACATCTCTATGTATTCTAGATCGTAACCTGCATCTACGCATAGCACGGCTCATGATGCCACTGTAGGGGAACGCAGCAGAAAACAAAAATTTTCCGACCTACGCACCAGCCCAGGACCACTATGGAGACTGCATACAAGGTTTGATCTTTTCGTTACCGACTCGTAGCGCAGCGGAAGTACAGTCGATGACGATCGGCGGTGCAGATCCCCGGAGCTAGGATTTTACAACCTCCCAACCACGAGGATGTTCTCCCTCGTCTGCCTCTCGGACAGCCCTCCGGGAGGCAGTCGGACAGTCCCTCGGACGGTGTCACGGACAGCCCTTCGGGAGGACGCTCAAAACTCGGACGGTCACTCGGACAGCCCTACGGGAGGACACTCGAAACTCGGACGGTCACTCGGACAGCCCTTCGGGAGGCACTCTCGAACAGCCCCTCAGGCAAAAAGATCGAACGTACGACCTATCTACGGGGTTACACACATACGGTGTCATCTATCCGGCAGGGCTTCGCCGTCCAGAACTAGTTCCCACCGGAACCCAGACAGCCTTTCGGCTCTACGAAACTATTTCGCGGGGAGGGAGAGAAGAAGCCAGATCATGCATGGCACTTGTATGTGAGACAGGAGTGAGTCTTTAGGCAGCCCCCTCCACCCTATTTATAGGCCAAGCCCAAGGGTGGCTTCTCCAAGAAGCCAAGGAGACAAATACCAAAAGGCCCTCAAGGTGGCTTCTCCAAGAAGCCACCCAAAAAGCACTTTCACTATTCACGGAAACATTTTTCCGCGACCGTTAAATCCGAAAATATTTCTGTGGGTCTTAGAATAATTCCAGTACCCACTAAAATGATTTTGGACACGTTCCGAAACAATTCCGGATTAGTAATTTTCATCTGCGAAAAGCAACCAAACCGGTTCCGGCAGCTCCTGAACATTTCCGGTTTTTATCCCGGAAAAATCCCAGAAGTTTCCAGAACAATTCTGGCACCCTCCACGAATTTCCAGACGTGTGCCGAAACCAATTTGACTCATTGGTATACCCTGAAACAACTTTTCAGTTTTACCAAAACTATTCCGGTGCTCTCTCTCCGGAACTTTTCCGCTGTCTCCGAAACTTTTCCAGTGACTTTCTCTCAGACTCCCTGTCTAGTATTCAGCAGATAGATGACCCTTAAGCGTGTGACCCTATAGGTTCGGTGAAGCATAGACATGACCGGAACTCTTTCCGATCAATGATCAACATCGGAGCCGTGGACACCCATATTGACCCCTATACCCACACGAATAAATATTCGAGTGAACCTCCAGTTGTCGTATGCTATTCATGTTGCTTCGTGATATGTTACAAATACCCGAGGTGAGATTTATCGGCATCCCCGTGGATCAACAACTTGTCCACTATGCCAGTTACCTCGTTACCGGTTTTGTTCTCTTTTCTCGTTCCCGTATTCCGGCATCCCTGTGATCAAATCACATTGTGTCTGGCCAGATGATGGAGGATACCGTAACACCGAGAGGGCCTAGAGATATCTCTCCATCGTCGGAGGAGAAAATCCCAATCTTGAGCTATCAAGTTACTTGACATACTTTCCCATGAACCTGTAAGCCGCCGTAATAGCCACCCAGTTACGGATGACGTTTAACAAACCCCAAAGTTCATGAATCAAGTATGAAGAAACTCGATACTCTCATGGTCTAAGGAATTATGCAAACGTAAATTTTCTCTGTGTTATTAACCATTAACTTGTGACGAATGTATCTCGTAGCATAACATCAATCGGGTCGATTCAACACAAGTGTTCTCCTAACATTGTGCCCTCAAAGTTGCCGGCATAGTCATGCCCATGACCAGGAAAACAGAACCATCATGCAACACTTGAGCTAGTCTTAGAGGCCAGACCAGGAATACATTTTACCGTTTATTATTCCACACGTGCATATGAGTCTTCCTCCGAGCCTTGTGGTTATTGTAGACACGAGAACCATAGCAGTTATTGCATGGAACATAAACATAATTATGAATATGGAGATAAACAATAACATTTATTATTGCCTCTAGGGCATATCTCCTATATCTTTGTCGCACGTTGAGTTATTGTTATATGATCCAATTATTTTAGCATTATTGAGAGATTGCACTAGTGAAAGTATGAACCATAGGCCTTGTTTTTAAGCATTGCAATGCCGTTTGTGCTCACTTTTATCATTTGCTACCTTGCTGTTTTTATTTATTCAGATTATAAAAATATATTTTACTATCCATACTACACTTGTATCATCATCTCTTCGCCGAACTAGTGCAGCTATACAATTTACCATTGTATTGGGTGTGTTGGCGACACAAGAGATTTCTTGTAGTTGGTTGCAGGGTTGTTTGAGAGAGACCATCTTCATCCTACGCCTCCCACGGATTGATAAAACTTAGGTCATCCACTTGAGGGAAAATTGCTACTGTCCTATAAAACTCTACGCTTGGAGGCCCAACACGAGTCTACAAGAATAAGTTATGTAGTAGACATCACCCCCAGAGGGCTAACTGAAGGTTTGAGTGTTTGGATTAAAACCTTCCAGAAAACTGAAAAAAATTAGTTTTAGTGGGGGTTTCTTCTCTGTTTTGGACAATATGGAAATGTAGAAACGATGTTATCTTCAGATCAAAAAGGATTAATAACCCTATGATCTTAATCAGAATGATGTGTAATTGGATTAATGATTGGGCTATTTTGCAAAGAAAAAACCCAGATCAAAAGCTGCTGATGTTGGGAGCAAGGCTAATAGAGCAGGTGGCAAATGAAGTCTACAGGGCGACGCAGGGTTGGAGGCCGGGAGTTCAGAGGCTTTGCTGAAGTAGAACTAGATCTTCGACCTTCAAAAGAGCCTGTCGTAGATTTGGTCCTTTTGTAGTCTGTTCTATATCTCATGTAATATTTGGTCTCTAGATGTAAGGCACTTGGCTATTTGGTAGACTGCGCTCGTAAAACCTGCTTATCAGGGGATGGATCTTTCTTTTTCTTCTACTTTGTCGACTGTTGGTTTCGTTAATGAAATTGGAGGGGAACGCCCTCTTTTGCTCAAAAAAAAACTTTATACTTACTTTGTACTAAAGTTAATACAAAATTAAGTCACTTATTTTGAGACGGAGGGAGTACATTTTTACAGTTTTTTCTGCGCGAATGGGCTGGCCCGTTAGCTTCCCCTGCGGGCGCTGTAAGCGCCAACCGGCGCAAACAGCGCCGAATAGGAGCTCCCCTGCCTATGCTTTCAGCCCAGCTTGGCCAATTGCAAACAGTAGTCCAAATCGAAATTGCTTTTGTTCCCAAATAACACGTAACGTAGTTGGAATCAAACTAAGTCGGTGCACCAGCCCAGCCCCGTAGGCGCTATATCCTCTTGGAGTTGGAGTCCGCCTCGGCCCCGTCCCCAGCCGTGTATATCAAGGAGAGCACGCAGCGCCGTCGCCCCAATGAGTTTCCCCGGTGTGTGCCGCAAGGTTTTCGATCGTCCTACAGCGCCCTGCCCTCGCCCGAAGCATGCAGATGCAGTCGGTCGACGACGGCCCGACGGCCCCACCCGTCGCGGCGCTGATCAAGCGGCACCGCCCGTGGGAAGAACTGCAGGACACGGTCCTCGCGATCATCGACCACACCTACGCCGCGGCGCTCCAGATCGTCGGGGGGATGCACGAGGCGGCCGACGCCGATCGTGGCGTCGTGAAGCTCGTCCGGCCAATCGACCCCGCCGACCCGGACTCGTCGGTGCTGACCGTCCACGCCGGCGCCGGGCACTGCTGCATCGCCTTCAACAACACGCGCGGTGACGCGGAGGCGTTCCTGAGATACACCTGCCCGAGGGGAAAGAGCAGTCCTACCCACTGCCTCGACCGGGTCACCATCAGCATCTCGCCGGGGACGCTCCACCTGGCCCGCGTCCACGATCGGCATCTCGCCGGGGGCTACAGGAGCCGCGTCGACGAGGTCGGGAGCAGCCGGCGGGAGCTCGCGATACTCGACGCCATCATGTCGCGCCTGGATACCGCGATAGGCGTGGAGCAGGAGCTGCTCCTCAAGGCGAACGTGGCCAAGTGCGGCTCGTCCCCGAAGGTCACCGAGATCAACGACGTTTTCAAGGTTCTCAGTGAGATGAGAAGCGAGATGGACCTCGAGGCCGTCATGCGCAGGAGACTCCAGAAACGGCGCTGCCAGCTCGATGAGGTCGCGGTCGCCCGGCCAGAGCAAGATGAGCACGCCGACGCGACCGAGGCGCTGACCAAGAGGTTGAAGACGCTGAGAGTACGCTCAAGCTCTAGGGTGCAGCAGAGGGATGTGGTCGAACAAACTTGCCTGAGTGGCTCCTCGTACGATAGATGACATGGCCGCACCCCTCAAAAAAAAATGACATGGCCTTTCGCGATCGATTTTCTACTCCGATTGGAACATTCTGAGCCGCGAGGAGCCTACAACTACAAGCAAGCAAGGAACTGGTGTCCAGAGACCAGAGCGGCTCGGTTGCAGATGGTTGGAGATGCTGCATGCATGGGGTGAGGTGAGTCCACCTCCAGTCTACGAGCAGAGAATATAGCAATGTTAGCAAGCTGACAGGGTGAACAAAGCAGCACTGAAGAATTAAGGAAGAATAGGAAGACACACGTTGCACACCTGTGATACAAGGAGGACGGCAACTTGACAGTTACGACAACTTGTAATTTGTACCTCCACTGCTTCGCATCATTGTTGACTGATTATTAGTCGGTCCACCTTTTTTTTACTCTGAAACCCTAGAACAATAGTTCTACGGTATATTTTCCATTAAAAGTTAAGAATACGTACAAAAGCCGGTCTACCTGTCCCAGTCAAATCGCTCATCAAGGTTATACTATTGGGGTTTGGTTGGCTTTTTTTTTAAAGGCTTTTTAACTAGCTTAAACTGTTTGTGAAAGAGAGAGAGCGCACGCGTGCGCGGACTGAAGCTTAAACTGTTTTTTTTAACGAAGGCAAAAGCTTTGCCTCATTCATTAATTAAGAATAAGAGAGTTGCCCAGTTAATTGCGGAAAACCGGGCGAAAACCGTTACAACTTGACGACGGAAGGCAACCAAGCCACAACCCCATAATGCAACGGACTACTCCCAAATCATGAGGCCACAAAACCACAAGAGCAAACATGAAAACACCCCCAACACGCTAAACCTACCAACTGCCGGCATATGAGACGCAACCTCACAGAATTGCCCCCACAAAAAACCATCATCATCATCATCATCAAGCAACTGCGGACGCCTTTCTTATAGCGTCACTCTTCTTGCTTCTGCATTTATCTGATTTCTCCTTCAAGATGCTGGGTCGCGAGCTAGCACCACCTCTCTTCTTATCCCTGATGGCCTTCTCCTTCAGGAGACAACCAATCGTCTTCCCGGATCCAGGGTCAGCAGCCTCCAAAGCTACTAGGAAATCACAAATCTCTTTGGCGAGGAGAGCCCCGGGCACAGCTGTCGACACTTTAGACACAACAACCACATCACTTGTAGGAACA
Organism: Elymus sibiricus; assembly: GCA_039707655.1. NCBI lineage: Eukaryota > Viridiplantae > Streptophyta > Magnoliopsida > Poales > Poaceae > Elymus > Elymus sibiricus. The sequence goes on along the minus strand of CM077664.1, from coordinate 228,081,451 downwards.
ACAACATCTAAAACTCCGTGTTCCACGACGCCGATAGGGAGGCTGGCTGACCCCCGACAAGGCTCCACGGGGGGTGGTAAGGGCCCCAGGGCCACCTCCGAAGCCTGGAGAGAGCCTAACTTTAGCTGCTCCATCGACTGAGGCGAAACAGGTTCCCCACACAACACCTGCAGCTCGGGCATGATCTTCAGCACTGGAGACACGACCTCGGAGGAGGCCTCATCCTCGAAGTCCGGTAACACAGGGGCGTCGAACTGGACCCAGCACGAGGCGAGAAGCTACCAAAAAGCTCCACATCCGCCTCATATATGAAGCCAACAGCAGGCACAACCATAGGAGCCGACGCAAGAGGGAGCTCTGACAAGCGGCCCAGCCGGCCAGCAACAACCGCTCCAAGAATCCCCCGAGCAGAGTCGTCCACCCCTGCAAAGCAGCCATCATGTCGCGAAGGGGCTGGACCACCACCTCCAAACGAGACACGGTCAAGGCCTGCATCACAGAGTGCAACACTTCCATCTGAGAAGGGAGGAGAGGCTCGAGCAATCCCAAATCAGTAGCAGCACAGTTGCGGGGATCCGTTGCAGCCTGAGGGGCGACAACCGAGGCCCAAGAGCGTCATTGCATATGCGAAGATCCAGGAGTCGAACGACTGCAGTGGCGAGTGTTGGGGAACGTTGCATGGAAAACAAAAAAAATTCTACGCACACGCAAGATCTATCCATGGAGATGCATAGCTACGAGAGGGGGAGTGTGTCTACGTACCCTCGTAGACCGTAAGCGGAAGCGTTAGAACAACACGGTTGATGTCGTCAAACAACTTCACGATCCAACCGACCGAGTACCGAACATACGGCACCTCCGCGTTCAGCACACGTTCAGCTCGGTGACGTCCTCGACTTCTTGATCCAGCAAGACGGCGAGGTAGTGGATGAGTTCCGGCAGCACGACGGCGTGGTGACGGTGATGGTGATGCTATCTCCGCAGGGCTTCGCCCAAGTACTGCGAAAATATGACCGAGGGACGGAACTGTGGAGGGGGGCGCCGCACACGGCTAAGACAATGTTGTTGCTTGTTTGGGGCGCCCCCTCTCCTCTATTTATATATATGTAGGGGCTTGGAGTAGAAGGAACAGTGCCACGTGAACAGTACCACGTGAATAGTACCACGTGAAAAGTACCCCGTGAATAGTACACACGTGGACTTGGACTCCAAAGTCCAATCCTATTCCTACTAGGACTCTTCTTTTTTCCTTCCCTAGCTGCGTGGACTTTTGAGGACTTGGTGCGCCTGGCCCAATAAGGCCAGGGCGCCTCCCCTTAGCCCATGCCAGCCCTTGGGACGTGGTGGACCCACTTGTGGACTTTCAGACCCCTCCGGAATCCTCCGGAACCTTCTGGAAGCTTCCCGGTACAATACCGAAAAAACTGCACCTTTTTCCGGAACCCAAAATATGACTTCCCATATATAAATCTTTACCTCTCGACCATTCTGAGACTCCTCGTGACGTCCGGGATCTCATCCGGGACTCCGAACAATATTCAGTTACCAATTCACATAACTCATATAACACCATATCGTCAACGAACGTTAAGCGTGCGGACCCTACGGGTTCGGAAATGATGTAGACATGACTGAGACGCCTCTCCGGTCAATAACCAATAGCGGAACCTGGATGCTCATATTGGTTCCTACATATTCCACGAAGATCTTATCGGTCGAACCGCAATGACAACATACGTAATTCCCTTTGTCCGTCGGTATGTTACTTGCCCGAGATTCGATCGTCCGTATCTCCATACCTAGTTCAATCTCGTTACCGGCAAGTCTCTTTACTCGTTCCGTAATACATCATCCCGTAACTAACTCCTTAGTCACTTTGCTTGCAAGCTTCTTATGATGTGCATTACCGAGAGGGCCCAGAGATACCTCTCCGAAACACGGAGTGACAAATCCAAGTCTCGATCCATGCCAACTCAACAGACACCTTCGGAGATACCTGTAGAGCATCTTTATGATCACCCAGTTACGTTGTGACGTTTGATAGCACACAAGGTATTCCTCCGCTATCCGGGAGTTGCATGATCTCATGGTCGGAGGAACATGTATTTGACATTCAAGAAAGCAGTAGCAATAAACAGAACGATCATATGCTAAGCTAACAGATGGGTCTTGTCCATCACATCATTCTCCTAATGATGTGATCCCGTTATCAAATGACAACTCATGTCTATGGTTAGGAAACCTTAACCATCTTTGATCAACGAGCTAGTCTAGTAGAGGCTCACTAGGGACACAGTATTTGTTTATGTATTCACACATGTATTTAAGTTTCCGGTCAATACAATTCTAGCATGAATAATAAACCTTTATCATGAACAAGGAAATATAAAATAATAACAACTTTATTATTGCCTCTAGGGCATATTTCCATCAGTCTCCCACTTGCACTAGAGTCAATAATCTAGTTCACATCGCCATGTGATTAACACCCAAGAGTTCACTAGAGTCAATAATCTAGTTCACATCACCATGTGATTAACACTCAAAGAGTTCTAAGGTGTGATCATGTTTTGCTCGTGAGAGAGAATTTTAGTCAATGGGTCTGCAATATTCAGACCCATGTGTACTTTGCAAATCCTTATGTCATTCTGTAGATGCTGCTATCAGGCTTTACTTGGAGCTATTCCAAATGACTACTCCATTATACGTATCCGGTTTGCTACTCAGAGATATCCAGATTGGTGTCAAAGCTTGCATCGACGTAACCCTTTACGACGAACTCTTTATCACCTCCATAATCGAGAAACATTTCCTTAGTCCTTTAGTTACTAAGGATAATTTTGACCGCTGTCCAGTGATACACTCCTGGATCACTCTTGTACCCCCTTTGCCAGACACGTGGCAAGGCACGCATTAGGTGTGGTACACAGCATGTCATACATTATAGAACCTATGGCTAAGGCATAGGGAATGACTTTCATTCTCTCTCTATCTTCTGTCGTGGTCGAGCTTTGAGTCTTACTCAACTTTACACCTTACAATACAGGCAAGAACTCCTTCTTTGACTGATCCATTTTGAACTCCTTCAAAATCTTGTCAAGGTATGTACTCATTGAAAGTCTTATCAAGTGTCTTGATCTATCTCTATAGATCTTGATGCCCAATATATAAGCAGCTTCACCGAGGTCTTTCATTCAAGTATCCTTTTATGCCATCCAGAAATTCTATATCATTTCCAATCAACAATATGCCATCCACATATAATATTACAAATGCTACAGAGCTCCCACTCACTTTCTTGTAAATACAGGCTTCACCGTAAGTCTGTACAAAACCATATACTTTGATCACCTCATCAAAGCGTATATTCCAACTCCGAGATGCTTGCACCAGTCCATAGATGGATCGCTGGAGCTTGCACACTTTGTTAGCACCCTTAGGATCGACAAAACCTTCTGGTTGCATCATATACAACTCTTCTTTGAGAAAACCATTAAGGAATGCAGTTTTGACATTCATTTGCCAGATTTCATAATCATAAAATGCGGCAATTGCTAACATGATTCGGACAGACTTAAGCATCGCTACGGGTGAGAAAGTCTCATCGTAGTTAACCCCTTGAACTTGTCGAAAACCTTTCGCGACAAGTCGAGCTTTGTAGACAGTGATATTACCATCAGCATCCGTCTTCCTCTTAAAAAATCCATTTATTCTCAATGGCTTGCCGATCATCGGGCAAGTCCACCAAAGTCCACACTTTGTTCTCATACATGGATCCTATCTCAGATTTCATGGCCTCAAGCCATTTGTCGGAATCCGGGCTTATCATAGCTTCTTCATAGTTCGTAGGTTCGCCGTTGTCTAACAACATAACTTCCAGAACAGGATTACCGTACCACTCAGGTGCGGAACGTACTCTGGTCGACCTACGAAGTTCAGTAGTAACTTGATCTGAAGTTTCATGATCTTTATCATTATCTTTCTCTCTTATTGGTATAGGCATCACGGGAACGGTTTTCTCTGATGAGCTACTTTCCAATTCGAGAGAAGGTACAATTACCTCATCAAGTTCTACTTTCCTCCCACTCACTTCTTTCGAGAGAAACTCCTTCTCTAGAAAGGACCCATTCTTGGCAACAAAGACCTTGCCTTCGGATCTGTGGTAGAAGGTGTACCCAATTGTTTCTTTAGGGTATCCTATGAAGACGCACTTCTCCGCTTTGGGTTCGAGCTTATCAGGTTGAAGCTTTTTCACATAAGCATCGCATCCCCAAACTTTAAGAAACGATAGCTTAGGTTTCTTGCCAAACCATAGTTCATACGGTGTCGTCTCAACGGATTTAGACGGTGCCCTATTTAACGTGAATGTAGCTGTCTCTAATGCATAACCCCAAAACGATAGTGGCAAATCGGTAAGAGACATCATAGAACGCACCATATCCAATAAAGTACGGTTACGACGTTCGGACACACCATTACGCTGTGGTGTTCCAGGTGGCGTGAGTTGTGAAACAATTCCACATTTTCTTAAATGAAGGCCAAACTCGTAACTCAAATATTCGCCTCCGCGATCGGATCGTAGAAACTTTATTTTCTTGTTACGATGATTCTCTACTTCACTCTGAAATTCTTTGAACTTTTCAAATGTTTCAGACTTGTGTTTCATCAAGTAGATATACCCATATCTACTCAAATCATCTGTGAAGGTTAGAAAATAACGATACCCGCCGCGTGCTTCAACATTCATCGGACCGCATACATCGGTATGTATTATTTCCAACAAATCAGTAGCTCGCTCCATTGTTCCGGAGAACGGAGTTTTAGTCATCTTGCCCATGAGGCATGGTTCGCAAGTATCAAATGATTCATAATCAAGAGATTCCAAAAGTCCATCAGCATGGAGTTTCTTCATGCGCTATACACCAATATGACCTAAACGGCAGTGCCACAAGTATGTTGCACTATCATTATCAACTTTGCATCTCTTGGCATCAATATTATGAATATGTGTATCACTACGATCGAGATTCAACAAGAATAAACCATTCGCAAGGGTGCATGATCACGAGGGATATTATTCATATAAACAGAATAACCATTATTCTCTAACTTAAAATGAATAACCGTCTTGCAATAAACAATATCCAGATATAATGTTTTATGCTCAACGCAAGCACCAAATAACCATTATTTAGGTTTAATACTAATCCTGAAGGTATTACGAGCGTGTCGATATTGATCATATCAATCTTGGAGACACTTCCAACACATATCGTCACCTTGCCCTCAGCTAGTCTCCGTTACTCTGCAGCTCCTGCTTCAAGTTACTAATATTAGCAACTGAATCGGTATCAAATACCCAGACACTGCTACGAGCACTAGTGAGGTACATATCAATAACATGTATATCAGATATACCTTTGTTCACTTTGCCATTCTTCTTATCCGCCAAATACTTGGGGCAGTTCCGTTTCCAGTTACCAGTTCCTTTGCAGTAGAAGCACTCAGTTTCAGGCTTGGGTCCAACTTTGGGTTTCTTCATGGGAGCGGCAGCTTGCTTGCCGTTCTTCTTGAAGTTCCCCTTCTTTCCCTTGCCCTTTTTCTTGAAACTAGTGGTCTTGTTAACCATCAACACTTGATGCTTCTTCTTGATTTCTACCTCCGCCGATTTCAGCATCGCGAAGAGCTCGGGAATTGTCTTCTCCATCCCTTGCATATTATAGTTCATCACGAAGCCTTTATAGCTTGGTGGCAGTGACTGAAGAACTCTGTCAATAACACTCTCAACTAGAAGATCAATTCCCAGCTGAGTCAAGTGGTTGTGGTATCCAGACATTCTGAGTATGTGTTCACTGACAGAACTGTTCTCCTCCATCTTACAGCTGGAGAACTTGTTGGAGACTTCATATCTCTCAACCCGGGCATTAGCTTGAAATATCAATTTTAGCTCCTGGAACATCTCATATGCTCCATGGCGTTCAAAACGCTTTTGTAGTCCCGGTTCTAAGCAGTAGAGCATGGCACACTGAACTATCGAGTAGTCATCAGATCGAGCCTGCCAGGCGTTCACAACGTCTGCAGCAGCTCCTGCAGCAGGTCCATCACCTAGCGGTGCATCAAGGACATAATCCTTCTGTGCAGCAATGAGGATAATCCTCAAGTTACGGACCCAGTCCGTGTAATTGCTACCATCATCTTTCAACTAAGCTTTCTCTAGGAACGTATCAAAAACAGGGGAGCTACAACGCGAGCTATTGATCTACAACATAATTTGCAAAGACTATCAGGACTAAGTTCATAATAAATTAAGTTCAATTAATCAAATTACTAATGAACTCCCACTTAAATTAACATCCCTCAAGTTAACTAAGTGATACATGATCCAAATCAACTAGCACATGTCCGATCATCACGTGAGATGAGATAGTCATCAATGGTGAACATCTCCATGTTGATCATATCTACTATATGACTCATGTTCGACCTTTCGATCTCCAGTGTTCCGAGACCATGTCTGTACATGCTAGGCTCGTCAAGTTTAACCCAAGTATTCTGCTTGTGTAAAACTGGCTTACACCCGTTGTATGTGAACGTAGAATCTATCACACCCGATTATCACGAGGTGCTTCGAAACGACGAACTTTAGAAACGGTGCATACTCGGGGAGAACACTTTTATCTTGAAATTTAGTGAAGGGATCATCTTATAATGCTACCGTCGTTCTAAGCAAAATAAGATGCATAAAGGATAAACATCACATGCAATCAAAATATGTGACATGATATGGCCATCATCATCTTGTGCTTTTGATCTCCATCTCCAAAGCATCGACATGATCTCCATCGTCACCGGCTCGACACCTTGATCTCCATCGTTGCGTCGTGGTCGTCTCGCCAACTATTGCTTCTACAACTATTGCTAACGCATAGCGATAAAGTAAAGCAATTACATGGCGCTTGCATTTCATACAATAAAGAGACAACCATAAGGCTCATGCCGGTTGCCGATAAATTACAAAACATGATCATCTCATACAATAACGTATATCACATCATGACTTGACCATATCACATCACAGCATACCCTGCAAAAACAAGTTAGACGTCCTCTACTTTGTTGTTGCAAGTTTTACGTGGCTGCTACGGGCTTCTAGCAAGAACCGTTCCTACCTACGGCACAAAACCACAATGGTGATTTATCAAGTTTGCTGTTTTAACCTTCAACAAGCACCGGCCGCAGTCAAATTCGATTCAACTAAAGTAGGAGAAACAGACACCCGCCAGCCACCTTTATGCAAAACAAGTTGCATGTCTGTCGGTGGAACCGGTCTCATGTACGTGGACATGTAAGGTTGGTCCGGGCCGCTTCATCTTACAATACCACCGAATCAAAATAGGACGTTGGTGGTAAGCAGTATGACGATCACCGCCCACAACTCTTTGTGTTCTACTCGTGCATATCATCTACGCATAGACCTGGCTCAGATACCACTGTTGGGGAACGTTGCATGGAAAACAAAAAATATTCTACGCACACGTAAGATCTATCCATGGAGATGCATAGCTACGAGAGGGGGAGTGTGTCTACGTACCCTCGTAGACCGTAAGCGGAAGCGTTAGAACAACACGGTTGATGTCGTCGAACAACTTCACGATCCAACGGACCGAGTACCGAACGTACGGCACCTCCGCGTTCAGCACACGTTCAGCTCGGTGACGTCCTCGACTTCTTGATCCAGCAAGACGGCGAGGTAGTGGATGAGTTCCGGTAGCACGACGGCGTGGTGACGGTGATGGTGATGCTATCTCCGCAGGGCTTCGCCCAAGTACTGCGAAAATATGACCGAGGGACGGAACTGTGGAGGGGGGCGCCGCACACGGCTAAGACAATGTTGTTGCTTGTTTGGGGCGCCCCCTCTCCTCTATTTATATATGTGTAGGGGCTTGGAGTAGAAGGAATAGTGCCACGTGAACAGTACCACGTGAATAGTACACACGTGGACTTGGACTCCAAAGTCCAATCCTATTCCTACTAGGACTCTCCTTTTTCCCTTCCCTAGCTGCGTGGGCTTTTGAGGACTTGGTGCGCCTGGCTCAATAAGGCCAAGGCGCCTCCCCTTAGACCATGCCAGCCCTTGGGACATGGTGGACCCACTTGTGGACTTCCGGACCCCTCCGGAATCCTCCGGAACCTTCTGGAAGCTTCCCGGTACAATACCGAAAAAACTGCACCTTTTTCCGGAACCCAAAATATGACTTCCCATATATAAATCTTTACCTCTCGACCATTCCGAGACTCCTCGTGACGTCCGGGATCTCATCCGGGACTCTGAACAATATTCGGTTACCAATTCACATAACTCATATAACACCATATCGTCAACGAACGTTAAGCGTGCGGACCCTACGGGTTCGGAAATGATGTAGACATGACTGAGATGCCTCTCCGGTCAATAACCAATAGCGGAACCTGGATGCTCATATTGGTTCCTACATATTCCACGAAGATCTTATCGGTTGAACCGCAATGACAACATACGTAATTCCCTTTGTCCGTCGGTATGTTACTTGCCCGAGATTCGATCGTCGGTATCTCCATACCTAGTTCAATCTCGTTACAGGCAAGTCTCTTTACTCGTTCCGTAATACATCATCCCGTAACTAACTCCTTAGTCACTTTGCTTGCAAGCTTCTTATGATGTGCATTACCGAGAGGGCCCAGAGATACCTCTCCGAAACACGGAGTGACAAATCCCAGTCTCGATCCATGCCAACTCAACAGACACCTTCAGAGATACCGTAGGCCCTCCGCTTGAAGGCGAGGGAGCTGGCACTCTCCATCCTGTGCGGCGGCGCGGGGGGGCAACTCCTGGCGCGGACGACGCCGGCCCCCCACCTTCTTCCATCCCTGCTCCGAAGCCGCCTCAGGAGCAGCAGTGACAACAGCATCAGCAGCCAGATCGCCCACCACACTGGATCTGGCAGTCAACGGCGTCATTGGAGCGAGCTCGTCGTCATCGTCGCTGCCGCCGTCGTCGGCGACGAGGGCTGCCCACGACGCAGCCAGCGGCGGCTGCGGGGGGCGCACAGCGGCGTCGAGGCCGAGGGCGAGGTCAGCCGTGGCCGGCAGAGGCGGCGGCGAGACAGGACCCGGATCCACCCGATCCGGATCGAGCTCGAGCGGGGGGAGGGGCCCATCGGCCACGGGCAACGAAGCCGACGGATCCGGCGGCTGGACGGAGCCGGGGCCGGCGAGGGTGGCGGGGGCGGCGGGCGGAGCAGCCGGGACAGTTGTCGACGCAGCCTTGGGGGCGGGCGGGCGCACACCCCTCCGACCCCCGTTCTCCACCCGCATCCTACTAGCGGGTGGCAGCGGCCGCGAGCGAGGGGGAACACCAGACGCCGGGAGGGTGGCCGGCGGGGCCGGGGTGGCCGCCGCCGATGGGGGCTGGTGGACGTGCGCGGGGACGGGGTCGGGGCAGGGACACATCCTACTCTACAGCTTAAACTGTTTTTGACTCATTTAATTTAACATGCGAACCTTTTTTTGACCAGTTTAATTATCTCTTGAAGAACTTCCTTTACTTGATTATCTCTTGAGCGTCTCCGCGAAAAATATGATCTATTGAGTGGTTTTGAACAAAAAAAATCCTCCACATCTTCGATGAGTACTCGTATATACCCTTTCCATGATGTCGCGACACCCCCCCCCCCCTCTGGTGGTGGTCCTGGACTCCTGGTCGATGCCTCGCCTCCATAGTCTTCCTCCTCCTACCCCACAATCCCATCCTCGTTAGCATACCCGTGCCCGGTGCTGGTGCTAGCAGGAAGAGGTTGTATGGTTTAGTGGCGGCAGCAGTAATAGTAGATGGACGGGTGTTGGGCTGTCGTCACGTGGAGGACGTGTACAAGGTGTGTGTGGTGCACGACATAGCCTCACGTCTTCACTAGAAACCGATTGACTAGCTGACGCCCGTCACCAACACATTCCTCTCCTAGGCGCCATCAGGCAGAAGCCCGCCTCACTCGACCCGCTGGCGCCGCCACCAACGCATGATGAGGGGGGAGGGGGGTCAGACCAATTAGATCGAGATCATGTCTCATGTCTCGAATTGGTGTCCCGAAGAACCTTACCCTGAACCGACCCATCGTTTTTGTCATCAACGACCCTTGTGACACGACCCAGTGTCTCAACCTGGTCAACCCTGGGTCATAGCAACTATCATTTGCTTCGTAGTGAAGTACATGCGTTGTGCTAGTATTGAGAAATGGGCACAACTATTTTGGGCGGATTATAGCAATGTTAGTAAGGAAAAACAGTAAAATTAAATTTTAGAAGAAAAAACAGAAGTATATTAGATAAGACCACGGAATTAGAGAAAATACACAAATAATTCATAAATGACACTATATTGCTTGATTTTATGAATGTTCCTGAACTTCTTCTTCCTCTTCATTTTTTTTGAGATTCCCTTTTTGAATTTTCCTGCAATTAGTCTTCGGGTTTCTGATATTTGTCTTAAAAAATCCTGTTGTGTTGAAAATTACTTTTCCTCTATTTCTTTTTTTGTCGATTCGCTGCTATGTAAAATCACTGCCGTGTCATCCATCCATCCACTCTGAGCTTTTTACGTGGAATCAGTGCTCTTTGACGAGAGACGAAAGTTGTACGAAGTAAAAAGAAGTTTGTCATGTTTTAGATTCTAGGGCTACCAAGAAAATGGCACCAGAGCTGGCGATAGGGTTCAGACTTCAGACTAGTTCAGATCGTGTACGCAGTGGAACTGTGCGAACGGAAAATTCCGTGTTCGTGCTTGCTAGTGCAGTATCCGAACCAAAAGACAGGGGAAAGCATTTTATTACGCTTATTATTACACGATTCAATTCAAATGATCTTTTGACCGCAACAGCAGGAAGGCAGGGGCGAAACACCCATGCCGATGAATAACACAACGTATACGAGATTATTCAGAACAATGGAAACGCATTACAGGGCAAAGAAATCAATCGAAACTGTGAAGCGCAGGAACAGAAATGCCACGGATATAGTGTACGTGGTGGAGAAATGGGCGACACCTTCTGGCCGAGCGGCGGCCGTGCGCCGCGAGGAGAGGCGATCGTGCATGGAGATCAGAATGGCGCCTCGGCGGACGGCGGGCGCTGCAGGCTCTTGACGTACACCCAGGACTCGCGGTTCGAGATGTCGGCCCACCAGCGGCTGACGTTCCTGCGGGACTGGATGAGGCGGGCAGAGCGCTCGTCGGAGGCGAGGCGGTCGGCGTTGGGCATGTGGGAGAGGTCGGCGAGTGTGAACTTGTCGCCGGCGAGGTACTCGGCCTCCTCGAGCCGCTGGTCGTAGATGTCCAGCACCTTGCTCAGATCCCTGCTGCTCTTCTCGAACAGCTGCTTCATCTCCTCCACCTTCTGCATGTGGGAGGGATTCATCATCATGTCCCGCTGCTGCTGCTGCTTCTGCTGCCTGCCGTCGCGGCCGGCGCCGGTGCCGACGTCCTTTCTGCCGTCGAGCGGCATGGTGCGCGGCAGGTAAGCGAGGCTGTAGATCATGTCGGCGCTGGGCACGTCGAAGCTCTGCGCCTCCGTCTGCAGCCACTGCTCGATGGACGAGCGCTCCAGCGCCCCCGTCCCGATGAGGTCCAGGTTCCCCTGCCTCTTGTACTTGTCGGCGATGTGCCTCAGGATCTTCCTCGACTCTGCACCCACGCGCATCATCCGCACATTTCATCAACATACACATTCCTCTTGTAAATCATGCAGTATATCAAAATCTACGGACATTGTTTGTTGCGTTGCTTACCGACGAGGGTGACGTTGCCGTCCTCGAAGGTGAGCGCCTCGCCGTGCGGCTGGAGCTTGAGGTACTGGGGCATGCGGTTGGGGCCGCGGAAGGAGTCGACGCGGATGAGCTGGAACTCGACATCCTTCTCGAAGAGGCACGCCAGGACGCGGGCGACCTCCGACGACGTCGGCGACCCGAACACCTTCACGGCTCCCGGCATCGTCGCTGGTCACTTGCTCTGCTCTGATGCTCCGTTGATCGTTGATCGATGGATGTAAGCTGTGTGGCAGATCTCGTTGTTGTTTAGGACCGGTCCACAATGGCCATATATATGCGCATGGCGGAAGGTGTGTAGCCGGGAGCCAGGGACTGGGAGCAATACCTTGCTTCGCGACAGGTTCATGCAAAAGAGAAAGCGAAAACTAAAGAGCAAAAGCGCTCAAAGTGTGGGTCTGTATCATATCTTCCACAAGGAATCCTGTGAGAAGAACTGAACTATTAAAGCGCTGGTCTTTACCATGCATGTAAAGGGCATTAACAACTGGCGATTAGTCACGAATTGAGCGTAGCTCAGATGGTTAGGTTTCTTGGGTAGGAATCAGCCCACCATGGTCAAGTTCTGGACTTGGACTTGGCACTCATGCTCACATTTTCCTTGTAGTCGTCTGTGATGATTTCGTCAATCCCAAGATGTTGTGCTGGCCCAGTATCTCGGAGGAGCTCACAGAGACGAGTATGCGTGCGTGCATTCATAGAGATGAGTGTATATACGTGTATGTGAGCATTTGTGATTGTACTTACTGTGTTTAAAAAACTAAAACATATGCATGGTAATTAACCATATATGTCCGTAGCATACCTTTGGGTAGACTTTATGGTACGTATGTGACACTTCTGCTTTTTGTAGGCATCGATTGTGAGCGAGATCTGAAACGGGTAACGAATGTAGTAACGACAAATAGACAAGTCATACAATACCACATTAACGATATTGGCTACGTTATACCAATCCTATTATTAGAAGTTCTGAATATATTCGTGTCGTAGCGTTGCTGACGAATCTGCATGCACGCTGACAGATTTTTGGTATCAGATGCAGTGGCGTCCATCAAGGTAAAGCATCATCGTGTACTGCACTGTACTGACTAATGACTGATGTTTGACAGCTCTTTACTCTTTCCGTGGATCTGCCTGCAGTCCGATGAAAGGGAAAGGCTTCGACCATATCGCTGCCATAACTTTATTTTTGCTTTTGGGGTCCGGCTGCTCTCGGATGTGGCCCGCGTTACAACCAGACTCCACTAAGGCCTTTTACAATGCAAGGTGTTTAGGAAAGGTGTTTAGAGAAATAAATCAGATTTTTCTTAAGCATCGGTGCTTATTTGTACAGGGTAGACGCTTAGTTAGACGTCTCTTCTGTAGAAATAGGAACTGGTGCTTCAGAAAAATTCGGTTTATTTTTCTAAGCACCTCCCTAAACACCTAGCATTGTAAGGATGGCAATGGGTAGGGTGGGACAGGTAGAGCAATACCATACCCATAACTGTATAGTCAATGGGTACAAAATTCTACCCATACTCGTACCCATGGGTATGGAACTTTACCCGTACCCATTGGGTACCCAACGGGTAGATCAAATAATACACAAATTATTCATAATTTTACATTCATCGATAGCACATTTGACAAAAAAAAATATTTATCTCAACTTAATAAAAGATAGATGAGTACATGACGATTATCTCAATTCAAATTGACAATTGGTAACAACTTTAACATAGGTTCATAAGCTCACGACACACTTCACGGATAAGGTCCATATGTGAGTATAAATGGGTAGCGTTTGGGTATATCCACGGGTACAAGGCTATACCCGTGCCCTACCCATGACTTAACGGGTAGGGTACGGGTACTACCCATGGGTATAAAATTATGCGCATACCCTGTCCATGCGGGTATGGTATCCGCGGGTACCCGTACCCATGGGTAAAATTGCCACTCCACTCTACTCTCCAGGGTTATATATCGCCCGTACTGATTCTCAATAGGACTCGTCTACGAATGACAACTAGCAGCCCGGCCCATTAGCCCGGTTGCTCGATGCGATGTAAGTTCACATCGTTTCTATTTTCTTCGGTTTTTTCATTTTTTTTAATGTTTTTTCTTTGGTTTTATTTGTTTTTTTTACCGGTTTTGCTTTGTTCTTCATTTTACTTCGGTTTCTTTGTTTTCTAATTGTTTTTTCGTTTTTCTTTATTTCTTTGTTATGCTTTGGTCTTCTTTGTTTCTTCCTTGAGTTTATTAGTATTCTTCATTTTTTTAACTTTTATTTTGTTTTTTGTTGGATTATTTTTAACATATGTCTACTTTTTCTTAGTACACAATGTACATTTTTAGAGCACACGTGAAACATTTTTTCTGATACGTGTCAAATAATGTATATTTTTTAAGAATTACTTGTTTTGAAAACTTTTTTCAATACACAGTAACATTTACACGGTAACATTTTCAAACTACACTTTGTACATTTGATTAATAGTAATAAACATTTTCTAGAACTACGCACACATTTTTTTACGTTGTATAAACACTTTTGAAAATTTCATGGACATTTTTTGGGTATACATGATAATTCATTTAAAATCTCACATATGAGATAAATATTTCTTGAACCTACACGAACAATTTTTTTGGTATAGTATATACCATTTTTTAATTGTCATGTACATTTTTTTGGAACGCGGGAATATTTTCATAATATGTCACATACATTTTTTTAATCATACAAAATAATTTTTACATTAATCAAACATCTTTTACATTGTATACACTTTTTCAAAAAATTGCATACATTTTTCTTTTTGAAACGCGGGAACATTTTGTCATTGTCACAAACATATTTTTCAAAGTTATCAACATTTTTTAAAAGTGCGCTAACAAGTTTTTTTATACTGTATGAACATTTTTTTCAAATAGGTTTTTAAAATTTATTTATTAAATTTTAGTTTATGAAACATATGCTTTTAATATTTAAAATATAAATAAAAGAAAAAAGATAAAAATATTCGAGTGATGTTGGCATGACGAGCCACGTCCTACTGGACCGGGCCACCATAGGCGCCCTGTAGGCGAGGCAACCGTCTGCCTTGCAGTACGCGGCACATAGCCGCGTCCCTCTCTACTCGCTGCGCAAGTGCATAAAGCGGTTGACACCCACTGCACGTGTCGATGGGCTGATACTTAGTAGTGTTCGTTTTTTGACGTTGTGGCTCGTTGCCTCCGGGTTTTTTGGTTTCCCGGTTTTTCGCTGCTAGTGCGATGGTTTTCTTTTCAAGCGGTTTTCATTCCTTTTTTATTTGTTTCATCTAGTTTTATTTCTTTTCCATTTCCCTTTTTGCCTTTGTTTTTATTTTTTTATTTTCCTATTTTTATCTTGTACTTTTCCTTTCACATATTATGTGAACATTTTTATAAAAGGCACATTTTTAGAATTACATAAATATTATGTAAAATATGTGAACACTTTTTAAAATTACATGAACACTTTAAAAAAGTACATTAGTACATTTTAAAATTACAGAAACATTTAAAAGCAATTATGAACACTTTTAGAGATTATACAACTATTTTTAGAAGTCAGATAAACAATTTTTTAGAAGACATGAATACTTTTTAAAATTAAACTTGCATTTCTTAAAATATGTGAAAATTATTAAGATTTTTTTAGCACAGGAAATTATTTAGATGTCGGGTTGATTTTACCGTACCTGCACTGTGGGCATGTTCCTGGGTGAGCTTCTAGGCGATCAAAGTGGCTGGAACAGTTGAGAACGGCGATCGGCACAGGGAAAACAAAACGTTTTCTTTGAATGCAGCAGGAACTGTTAGCTATTTCCACTTCTATAACTCCTCAGATCAAGAATCTTGTTGTGAATACTCAGTTAAATGCGGAGGTGGACTCTGCTAATAACACAACCCCAATTGATCAGACAAACATGTAGGAGATATGCCCTAGAGGCAATAATAAGTGATATTATTTATCTCCATGTTTGTAATTAAGTTTATATTACATGCTATAACTGCTATGGTTTTCGAGTCTGCAATAACCACGAGGCTCGGACGAAGACTCATATGCACGTGTGGAATAATAAACGGTAAAATGTATTCCTAGTCTTGCCTCTAGGACTGGCTCAAGTATTGCATGATGATCCTGTTTTACTGATCATGGGCATGTCTATGCTGGCAATTTTGAGGACACAATGTTAGTAGAACACTTGTGTTGAATCGACCCGAATTGATGTTATGCTATGAGATACATTCGTCACAAGTTAATGGTTAATAACACAGAGATAGTTAATGTTTGCATAATTCCTTAGACCATGAGAGTATCGAGTTCCTTCGTACTTGCTTCGTGAACTTTGGGGTTTGTTAAACGTCATCCGTAACTGGGTGGCTATTACGGCGGCTTACGGGTTCACGAAAAGGTATGACAAGTAACGAGATAGCTCAAGATTGGGATTTGCTCCTCCGACGATGGAGAGATATTCTCGGGCCCTCTCGGTGTTACGGTATCCATCATCGTCTGGCCAGACACATTGTGATTTGATCACTGGGATGCCGGAACACGGAAACGAGAAAAGAGAACAAAACCGGTAACGAGGTAACTTCCATAGTGGACAAGTTGTTGATCCACGGGGATGCAATAAATCTCACCTCGGGTGTTTGTAATATATCGTGAAGCAACATGAATAGCACACGGCAACTGGAGGTTCACTCGAATATTCATTCGTGTGAGTATAGGGGTCAATATGGGTGTCCACGGCTCCGATGTTGATCATTGATCCGAAAGTGTTCCGGGTCATGTCTATACTTCACCGAACCTATAGGGTCACACGCTTAAGGGTCATCTATCTGTTGAATACTAGACAGGGAGTCTGAGAGGAAATCACCGAAAAAGTTTCGGACGAAACGGAAACGTTCCGGAGAGAACACCGGAATAGTTTCGGTGAAACTGAAAAGTTGTTTCAGGGTATTCCATTAAGTCATATTGGTTCCGGCACATGCCTGGAAATTCTTGGAGGGTGCCAGAATTTTTCTGGTAACTTCCGAAATTTTTCCGGAGAGAAAAATTGGAAATGTTCCGGAGCAGCCGGAACCGCAATGGTAGCTTTTTCGTTGAAGAAAGACATTGTTCCGGAATTGTTTCGGAATGCGTTCAAAATTGTTTTAGTGGGTACTGAAATTATTCTAGGCACACAAAAATAATTTTGGATTTAACGGACACAGAAAAATGTCTTTGTGAATAGTGAAAGTGCTTTATGGATTTTTTTTTTGGAAAGCACCTTTTGGGATATTTCCCAAAAGGCTTCTAGAAGGGCTTGGGGGCCAAGGAAGCCCCTCATAGAGGGGCCCCCAAGGGGTGGCCGGCCAAAGGAGGTGGAGCTCCTTGGAGCTCCACATGCCATCCCTTTTTGATTTATTCTTTTTATGCAAGACATAAAGTGGGGGTACTTTTGGTATTTTTGAATGCCAACTTTACCCCTTGGCTTTCCTATAAATAGAGGTGGAGGGGTGCTCTCCAAACTTCATGCTTGCTCTCATACACATGCCATGCTCGTCTGGCTCTCTCTCTCTCCCTACCACGAAATAGTTTCGTAGAGCCGAAAGGCTGTCTGGGTTCCGGCAGGAACTAGTTCTGGACGGCGAAGCCCTGCCGGATAGCTGACACCGTATGTGTGCAACTCTGTAGAGAGATCGTAGTTTCGGTCTTAGTTCGAGAGTGCCTCCTGAAGGGCTGTCCGGGTGACCGTCCGAGTTTCGAAGGTCCTCCCGGAGGGCTGTCCGCGACACCGTCCGAGGGACTGTCTGACTGCCTCCCGGAGGGCTGTCCGAGGGGTAGTCGAAGGAGTACATCCTCGCGGTTGGGAGGTTGTAAATCCTAGCTGCGGGGATCTGCACCGCCGATCGTCATCGACTCTACTTCCGCTGCGCTACGAGTCGATAACGAAAAGATCAAACCTTGTATGCAGTCTCCATAGTGATCCTGGGCTGGTGCGTAGGTCAGAAAAATTTTGTTTTCTGCTGCGTTCCCCTATAGTGGCATCATGAGCCGTGCTATGCGTAGGTGCAGGTTACGATACATAGAGATGTATGGGTGTTGCACAATATAATTTGTAGTAGATGAGTTCTACTGCTGATAATTATTTGTGCGGGTAGCAGATGAAATCTGTTACCCGATGTTCTTGTTGCTTCCCTGGAATTTGCATATTTCTGATCTTGATAACAGCATGGTGGAATTTCAAAGTTCTGGCAATCCGCGATCCTGATTGATCAACGAAGTGCTAACAGTTCATTGAATTCCACCATAGTTAAAAAGAAAGATGAAATTTCGCAGACGAAAGGGCAATGCAGATATGATCTGCACGGGGGTCATGCGTATGACGAAGTTCAGTATGGGGCTCGAGATTTTATTATCTTGTGTTTCATACACCCCGTAAACTTAATCTAGCGACTTGAATAATCATACTTAATGATGGACGTTGGTAGCTGCGGTTTGTTCGAAACCCTAGAAGCCACGTAAAATGAAATTTTGCATAAACCGATTAGAGGCGTCTAACTTGGTTTTGCAGGATGGTTTGCATGTGCATATGATGTGGTATAACAGTGCTCATATTAATTTGATTATGTATGAGATGACTATATGATGTTAAATTAACATGACCTGCGTGTCATGATTCGGCATGATGGCTGGAGCCATATGATTGTCACTTTAATGACCTGCGTGTCAACCTTATGTAATGCACTTATTTTATTAGCTATAGAGATAGCAATATTATCTGGTGCATCGACAAGGTGGTGGCAATCTTCGCGAAGGTGAACACCGACGCGAATGCCGATGACGAAGAAATGGAAGACTTCTCCGTCAGAAAGGGCTATACCATATCATGCTATTATGAATTGCCTGAGATGTTTATCCCTTATGATGCACCCTTCTTGATTGCGCGGTAGTCGCTTTTTATTAGGGTGATCTCTCACTTAAAATATCAAGTAGTTAGTGTTCTCCCAAGTGTAGCACCGTCACGGCACCTATCTCTTCGGGGTATCACATGGATGCATGGGTACGAACGATTAGAGAAGTGTGAGGCGGGTGAGTTGAGACCTCGCAGCGAGATCACTTGGTTGTCTTGACGTTCAGGCATGAAAGTCATGAGCTCGGAACACACGCATCGAAAGATGAACAAGAGTCACATAGAGATGTGATTGGCAAGTTAGCCTACCGATTGCAATTCTCGTCACTTGAGATGGATGCATCCTTGGCGTTGAATTGAAATATGGATCTTGAATCACTCAAAGTCAATTATGAGAGATATTGATTTGAGTGGGAGCGCACTTTAGAATTAATTCTTTTAATTCTTAGTGCAATTAATTATGAACACCGTCTAAGTGTTATTTGCATAATAGTTATAGAAGAATGGCTCACGTTTCCACCTTCCCTATTAAAATTGAATAAGCTGTTAAATATATGGTTAAAACTTTACGGTTGGTAACGTAATGTGAGGATTGTCCTCAAAAGTGTCGAGAAGAATTTTTGTCCTATCGCATGCTTTTGGTATTCTCCCGCTAATGTTATGGATAATGTGACTCTCGTCCTTCGATCCAAAAGCTAGAATTCCGTTACGGTCAAGTGCAATATGTTTGCTTCCATGAGACCTGAACTTCGAAAGTTTGGATAGTTATGTGATATTCATGGAACTGAAAATTATTTTTCAGACACAAACAAAGGCTAAAAGATATGAGATATCCAAAGCAATGTTTGTTTTGCAAACTATTAGTAAAAGTGTTTACTATGCATTTGACTAATAACAAGAGGGATCCAGTAGAACGCCTGTCATATGATGAAGGTGAATAAAACAACAACTTAAAGGAAATGTCCAAAGGGTGTTAGTGTGACTTACACGCCTAGGAAGTCCGGGGCTATCGCCACTCTTAAGTTGGATGCTTCTTCTGAGAGTAGAAGAAATACTGAAAGTTAAACTGTTAGAAATATAAAGGCAAAAAGAGTGAAGATTGGAATATCCAACTCATGTATGAATGTCATACGAGTTATAGATGTATGGAAGGCTGGTCAAAGAAATAGTTCTTGAGAATTATGATTAAACATGTTAATCACTAATTCTTAGGTATTGTGAGTTAATCACAAAAGATACCCGCTCGATTGCATTCTGCTGCGACTCGATGCAAGGACTACTGCGGCCTAAAAGACTTGCCGGAGTGAGGTTTAGATATGCGCTGGGAACATAGTAAAAGTTGCTATACTCGGTACATTACCCATGTATTTACTTTCATAATTCATTTTAGAGTTTTACACACTCTAGCCCATTGCATAAGGTATCTTGCAACAAGGTTGTTCATAAGAGAACTTTTGATGTTCGGTGTTATGAATAACTTAAGGGCCATACTTTCATTATGAATGAGATGTATGTCATGAATATTGATAATAATACATTACCTCTGTATTTACTTTCATAATTCATTTTAGAGTTTTACACACTCTAGCCCTTTTGCATAATGTTTGTTGCAAGAGTGTTGTTCATGAAAGAACAATTGTTGTTCGGAATCATGAATAACATAAGGGCCATGCTTCCATCGTGGATGGGATGTATGTTATGAATATTGATGGTAATATGATACATCCATAACACTGACGCTAAATGTCGCAAGACTAAAAGAATACCACACATGTGTGGCACTGCATTTGGTCACATTGGAGAAACCCGCATGGAGAAATTCCATAATGATGGATTTTGAAGTCGTTTGATTATAAATCATATGACACTTGCAACTTTCCTCCGAAGAGTGAAGTGACTGAAATACCGTTCATAGGCCATAAGGAACGAGCAACAAACTTATCGGTGATCATACATTTTGACGTATCTAGTCCGAAAAGGGTTATTGCTAGCAGTGGATTTGTCTATCTTCAAAAATGACTCAAGTAGATATATGGATATTTGCTTGGTGAGACATAAGTCTGGATCTTTTGAAATCATTCGAAAGGTTTTCAAAATGAAGTAGAAATTATTGTAACAAGAAGATTATGTTTCTGCAATTTGATTGCGGAAAGGAATATTTGAGTTACAAGCTTAGCGAATGTCTGATGAGTTGTGAAAAAGGTTTTATAACTTACACCTCCCGGAACTCCACTGTGAGTGGTACGTCCGTGAAGATGTATTCAAACCATTTGTGACATGGTAAGATCAAAAATGACATAAATCAATTTGCCATTATCCCTTTTAAAGTAATGCTTTAGAGACTGCGGCTTTTACACTGAAAAGAGCGCCATCAGGTCTGTTGAAATGACGCCATGGTATGGTACGCCCAACCATGCTTTGTCTTTTCTTAACATTTGGAATATGGGGCTTGTGTAAAATATTTACAAACCTATTCCAAATCAGACAAGTACTACTTTGTAGGTTATCCCAAGTAATTGGAAATTCCTCCACCACTATACCGAGGCAAAAGTTTTGCCACAAAAAACCGGTATGCTTTTTGAAGAAAATGGTTCTTGCAAAAAGGTGAGTGGGAGGACAGTGCAACTCGACGAGATAACAGTATCTTCGTCGTCAGATCAAAGGAAAGGAACCTTGGAAGTGATTCCAGAGTTTCCTACTGCGACTGATACGGAAGCCTCTACATAAGATGTATGGACTTCGGTCGAACTTGCAACTGAACCACGTAGGCAAAACTCGTGCAAACCTCTCAGGTGCGCAAGCGAGATATTGTTGTTAGACAACAGTATACCTACGATACACAAGGCAGCGTTGATGGGCCCTGACTCCGGAATTGGCTAAATGCCAATATAATCCGAGATAGTTTCCATAAATGATTCAAGATTGTATCTTGATAAACCCTTCGGAAGACTTAGAGTCTAACGAACATTAATGGAACTATAAACTGATGTGGATAAAATGTTTTATCCATAAAGCTCGACTTGTTGCAATAACAAGTTCAAGGAGTTGACTACGATGAGGTTGTCTCACCATAGCGATGCTTAAAGTCAGATCGGGTTAAACTAGCAATTAATACATATTTCAATCTTGAGATATGATACATGGATGCCAAAAAGGATTTCCATGTGATGGAAATGCAACCTAGGACTTGCATGTGGTACAGTCCAAGGTATTTTGTCAATCCAGAGGATGCTAGTAAGTATGCAAACTTCAGAGTTCCAGCAATGGATAGAAGAGGGGAAAATGGAGTTGGAATCTTCGTTTTTGATGAAATAGTCAAAAGAGTTTTTTTCATCAATGGATAACGAAGATGCTTGTGGTTTCAAGAAAGTAAGTGGGAGCATAATAATATTTCTAAAAACTTTGTGTGCTTGACACATTGTTGATTGGAAATTTGTTGACACGAATTAGGACTTCATTAAAATAGTTTTTCGATGAAGTGCTTGGGCTAAATAGCCTTGATATTAGGCATATTTATCTACGAGATAGAATTGCCTAATAGGGCTAAAGCCAAAAATACATATTGACAAGATGCTAAAACATTTTAGCATTAAAACGCCAAGGAATGATTCTTGCCGAAGTCACATGGAAAGTGTTTTTGCAAGACTCGGTGTCCCAAAACACTGATGAGCAAAATACATGATGGATTTTCCACACACCTTTGTGTTCGGATTAATCATGTATTCCATGGTATGTAAAACAACCAGATATGTCCGATACTCCCAAAGTTGTTGCGGGTATAGATACCAAAGTGATCAAAGTACTGATCATGGGACACCAGTGAAAAATGTCATTAAGTACTAAAGTAGCACTGATGGCATGTTTTCTCGCAAGCAGAGATTATGAAGTGCTCATTGTAAGTAATTACATCGATACAGTCTTCATCAATGCTCCATGCGATTTTCGATTTAAGTTAAGGGTTTTGTGTAATACACAATATGGTGGCACGGTAGTTGGAAATTGTTCCAAACAGGTTACTGTGGCGAATTTTATAAAAGGCCAAGTATGTTGCCGCTTTTCAAAGCGACATAGAAGATGTTGAATCATACAGTTCGTTCATGAACTTAGTATGATACCAAGATGGCTTTGGTCAATGGAACACTATTGAAGATAGTTGCTCCATAGCTCAGTCTGAGGAATCAAGGTTTAACCAGTGATTCACATATATACGAAGCCAAGTCCACACAAAATATGAATTTTGTGAAAGTGTGAAAACGCGAGGACATGCAAAGATACACACGGAACTGAAGTTGTCAGATCCGTTGGACATCAGGCTATACCACAAGTGAAGCATTTTTTACACCGGTATGCCATAGGTGTAAAGTGCATTAGCATTGACTAGATTATTGACTCTAGTGCAAGTGGGAGTCTGTAGGAGATATTCCCTAGAGGCAATAATAAGTGATATTATTTATCTCCATGTTTGTAATTAAGTTTATATTCCATGCTATAACTGCTATGGTTCTCGAGTCTGCAATAACCACGAGGCTCGGAGGAAGACTCATATGCACGTGTGAAATAATAAATGGTAAAATGTATTCCTAGTCTTGCCTCTAGGACTGGCTCAAGTATTGCATGATGATCCTATTTTCCTGATCATGGGCATGTCCATGCTGGCAATTTTGAGGGCACAATGTTAGTAGAACACTTGTGTTGAATCGACCCGAATTGATGTTATGCTATGAGATACATTCGTCACAAGTTAATGGTTAATAACATAGAGATAGTTAATGTTTGCATAATTCCTTAGAGCATGAGAGTATCGAGTTCCTTCGTACTTGCTTCGTGAACTTTGGGGTTTGTTAAACGTCATCCGTAACTGGGTGGCTATTACGGCGGCTTACGGGTTCACAGAAAGGTATGACAAGTAACGAGATAGCTCAAGATTGAGATTTGCTCCTCCGACGATGGAGAGATATTCTCGGGCCCTCTCGGTGTTACGGTATCCATCATCGTCTGGCCAGACACATTGTGATTTGATCACTGGGATGCCAGAACACGAAAACAAGAAAAGAGAACAAAATCGGTAACGAGGTAACTTGCATAGTGGACAAGTTGTTGATCCACGGGGATGCAATAAATCTCACCTCGGGTGTTTGTAATATATCGTGAAGCAACAGGAATAGCACACGGCAACTGGAGGTTCACTCGAATATTCATTCGTGTGAGTATAGGGGTCAATATGGGTGTCCACGGCTCCGATGTTGATCATTGATCCGAAAGAGTTCCGGGTCATGTCTATACTTCACCAAACCTATAGGGTCACACGCTTAAGGGTCATCTATCTGCTGAATACTAGACAGGGAGTCTGAGAGAAAATCACCGGAAAAGTTTCGGACGAAACGGAAACGTTCCGGAGAGAACACCGGAATAGTTTCGGTGAAACTGAAAAGTTGTTTCAGGGTATTCCATTAAGTCATATTGGTTCCGGCACATGCCTGGAAATTCTTGGAGGGTGCCAGAATTGTTCTGGTAACTTTTGGAATTTTTCCGGAGAGAAAAACCGGAAATGTTCCGGAGCAGCCGGAACCGCAATGGTAGCTTTTCGCTGAAGAAAGACATTGTTCCGGAATTGTTTCGGAATGCGTTCAAAATTGTTTTAGTGGGTACTGGAATTATTCTAGGCACACATAAATAATTTGGGATTTAACGGACGCAGAAAAATGTCTTCGTGAATAGTGAAAGTGCTTTATGGATATTTATTTGGAAAGCACCTTTTGGGATATTTCCCAAATGGCTTCTAGAAGGGCTTGGGGGCCAAGGAAGCCCCTCATGGGGTGGCCCCCAAGGGGTGGCCGGCCAAAGGAGGTGGAGCTCCTTGGAGCTCCACATGCCATCCCTTTTTGCTTTATTCTTTTTATGTAAGACATAAAGTGGGGGTACTTTTGGTATTTTTGAATGCCAACTTTACCCCTTGGCTTTCCTATAAATAGAGGTGGAGGGGTGCTCTCCAAACTTCATGCTTGCTCTCATACACATGCCATGCTCGTCTGACTCTCTCTCTCCCTCCCACGAAATAGTATCGTAGAGCCGAAAGGCTGTTTGGGTTCCAGCAGGAACTAGTTCTGGACGGCGAAGCCCTGCCGGATAGCTGACACCGTATGTGTGCAACTCTGTAGAGAGATCGTAGTTTCGGTCTTAGTTCGAGAGTGCCTCCCGAAGGGCTGTCCGGGTGACCGTCCGAGTTTCGAAGGTCCTCCCGGAGGGCTGTCTGTGACACCGTCCGAAGGACTGTCTGACTGCCTCCCGGAGGGCTGTCCGAGGGGCAGTCGAAGGAGTACATCCTCGCGGTTGGGAGGTTGTAAATCCTAGCTGCGGGGATCTGCACCGCCGATCGTCATCGACTCTACTTCCGCTGCGCTACGAGTCGGTAACGAAAAGATCAAACCTTGTATGCAGTCTCCATAGTGATCCTGGGCTGGTGCGTAGGTCGGATTTTTTTTTTCTGCTGCGTTCCCCTACAAAACACACTTTGTAGCAAGAATGAGATCATAAGAGAACCAGATGTGCCACAGCAGGAGAAGACTGATGAGAGGATCTCTGTTCTGCAGGGTGAAACTACTAGTATTGACTCTGATGCCCCTCACCTGGTTTTCTTGTCCCACAATACAGAGATCACAATCAAAATCTGGTTGTTGGTTTTGTGCACCTGCCCACTTTGTCTGCAGATCCTGTCATTATGGAGAGAGAAAATAACGCTTGTACCACTCCAATAGATGAAGATGAAGCATTACTGGGGAAGGAGGGAGCACTGATCTAGAAGAAGCACTTTGCTCCATCTGCAAATAGCAAGGAGGTAATTCAAGTCCCAGTTGAGTGGGTTAATTTCCTATCTGTGGCCCTTCTCTCACCTGATAAGTTTGACTGGGCAAAGAAATTTCTCACTTCCCAAGCCTGGACCTATTAGATGTATAGTTTTTTTAATGTGTGGGCAATTTTTCAAAATAGATGAATATTTTTTATTCTACAAACAAAATTCAAGCCTGAACACTTTAAAAAAATTGATGAACACTTTTAAAATTTTACGTACAGTTAATAAATTTCATTAACACATTAAATTTTCCTGAACATTTATTAGAATATGTGACCACTTTAAAAAATTAATGAACACTTTTTTGGAAATATTATGAACATTTTCAAAACGCTTTACAAAATATTCTTACATTTACCTATCTTAAAAACTAAAATTGAATTTAAAATATACAAAATACAATGGAAAGGAAAAGGTAAAAGAGAAAAAACCGTTGTAAGTTTTTCTTAGAGATTCGGCACAGTTGCTCGGTTGCTTAGTATGCCGTTGCGTAATGAGCTGGCCTAATCTTATCGCTAGTGGGCGGCGCTTGTGTTAATCCACACAATAAGCGGGCCTATTCCGGGGCGTTTTTTTTTTTTTGAGGAAATATTCCGGGGCGCACGGCTGCCTCACCTACTGGGCCCCGGTGGTGGGCCGGCCCAGTAGGACGTGGCTCATACAGCCGACGTCAGGCTGATGTCACATGAAATCCTTTTTTATACTTTAAATGAAATACATATATTTCAAAATTTTACAATTGGTTAAGAAATTTGAAAAGACAGTATAAAAAATAAGTTAGCGCAGTTTTTGAAAATGTTGATAACTTTCAAAGATAATGTTCATGACAATGGAAAAATGTTCCCGCGTTTCGAAAGAATGTATGCGATTTTTAAAAAAATGTGTGTACAGTGCAAAAAAAAATGTTTGCATGATGTAAAAAAATGATTTTTGCCATTAAAAATGTACGACACATTTGATTGATATATTCCCTTGTTTAAAAAAAATATTCGTGGCATTTTCAAAAAATGTTATACACAAATGTAAAACAAATGTTGGTGAAGGTTAAAAAACTGTTAAATTCCATTCAAAATGTATCATGAAATTTAAAAAAAATATTCGCGTGTTTGCAAAAAATGTCTTTCAAATTTTCAAAAAAATCTATACAAAGTAAAAAAATGTTTACGTAGTTTAAAAAATGTTCATTTCCATTTAAAAAAATGTACAAAATGTATTTGAAAAAATGTTACCATGTATTTAAAAAAGTGTTCAAAAGATATATTTTAAAAATGTACATCGTGTATTTGAAAACTCTCCAATGTGTATATGGAAAATATTTCACGCCTACTCTAAAAACTATACATTGTTTACTGAGAAAAAAAAATTGATATGTCTTTAAGAAAAGAAAACTAATAAAAACCAACAAAGAAAACAAAAGAACAACAAATAAGCCCGAAGAAAACCAAAGTATAGCGAAGACAGAAAGCCAAACCAAAAAAACCGATAAGAAAACAAAGAAAACCAAGTAAAATGAAGGAAAAAATTAAAACCAAATAAAAATGGTGAAAAAATAAATAAAACGAAAAAATAAGAAGAAAACTGGAGCAAAGTGCAAACCAACGTGCGATACGAGCGGCAGCGAAGCAACCGCGCTAATGGGCCAGCCCGCTAGGCATCGACCGTAGGCGATTTATTAGGAATTGGTACGGTTGACGTATAGCCCTGGCGTCCTATTCCCGCGGAAGCAATGTCTCGTTTACTGAGAGAGGTAGCTTCGGCTCGCCTCTTGCGCGATGCAAATGGGCTGACCCAGTGATGTAATTGCCTCTGCGTGAGCTCTTTTTCTCCCTGTTCTTCTTTTTGATTTTCATGTTTGCATCGGATTTTGTCAGTTTTACTTTGTTCTTTTTGTCTTTTTGTTCTTCATGTTTCCTTGGTTTTTTTTTATTTCTTCGGTTTTCTTTGGTTTTTATTTTTTCCTTTTTCTCAACATATATCTCTATTTCATTCATATCCATTGTACATTTTTTGTATACATCAGGAACATTTATTTACACATGTTCAGCAAGTTTTAAATACATGATTAATAATTTTACAAATATATGATTTGATGTATACTTTTTGCATACACGTTATGAATTTTTAATATACATCCAAAATATTTCTTATACATGTTCTGCAATTTTCAAATACATGATTAACTATTTTTTTCAAATACATGTTTTCGAATATGTGTTAAACCTTTTTGAAATACACGTTGAAACATTTATCTAAATGTTACGAAACATTTTGTTTAAACTAGGTGAACATTGTTTTACATTGTATATTTTTTTAAATGTCACAAACATATTTTTGAAATGCCTGAACATTTGGTTTTTGAATTGCACAAACATTGTTTAACATTGTATTTTCTTTTTTTCAAAAATATCATGTGCATTTTTTTTGAAACACGTGAACATTTCTTTGAATGCTATCAACATTCTTGTTAGATTACACTAACAAAAAAATGGATCGTGTTAATATTTTTTAAATTCAAGGTGGATATTTAAGAAAAAACGAGAACACTAAAATTTTAGAATATATATGTATTTATAACATTTTTTGAATTGGGGATTCGTGAATATTTTTTGAAGTTAAGAAAAGAAACGAAAAAACTATAGAAAAAACAAAAAAATAGGGGCGCCCCACCCGCACTTGGCCCGGCCCAATTGGTGCGCGATTGCTCGCTTTCCGCGCTCGACATAATGGGGGGGGGGGGGGTGCCCAGCAAACAAGCACCCTAAGGAGCGTATGTAGGTCGGCCCACTTGGGGCTTCACTTGTTGTTTTCCCTTCTGGTTTTGGGAAGGTTCTGTCCTTTTTTCTACCAATTTTCTTTCGATTGTTATTATTCTTATCTTTTCTGTTTTCCCTTTATATTGAGCATTTTTCAACTTGGTTAACACTTTTTAAAATTTGGGAGTATTTTCAAAATTCATAAACTTTTTATGTCTTCAGCAACCTTCTTTCGGGCACCGTAGGAAATTTCTACTGACACCATTATACGACCTAGTCCTGAAAACAGGATCAAAAGCAATTACAGTCAGTACTGCTATTGATTCACAGACGCGTGCACGTCCTGGTGATAATATTCGTGTAGTTGAGGAGCAGACCATGCAGGGAGGTCATCTTACTTCTCAAGATAGCAACTCGCCTGTCGACAATTCATAGGATAGTTCTCAAGCAGTTGTTTATCATTGTGAAGACAATGACACCAACATCTGTTTGCAACAACATGCCTTAGCAAGCACAAACCATACGAATGACAAGAAGAGTCGAGGTGAGCGTGCAATCGGTATGGGGTATGATTTATATGCTACTATAAAAAGAATAGTTCAAAGATGAAGATTGACTTCACCTTGGGACTAAATAGGCCTCTTAACCCTTAGCATGCAGTAAAACTTAGGTATGAGGTCTGTATGGATGTTCGAAAACATATGACGCTAGAACCAAAATGGAAGAACTACAATAAAAAGGAGCTTAGTCATATTGTTCTTGAAGTTGTAAACGACATAAAGGCCAGCGAACAAACTTGCATTATATTTTAGTAAGCACTTATTTACATGATTATACCTTCTTTGTTGACTGAAAATGCATCTCTCTTTTGTAATTGTGCCATATCACATTTTTTAACTTTGCCCTGTACATGTTGCAACATGCATGTGTATATGATGTCTGTAGGCAAGGTTCGATATTCTCTTAGAAGATGAATTGGCTAGCAAAGTGACCAGAGGTATTATTCAGAAAATATTGTGGTCACGCCGGTACCGACTTAAGGAAAATATTTCGAGAAGGTTAAAAATCTTAATCATGAGCAAGCGATGACGTTCAGGTCATATACAGTTACAGAAAAAAGCTTGGGGACTACTACTAGATGTGTGGTCTAATGACCACTACGAGCTAATTGATACGTTATCTATCAGATTCAACTTGTACTTTCCTATGTCATAACTTCATAACATATTAAATGTAAGCTTCAAATCATAGGATATCAGTCAAAATAGCAGAGCAAACCAAAGTGGTGTGAAGCACCACCAAACCACTAGCTCTACATGCTACATTTCACAATACCACATAATCGTAACTACTTTTAGCTACCTAAATGAAAATCCTATATCTTGATAACTATATGACATGTAGTACTAACGTTCATTATATCCTATTTGGTGTGTAAGGCTAAAAAAAAGAGAAACCATCCCCAGTTGAATTTTTAAAGCAACCCACAACAGAAAGAAGGATGGGACGATGAGTGTGGATGCACAAATAGCATACATAAGTATTATGTAAAATTTGCAATTCACGTGTAATGTGCCAGCCAAAATAACCAATGCTTCTAAAACTGTACTAACAACGTTTCAATCATATTGCAGAACGATATGGAGAAAATGAGAAAAGCAACTGCAGAAGAAGGTGCGACACCAAAAACAGATATCCAGATTGTTGCAGAGGTTCCTAAGGAAAAGAGATGAAAGCATGTTTCTTGCAAGCATACGAGTTACATCTACATCCTGGAAGAAATCAACCTCTCATGAACGCATGAAAGAGCTTGAACAAAACCTTGCAACTCCGGAGTTAGCGGCAAAAGAGGCAGCTGAAAAGTATCAACACATCCGAGTTCAGAAATAGTTGCCCATCAACAGGAAATCGAAGAGCTCAAAAAGAAGCAGCTAGAAGAAATTGAAGCTGTGAAGAAGGAACATTAAGAGAGAAATGCTGCTATGGAAAAGAGGCAACAAGAACTGGATGGAACAATGAGTTTCTTGTTAAGCCAGCCGCGGATGGGTTCCTAATCTTCTCACTAACCTGATGGTGTTATTATTCGTCATCAAACTTTGTCTTTGTCTTACTATGTCGAGTGTGATACTCTGTCCAATGGTTGATCATTATATTTTGCGATATAGTTGTGTTAAGCATGTCAAGTATCAACATTAATGAAAGTTATTTAAATTTTGTAGTTATTTCAATTTCATTATCAAATTTTACTGAATTTCAAATTCAAATTCGGTTGCAAATTGCAACATTAAACAAATTGACACCATGTTCAAACTATGACAATAATTGTGACGGAAATGCATGTCCTCACTAGCTACTAGACCTACATGTAAGCATACACATCAGCACCATCTGGACGCATGTATAAGCAGCCAAGTCAGCATCTACTCGATCCATATGTTAGCAGCCTTGACTGGTCAAACCAGAGTCATCGATTGTTAGTGACGGATTATAGTCACCGAAAACGATACTAGGCGACAAATCAATCGATCTAAGGTGACGTTCCTAACCGTCACCGAAGATGGACTTCCGTGACAAAACTAGAACCGTCACCTAAGATACGATCTTAGGTGAAAGAAAAAGTGATACCGTGAGGATTTCATTTTTCATGACTTTAAAAATTATTGTGACTTTAAAAAATGTTGACTAATTCTTAAAATATTCTTGAATTTAAAAAATAATCATAAAATGGAAATATGTTCGCAAATTCAAAAAATGTTTACCACTGTCAAGATATGTTCCCAAATTTCAACGAAAGTTTACCGATACAAAAAATGTTCATGAATTCAAAAATTATTCCCAATTTTCAAGAAATGTTCGCTGATTCAAAAAATGTTCGGGGATTTGAAAAATGTTCCAAAATTTCAAACAAAATCTTCGCGAATTCAAAACGTGTTCACAAATATGAAAAGTTGTTCCTAAATTTCTAATGTTGTCTGTCGATTCAAAAAATGACTCAAATTCATAAAATGTTCGCAAGTATAAAAAATTGTTCCCAAATTTTAAAAAATGTTCGTCAAATTAAAAAGTTCACGATTCAAAAAATGTTCATGAATTTCAAAATTTGGTCCCATATTTCAGAAAATGTTCGCAGATTTAAAAAATGTTCATGAATTTCAAAAAATTATTCCCTAATATTAAAAAATATTCCTGAATTTAGAATATGTTCTCGGATTTCAAAACATATTCATGTGTTAGAAAAAAAAGGAAGAAAAGAAGAAAAAACTGGTCATGGGAAAGTTCTAGAACCTTCCTAAAATCGATGGGGACGAAATCAGAAATGGGCCGGTCCATTGAAGTAGAGCGCTCGTGTCGGGCATGCGCGCTAGGATGCAAACCTAAAAAACGCACTATGACGCTATCACGCGATCTTTGTGTGCTTGACCGGCATCCACGAATGGCACCATCGGGTAGACATCACATTTTTCAGTACTCCCTCCCCTTTTTATTTACTCCACATATTAGGTTTGTCTAAAGTCAAACTTTATACACTTTCAACAAGTTTGTAGGAAAATATGTTAACATATACACCACTAAATCAATACCACTGGATTCATCATTGCATATATTTTCACGTCATATATTTGTTATTGTGAATGTTCATATTGTTTTCTACAAACTTGGTCAAACTTTATAATGTTTGACTTAAGTCAAAACTAATATGCGGAATAAATAAAAACGGAGGGAGTATTAGCTAATCGATCAGGATCAGCGCACACGCACGCCCAGTCATGCGGTTGAGGCGACTTCAGCCTTCCTGGCCTTTCGTGACACGCTAGCGTTAGGGCTTCAACGTCATTGGCACGCCCAGACGCTGGGTGTCGCGCCGTCATCGCTTGGTGATTACCGAAGCTGTCGGCCTGCCGCTTGCCACACATCAGTCAGAGAATTGGAGATTCTACGAGTCTACGGACTACTGACTACGACCGGTCGGACGACACCGCCACACCCAATTCCTAACTTGATCCCATGAATCAAAGACAAAGGTAATCCCTTCGATCCATTAATTGTCGCTAATTTAGTACGATAGATTGGAGGGGTATTATTGTCTATAGATCTATACTATTGTAAACCCCCCAAAAATGATCCATACTATTGTAGTTGTCATTTGCCGGTCAGTTTGATTACACAAATCAATTAATGAATTGTTAGTAGTATGTATATTTGTCACTTGTTATTACATATTACATATTTGCTTTGTACTAATATTAGAATTGCATAGGTGACGATTTTGTTTGACATTATATGGTTGTATACATTGGGAAGAAACTAGCTGCAAAGTTCAATGTTGATCAGATTATTGATTTGTTCAATTGACCGGGTGTGGGGCATAGATCTTCATTCGAACTAGTAGAAATGTATTTTTTTTTATCGTAAAGCTTATATTGTTACGTGTTTGATACCGCTACAATATTTAAGATTTGAAATATTTTTGTGTTATGTCTCTCGTGTCTTTTAGTGTGTTCTTTGCCCCCGCCAATGGTCAAATACTAGCTCCGCCCGACAAGATCGACGAGGAGTGGTCCCTCAGTGGGATCGCCGCCGCCACTGGCAGGGCCAAGGGCAAGGCTCCACGGCCATCGCCGGCGTTGGCCGTGACGGCCCTCCGCACGGCGTAGGAAGAAGTGGAGCAGCTGCTCCGCGAGCACCAGACGGGGGTCGGGCAAGGCTGTCGCGCCCTCGTGCCCTTCAGCCGCTAGAAGGACCACTCTGAAAACAACGATGACGGTGCCACTGGCCAGAGAGGCTCTGTGGCTCGGGCGTGCGGCCTCGATGAGGTGGTGGCGGGGATCTGGCGGCTGCATCCCGTATGGAGGGCTTCGGCTCCCGGGGCGGCGGCCTCAGTCGGTGGCGCGTGGTGCGGCCTGTGCGGCGGGTGGACCGGCAGGTGCAACTGAGCGACCTTCCACAGCTGCGCGAGCGGCATAGTGGCGGCGAGCGTGGGCGCTGCGACGGCTCCTTGCAGGTCCGCCAGAGTTCCATGGGGAAGCTCGTCTCTGACTCGATCGACTCCGGTCCGTGTTGGCTCTGGCCCCTGGCGACTCTGGTCATCGTCCCGATGCTGGCTCGACGTATCGGGCGGCTGGGCGTGGATCCGAGGGAAACCCATGGCCGGCGCGGTAGCCTCACTGAAAGCACATTTGCTCCCTTGGTGGTTTTGGTAATTTGTAACAACATATATCTCATTGAACTAATGTCCACTCAAGATAAAGATTTCAGAATGTTCAATGATTGGCATGGCAAGCACTAGAGATGTGGACCCCTCAAAATGCTAAGGACATGGATTGGCAAAAGCTCAAGACTCTACATTTTTTTGTTAAGTGATCCAAGATCACATTGAGTCCATAGGAAAGCCAATACTGTTAAAAGGGGATGAGGTGTTGCTTAATGGTCTTTTTGCTCAAGTGCTTAGTGAGAGTGCTCCAAAACCCTCAACCACTTTCTCCATCCAAATATGTCCAAAATCTACATTCCAACTCGGCCCCACCGAAAATTCCTATTCGGAGCCACCGAGTTCATCTGGACTTAGCCACTGCCAAAACCCTAACAAATTGGATCCACCGATATGGATCTCGGTCCCACCGAGATAGCCTTGCCAACTCTCTGTAATCGTTCGCAATTACTTCGGTTCCACCAAGATTTGCAAATCGGTCTCACCGAGATGGCTTGCCAACTCTCTGTTGCCTTATTGCTTCACTTCGGTCCCACCGAGTTGATGCAATCGGTGCCACCGAGACGAGGTTTGCCCTAACCATTGCACATCGGTCCATCCGAGTTGTTCCAATCGGTCCCACCGAGATTCCTAACGTTCATATCTTTTACACAGGTCGGTGCCACCGAGATTTCTGATCGGTGCCACCGAGTTGGGTCAAAAGTGTGTAACGGTTGGATTTTGTGTGGAGGCTATATATATCCCTCCACCCCTTCTTACTCAGTAAGGAGAGCCATCAGAACGTGCCTACACTTCCACCATACATTTTCTAAGAGAGAACCACCTACTCATGTGTTGAGATCAAGACATTCCAATCCAACCATTTGAATCTTGATTTCTAGCCTCTCCCAAGTTGCTTTCCACTCAAATCCTTCTTCCACCATAGCCAAATCTGTGAGGAGTTGTTTGAGTGTTGGGGAGACTATCATTTGAAGCACAAGAGCAAGGAGTTCATCAACAACACACCGTCTATTACCTTTTGGAGAGTGGTGTCTCCTAGATTGGTTAGGTGTCACTTGGGAGCCTCCGACATGATGTGGAGTTGAACCAAGGAGTTTGTAAGGGCAAGGAGATCGCCTACTTCGTGAAGATCTACCCCGAGTGAGGCTAGTCCTTCGTGGACGTAAGCCATGGTGGAATAGGCAAGGTTGCTTCTTCGTGGACCCTTTGTGGGTGGAGCCCTCCGTGGACTCGCGCAGCCATTACCCTCCGTGGGTTGAAGCCTCCATGAACGTGGACGTACGATAGCACCACCTATCGGAACCACGCCAAAAATCACCGTGTCTTCATTGCGTTTGAAATCTCTGATCCCCTCCTTTACTTACATGTGCAATTGTTTACTTTCCGCTGCCACACTCTTAGAATTGCATGTGTAGGGTGATGCTTGACTTGTCATACTTGCTAAAATCTGCCCACAACTAAAATTGGGAAAAGGATAGATTTTTATTTGGTTAAGTAGTCTAATCACCCCTCCCCTAGACATACTTTCGATCCTACACTCACCAAAGTCGACGCCTTGTGGCGTCGATTGCCTTGAGGCTTCGGCGTGGTTCGTCTCCCTCCCGCCTCCTCCCTGAGCTCAGGCGAAAGCCTATGTTCCTCTACTTTGGGGGACGACGACACCTGGGTGTCGTGCTCCTTCCTGAAGGTGTCGGCCGGGGAATGCTCATGGTGGTGGAGTTGCTGGTGGTCCTGAATCGGTGTGAGATGACCTGGTCTTTCTGTTGCATCCTGCTCGGCTCATAGGTGATGCCCTCTTCAGCCTTCTTCCTAGATTTCCACCCTCGTTTGACAGCACTGGGCCGATTCTCTTATCGTTGCCTATGATGGTGCTCGCCTAGTTGGTCATCCATTCATGTGGGTCCGCTCCTTTTGCTTCACCTTTGGCAGCTTGGGCACCTTGATCCGGTTCTGGTGGGAACCACTGTACCGTCTGCTGGTGTGGCACACATCGAGCCTGGGTGAAAGGGTTGTGTCCCTTTCAGCGGCAGAGACAGTTCATGTGTTGCTCATGTTTGGCCATTTGGATGCAGTCGGCGCGCGATGCTTGCACAGTGTTGCATTCCTCTGGTGACCTTAGCTTATTATTTGGTGTTGGCGCAGTGCTGGTCTTTGGCAATGGTGCTATATGTTTTGGCTCAGTATATTGATGTTGGCTTCTACTTAGCACTTTGTATCTTTATTTTTCACTTTCCTTTCTATTTCCTATGTACTGTCTGATACGTCCAATTTGCATCATGATTTCCTACTGTTATTTGTAATGTATTTGGTCATTATTTCACTTTATGATGTAGTTCTTATGCCTTTTCTCTCTTAATTTGCAAGATTTACATGAAGAGGGAGAATACCGGCAGCTGGAATTCTGGACCTGAAATAGCTACAACTGAGATATCTATTCTATAGAGCTCCAATTGACCTGAAACTTCAAGGAGATTTTTTATTGAATATATAAAAAATACTGGAGAAAAGAAATACCAGACGGGACCCACCAGTTGCCCACAAGGCAACAGGGCGTGGCCCCCCTGGGCGCGCCCTGATGCCTTGTGGGACTGATAACCCACAAGTATAGGGGATCGCAACCGTTTTTGCGAGTAGTATTTCACCTAGATTTATTGATTCGACACAAGGGGAGCCAAAGAATATTTGTGAGTATTAGCAGTTGAGTTGTCAATTCAACCACTCCTGGAGAACTAAATATCTGCAGCAAAGTGTTTAGTAGCACAGTAGTATGATAGTTTCAATAGCAGTAGTAATAGTAACAATAATAGCAAGGACAGTAACAGAAGCAGTTTTGTAGTAATTGTAACAGCAGCAGCAACGAAAGTAACTTAGCAAAGATCAATATGCGAAAAGCGTAGGCATTGGATCGGTGATGGATAATTATGTTGGATGACATTCATCATATAACAGTAACAACCTAGGGCGATACACAATAGCTCCAATTCATCAATGTAATGTAGGCATGTATTCCGTATATAGTCATACGTGCTTATAGTAAGAACTTGCATGACATCTTTTGTCCTACCCTCCCATGGCAGCGAGGTCCATAAGGAAATCTAAGGGATATTAAGGCCTCCTTTTAATAGAGAACCGGAACAAAGCATTAACACATAGTGAATACATGAACTCCTCAAACTACGGTAATCACCGGAAAGAATCCCAATTATTGTCACCTTGGGGTATGCGGATCATAACACGTAATAGGTGCATATAACTTGCAAGATAGGATCAAGAACTCAAATATATTCATGAAAACATAAAGGGTTCAGATCTGAAATCATGGCACTCGGGCCCTAGTGACAAGCATTAAGCATAGCAAAGTCATACACTGGTACAGCGAGCTGCTATACAAACGGTTTTTACCCCCTTTCCACGACAGAGTTTTAAACCGTCGCCTTGCATGTGTGTGCGATAGGGGGGGGGGTCTTCCCACACGACCCAGAAACCGTCGGCGATAGGGAGCATGCAAGCATACGTTTCGCAGAACTAAGCGTATGCGATGCCCTATCTATCCCAAACGCGACTCATCACACAACTGTTTGTGATCTATCGAATATCCCATACGCTCCATCCTTGCTACTCGTGTGTGCTCGCATTACCATCGCACTCGGTATTCTGTGACACAACGTTTATGATGTGCGCCCCATCACAAACTGTTCACGATTGTAAAACGTGCATGATAAGGAGACTATCACACACATTCACTTCTCCCGAACCGTATGTGATATATAATCAAGAAGATTAGTTAATCATCGTACGAGTGTTGGATAGGATTACAAAACGTCGGACTGTTGTACCAGTGTCGTATAGGATAACTATCGCACACGCTATTCTGTGGTGCAAACGTTTACGATGCGTACGACATCAGAAACAGTTCATGATTGTAAAGTGTGTACGATAAGGCGATTATCACAAACATTTAGTTTGTTCGCACCGTTTGTGATATAGTCTGACATCACACACGCTTTGCAGATGGCAACTGTGTGCATGGTCGCACACGTTTCCTCTCTATGAACCATGTCGAATTATGATGTATATCACACACGATGTGCTTTATAGACCGTGTGCGCCGTAATGACCTGCAGAGCGTATTTTCACCCTAATTTAATCGCTGCTATTTAAAATTGTACTAAATTTGAATTTGAAAGTAGGCTATAACTTTATTCATATCCATCAGGTTCAACAACCAATGCATTATTCGATTCACAGGTACATATGTTCAAGAGTTACATCAAAAAAAAGAATTACATATGCACCAAATAAAGAATGATGAACCAGGGTTGTATACTTGTACTATTAAAGATGGTAAAGAAAGAGGCGAAAGACATTCTGGTTGCTGAACAAGGTGAGGCGAAATGCCCATATTGTGCCCTCCTCCATGCAGAAGGCACGCACGACTCTAGTCCAACCCCTTGTGATGGCCGACCGCCCATCCTTCACTGTCTTCATGACGACATCTAGATAGTCATTGTGTTCTGGTAGAAATACTTTAAACTTTGCATGCCACCAATCATGTAGTTTGAGAGGTAATCTTGAGTAAACTGCTTTGGGAACCACTGCAAAGGAAAAAGATTCAGACATTGTCATCTAACACAACTCATTATGGGCAGTAAAAAGAAGCATGCAGAGTTCTTACTTACCATCCTGCAGTTCACTGTTGTCTTGGACAAAGTGTAAACAAATAGTTTAATTGCCATCTCTTGACCCATTTTACTAACAATCTTTATCAGTTTCCTCACCTGATGCTGGTTCATGAATATCTCATTGCCCCATACGCAAAAAGGGTCGAAGCGCGGATCTTTACCAATGACATATGTACCTACAAGCACCAAGTTAATATTAGAAGCTAAACAGCAATTGCACAATGATGTAGTACAACACTCCCTTCGTCTCATTATATAAGATCTTAGTACATCCAATATACTCACATATTGGATGAATTAACATCTTATATTATGGGGCGGAGGGAGTTTATTACATTGTTACAAATATCGGCCGATTAACTGCAGTTAACTGCTACTGTGTTGTTGCTGTTGCTGCTCTTCTATGTATATCTAGACATCATCAGAACATTAAGGTAACACTCTTCCTTGTTGCTATGTATCCTAGGATTGCATATTTAGACATTTACTACAATGCATGTTGCTATGTAGCCTCAGATATATTAGATATGGCCCTAGTTAACCTACCAATAAATGGGTTACAGATATATTCAGTTAAATGTCTGATTCGCCGATTAATCCCTTATCAACCCCCGGCCGATATGGTACCAGCTACCGATATCCTGAACAGTGAGTATATATAAGCCATTGGATGAAACTAACCTTGATGGAAAACAGCAGTCGTTCCCAATATTGTCCTGTGTAAGTACATCGAAAGGCATGTTAAGCACAACAGACTAAACATCAACCAAATATATCCATGGTAGACAACATAATCTCCAAATGATAGCTTCAGTGTGCAGGTTTAAGCACGCTAGTTAAGCAAAACAAGAAGTGGAAAGGTGTGTTAACTGCAAAGTTCATACTTGCACATATAGAACATAAATTTGTGAATAACTGAAATAAACAAGGCATACTACGAACAACCAAAGATAGCAATTGAAACTAGACATATGCTAACACGAACAACTGAACAACCGAAAACCGTTAAAAGTGGCATATGCTCGCTACAACAGGCTTAACAACAAGCAAATAGTCATTCATATTGGTATTGTTGAAACTGGTATTGATGAAATTGAACTGCAAAGTTCATACTTGCACATATAGAACATCACTTTGTGAATAACTGAAATAAATAAGGCGTACTATGAACAATCAAAGATAGCAATTGAAACTGGACATAAGCTAACTACAAACAATCGAACAACCAAAAACCGTTAAAAGAGGCATATGCTCGCTACAACAGGCTTAACAACAACCAAATAGTCATTCATATTGGTATTGTTGAAACTGGTATTGATGAAATTGAACTGCACAGTTCATACTTGCAGATATAGAACATCACTTTGTGAATAACTGAAATAAACAAGGCATACTACTAACAACCAAAGATAGCAATTGAAACTGGACATATGCTAACTACAAACAACCGAACAACCAAAAAATGTTAAAAGAGGCATATGCTAGCTATAACAGGCTTAACAGCAAGCAAATATAGTCATTCATATTGGTATTGTTGAAAATGGTATTGATGAAATTGTACTGCACGGTAAATAGTTGCACATATAGAGCATCACACTATGAATAACTGAAATAAACAAGGCATACTGCAAACAACCAAACACATCAATTAAAACTGGACATATTCTCACTACAAAAGGGGCTCGACAAAACAAATCATGGGTTCCACCCTGTGAAGAGGCACGACAAAACAAATCATAGGTTTCCTCACTTGTCACAGATGGGCTCCTTCGCATGGGAAGAGCGCGGACTCTAGGTGCGCTCCATGTTTTCGCAGATGGGATCCTTCCCCTTGGAAGAGCACGGCTGTAGGGTGCCCTCCCTAATGTCGCAGTGTGCTCTTTCCCCTTGGAAGAGGCGGAGAGGGTGCCCTCCTCGTGGTCGCCATCTATGAGGTCTGACTTGGCAGCCGATGTGGTCAGGCCGTCACTGTCGATGACCTCGATGTCATAGCCGGCGTCCGCGACATGCCAGCATACTCTAGCCCACTGATTGAGAGCCTGCGGCCAGTAATCGTCGTCAGCTTCCTCGGCGGCCACCTCGTCGACGTCGGGCGAAGAGGCCGCGATAAACCTCTTTTCGGCCATTAGCTCCTGGGGCTCCACGGGAAGCGTAGCCAAGCTTAGGCTGCGACGCTCTGGAGTGGGGGA
The DNA here is from genome assembly GCA_039707655.1 of Elymus sibiricus. Classification (NCBI taxonomy): domain Eukaryota; kingdom Viridiplantae; phylum Streptophyta; class Magnoliopsida; order Poales; family Poaceae; genus Elymus; species Elymus sibiricus. The sequence continues at coordinate 228,041,004 of CM077664.1, read as the reverse complement.
GGGGGGTGGGGATGGGGATCTGTGGGAAAGGGGGCATTTGGCAGGCGTCATCTAAGAAACTCATGGCGGCTAGGATATGGAGATCGGTGGGTAACCTGCATGGGCAAACCGGCAGATGTTAACGGTGGAGGCGGCGCGGCGGCGGCGGCGGCGACGACCTTGCTAGGGTTTCGAGCGAGGGAGGGGTGGTGTGTGTGTGTGTGTGTGTGCGAGCGCGCAGAGTTTTTGGGGGTGTGTGTGTGTGGAGGGGGGCAAGGTGGTGTTTGAGGAAATGACGCGGGTACTGAAAATTTTACTAGGCGGGAGTAAAATGCCGGGGCTACTGAAAATTTGGATGAAGGGATTGAGCAACACACATCGCACACGGTCCAAACATAACAACCGTGTGCTATCAAACAGAAAAACCCTCCAGGCGGCTAGATATTTTTGAGGGATGCAGGCGGGAGCGGGAGCGAACAACATCGCACACGGTCGGAACATAATAACCGTGTGCTATAAAACAGAAAAACCCTCCACGCGGGTAGATATTTTTGAGGGATGCAGGCGGGAGCGGGGTGCCGGGGCAAACAACATCGCACACGGTCGAAACATAATAATCGTGTGCTATCAAACAGAAAAACCCTCCAGGCGGGTAGATATTTTTGAGATTGCGAGGGAAGCCTCGTGGAGCCCAATCTACTGTGTTGATGTGGGTGACAGGGGCATGGGCGTGGCACACGGGTAGTCTGAGGGAACCGTGTGTGTTGCGTGGCCAAAAAAATGTGGGAAAGGGTCAGAACATGAACAGTGCATGTGGACCAAATATATGTATGAAAAGGCTGGTTTGATGTTCAAATACCCAATGCACAACTTTGATGTGGCACCTATCTCACAAAGCCCACATTATTGCTAGTCTGCCACCCCCCACTTCGTGTCAGCGGGAGGGGAATAGGTCTGACATAGCACACCCTACCATAACACTAAACCTATAGGAGTCCATCATGGTCAAACCCCCCTTTCGCTTCCGGTCAAAGGTGGACCGTGTGCGGGCCCACAAATGTGTGCTTGTGGCGCGAGATGGGTGAGGCCACATACGAACCACCTGCGAGTGGCCCAACTACATGTATGAAAAGGGTGGTGTGATATTTAAATACCCAATTCATATGCACAACTTTGATGTGGCACATGTGCATCACAAATTAACCGGACATCCCCAACCCCACGAAGGTTCAGGAAGTGCGAAGTACCCCCCACACCCCCCACCCCCCCCCCCACACACACACTTTGAGTCGGTGGGAGGGGGCATCTCACCAAGACGTAGTGTAACACGGACCAAGAAGAATCCACCTTGGTCGTAACCTCTCTCTTGTTGTTAGTCAAAGTGATGGACATCGACACGACCCCACAGATATGGGCTAGCTCGCCGATAACCATGCAAGGGAGTAGTGCCCGAAGACAACCACTGCCTGCATGTGACCCAAACATATGTATGGAATTAGTGTTGTGTGGTGTGTTTGAATACCCAATGCACAACTTTGATGTGGCACGGTACCGTGCTTTGGAACCGGAAAGTCCCCACACGGAGCGAGGGTCCACGACGCGTACTATGTATGTCACCCCACTTCGAGCCGGTGATGGGGATTCATGTGTACACATGCGCTCAAACTTAGGTCTCGAATCTCATCACCATGACCTACTACATGGTAACACGAACCAAAGAAGAAGAATCCACCCTCGTAACCTCTCTCGATGCCGGTCAAAGTGATGGACGTCCACGCGGGCCCATGAATATATAGGCTTGCCGCCGATAACCACGCGAGGAGAGTACTGTCCGAAGACAACCACTACATGCATGTGTCCCAAACATATGTATATGGAGGTGATGCATGCATGCATGCATATGTTTAATTTGAATACCATGCACAACATTGATGTGGCGCCCGCGTCGAAAATCGTACAGTCCCCACACAGAGCGAGATCGGTTCATGACGCGTCGTGTGCTGCCCCCCCACTTCGATCCGGTGGGAGAGGGATTCATGCATGAGTACACATGCATGCGCTCAAACTATATTATGTAATCTCATAGCATGACCTATATATACCGTAAGACAAACCAAAAATTAATCCCCTCCTAAGTCAAATTAACCTCTCTCGTTGTCGGTCAAAGTAATGGACCAAGCGGGCCCACAGATGGAAAGCATCGATATCACCGATAACTGCGTGAGTGAGTGTCAGAGGACAACCGCCATCGCTTGCATGTGGGCCAAAACATATGTAAGTACGGAGGTGTGTGTGGGTTGTGAAAGCACATTGGCTCCCTTGGTGGTTTTGGTAATTTGTAACAACATATATCTCATTGAACTAATGCCCATTCAAGATAAAGATTTCAGGATGTTCAATGCTTGGCATGGCAAGCACTAGAGATGTGGACCCCTCAAAATGATAAGGACATGGATTAGCAAAAACTCAAGACTCTACATTTTTTGTTAAGTGATCCAAGATCACATTGACTCCACAGGAAAGCCAATACTATTAAAAGGGGATGAGGTGTTGCTTAATGGTCTTTTTGCTCAAGTGCTTAGTGACAGTGCTCCAAAACCCTCAACCACTTTCTCCATCCAAATATGTCCAAAACCTACATTCCAACTCGGCCCCACCGAAAATTCCTATCCGGAGCCACCGAGTTCATTTGGACTAAGCCACTGCCAAAACCCTAACAAATCGGATCCACCGATATGGATCTCGGTCCCACCGAGATGGCCTTGCCAACTCTCTGTAATTGTTTGCAATTACTTCGGTCCCACCGAGATTTGCAAATCGGTCTCACCGAGATGGCTTGCCAACTCTCTGTTGCCCTATTGCTTCACTTCGGTCCCACCGAGTTGATGCAATCGGTGCCACCGAGACGAGGTTTGCCCTAACCATTGCACATCGGTCCATCCGAGTTGTTCCAATCGGTCCCACCGAGATTCCTAACGTTCATATATTTTACACAGGTCGGTGCCATCGAGATTTCTGATCGGTGCCACCGAGTTGGGTCAAAAGTGTGTAACGGTTGGATTTTGTGTGGAGGTTATATATACCCCTCCACCCCTTCTTACTCAGTAAGGAGAGCCATCAGAATGTGCCTACACTTCCACCATACATTTTCTGAGAGAGAACCACCTACTCATGTGTTGAGATCAAGACATTCCAATCCAACCATTTGAACCTTGATTTCTAGCCTCTCCCAAGTTGCTTTCCACTCAAATCCTTCTTCCACCATAGCCAAATCTGTGAGGAGTTGTTTGAGTGTTGGGGAGACTATCATTTGAAGCACAAGAGCAAGGAGTTCATCAACAACACACCGTCTATTACCTTTTGGAGAGTGGTATCTCGTAGATTGGTTAGGTGTCACTTGGGAGCCTCCGACATGATGTGGAGTTGAACCAAGGAGTTTGTAAGGGCAAGGAGATTGCCTACTTCGTGAAGATCTACCCCGAGTGATGCTAGTCCTTTGTGGACGTAAGCCATGGTGGAATAGGCAAGGTTGCTTCTTCGTGGACCCTTTGTGGGTGGAGCCCTCTGTGGACTCGCGCAGCCGTTACCCTCCGTGGGTTGAAGCCTCCATCAACGTGGACGTACGATAGCACCACCTATCGAAACCACGCCAAAAATCACCGTGTCTTCATTGCGTTTGAAATCTCAGATCCCCTCCTTTACTTACATGTGCAATTGTTTACTTTCCGCTGCCACACTCTTAGAATTGCATGTGTAGGGTGATGCTTGACTTGTCATACTTGCTAAAATCTGCCCACAACTAAAATTGGGAAAAGGATAGATTTTTATTTGCTCAAGAAGTCTAATCCCCCCCTCTAGACATACTTTCGATCCTACAAGTGGTATCAAAGCTTTGGTCTCCATTGCCTTGGTTTCACAACCTAGGAGAGTATGGCGTCTAGTGAGGGTAATTATCACCATAGAGGTCCATATTTTGATGGTACAAACTTTGCTTGTTGGAAACATAAGATGAAAATACATATTCTTGGTCATAACCCCGCCGTTTGGGCTGTTGTTCGTGTTGGCTTGCAAGGTGAATTCTTTGAGGATGGCAAGGAACCGGATCGTGAAGCAACCACGGAAGAATTGAAGATGTTGCAATACAATGCTCAAGCTTGTGACATTCTCTTCAACGGTTTGTGTCCCGAGGAATTCAACAAAATCAGGCGCCTCGAGAATGCAAAGGAAATTTGGGATACTTTGGTTGATATGCATGTGGGTACCGAGTCCGTCAAGGAATCTAAGTTGGATGTGCTTCAAAGTCAACTTGACAAGTTCAAGATGAAGGATGGTGAAGGAGTCGCTGAAATGTACTCTAGGCTTGCTCTCATCACAAATGAGATTGCCGGCTTAGGAAGTGAAGAGATGACCGACAAATTCATCATCAAGAAGATCCTTAGAGCTTTGGAAGGAAAATATGATACCGTTTGCACATTGATCCAAATGATGCCAAATTACAAAGATCTCAAGCTCACGGAAGTCACTGGAAGGATTGTTGCTCATGAAATGTCACTCAAGGACAAAGAGGAGCTACACAACAAATCAAGTGGTGCTTACAAAGCCTCAACCGATGCTCCCACAACTTCAAGCGACAAGCTAGTATCCAATGAAGAGATAAGCCTAATGGTGAAAAGATTCAACAAGTTTTACAAGAACAAAGGGAAAGAGAGAAGCTCTAGCTCAAGACACTATGAGAGAAGATCATCAAGTCATGACCGAAATTGCTACAATTGTGGAAAACCCGGACACTACTCCAATGAGTGTACGGCTCCCTACAAGAAAAGAGACGAATCACCAAGAGGAAGACATAGAAGAGATGAATCACCTCATAAGGAGAGAAGGAGTAGAGATGATCATTATGAACGAAGACCCTCTCGAAGAAGCAAGGATTCGGAAAGGAAGGACGAGTCATCAAAGATCTACACAAGAAGAAGACATCAAGCTCATGTTGGTGAGTGGATTTCCGGCTCCGACTCTGACAACCACTCCGAGAGAAGCTATCACTCCAACTCCAACTATAGTCAAGATGAAGGTGCTGCCGGACTTGCTCTTGTGTCATCCAACTCCCATGATCTATTTGACTCACCAAATGAAGGAATTGGAAGATGCTTCATGGCAAAAGGCCCCAAGGTATCACACCCCGAATACCTTGATTTCAATAGTGATGAAGATGATTTGCTTGGTGATGATGATTTACTTGTTGATAAGGCCAGTGATGTGATCTATAATGAAAATGCTAGTAATCATGATAGTCAAGAGGAAACGAATGACAATGCTATGAAGGAGATTGAGCGTCTAACTAAAGAACTAAATGCTCTTAAGTTAGCTCATGAAACAACTCAAGAGGATCATAGAGAACTTCTAAGAACTCATGAGAAGCTACGCTTTGAGAAGCTAAATTTAGAGCAAGAGAATGAGTTTCTTAAAGCTATCAATGATGATCTTCGAAAGAAGAGTTCTTCATATCTTGCCAAACGTTTACTCTTGTCTACCTTTATGCCACAAGTTAAACCTAAGCAAACTAGTAACAAGGGTAAAAAGGGTTCTACCTCTAGTAGTAACAATAACAATGCTATATCCAATGTTGTTGCTTCTAGTAGTTCTATTGATTCCACTAATGATTCTCTTAGCCAAGTTACACTTGAGCAACAAAACAATCTATTGAAAGGAATTATAGAAAAAGGTGTCTACAAGAGCCTTGCCGGGAGTAAGCAATTTGAGGAAATTGTACGCAAGCAAGGAAGGCACCGGAAGAACCAAGGTGTTGGTTTTGAACGAAAGTTCAATGCCAATGGAGTTGAGTGGGAAGAAGATCAATACCCCAAGATGAAGTTTGTTCCTCAACAAGAGAAGTATGATCCTACTTCCTTTAAGGGAACACAAGCTCAAGAAGATCTTCCACCACAAGACCACAAGCTAAAAGGCAAGGACAAGCTTCAAGAAGAGATTGATTCATTTGAAGAAGCACCTCAAGCCTTGGTCAAATGGGTTCCCAAGACTTCATCAAGTTCTACTTCATCAAGTGCTACCACAACTCCAAGGATTCCCATCAAGTTGATGTGGGTCCAAAAGAAGAAGAACTAGAGAGTTCTTGAGGGTGACTCCACCAACAAACTTCACTCACATTCATTTATGGCAAGAACTTGTGCAATCAACTTCCACATCTTGCACTAGTTCATGGAGTCACAAACCCTCTTGTTGGTAAGGCAAGGGACAAGGTAGTCATTGCATTCATGGACATCATCATATGTGTATTTCACTCTATGTCTATGGATATTCTTGTATGTTCCTTGTGTGGGACTAACCCATGTAGGTATTGAAAGCACAAAACTCCAAAGGATTGCTCCCAACTCTTGATGGTCTACATCAACATTGAGCATCCACATCTTCAACATCTACATGAAGTCATCATCGACAAAACTCAAGGTTAGTTCATCCCTCTTTGGGGGGATATCACATCTAGAGGGAGCTTTGCTCTAAGACTTGAGCTAAAGCAACTCTAATGGTGTGAACACATCAATGCTTTATGTAAAAGTGGCAACCCACTTGTGCTTAAATGATGAATATGACCTATGATCAAATGTTCTCATTTGACTCCTAAGTCAATATACTCATATATAGATGACCTAGTCATCGCCATTGCTTGATAGATGCTAGAATTGGTTGTGCATGTTTGACACATATTTCATTTGCTATCTCATTGTGTGAGCATGTTGATTTGCATGTTTTCTTCATTCGAGGACATCCATTTGTTGTTTTGATTGTCTTGGTTTTTCTGGCCAAGTGGATGTACAAGAATGCCTAAGTACCTTCTCTAGCTATCTATGCTTTCTTGTCTCAAACTCTATTCTTGCTACATCACAAAAATTGAACAAGTCATTTTCAGACCCTTTGGGTGAGGCGCACTCGGAGTCACCGATCTGAAAGGGCTGAACATCCAAAAGCTTCTTTATGCATTTCGGTTGGACCAATCCACTCAAACTCGGTCAAACCAAAATCATTTAGATTGATCTAGGTTTCAATCTCAGTGTCACCGAGTTGAACGTTTCGGAGTCACCGATTTGCTATACTGCTTGCAGTTGCACATATCGATGCCACCGAGTTGTTCCACTCGGAGCCACCGACAGCAGTTGGGTATATATACTCAGCGGGCCCGTACGGTTAAAATTTCTCAAACGTCACGACTCCCGCACCCCCTCTGCTGCCATCGCCCTCGTCTTCGGAATTCATCGTTGCATCTAGCGTGCCCTCACCGCCAGAATCCGTCGCCGTCAATGGGAATCTTCCCCGCCGTTGCTGCCGTAGAGGATCTCCACCAAGTTAGGGTGAGATTCAACCCCCTCTGTGTTCCTCTTTCAGATTCAATACATGGATGGATTGCCATTATTCTTGCCACAGACTGCAATGCATGTTCCACGAATAAATTCCGTAGATTAGATTCGAGCAAAAAATTTAGGTTGAAGTTTCCGCCGTAAGCATCTCGGACCGACCGAATTGAGATTTTCGGAGTCACCGATTTGGCCCCAGGCCATTGCACTAGTACATCTCAGTGCCACTAAAAAGTATGAATCGGTGAGACCGAAAGTAACATTTCAGTGAAACCCTAGCATCTCGGAGACACCGAACCACATCCTGGTCTGACCGAAATGGAGTGTTTTGTTTCTGTTGAGTGCTTCGGTATCACCGAGATTATCAACTCGGTGGATCCGAAATGCCTTCTGTGAAAACTTGAAACTAAGATTTGAACTCAATTTTCATGAAAAATGTCTGCTTTTTGTGATGACTCATCTACTCTGCCCATACCCATCTATTCACAGGGTTAGCTTTGCAAGATGTCAGATGCCAGTGATAGTCAGAATGTCTCAGAAGCACACACTGATCTCAGTTCAGGCTCTAACCCTGAGGGTAGCTACTATGAGGGAGAGAGGAGTTCTCCAGAATTGCCCAAAGAAGCTACTAGGGCAAGAAAGAAGAGAACCTCAGATGATGAGGATGAGGATTTTGTGGCTAGTGAGGCCACTTCAAAGAAGAAGAAAGTCATTCTTGCTAAAGAGTATGGGACTGCAGCAAGTTCCAAGGCCGCTGCTAGCACCAAAGAGAAGACAGCAGTGAAGAAAGTGCCACAGAAAACCATGACATTTACACTTGAGGAACCAAGTAATATAGAGGCAGCTGCTGTAGGAAAGAAGAAGAGGCCAAGGAAAATAGTTGCTCGTGTTATAGGCAAACCCTCCATGGCTGATGAAGAGGAAGAGGAGGAACCAGTAGCTGATGCACCTCCTGCCAAGATTCAGAAGCTCATGTCTGATGCTATGAGGTCTGCTGCTCCCACCAAATCCAAGCCCAAAGCTCCAGCACCCAAGAGATCTACAAGAAACATCCCTGCTACTGAGAAGAACAAGGCCCCAGTGCCTGAAGTTGATGCTGATGAGGAGCCACTAGTGCTCAGAAAGTTGAAACCCAAGATTCCAGATCATGACAATGCTCATCCAGTTGCAGAGAACATGATGCTTAGGAAGGACAAAGGATTGCGTCAGTGGAGATTATCAGATCCATATGCTGCAAGGAGGAGGACTGCTTGTGATTACCGCTTTCACACACGAGAGCAACAAGATTTCTATGAGACTGTGTTGCTTGACAAGAAGCCTATTGTCAGTGATATGAAGTGGGTGGATTGGAAATATATTGATGCAAATGAAGACTATTTCCCCCATGTTCATGAAAGCTTCAGAATTGCTGGTGTTGATGATTTCGTTGGACAGAAGCTCACCAAATGGAATGATGAGATGATCATGCAATTTTATTCGACAACACACTTTTATCCAGATGGTAGAATTGTGTGGACGACTGAGGGATCCAAATACCAGTCAACCATCTCTGAGTGGGCTGCTCTTCTTGGTGCTCCAAAGGAAGAAGAAGATGACATTGATATATATGCCAAGCTCAAGATGGACCACAATTCCATGGCAAATATGTACACAACAATTCGTGAGAAAGATATTGAGTCTCACAAGCTAGGTTCAGTGAAGCACTTGCTACCTGGTTTGGCCACCACTAACACAATCTTGAGGCACACTCTTTTGCCCAAGTCTGGAGATGACAAGATGATACGTGGCCACTCCATCAACCTGCTACACTTGTTTGACACACCACAGAAGTTCAAAGTTATGAGCCTTATTGTTGACACTATCAAGAGAACCGCAGCTGACCAGAAGAGATCTTGTGGATATGCTCCACACATTCAGATGCTCATCAACTCCAAGGTTGGAACGAGCACTTATCTACTTGATCGTGAGCATTTCCCATTGCGTCCAGAGTTCGAGGACAATGTAGTGGTGATGGAACCTTCACACCCTACATCTGCCCAAGCTCAAGAGAGGATCCGGGCAACTGAGGCAGCAAAAGAAGCCCAGAAGGCATCTGCTCCCAATGCACCTATTGCTAACCTCAAGACAAAGAATGACCAGATGACTTATCTGCTAGAAGCCACCCTGAGGATTGAGCGAAGTCTGGCCAACCTCACCAAGAACCAGGCGAGCCTAGAGCGGATAGTCGAGACAAAGATTCATGATCTTGATGTGAAGATCACTTAGGTTCAGACTATCGTGGAGAAGCTGAAAGATGATGTTGACGCAGCCAGGGCTACTACTGATGATAATGGAGATGACAGACCGACGACTGAGAGATTCCAGATAGTGCCTAGGGCATCCAGGTCTGCTGCAGTGCCTGCTGCAGATACGAGGATTACAGTCTCTGCACGTGCTGCTGCTGCTACAGTACCACCTCTAGTCTCTACCCCTCCAGCCCAGCAGACGTCAGCTGAAGCCTACGTGAATGCACTTCTCTCAACGCCATCTACGCACACCAGAGCTGCCAGCTGGAGATCACCTTCAGGAGCTGCCGAGGATCGTGCCTAGAGCGACACATAGTCCTATACCTATTTGAACTTTTTGGTACTTGTTGCCAAAGGGGGAGAATTTGTATAGATCATTAGGCTTCGAGAGAGAGTGTCTTGCTTTTGCTCGTTGTTTTTCTTGAGTTTCTGCTACTATTTCTATTTGCCTTGATATGTGTGTGAGATACTTTGATCGTTATGTTTTTGAGATACTATATGTGTGATGGATCATACTATGCTTCATGTGATGCTTAATGCCTATCCTTATCATTATCTTGTATGATCATTCACTTGTGTTTTTGGTGATGCGTGCTTAATATTCCATTCATATCATTTCGTGCACTCCACCAAGTTGTATGTGACATGGAAGAGTGACCCATGATCCTAATTGATTGTGCATTTGCATTCAAATGCAAATTATTAATAATGCACAAATTTAGGGGGAGCTCTTGCTTATCACATACTTCTCAAAGCAACGATGTACTTCATTCATTTAATCATTTGTCAAAGCTTTGATCTATATGTTGTCATCAATTACCAAAAAGGGGGAGATTGAAAGCACATTTGCTCCCTTGGTGGTTTTGGTAATTTGTAACAACATATATCTCATTGAACTAATGCCCATTCAAGATAAATATTTCAGGATGTTCAATGATTGGCATGGCAAGGACTAGAGATGTGGACCCCTCAAAATGCTAAGGACATGGATTGGCAAAAGCTCAAGACTCTACATTTTTTGTTAAGTGATCCAAGATCACATCGAGTCCATAGGAAAGCCAATACTATTAAAAGGGGATGAGGTGTTGCTTAATGGTCTTTTTGCTCAAGTGCTTAGTGACAGTGCTCCAAAACCCTCAACCACTTTCTCCATCCAAATATGTCCAAAACCTACATTCCAACTTGGCCCCACCGAAAATTCCTATCCGGAGCCACCGAGTTCATCTAGACTTAGCCACTGCCAAAACCCTAACAAATCGGATCCACCGATATGGATCTCGGTCCCACCGAGATGGCCTTGCCAACTCTCTGTAACCGTCCCACCGAGATTTGCAAATCGGTCTCACCGAGATGGCTTGCCAACTCTCTGTTGCCTTATTGCTTCACTTCGGTCCCACCGAGTTGATGCAATCGGTGCCACCAAGACAAGGTTTGCCCTAATCATTGCACATCGGTCCATCTGAGTTGTTCCAATTGGTCCCACCGAGATTCCTAACGTTCATATCTTTTACACAGGTCGGTGCCACCGAGATTTCTGATCGGTGCCACCGAGTTGGGTCAAAAGTGTGTAACGGTTGGATTTTGTGTGGAGGCTATATATACCCCTCCACCCCTTCTTACTCAGTAAGGAGAGCCATCAGAACGTGCCTACACTTCCACCATACATTTTCTGAGAGAGAACCACCTACTCATGTGTTGAGATCAAGACATTCCAATCCAACCATTTGAACCTTGATTTCTAGCCTCTCCCAAGTTGCTTTCCACTCAAATCCTTCTTCCACCATAGCCAAATCTGGGAGGAGTTGTTTGAGTATTGGGTAGACTATCATTTGAAGCACAAGAGCAAGGAGTTCATCAACAACACACCGTCTATTACCTTTTGGAGAGTGGTGTCTCCTAGATTGGTTAGGTGTCACTTGGGAGCCTCCGACATGATGTGGAGTTGAACCAAGGAATTTGTAAGGTCAAGGGGATTGCCTACTTCGTGAAGATCTACCCCGAGTGAGGCTAGTCCTTCGTGGACGTAAGCCATGGTGGAATAGGCAAGGTTGCTTCTTCGTGGACCCTTTGTGGGTGGAGCCCTCCGTGGACTCGCGCAGCCGTTACCCTCTGTGGGTTGAAGCCTCCATGAACGTGGACGTACGATAGCACCACCTATCGGAACCACGCCAAAAATCACCGTGTCTTCATTGCATTTGAAATCTCCGATCCCCTCCTTTACTTACATGTGCAATTGTTTACTTTCCGCTGCCACACTCTTAGAATTGCTTGTGTAGGGTGATGCTTGACTTATCATACTTGTTAAAATCTGCCCACAACTAAAATTGGGAAAAGGATAAATTTTTATTTGGTCAAGTAGTCTAATCTCCCCCTCTAGACATACTTTTGATCCTACAGGTTTTTGTGATGTTCTAATATCCAAAATGCACAACTTTGATGTGGCACCTGCCTCGAAAACTTTAAAGTGCCCACACAGAGCGAGGTTCATGACGCGTAGTATATGCTGGTCCCATCCCCCTCTTCGACGCGTACTATATGCTCCTACCGTAACACAAACCAAAAAGAATCCTCCTTGTCGGTCAAATTAACCTCTCTCGATCGTTGGGTCGAAGTGATGGACGACGACCTCGCGGGCTCACAGATGGAAATTAAGCGTCACATGCGAGTGAGTGTCCTGTAGGACAACCACCGCCTGCATGTGGCCCAAAGAGGTGTTGTGTGATGTTTGAATACCCAATGCACAACTTTCATGTGGCACCTGCCTCGGAAACCGGAAAGTCCCCACACGGAGCGAGGTTCATGACGCGTAGTATATGCTGGTCCCCTCCCCCCTCTTCGACGCGTACTATGTACTCCTACCGTAACACAAACCAAAAAGAATCATCCTTGTTGGTCAAATTAAACTCTCTCGATGTAGGTCAAAGTGATGGACGACGACCTCGCGGGCCCACAGAAAGCGTCACACGCGAGTGAGTGTGTCGTAGGACAACCACCCGCCTGCATACCCAAAGAGGTGGTGTGTGATGTTTGAAATACCCACTGCACAACTTTGATGTGGCACATGCTTCGCAAATCGGAAATGCCCTACACAGAGGTTCACGACGTGTCGTAGTCCACCTCACTTCGAGCCGGTGGGAGGGATTCATGTGTACGCACACACGCTTGAACTTATTTGATCTGGAATCTCACCATGATCCACACCGTAACTAATCCCAAGATGAATCCACCTTTGAGTAGCCTAATGAATGGGCGCATCGCTGATAACCGCACGAGGGAGTGTACAAGGACCACCATGCATGCTTGTGGCCCAAACATGTATGTATGAAATGGCCGTGTAATGTTTTAAATAACCAATTCACGACTTTGATGTTGCACCTGCCTCACAAAACGGTCAACCCCACACGGTGGCTCTGTACCGCCGGACCCTCCCCCCCCCCAACACACACACACCGCACCACCACCGCCGCCAGTACGAGGCATGTTAAACTTTTTCCGCGGTTAACATATGTGACCAAAGGAGTGTCGTGTTAAAATTTGGAAGGAAGAAAAATCAGAGATCATCATTCAGACGTTTTTATACATAGATTGATTTCCTAGGGATATAATGTGCAAATATCAAATTTGAGTTACATGCACACGTGATAGTGCACCAAAATGGATTGGAAAATCATATGTGTGTCTCTGGGTGCATGTTTAGTCCCCATGCAAGAAATTTCAAACATTGAGAATCTTGATTTTTAAAATCCAGTAAATCCAAAACTTAGTTGAAATTCATGAAACCTATCGTGGTGTCATATGGACACCAATAGACTGTGATATTGTATTGTTTTTTCAAATTTGAGACAAGTTTTGATATATTATTCTTACAAACGGGAGATTATTAATAATTGGCAACGAATATCACAAACGGATTATTTATTCGTACCGTGGGCGTTAGACCAACAATGTACGTGCCATGCTTCGGTTAAGTAATATAGCGGTAGAATTAATCATCAAAAAAGAAAAACAATATATGTGCCGCCACGCGTCCCGTGTGCCGTGCGAGCAGGCGTGAGTTGACGGGATGCATGCGCGCAGTCCGCCGCGCAGGCAGACCGGGAGGCGTGCGGGCAGGTGTGTGAATTGACATGCGCAGTATCACCGGGAGGCGTGCGAGTAGCTGTGTGAAATGAAGGTAGGCATGCGAGCAGTCTGCTGTGCAGGCTCACCGGGAGGCGAGCCAGCCCTTTGACCGCCGCCCGCCTCGCTCCCCACCGCTCCATATTAATGGCGCGCCCGAGCCGCTGGTTATAATAGGTGGCCGCACCCCCCATTCTCGCTACACACACAATCCTCTCTCTCCGCCTGCATCCTCGACGCCGCTCTCAGTCGTCACCGCCGTCAGCGTATGAGGATGCCGCCGAAGCGCACCATCGGAGGGAGTGGCGACGCCGGGGCTGCTGAAGCACCTGAGCACGGCGTGAAGATGGAGACTGAGGTTGCCGTCGCTGCCGACGAGGTCTCACACAGGCAGAAGCACGACGGCGATGGCATCATGCTTCCACTGCCGGAGCCGGAGGTCCACAGCGACTCCGGCGACGACTCCGTCGACCACTCCGGTGACGACTCCGACAACGACGGAGAACCGGTTAGTCATCTATACCCATTTATGTGGCAAATATATCCTAGGGTTTCTCTGGTTAGTCCTGCCTCCCCTTTTTGGAATAGAAATCCTATGGTTATGTTCTCTCAGTCCATGAAATCTGAGTTAGATTCGATAGATCCATGACATCTGAGTTAGATTCGATAGATCCGTGTAGTGTATTGATTGTTTGAATGGTACAAATGATAAGTGATTAATTGTTTCTTCTGTACAAATGATTTCTGCTAAAAATCTGACTAGGGACCCTTTTGGGGCGCAGGATAACTTGTAATCCTCATACTTCTGTCATTGTGTATTTCCCTTTAGCTGTTGCTTTCGAACATCTCCTGTTAGTGAGCTAATGTATGACACTTTGAGGGTTTCATTCGAGTAATGGAACCGGGGAGGAGCCTCCCTATTCTTATAAAAAAAATCCGACTAGGGTTAGTGTTGCTAATAATTCCTAGCCAGATCTTGACAATTTATTTTGATGCTAAAAGTCGTTGGCATGCCAAATTTTGATCCTACTTTACGGCATGTAAAGTGGTTTGATGCCAAAAGTCGTCGGCATGCCAAATTTTGGCAACTCCCATATGTTCGCTAGAGATTAGTTTGCATACCATTGTTCATTGCCAATCTCACAAAAGGTTGCCAAGTGTTGGCAACTTTTGATTTTGCCAAATGTCGGTAGCAAACCAAACTTTTGATTCTGCCAAATGTTGGTAGCAAACCAATCAGACTCTTAATTTGGTTGCACTAAGTTGTGTGCTCCCTATTTATGCATTTCTTTCATCAAGATCCCTTGATGATTTAGGGTTCACGCTGTCACATGATATATTATGTTTCATAAACTCTGCCTGCTGAATTCGCATTATTATAAAATATACCGACGCCACATTTTTTTACCATATGTGTAGGTGCTATACGAGGATGTCGACAGCGAGGATGAAGATGCCCAGAGGAGGTTCAAGATGCAAAAGCTCAGGAAGCTTTATGCAGGAAAGCATAACAGGCATGTGAGGACCTGGAATGGGGGCTTTGGATGCCCGTTTTGCAACCAACTCCTTCATAATGAGTATGCAAGTGTTCTGGCGCATGCAAGAGGACGAGCCATTGGCTCCTTCAAGCAGAAGTATTCTCGTAGGGTGGTGCATGCCGCGTACGCTGAGTACCTAGAGAAGCTTCACCTTCGTGCAGGCCTGCAGGCAGATGCATGAGATGTGGGATTGAACTATGGCTATATGTAGTGTCTTAATTATAACTATGCTTGAGTATGCTTAATATATCGGTTGAACTATGGTTGAACAATGCTTGAGTACGCTTATTATCTATGCCTGAGTATGCTTATATATATATATATATATATATATATATATATATATATATATGTTTACTTATGTCTAGATGTGGGATGAGTATGCAATTAGTCTCGTTGATGGAATTTTATGCTTCTCTTATACCAACATATGATTGCCCACAACCAGTGGCGGACTGATAACCCACAAGTATAGGGGATCGCAACAGTTTTCGAGGGTAGAGTATTCAACCCAAATTTATTGATTCGACACAAGGGGAGCCAAAGAATATTTGCAAGCATTAGCAGTTGAGTTGTCAATTCAACCACACCTGGAGACTAAATATCTGCAGCAGAGAGATCAGTAGCACAGTAGTATGGTAGTTTGATAGCAGTAGCAATAATAGTAACAGTTACAATAGCAGCAATAGTTTTGTAGCAATTGTGACAGTAGTAGCAACAGTAGTAATTTAGTAAAGAACAATATGTGAAAAGCTCGTAGGCATTGGATCGGTGATGATAATTATGTTGGATGATATTCATCATGTAACAGTCATAACCTAGGGCGACATAGAACTAGCTCCAATTCATCAATGTAATGTAGGCATGTATTCCGTATATAGTCATACATGCTTGCGATAAGAACTTGCATGACATCTTTTGTCCTACCCTCCCGTGGCAGCGGAGTCCTTAAGGAAACTAAGGGATATTAAGGCCTCCTTTTAATAGAGAACCAAAACAAAGCATTAACACATGGTGAATACATGAACTCCTCGAATTACAGTCATTCCCGGAGAGTATCCCTACTATTGTCACTTTGGGGTCTATGGATCAGAACAATAACAAGTGCATATGACAAGCAGATAGGATCAAGAACTCAAATATATTCATGAAAACATAAAGGGTTCAGATCTGAAATCATGGCACTCGGGCCCTAGTGACAAGCATTAAGCATAGCAAAGTCATAGCAACATCAATCTCAGAACATAGTGGATACTAGGGATCAAGCCCTAACAAAACTAACTCGATTACATGATAAATCTCATCCAACCCATCACCGTCCAGCAAGCCTATGAAAGAATTACTCACTCCCGGCGGTGAGCATCATGAAATTGGTGATGGAGGATGGTTGATGATGACGATGACGGAAGATCCCCCTCTCCGAAGCCCCGAACGGACTCCAGATCTGGCCTCCCGATGAAGAACAGGAGGTGGCGGCGGCTCCGTATCATGAAATGCGATGAAACTTCCTCTCCTATTTTTTTCTCTAGAATTGTGAATTTATAGGCTTGAGATTAGGGTCAGCGGAGCCACGTGGGCCCCACAAGCCACCAGGGCGCGCCAGGGGGTGGTGCGCCCTGGTGCCTCGTGGGCAGCAGGTGCCCCCCCTCCAGTGGATCTTGGCTCCAGTATTTTTTATTTATTCCATAAAAAATCTGCAAAAAGTTTCGTCCAATTCCAAGAACTTTTATTTCTGCACAAAAAACAACACCATGGTAGCTCTGCTAAAAACAGCATCAGTCCGGGTTAGTTTCATTCAAATCATGCAAATTAGAGTCCAAAACAAGAGCAAAAGTGTTTGGAAAAGTAGATACGGCGGAGACGTATCAACTCCCCCAAGCTTAACTCATTGCTTGTCCTCAAGGAATTCAGTTGATAAACTGAAAGTGATAAAGAAGAACTTTTACAAACTCTTTTGTTCTTGTGTCTATATATATGCTTAAATAATACCCACGTTTTCATCAAAGATTATAAATAACCATGCAAATGATAACTCTTAGAAATTATATTCACTCATATCAATGGCATAATCAACTAGCGAGCAATAATAAAATATCTCAAATGCCAACACTTTGTCAAAACAATCATGATATAATATAACAACATGGTATCTCGCTAGCCCTTTCTGAGACCGCAAAACATAAATGCAGAGCACCTCCAAATTTCAAGCAGCGACTAAACATTGTAATTCATGGTAGAAGAGATCCAGTCATGATGCACACAACATTAACTATACACAATGCATGAGAATGACAATAGTGCTCTCAGGGCTGGTGCTTGTTTGAGAAGGTGGGAACAATAAAAATAAAATAACATAAAAGTAAATAGATGGGCCCTTCGCAGAGGTAAGCAGTGATTTGCAGAGGTGCCAGAGCTCAGAGCTTAAATCGGAGATAAATATAATTTTGGGAGGTATGCCTTTCCTGTCAACGTCACGACCGAGAGTTTTCAATATCTTCCATGCTAAACAAGTTAGCGGTGGTTCCCAAGTGGTAAAGTAAAGTTTACTCCCCCTCCACCAACAATCACAAGCCATGGCTAGCCGAATCCTCGGGTGCCCTCCATACCAACAACTTTCTGGGGGAGTTTGTTTTATTATTTTGCAATTTTAATCATGGGACCGGGCATCCCGATTACCAGCCCCTCTCGTGCAAGGACAAGTGAATAAACACTCATCATGAGAATAACCCGCTTAGCATGGAAGATATTGAATGCCCCTGTCGCTCCATGAGCGGTACGAGCACACAAAACAGATGTTCATTTGAATATTTAGAGGTGGCACATGCAAATTTACTTAGAACGGCAGGATAATACCGCATATAGGTAGATATAGTGGACTCATCTGGAATAACTTTGGTTTAAGGGTTTTGATGCACAAGCAGTATTCCCGCTTAGTACAGGTGAAGGCTAGCAAATAGGTTGAGAAGCGACCAGCTAGAGAGCGAAAATGGTCATAATCATGCATTATGAATAATCAACATTGAATACTAGCATGAGTAGGATATAAGCACCATGAACATAAATATCGTGGAGGCTATGTTGGTTTTGAATCAACTACATATGCCAAGTCGAGCCACTTGAAACATTCAGAGGAGGATACCATATCATCATACTACATCAAAATCATTTTAATGCATGTTGACACCCAAGATAAATCATTATCCACTCCTAGCTACTTAAGCATGGCATGAGCAACTATAATCTCTAATTGTCATCATAAACATGTTTAATCATAATATGCTGAATCATGGATACCGAGTTAAACATATTTACAAAAACAAAAACAAGTTGAGTTCATACCCGCTTTTCCTTGCCACAGTCACTTCATCAAATTATCGTCATTATTGCCTTTCACTTGCATGACCGAATGATGTGAAAATAATAATAGTGCAAGAGTGCCATGGACTAAGCTGGAATCTGCAAACATTTTATTTAAAGGAGTAGACAAGGTAGTATGGGCTCTTTGTTAGATCAATAATAAAGCATATTAGAACCACTCATCATTTTCATCGTGGTCTTCTCCTTACAAAGACTCAACGAAAGAAAAGAATTTCATAGAAACATACTGAAATATTTTTGGAGTTTTTAGTTTTTTTTCTTGAAGGAAACAAATTAAAGAAGACAAAACAAAAAACGAGAAATACTACTATTTACACGGGAGAACTCCCAACAAGCAAAAGAAGAACCGAGAAATCTTTTTGGGTTTTCTTTTAATACTACGACTAATTAAACTAGAAAGAAAAACCAAAAAGAAGCGAGAAATATTTTTGGGTTTTCTCAAAGTTTTTCAAACACACAAGAAGAAACCGAGAAAATAAAACTAACATGGATGATACAATGAAAGAGGATGAACACCGACAACTGGAATGAAATGTGTGTTCATGAATGTAATGTCGGTGAGAAATACGTACTCCCCCAAGCTTAGGCTTTTGCCTAGCTTGGTCTACTGCCATGGCTGCCCAGGATAATAATCGAAGTGGTAGCTCGTGGAGGCGTTCTGAGCAGCCTCCTCAGCCAGACGGGCAGCCTCAACTGCCGCATTGTACTCGTGCACCTCGCTCTCTGATAGAGAATATCTATGTTTGTTATGAAAATCAAAGAGGGCAGGAGCAGGCAAAACGACAAACACAGAACGATATTTATCGAATATCAAGTTATATTCATATCCATGTGCGTCGTGTTTTAAAAACTTATGTTCTCGCATTGCTTTGAAATTTAAATATTTATCAGGTAAGAGGGGATCATTGAAATTGGGTGAGACCCCTAACCTTGCAGCTAAACGGGAGGCATAAATTCCTCCATACAAATCACCATTACCCACATTACGCTGCAGTCTACGTGCAACAATAGCCCCAAGATTATAACGCTTGCTACCAGTCAAAGCTGTATGAATAAGACTCAGATCAGGGGCGCAAAGCGCACTGCAGTCTTGCTTACCAACAATGCATTACCATTAAAAAGTGCAAAATACCGAATAGTGGGAAAGTGAATGCTAATTATTCTGGCCTGCGCAACTCCCCTATCCTCACCATTGCAAAGTCTATTAAGAAAGAACTCATAATCAGATTTTGGTGGTTCATCCAACGAACCCCAATATGGAATTTTGCATGCATCACAGAATTCTTCTAGAGACATACTATAGGATTTATTCTAGAGATGAAACGAAACTCTAGAATTACGAGTATGATATGCAAAATGTTGAGTGAATGAATGAGCGAGGTTGTAGTGCTGCGGAGGCTTATCTGCGACGAAGGCGGAAAGCTTAGTGTTCTGGATGTATTGCTCGAATTCCTCCTTAATCCCTGTACCCAACATGAACTCCTCACAAGGCCATCGACAAGATTTTGCCTCGGCACCTCTCACCAAACTTGCTCTTGGTTCTTCATATGATTGGCGTGCTGAGCTTTCACTTGATGACGCTTCAGAGGACCTCCTCCTCGAAGAACTTCTTCGGAAGAAATTCATTTTCCTAAGAACAAATTTCTGAAAATTTTTGGCCCACAAAAAGATGTTAACAAAACTTTACAAAATTGATAGCAACTACTCATACAAGTGCCTAGATGCCATATCAAGTATTCAAACTACTTAGGACTCAAAGAATTCAACATGCAAGCTCATTTTCAGTAGCACCGAGAGCAGCTAACTAAGCAAGATATAATCCACTAGAGCAAAAACTAATTGGAGCAATGGAGGAGTCACATACCAAGTAGCAATCCCTCAAAACAGTTTCGGAAATGGAGCTCCGAGCAAAGAGATTGAAAATCTCAGGTTTGGGAGCAAGAACACGAGAGAGGGCTACCAGGAAGTTTTGCTAGAGGTAAGAGACGAAGTGAGCTGAAGGGATAAGTGAGGGGGTCCCTATGGGGCCCACAAGCCACCAAGGTGCGCCAGGGGGGGTGGCGTGCCCTGGTGCCCCGTGGGCACCTGGGGCACCCCCCTGGTATGTTTCCAGTGCCAAAAATTCTCAAATATTCTATAAAAATTCATGTAAAAATTTCAGATCATTTTGAGTACTTTCATTTTTGGACACTTTTTTATTGCACGGATAATTCAGAAAACAAGACAATCATGGCATTTTATTGCATTTAACAAAAAATAACAGAAAACAAAAAGTGGGTACAGAAAGTTGTGCTTACTAAATTCATCGACCTCATGCCTCTCAAAAAGAATCCATTAATAAGGTTGATCAAGTCTTATTAACAAACCATTTCCAAGTAACATGAAACCGAAAAACCTTCGTAAAACACTAGGTTACCTCAACGGGGATGTGTACCTCCCCAATAATAAGAGTTTCATATTTCTTTTTGACAGTAGGAAGAGGGAGTTGAAAACTTCCAATAGTAATTGTCGGAGTCTTTTCAATAACATGAATACCGTTTACTTGAAATTGTTTCTTCGGAAAGTGCATCGTATGTTCATTACCATTGATATGAAAAGTGACCTTGCTTTGATTGCAATGAATAACAGCCCCTATAGTATTCAAAAAGGGTCTACCAAGGATAATCGACATGTTGTCGTCCTCGGGCATATCAAGTATAACAAAGTCTGTTAGGATAGTAACATTTGCAACTACAACGGGCACATCCTCACAAACACCGATAGGAATGGAAGTTCATTTGTTAGCCATTTGCAATGATATTTCAGTGGGAGTGAGTTTATTCAAATCAAGTCTTTTATATAAAGAGAAGGGCATAACACTAACACCGGCTCCTAAATCACACAAAGCAGTTTTGACATAATTTCTTTTAATGGAGCATGGTATAGTTGGTATTCCTGGATCTCCTAGTTTCTTAGGTACTCCGTCTTTAAAGGAAATAATTTGCAGGCATGGTAGAAATTTCAGCTTCAGGTATTTTTCTCTTATTAGTGACAATATCTTTCATGTATTTAGCATATGGGGCCATCTTTAAAATATCAGTCAAACGAGTACGCAAAAAGACTGGCCTAAGCATTTCAGCAAAGCGTTCAAATTATTCCTCATCCTTATTCTTAGATGGTTTAGGAGGAAAGGGCATGGGTTTTTGAACCCATGGTTCTCTTTCCTTACCATGTTTTCTAGCAACGAAGTCTCTTTTATCATAACGTTTGTTTTTAGGAGGTGGGTTATCAAGATCAACAGCAGGTTCTATTTCAACATCATTATCAGGTTCTTTATCATTATCTGGTTGAGCATCCATATGAGCATCATCATTATCATTATCATTAGGTGAATGTTCATTACCAGATTGTGTTTTAGCATCGGAAATGGAAACATCATTATTATCCTCAAGGGGTTTTTCTACCTCAGGTTCACTAGAAGTATGCAGAGTCCTATCATTTTTCTTTTTCTTTTTCTTTTTAGATGGACTAGGTGCATCAACATTAATTCTTTGAGAGTCTTGTTCAATTCTTTTAGGGTGACCTTCAGGATAAAGTGGCTCCTGAGTCATTCTACCTCCTCTAGTCATTACTCTAACAACATGATCATTCATATTGTTATTCATTTCATTGAGCAATTCACTTTGAGATTTAGCAACATGTTCTAACTGGGTTTGAACCATAGATGCATGTTTACCTACACCTTTGACATCATTAGCAATTCTAAACAGCAAGTCACTCAAGCGATCAATCATATAGGCATTTCGTTTCAATTGTTTCATAACATAAGTATTGAAATGGTCTTGCTTAATAATGTAATTGTCAAATTCATACAAGCATTGACTAGGAGGTTTATTGTAAGGAATATCACCTTCATCAAACTTTATAAGGGAATTTACCTCTAATACCTGTGGCGGTGTGTCAAGACCATGTATTTCTTCAATAGGTGGTAGATTCTTAACATCTTCAGCTTTAATACCTTTTTCCTTCATACATTTCTTTGCTTCTTGCATATCTTCAGGACTGAGATATAAAATACCTCTCTTCTTCGGAGTTGTTTCAGGTGGTGGTTCGGGAAGTGTCCAATCATTATCATTCTTCAGTATATTATTCAATAGTTCCTCAGCTTGTTCAATAGTCCGTTCCCTGAAAACACAACCAGCACAACTATCTAGGTAGTCCCTAGAAGCATCGGTTAATCCATTATAGAAGATATCAAGTATTTCATTTTTCTTAAGAGGATGATCAGGCAAAGCATTAAGTAATTGGAGAAGCCTCCCCCAAGCTTGAGGGAGACTCTCTTCCTCAATTTGCACAAAGTTAAATATTTCCTGTAAGGCAGCTTGTTTCTTATGAGCAGGAAAATATTTTTCAGAGAAGTAATCAATCATATCCTGGGGACTACACACACAACCAGGAGCAAGAGTATTATACCATATCTTAGCATCACCCTTTAACGAGAAAGGAAATAACATAAGAATATAGTAATAGCGAATTTTTTCCTCATGAGCGAATAGGGTAGCTATATCATTTAATTTAGTAAGATGTGCCACAACAGTGTCAGTTTCATAGCCATGGAAAGGATCAGATTCAACTAAAGTAATTAACTCAGGATCAACAGAGAATTCATAATCCTTATCAGTAACAAATATGGGAGAGGTAGCAAACTTAGGATCATATTTCATTCTCTCCCTCATAGATTTTTCTTTCATTTCAGCAAACAATTTTATAACCTCATCTCTATCATTACAAGCAAGAATGGCTCTAGCCGTCTCCCTATCAAAGACATGTTCATCAGGTGATTCAACTCTAGTAGGAGAGCTAGGCATAATAGGTGAATCATAATTCTCAAGAGTTTCAACATTTTTAGCATTCTCAATTTCTTTAGCTTTAGCAAGTTGTTCATCAAGAAATTCACCAAGTGGCACAGTATCATTAAGCAAAGTACTAGCATCATCATAAGTATCATTCATAGCAGAAGTAGCATCATCAATAACTTGAGACATATCAGAATTAATAACAGGTGGTGGTGTTACAAGCTTACTCAAAACAGAAGGTGAATCAAGTGCAGAGCTAGATGGCAGTTCCTTACCTCCCCTTGTCTTAGAGGGAACGATCTTGGTTCTATCATCCTTAAGATTCTTCATAGTGATCAACAGATATAAATCCCAAGTGACTCAGCAAATAAAGCTATGCTCCCTGGCAACGGCGCCAGAAAAAGGTCTTGATAACCCACAAGTATAGGGGATCGCAACAGTTTTTGATGGTAGAGTATTCAACCCAAATTTATTGATTCGACACAAGGGGAGCCAAAGAATATTTGCAAGTATTAGCAGTTGAGTTGTCAATTCAACCACACTTGGAGACTAAATATCTGCAGCAGAGTGATCAGTAGCACTGTAGTATGGTAGTTTGATAGCAATAGCAATAATAGTAACAGTGACAATAGTAGCAATAGTTTTGTAGCAATTGTGACAGTAGTAGCAACAGTAGTAACTTAGCAAAGAACAATATGTGAAAAGCTCATAGGCATTGGATCAGTGATGATAATTATGTTGGATGATATTCATCATGTAATAGTCATAACCTAGGGCGACACAGAACTAGCTCCAATTCATCAATGTAATGTACGCATGTATTCCGTATATAGTCATACGTGCTCGCGATAAGAACTTGCATGACATCTTTTGTCCTACCCTCCCGTGGCAGCGGGGTCCTTATGGAAACTAAGGGATATTAAGGCCTCCTTTTAATAGAGAACCGAAACAAAGCATTAACACATGGTGAATACATGAACTCCTCGAATTACAGTCATCCCCGGAGAGTATCCCAACTATTATCACTTTGGGGTCTACGGATCAGAACAATAACAAGTACATATGACAAGCAGATAGGATCAAGAACTCAAATATATTCATGAAAACATAAAGGGTTCAGATCTGAAATCTTGGCACTCGGGCCCTAGTGGCAAGCATTAAGCATAGCAAATTCATAGCAACATCAATCTCACAACATAGTGGATACTAGGGATCAAGCCCTAACAAAACTAACTCGATTACATGATAAATCTCATCCAACCCATGACCGTCCAGCAAGCCTACGAAAGAATTACTCACTCCCGGCGGTGAGCATCATGAAATTGGTGATGGAGGATGGTTGATGATGACGATGACGGAAGATCCCCCTCTCCGAAGCCCCGAACGGACTCCAGATCTGGCCTCCCGATGAAGAACAGGAGGTGGCGGCGGCTCCGTATCATGAAATGTGATGAAACTTCCTCTCCTATTTTTTTCTCTGGAATTGTGAATTTATAGGCTTGAGATTAGGGTCAGCGGAGCCACGTGGCCCCCACAAGCCACCAGGGCGCGCCTGGGGGGGGGGGGGGTGGCGCGCCCTGGTGCCTCGTGGGCAGCAGGTGGCCCCCCCAGTGGATCTTGGCTCTAGTATTTTTTATTTATTCCATACAAAATCTCCAAAAAGTTTTGTCCAATTCCAAGAACTTTTATTTCTGCACAATAAACAACACCATGGTAGTTCTACTGAAAACAACATTAGTCCGGGTTAGTTTCATTCAAATCATGCAAATTAGAGTCCAAAACAAGAGCAAAAGTGTTTGGAAAAGTAGATACGACGGAGACGTATCACGGACCTACAAATAAAATAGAAGGTGTGCACACTTTAAAAAAATGAGACTATTTCAATTAGCTTGCATGGGCCTTAAAAATCAGCTAATTTTTACATGGTGAAAAATGTTTTCCAAAAATCTGGGTGTGCCATGGCACACCTGGCACACCCCCTGGGTACGCCATTGCCCACACCACACACAAAGTGATGTTAATCGCACACGGTTGAGTCTACCAAACTGTTGCCTCTGAAATGCATTCTGGCCTCTGGGACAGAAAACCCTCACCACTAATTCAAAAAGGAAAAAAGAAAACCCTCACCACCCAGTTCAAAAAGGAAAAAAGAAAACCCTCACCACCCCCACGTCACAAAACCCTCACCCCCGCCCGCCACCTACCCCCTCCCCGTCCCCAGTCGCACCTGCACTCCTCCGCGACTCTGCATGTCACCGCCTATTGCCGCGGCAACCACTTAGCTTGACGCCTGTCGCTGACGCCGGCTGCCGGCAAACCCCACCGCATTTTGCCACTGCCGCTTGCCGCCGCCTATCGCCACCGACTTTCTCGACGTGGCTCGCCTTCGACCCAGCTCCGCCCGATTGGGGAATCTGCGGTATTGGTGCTTTTTCTCATGAAGAACCAGGTAACTAATTTACTGAAATATTTGATCATCTCTTATCCCAGTCCGTCTGCCCCTTTTAATCACCTGGCCGAAATCGCCGTGGTTTCATTTTTCTTCTAGCTGATTCGAGGGTTTTCTTTCATTCATAGAGTGTACAGTGCAAGGAGACATCAGGCCTATGCGGCCTCGCCCAGACAGCCGAGAAGTTCCATCTCACCATACCAGCTGGATTCAGGAATCGCACGTTATGTTCAGTCTCACCCGACCTCGGTTGGCATGGCCTACTTTTCTGAACATATAGTATATATTGCTACATTTGGATAAAAGGTGCCACATGCAGTATATACGTCAAAGGGGATTTTTCTTCTTCCTATATCAGGCAAATTAATGCTGTAATGTTCTTTTGATTACTCTCATATTTGCATGACATCATGGTTACACTATCTGTTTAACAATAAATTTGTGTCCTTTGATTTCAACTGATGTGTACTGTTCTTTCAATTACTCCCATATTTGCATGTTACCCTATTCTTTAACAATCTTATCATTTCCTGCAGTACATCCCTTGCTTTGCAACAGCAACTGTAGTACGCAATCTTGGCCTTTACATAACTGAAGACTCCAGGAATATCATATTGAACACAAACCATGGATTTACAATCGTTGCTTCTGTAAAACTTGATGAACATGGTCACTCCTATTTTGGTGTGGGCCTTTGGACAGAAATTTCTAAGTTTTATGTAGTGAAAGCTAGCACTAAAATTGCACTGCACCTAAAAGAGCCTGGTCATATGATATATGCTAACTTCCCCGACGATATCATCCGTCCGGACTTTGTTCCAAGTAAGTGTTCTTTTCAAGTATCTGCATGTTGACTTAACTAGCAATATCAAAGTAATTGTGTAGTATTTAAGCAACCAATAGGGATTCCATTTTCTGACTCTGTTAAGTCTGTTCCTACCTAGTAACT
Organism: Elymus sibiricus; assembly: GCA_039707655.1. Lineage (NCBI taxonomy): Eukaryota > Viridiplantae > Streptophyta > Magnoliopsida > Poales > Poaceae > Elymus > Elymus sibiricus. The sequence continues at coordinate 228,014,105 of CM077664.1, read as the reverse complement.
TCTAGTTACCAATACACTTTTCTTCTGCCCTGTTCTAACTTAATATTCCCTATCCTCCCACTCCTCCAGTCCTATCAGATAGCGAAGCCGCCGAGGAGACTCCGGAGGTGGAGGACGAGGCTGCCAACAAGCAAAGGCGGGTCGAGGAAGAACCGCAAGCGACTCCGGCAGGCCTATACTTCATCAGCAGCCTCCCCGATGATATGTTGATCGTCATCATCTCCCTCCTCCCAATCAAATATGGCGCACGGACAACCGTCCTTTCTCAGCGTTGGTGCCCCCTATGGCATTCCACCCCTCTCGACCTCATCGACGTCCACAAGCTCTGCCATGGCTATCGCAAAAGCTTGGACGCGTTGTCCCAGATCCTCGGCAGGCACCTTGGCCCAATCAGAGGCCTTATCACGGGCAAGTTCCATTCCAACGGCAAGGACCGAGCCAAGATTGATGAGTGGTTCCGATCCCCCGCCCTAGATCACATCGAGGAGCTCAGTTTTAATGATGGACATATGCGCTTGCTGCCACCGTCCGTGCTCCACCTCGCGCCCACGCTGCGGGTCGCTAGGTTCATGAACTGCCATTTGCCCCCGATTAATGACGCGCCCGCTCTTTTTCTCCCTCGACTGAAGCACCTTGAGCTCGTTGCCGTGGAGCGCCTGCTCCGCGGCTGTACTGCACTCGAGTACCTTCGTCTTCAGGCGATCAATGGGTTGAGTAGCTTCCACATCACCTCTATGACTCTCCGGACAATTTATGTGTGTTGTTGGTGCTGCAACAAGAGATCACAGAAGGTGTATCGCAGTATGGTCATTGAGGACACACCTTTACTTGAGAGATTACTTGTAGTTGATCAACAAGGTCCAACAAGAATCAGTGTCATTTCTGCGCCAAAATTGACAGTGGTGGGCTACTCGTCTGTCAAATTCTCCGAACTTGTTATTGGATCCACACCCATTCAGGTACAACATTCGCCTTCTTCTTCTCCTTCTTGAATTAATATTTTTCTAATTTTGAAGATGTATGTTCGTCTGTCATCCAGAAAATGAACCCGACAAGCTTGATAACGTATCTGCACACAGTGAAGGTCTTCGCAGTAGAATCTATCGGCCCCAACCTGGACGAAGTTGTCAGTTTCCTGAGATGCTTTCTGTGCCTGGAGAATCTATATATCGAGGTGATGCTCCTTTCCTGTTAAATGTTAACCATAAGGGAGTTCAATTTTTTGGTACCCTTTCCCAAGTTTACAATGACGAACTGCTTGATTCATAAGGTTACAATCCATATGCATTTCTCCTTTCGATTCATCTGTACTAGTTTTCATAGGTAAATTTCCATCCACTCCAACCTCTTGGGAAGAAGCCTACGTTTTCCTAGATTGTAATCAAATGCCCATGTTAATCATGTAGGATCGAAGATGGCATGTCACTCTATTCGTGTATTTTAGAAATCCTGCAAATCAAAGAGGCCTGTAGTAGTGTTCAGAACTGCATGTAGGCACTAATACATTCTCTTCTTTTGCAGATAAGATTAGGCCCGGTGGTGGATAATGTGATACAATATAACAACCACATCGAATGCCTTGATCTTCATCTCTTAGAAATTACTTTGAACTCCTACCGAGGGACCTTACCGGATATTATATCCGCCAGGTTCTTTGTTGTGAGAGCAAGGGTGCTAAAGGTAATGAGGCTTGCCCTACATTTGTTTCGCAAAACTGAATGGTTTGCTGATCAGCGCCGGCGGCTACGGCAGAATGGAAAAGGCTCTGCAGAAGCTGAATTTCATTTTGGAAGATCAGCTGATAGAGTAATCGGAAGTCATTATGTCAAGCCCATACATGACTTGTCAGTGACTGATCCCTTTGCAGAAATGTTGAGGTTTCGAAACGGGTGTTACAAGTTGCAATATCAGTTTGAACCTCTCATATGTCCAAGTTCAGCTGATCAGCGCGGGCGTCTGTAGCTGCATGAGCTGAATTTCATTTCTAATATCAGTTTGAACCTTGTAATTAATCTTCGAATTTGAGCCTTCTAACTCTGGAATTTGAACCTTGTAATATTTCAGGCTTTTGTGGTACAATCGTTGAAATGGCATCGTATGAGACTCGTATATTGGTAGTACTATTTTGACATTCATATGCAATTGACGATTAATATCTGGACCTCAATGGACTTGATTTTATTTACCATTCTCGAATGTGTTTCCCCTGTCGATCTCAATCGCAAACGATCTATATTACGGACACGACAGCGATCTTCGACATTATTGTACACAGTTGGTTTCCTCAACTGTGTGCCCAGAATTATCGCACTCGAGTGTCCATCATTACCCGTCTGTGTAAATTTGACCTCATCACCCACGGGTAAACTTGGCGCCTCTTCGAGCCCACGCGTGGTCAAACGAAACGCGTGTGGGGTGCTCAATAGCTCAAGCGTGCACTGGAATCCTCCGCTAGGAACGCGGTGACAAGACATGACGATTACAGGCCATCCGACCCCCATTTACTACAGCGGCCATTTAACCCTTGTGTCTCTTCAACCTTTCGATCGCACCCCAGTATTGCAAGAAGCACACCCACGACGACAAATACAGAGAGGGTATCCTACGCGGCTCCAATGGCGGTCCCAGCGGCTGCCGACGACGAGCGGCAGTTCACCATGCATGCCGTAGTGGACACCCATAGAAGGTCCACGGAGCTCTCGGTGGTGTACACCAACAACCCGATCTGGGTGGAGAACTCCATCCACACTATGGAGTTGTTGCTTGCTGCAGAGAAGTACAAGGTGGTCGGGTTCCACCTCGAGTACACCCGCACTCATGCCGGGTCTCGTCACAAGGTCGCCGTCGCCCAGATGTGCGTGCGCAATCACGTCCTCATCTACCACTACTGCCTAGCCACAAGGCCTTGCCAGCGTTTCGCCAGGTTTGTCAACAGCCCCCACTATGTGTTTGCTACAGTGGACATCACCAACGATGTAAAGGTGCTCAAGAATTCGGGCATCGCCTGCCAGAATGTTGTCGACATCCAGGGCCAATACAAGATCTGGGGCAACAAGAAGCATGAGAAGGACTCACTGGTTCACCTCGCCGAGGCCATCATCGACCCCTACTACAGAGACATGAAGGATTCCTACAACAAGGACAAGCGTGCCTGGCACTCGGCCTAGATGGAGAAACTCGACGAAGCTCACGTCGTGTACGCGGCCAAGGAGGCGTACACGAGCTACGAGATGTACAGGCGGATCGTTGACATGAGGAAGTGCCTCCTTCTTTCCCAAAACGGCCAGGGATCCAGCCGGAAGCAGAGCAATGGCAAGCGTTGTCACAATGAGAAGTAGATGATCGTTTCTCTTAGTTTAGTGTGCATGTAATTGTTTACTTTGGTGTGTGTAGTCACTTATGTAATTGGATGTTTTATTTGGTTATGCAACAATGTTCTTATAAGTATATATGTTGTTGTTGTGTAGACAGAGCATAGATGTTGTGCGGACAAAGCAAATCACATCGGCCACGAGCTAAACTAGGGAACCCGTCGGTGATGATTTCATCAATCGCTAACAATTGTATACCAGCAAGCGTTTGCCCACAACACACACGGGTTATTAGCAGGAATCGTCTGTGTTGTTATCGATCTTCCCACACATTTCCGATTACTGACCTGTTTGCCGTGAATCACACACATCTTGTTAAGTTGAACCGTTTCTATTGTGTTGGGTAATCGCAAACAGTTCATCCAAGTGAACCGCATGCCGTATATCGCACACACCTTGATCTGCCTGACCGTTTCTGTTGTGTTGGGTAATCACAAACAGTTCATCCGAGTGAACTGTATGCCGTGTATCGCACACACCTCGAACTGGCTGCCCGTTTCTGTTGTGTTCGGTAATCACAAACAGTTCATCCGAGTGAACTGTATGCCGTGTATCGCACACACCACGAACTGGCTGACCGTGTTTGTTGTTTTGGCTTATCGCAAGCAGTTTGTATGGATCAACCGTATGCCATGTATCGCACACGCGTCTCTAATCTGAATCATTTTTTATGTCTCCGGCCTCGCAAACAGTTCGTCTTATTTGGGATGGTTTTTTACGACACCGTTTGCGATTCATGCATCACACACAGTTTGGTCGCGGGGTCTCTGATTCATGTGTCACGTTAGCAGTCACCTGCAGTAGTGATAGCAACATCCACTACAAGAAATATGTCAACTTGCGACCATCAATATTGGTCATTGAATGGTCATTGTTTTCCATTTGTGACCTTTTTGTGACCAAAAATAGTTGGTCAAAAGCTGGCCGTCTTTAATGAAACTTAACGACCTTTTTGTGAAATGGTTGTAGAAGCTAACGACCAAAATAAAAGGTCGTAGAGTTTACGACCAATTGTTTTGGTCACTGGCAGTCTGCCCAGACCACGTTAGATCCAACGTGGCAAGCTGACGTGGCAAAATTGAGACCAAATGAATTGGTCATAGATTAAAATCAGCCCGGTCCAGTTCGGCCGTCTCTATGGGCCGAGCCCAATAATTCAGCCCATTTAATATATTACTTTCCTGTTAATTCTTGTTAGCTACATGGGCCTAGCCCAAGATTCCGACCTTTTTTTCTTTCTTTTTTTGTCAAATGATGTTTTACCGATCGAGTCAAGCCCAATATTTTCCAGGCATTCCTAGGCCTTGGCCTTTCCACATTTATTTCTTTCTGTTTTATTTTTTTACCTAAAATATATTTGTCCAATATAATTTGGGCCTTGGCCTCTTTACGGTCCAACTCCAGCCCATTTGATGAACGTTTTCAAACCAGTTTGAATAAAAAATGAATCAAGTTACAACCAATTAGCTGAGTGTTACAGAAATATCTCAAATCACACATTCTACAAATTTCCATCACATCCGTATTTTATACAGGTCCAAGCAACCTACAACATGTTGTGTTCAAGCGTACAGCTGCTGAAATACTCCAGGATAGTAAAAAAATAAATAGAACTAGCCTATCTAGTACTTCACAGCGACAAAACATGTAATCTGCTTAATGGAAAGATTTCTTCTCCAAGTCTTGCTTCTTCCTTAGCAATGATGGGCTGATGCAAAACATCTGAGCATTCAAAAGAGAAAAAAAGGTATGTCACTGATAGAAGAAATATTACGCGAGTACTTTTAAAATAAAAACTAAAGATACACCAGTATATTATCATTCTACTTATTATTTTTTAACAAGATCATTCTACTTATCTAGAATATGCCTATTCATCAAAATTGGGAATTGAATTGGCACATATGACAAACTTAGCAGCAAGAAAGCATGGAATGTTTCACATACACAACAAGGTTTAAAAACCATCATTTAAAGTTACAGCGGATCGAAGTTCCATCATTCATATTCAATCAATAGTACCTATTAAACTACCGGGTGCATGATTGAATTAAACAGTCACTAGCTATTCATCTTGCCATCTACTGTATAGGTGTAACAGAGCAACTATGTCAAAGTTAATTCAGGTTTACTAATGTGTGTGTCACATGATACATGCATCAAGCATAAGGACATCAAGCATCAGGCCCATATCTGTTCAGCAAGACGAGTACATACCTGACTTTGTGTCGATCCGATGGATGGGGCTGCAGTTGAACATATGGTCCGCATCATCATTGACGTTGGACGTCGCATGTACTTGTCCATTTAGAAGTATGCCATGCAAAATGTTACACATGCAGGTATTAGCATAAAGTAGAGCTTCTACAGTACATGCAAACTTTAGATATGAAGGACCAAGCAATTTGAAGAAGGTAGTCCATCAGAATACTGCTACCTGAAAATTAGTGAAATGGATTTACTGTTAATTGAATCATGACAATGCCAATCATGGAGTAAATTCAGTTGTTAACTTAAAATTCATGGAGTACATTCACTATACAGAAAATGCTGCTGATCATTGTGAACAGAATCATGGATTGCTGTTAACTGGAAATTATTGAAGAAACTGATGCTGATCATGGATTACTGTTAATTAAAAGCTTTCAGTTAAACTAGAAGTGATGTTGCTTGCTTAATGTGTTGATGCAGGGTTAAATTTCAGTTAAACTATTGTAACTGTGTGTAAACAAAATCGTTCAGTTAAACAAAAGGGAAATTCAGTTAAACAAAGGCCTGGAGTAAATTCGGTTAAAGATGCATTAATAGCAAGGCCTTGAGTAAATTTAGACTTGCTAATAGCATGTTCTGATCCACTAACAGCAAGTCTAAAGTTTCCAGTAAACTGAAAACTGAACATTAACACTTGGTAAATCTGGTCAACAAGAGTACAACAAAATTCAGAACAATTATGATCCATTTTCCTATTTCAAACAATTTTCAGTAGAGCCACTTAGAGTACTTCCTGCTATGATTTGTAGAGCAGTAGGTCTTTCAGCTGCTGCCACAGCACAAATTCTAGCTAGGCACCAGTAGTCATCTTGGAGAACTACTGATCATATGCTTGCAAAATTGTTCAGTTAACTGTGCAAAATACTCCAAACTCTGAACTAGCAGAACTACTGCAAATATTCCAACCAGAAAATGAACGGATTTAAAAATATTGCACAAGTTTTATTTGCAACACAAATAGAAGGGGGGATCTTAGTGCAACTAAAATTCACAAGTTGACATCACACTTTACAAGAGTACATCTCACATTCACTAAAATTCAGTAAACAGAGAAGAAGTGGTCCAGAGACTACGCACATTCAGTAAATTCAGTGAAATTTAGTAAACATGGTGTACAGAAGAGAGGTTCAGACTTCAGACCCAGGCTATAGGCGTTGGTGACCGAGATGATCTAGGCTGTAGGACTTGGAGATGATCTGCAGCAGTGGAGAAAACTTGTAGCCGCTGCCACTGCTGCCAAGTGAGCAGGCGCGACCCACTGGACAGCCTAGCCGCGGTGTCGCAGGCGTGGGTCTTCCACCAGAGAAACAGTGAAGAAGACGCCGCCGTGGTCGTATTCCTCGTGGAGCTGTCATCGTCGTCTTCCACGCTCGCAAATCCATGGCGACGAGGCTGGATCTAGGAGGACGGAGAGAAGAAAAGGTGAGGAAGAGAGGGGGCGTTGTGAGGACGAGGAGGAGGAGTGGAGGGACTCACCTCATTCACCGGAGACACGCCGGCGTCACAGCGACCAAAACCCTAGCCACGGGAGGGGACGTGGGGGAGCAGTAGAAGCCGTGAGAAGCGGATCTGGCCGGAGGAAAGGGAGCAGCGGAGGCAGGGGAGGTCGGTCCTGTGGCAGCTGCGCGAGGAGGTCGTCGCCGTCGCCTTCCTGGTGGCCGGAGACCCATGGCCAGCATGTAGCGCCGCCACCGCAAAACCCTAGGCAGGCCACGCGCGCGCCGCGGTCCGGCCAGCTCGACGGAGCGCCGCGCATCGAAGCACGCACGCACGCGCCGGCGAGCAAGCCAGCCGCGACGCTGTTGTCACTGGGCGGTGGCACCTCTCTCTCCGTTGCGTGAGGAGAGGAGGTTGCCTGGTCTGGGGGAGAAGGGGGCGGCGGCGGGTGGATGGATGGATCTGAGTTAGGGTTTGAGGGGCTCGCCGAGGGAGAGAGCCAGGAGGGGATGGGGAGGGAGGTGGCGGCGGCGATCTGGAAGGGGAGGAGGAGAGCTCTCTCTCTCTCTCTCTCTCTCTCTCTCTCTCTCTCTGCATCGGGCGAGACACAAAGGGTGGGTGGGTGGGTGATGGATGGATGGATGGATGTTGGATGAAGAGATGGATGGATGGATGGATGTGTGCCATGTCATCGATCCATGGCACACATGTTTCCACCAATGATAATTGTGCTTATGCAATTGTGTTTTTCCCTTTTGTTTCTCTTATATATTTTTCCAAAATGAGTTTTTTTGAAGAACCTACCAATTAATTGTTGCAAAAAAGGACCGGATCAATGTTGCCTAAGGAACTTTTCATTTTCTTTGCACGGAAATTTCATTTTCCATTTTTCGAGTGTCCAAAATGAGTTTTTTAAGAACCTAGCAAATAGTTGTTGCAAAATTGGACCAAATCAATTTTCTAAAATACTAGGCCATATTTAATGTACAATTGACCAAATGGTTGGGTGCCAAAAGCTTTTGATCCACCTCTCGTGAAAAAGACAAATTTCCGCCGATTCAGCAGGAAACGGGTCAAATTTGAACTACAGCTGCCTCATAGTTTGCTCTTTATTTTTTCCCAAAATCATTTCTAGGTACAAAAGTATCTATTTAATTAGAGATACTCCATAAGTTTTGCAAGATTCAACCCCTAGCTACGAACGGTCATGCCCGCCATTTTGACCGCATTTTGAAACGGGCTTAAGAAATTCAAAAAAAATCAAAAAAATTGAAAACCTTCGCATTGTGTCATCATATGTGACCTAGTTTCCAGGAAAAATAACAAACTTGGACTACGGAAAATGTCTTAAAAAAGTGTTCTCAGAAACGAGCTATCATGTATGAAGATCCACGGCTCTCAAGGCAAATGGCCGCTGTTATGGCAACATTCATGGCATATTTTGTTTAAATGATATCATATTGTGCACAAGGGTGCATCTTGGAATGGCAAACAATGTTACCTAAGGAATTTTTCATTTTCTTTGCACGAAAAATTCATTTTCCATTTTTCGAGTGCCCAAAATGAGTTTTTTTATGAAGGACCTACCAAATATCTGTTGCCAATTTGGACCAAATCAATTTTATAAAATATTAGGTCATATTTAATGTACAATTGACCAAATGGTTGGGTGTCAAAAGCTTTTGATCCACCTCTCGTGAAAAAGACAAATTTCCGTCGATTCAGGAGGAAGCGGGTCAAATTTGAACAACATCTGCCTCATAGTTTGCTCTTTATTTTTTAAAAAAATCATTTCTAGGGACAAAAGTATCTATTTAATCAGAGATACTCCAAAAGTTTTGCAAGATTCAATCCCTAGCTACGAACGGTCATGCCCGCCGTTTTGACCGTATTTTGAAACAGGCATAAGAAATTCAAAAAAAATCAAAAAAATCAAAAACCTTCGCATTGTGCCATCATATGTGACCTAGTTTCCAGGAAAAATAACAAACTTGGACTATGACAAATGTCTTGAGAAAGTGTTCTCAGAAACGAGCTATCATGTATGAAGATCCATGGCTTTCAAGGCAAATGGCCGCTGTTATGGCAACATTCATGACATAGTTTGTTTAAATGATATCATATTGTGTACAAGGGTGCATCTTGGAATGGCAAACAATGTTGCCTAAGGAATTTTTCATTTTCTTTGCACGAAAAATCCATTTTCCATTTTTCGAGTGCCCAAAATGAGTTTTTTTGTAAAGGACCTACCATATATTTGTTGCAAAAATGGACCAAATCAATTTTCTAAAATATTAGGCCATATTTAATGTACAATTGACCAAATGGTTGGGTGTCAAAAGCTTTTGATCCACCTCTCGTGAAAAAGACAAATTTCCGTCGATTCAGTAGGAAGTGGGTCAAATTTGAACTATAGCTGCCTCATAGTTTGCTCTTTATTTTTTCCAAAAAACATTTTTAGGTAGAAAAGTATCTATTTAATCAGAGATACATGGTGTGGTGGCGAGACCTCGAGGTTTGGACGGTGGCCGAGGGCCTCAACTCCAGAGCGCGTAAACTGGCATGCCAGCCGCGTGGTCACCACGTGACCGTGGCGTTGCCATGCGTTCTGGGCGGCCTAGGCATGTCTGGTGGGTTGGGCACTCCCCCGGTAGGTGTTAGGAAGAAGAAAACAACAGACGAATCTCACGAGGAGACTGAACTAAGGTCAAACATGAATTAGCAGCCAAGTGTTTGATTAGTGGTGGGGGAAATGCACATGGACAATGGGCCTAAGTTTTGGCTGAGGATGATCATCTACTAAGGAGACTGTCTTGGCAAATTTGTAGCTCAAATGGAGGAGCCTAGGTGGCACTTGCTTTGCAAAGTACCACACTGGACAGAAATATGAATGTTGAAGCTGGGCTCAAATGAATGAATGGATTGAGCTGAAATTTGGTGGAGGATGGTCATTTGGGCATAGGAAAGCACTGTAAAAATTTGATACCATTTGGACATGCCAAAGTGGTACTTCCTTGACAATGCTCTTCTCTGGACAGAAACTTGGGAAAATTATTGAGAGAAATTGGCTAAATTAAATGAGCTCAAATTTGGTGGAGGGAAGTTATATAGGTAGGATCATGCCCTGGTAAATTTCAGCAATAATTAAGCAATATAAAATATAGTTGCTTCACAAACTGAAAATATGACCAGAATAAAAGATTGGATGATGAGCTCACATGGATTGCTGGATAGAGCTCAAATTTTTTGGAGAGTGATGATTTGAGCATATGGAAGATTTGGAAAAATTTCAGATAATTTGGATAAGCCTAGCTAGTACTTCCTTCACAAAGATTCTCTCTGGATAGAAATTTTGGAAATTTGCTGAGGAAGATTTACTAGGAAAATGGAGCTGAATATTGGCATGTGGTAATGATTTGGATATGGAAGAGTGCCCAAAAAGTTTGAAGGCAATTAGGAAAATATAAATAGCACTTCCTTCACAAAGTGCTATTCTGGACAGAATAGGAAAATGAATATTCCTGAATTATTTTTGAACTAGCCAAGGAAGGGATTTAACATATTTGTGAAAGATATGATCCAAAGAATTTATGAGAATTTTGTGGGAATTTTGGGGATGACAGAAATATAGGTTGCTTCACAACCTAGGGCATAAATTGACACATGGACATGACACATAGGCAAAACTGATGAGGTGGCGCCTAGTCATAGCAATGCACCACAATTTACAAGGCTATGACCATCTATATTGGTCGTAAGCAGATAGAAATAAGGCATCAGACAGTGTTGTTTGCTTTACGACCATTTCGTGTAAGGCAATTACGACCTTCTTTACCAGTATGGTCGTTATGGTTTAGGGTTTTAGCCCTCCCAAACAGCTTATGACCAATTGGGTCAAAATGGTCATAGAATTATGACTATTTCTTCCAGGGTCACTAACAGAAGGTCACAAGTTGACATATTTCTTGTAGTGATCAATCTCAGAACATAGTGGATACTAGGGATCAAAGCCCTAACAAATTGATTCGATTGCATGATAAATCTCATCCAACCCATCACCGTCCAGCAAGCCTACGAAGAAATTACTCACGCATGGCGGTGAGCATCATGAAATTGGTGATGGAGGATGGTTGATGATGACAACGGTGTTGAATCCCCCTCTTCGGAGCCCCGAACGGACTCCAGATCAGCCCTCCCGATGAAGAATAGGAGGTGGCGGCGGCTCCGTATCGTAAAACGCGATGATTCTTTCTCTCTGATTTTTGTCCCCATGAATAGGTACTTATAGCATTGGAATTAGGGTAAACGGAGCTGCCAGGGCCCCACAAGCCTGGGGGCGCGCCCTGGGGGGTGTGCGCGCCCCCTGAGCTTGTGGCTCCTGGGTGGCCCCCCTCCAGTAGATCTTTTCGCCAGTATTTTTTATATATTCTAAAATAATTCTCCATAAATTTTTAGGTCCATCCGAGAACTTTTATTTCTGCACAAAAATAACACCATGGCAATTCTGCTGAAAACAACGTCAGTCCGGGTTAGTTCCATTCAAATCATGCAAACTAGAGTCCAAAACCAGAGCAAAAGTGTTTGGAAAAGTAGATACGTTTGGGACGTATCAACTCCCCCAAGCTTAACTCATTTCTTGTCCTCAAGCAATTCAGTTGACAAACTGAAAGTGACAAAGAAATTTTTTTACAAACTCTTTTGTTCTTGTTGTCTGTATATATACTTAACTAGCATTCAAGTTTTTAGCAAAGATCGTGAACTAACCATATGAATGATAACACTTAGGTCTCACATTTACTCATATCAATAACATAACCAACTAGCGAGAAATAATAAGATATCTCGGATGCCAACACTTTGTCAAAACAATCATGATATAGTATGATAACATGGTATCTCGTTAGCCCTTTCTGAGACCACAAAACATAAATGCAGAGCACCTCTGAGATTGAAGCAACGACTAAACATTGTAATTCAGGGTAGAGGATATCCAGTCATGGTCACACCCAACATTAACTATACTCAATGCATAAAAATGACAATAGTTCTCTCCAACTAGTGCTTAAATGAGAGGGTGATGACTGAACAATAAAAATAAGATAACATGGAAGTAAATGGATAGGCCCTTCGCAGAGGGAAGCATGGATTTGCAGCGGTGCCAGAGCTCGAAGCTTAAAACAGAGCTGAAAATAATTTTGAGAGGTATGCTTTTCCTGTCAACGTCACGACCGAGAGTTTTCAATATCTTCCATGCTAAACACATTATAGGCGGTTCCCAAGCGGAAAGGTAAAGTTTACTCCCCCTCCACCATACCAACACAAGCCATGGCTAGCCGAATCCTCGGGTGCCCTCCATACCAACAACTTTTTGGGGGAGTGATACGTCTCCAACGTATCTATAATTTTTGATTGTTCCATGCTATTATAGTATCAATATTGAATGTTTTATATGCAATTATATGCCATTATATATCATTTTTTGGGACTAACCTATTAACCCAGTGCCCAGTGCCAGTTGCTGTTTTTTGCTTGTTTTTGCCTTTTCAGAAAATCATTATCAAAAAGTGTCCAAACGAGAAAAAAACTTTAGATTAATTTTTTCTGGACCAGAAGAGACCCAGGAAGCTTTGAGAGAAGACCAGAAGAGCCACGAGGAGGCGGCAAGCCTAGAGGGCGCGCCCCAGGGGGTGGCCGCGCCCCCCAGGCTTGTGGGCCCCTCGTGGCACCTCTTGACCTAATTCCTTTGCTATAAATTCACAAATATTCCCAAACCAATAGAGAGATAGAAGAGAAAACCTTTCCGCCGCCGCAAGCCTCTGTTCTTCCGCGATCCCATCTGGAGGCCTTTTCCGGTACTCTGCCGGAGGGGGAATCGATCACAGAGGGATTCTACATCAACCTTGCTGCCCTTCCGATAATGTGTGAATAGTTTACCATAGACCTACGGGTCCATAGCTAGTAGCTAGATGGCTTCTTCTCTCTCTTTGATCTTCAATACCATGTTCTCCTCGATGTTCTTGGAGTTCTATCTGATGTAATCTTCTTTTGCGGCGTGTTTGTTGGGATCCGATGAATTGTGAGTTTATGATCAGATTATTCATGAGAAATATTTGAGTCTTCTCTGAACTCTTTTATGCATGATTGTTATAGCTTTGTATTTCTCTCTGATCTATCGATTTGGTTGGGCCTACTAGATTGGTTTATCTTGCAATGGGAGAGGTGCTTTGTGATGGGTTCAATCTTGCGGTGCTCAATCCCAGTGACAGAAGGGGACATGCCACATATTTGTATTGTTGCCATTAAGGATAAAAAGATGGGGTTTAATCATATTGCTTGAGTTTACTTTGTCTACATCATGTCATCTTGCTTAATGCGTTACTCTGTTTCATACTTAATACCCTAGATGCATGCTGGATAGCGGTCGATGGGTGGAGTAATAGTAGTAGATACAGGCAGGAGTCGGTCTACTTGTCTTGGACGTGATGCCTATATACATGATCATTGCCATGAATCCGTCATAATTATTTGCTTTTCTATCAATTGCCCAACAGTAATTTGTTTACCCACCGTATGCTATGTGTTCGAGAGAGAAGCCTCTAGTGAAAACTATGGCCCCCGATCTACTTTATCATATATTAAAAATCTAAAAATACCTTGCTGCAATTTATTTACTTTTATTTTTATTAGTATTTTAGTTTATCTATTTACCTCGATAAGATTTAATCCTTGCAAATAACCGCTAAGAGGATTGACAACCCTCTGATTTGCGTTGGGTGCAAGGGTTTGCTCTTTTTTGTGCAGGTGCGCTTAACAGAATTTTGCTTGGTTCTCCTACTGGATTGATAACCTTGGTTCTTAACTGAGGGAAATACTTATCTCTACTGTACTGCATCATCCTCTCCTCTTCGGGGAAATACCAACGCAGACTACAAGTAGCAGGAAGAATTTCTGGCGCCGTTGCCGGGAAGACATCATCGAAATTACCAAGTACCTTTGCACAAACTATCATCCACTTGCATTTACTTTATTTGCCTTTTATTTGCATTTGCCTCTCATTTTCATCTCCCCCACTTCTAATTTTTTTTTTTACAAAAACACAACAATATTTTTATTTGCTTGTTCGCTAGTTCTGTCACTATATCGCTAGAGGAATAGGATGGCTGCCAAACCAGAGTCACTATCTAGTAATGATGAAGATATTAAAATGATTAGTGTCACTCCTATTGAATCATTATTTAGTAACATAAAACTTGATGAAAAAGTGACTGGAGAAGAGTCAACTTTAGATAGAAGGAGTCCCACTTGCTTGGAGGGTGATAATCTTGATCATAATATTGAAAAAATTGGTTTGGAGAGGTCAAAACTTTAAATAGTAATGCACCCGCTACTTTGGATTACAAGGACTTTAATTATGATAGTTGTTCTTTGAATGAGTGTATTTCCTTGTTGCAATCCATGATTAATTCACCAAATGCATATGAAGAAAATAAAGCTTTCACTAAACATATTGTAGAAGCCATGATGAAAGCACATGAAGAAAAACTTGAGTTGGATGTTTCAATTCCTAGAAATTACAAGATGAATGGGAACCCACTATTAAAGTCAAAATTAAAGATTATGAATGTAATGCTCTTTGTGATCTTGGTGCGAGCGTTTCCACTATACCAATGTAGTGATCTTTGTGATCTTTTTGCTATTATTGATATGAAAGAAGGTAATATAAGATTTCAATTTCCATTAAAGAAGGGGATGGACCACTTCCCTAGAAACAAAATTAAAGCACCTTATGAATCTATTATGAGGGCCAAGTAATGCCTTTGGGATGATTTGGAAGATAGTATGATAGATGCTGTTGGAAAACAGAAACTTTTGCATCCATTACTGGAATGTTTTTCTCCGCTGGAGTGTTAGAACCTTCTGAATGTTTTACACAGTATTTATATATGAATTGCCAACGTGTTCTTAATTTTTCAGAATTTTTGGAGTTACAGAAGTATGACGACAATTCAGATCTTTACAGACTATTCTGTTTTAGACAGATTTTGTTTTTGTTGCATATTTCGCTTATTTTGATGAATCTATGGATCGTATCGGGGGGTATGTGTCGGCCCAGTGGGAACCAAGGTACCACGGCCCGTTTGGCTCTGGTCCGGAGGACAACGCTTGGGCCGACCCATGAGGGTGGCCCTGCCTCGGCCGCTCTGAAGGAAGCCGCCTCGCGAAGGGCAAGCCTCACGAGGCCCCTCGCCGCCAGGCTAGACCCTGCCGAGGCCACCAAGCACCAGGTTGCCTCGTGAGGCTCCCCTCGCGAGGCCTCCTCACAAAGCAGATCATACGGTGCCAGCCGCGGGGCTCCGCGCCCAGCACATGGGTGACGACCCGCTGTCAGGATAAGGACAGCGGGGCATGACCAAGCCCAGCTTCCATTCTGGTGATAAGGGAGCAGTGGCATCTGCTTCCCCCAAAGCAAGTTCCAAAGGTTTTCCTCTTTGGTGATAGAAGATCAGGACGGATCGGCGCGCCAGGACGAAGGTCATCACCAAGCCCACCAGCGCGTCACGAAGACTACTTTATCAGGCGGAGACCGCCTTTAGTCAGGATAGACCCGCGCGCCTGTCCGCCTTTGAATTGCCGCCCTGTGGCCACCCTTTCCCGCTCATATTTTCCGGGAAGAGGACCAAGGCACTACAAAAGGGGCAGGGCCGCTTCCATGTAAGGGGATTGACTCATTCTCCCCCACACCTCGTGTATCTCGAGCACAGGCTCTCCATTACAGAGCAATCCAACACAGGCAGGAGTAGGGTATTACATCGCATGGTAGCCCGAACCTGGGTAGCTCGCGCGTCCCCTTCGTGTACGGTGAGAGCCAGTGAGTCCGTCGCGTTTCCGCTGTAGCTGCCGTCGTGTCATAGGTTGCCAAGCAAAGTCCCCCAGAGTTCAAATCCTAAGTTCTTGGAGAAGTTTCTTGGACGCAGATCCTAGACTACGACATTTGGCGCGCCAGGTAGGGGGCTTGTCGTCTTCGCGCCTTCGACCTCTAGGCCAGCATCGACATGCACGACACCGCCGCTCGCCAGGAACGCGCCGTGCGCCGAGCCGCCGCCAGGGTCCGCGCGGCACCCGCCGCCCGCGGTGCCCCTGGGCGGCGCCCTCGTGCTGCCACCGAGCCTGTTGGGGAGCGCGCGGCCTCCTCCGCCCACCCGTTGGTGAACGAGCAGGTGCACGGCCACTCCGCCGCCACCTCCTCGCTCGCGCGTCGTGATCCACCCGCTCTGCACGCTGCGCTACTCATGGCGCAGGAGCTGCTGCGCTACCGTCCCACTGAGGACGGCTACGACGCCTGGCTTGGGCACATCACCGAGCTTGTCGACGCCGCGCACGATGGCCAGGCGCCCTCTCGCTCCTTGCCTGCTCTGCCATCCCGCACCGACCGGGCCGAGCATGACGTGCCTCCTCCGGACCACGACGTGGCTGAGCGCCACCCCGCAACGCGCGCCCCAGAGCCGTCCCGCGGCTCGCTCGCGCCGGGCGGCGACGGCAACAGCTGCCAGATCATCCACCGTGCGCCCCCGGACGCGTGCGTGGCCCTTGAGAAGGCACGCAACCGCCAGGACCGCATCCTCCAAGACGTCGCCATGGCGGGGCGCCAGAACTGCGCGGCCCTCGACGGTGGCGCCGTCACCAACGGGGGCTACCTGGCCCTCGCCCCCGAGCTACGTCGCGTGCTGTGGCCCGACAAGTTCAAGCCGGAACTCCCTCAGCGCTACGACGGCAGCGCCAACCCCACGGAGTTCCTCCTGCTCTACACCATCAGCATCCAGGCTGCGAGGGGGGATGACCGGGTCATGGCGAACTGGTTTCCCATGGCCCTCAAGGACATTGTGCGCTCATGGCTCATGAACCTCCCCGAGACGTCCATCTCTTCGTGGGAGGACCTGTGCAAGCAGTTCGTCGCCAACTTCAAGGGCACGAGTGACCGTTCCCTCACGCTCAACGACTTGCGGAATGTGCGCCAGCGCCCTGGTGAGCCCCTCCGCAAGTTCATCCAGCGCTTCAGCCAGGTGCGCCACAAGATCCCGAAGGCCTCCGACACCGTGATCGTCTCCGCCTTCAGCAATGGCGTCACGGACGTGAAGATGCGCGAGAAGCTCTCGGTCAGGGACGAGCTTGACTCTGTGGTAGAGTTGTTCGTCCTCGCCGACCGTTGCGCCAAGGCCGAGGAGGGACGCCTCTTCCTCCACAACGACATCGACGCTGAGCCTAACGCGGCGAAACCCAAGGGCAAGGACACCAAGCGTAAGGGCCCTGCCGTGCTTGCGGCGGAGCCGGACTACAAGCGCGGCCACGATCGTGGTGAGGCCAAGAAGGACAACCGCCCTTTCTGCGCCTACCACAACATGAACTCCCACAGCACAGAGGACTGCCACGAGCTGAGGCTGCTTCGCGAGGGCCGCACCGAGCGCCGCGGCAGCCGCAAGGAGCGCGGCAAGGGCCGCGGCGGCGACAGCGGAGGTGGCCGCTGGGGTGACAACCACAACAACGGCGCTGGCGACAACAACCGTCAGGGCTGGCAGAACCAGCCGCGGCAGACTCCCCTCCCGCTGAGAATGCTGGGGGCTATCAAGAGCCCCGCATGGTGGCGTGCATCCTCGGCGGGGCCCAGGCCCCTCCATCCAACCGCTACTTCAAGCAGTTCTCTCGGGAGGTGAACGCGGCCCTCCCGGCGCTCGAGTCCGCCAGTCGCCTCAAGTGGTCTGAGTTCCCCATCATCTTCAACGCCAGTGATCACCCCAAGTCCACGAAGGCCGTGGGCGCCGTGCCCCTACTCTGCACTCCCACCATCAGCAGCATCGCGATCACCAAGACCCTCATCGATGGAGGCGCCGGCCTCAACGTGATCTCCATCGAGACCTTTGAGACGCTCCAAGTGCCCTACAAGCGCCTGATGCCCACCAGGCCATTCTCGGGCGTCACCGACAGCTCCACTGTCCCCCTGGGGCAGGTGCGCCTTCCCGTCACCTTCGGCACCCGCAAGAACTACCGTACGGAGTTCATCATCTTCGATGTGGCTCACATCGGCCTGCCGTACAACGCCATCTTGGGCTACCCGGCGCTCACCAAGTTCATGGCCGCGACCCACCATGCCTACGGCCTCGTCAAAATGCCCGGCTGCAGCGGTACTCTCATCGTCCGCTGCGACGAGAAGGATGCACTGCACACCCTCGAGCACGCCTACAAGACTACCTCCATCGCGTACCCGGCCGATGAGGACGTGCCTGGGCCTGCCGAGGAGATGCCCGTGAAGAAGAAGCCCCTGCTCTCTCAGGAGCGGGTCGAGTCCAAGAAGGTGTCGCTGGATGGGGGCGAAACAGGCCCCCCCCTTGCCGCCAGTGGCGGGCCCTTCCCCAAATAGGGAGGCGCGCTCATCACCTTCCTCCGGGCATGCCCTGATGCGTCGGCTTGGACAACATCAGGCGCGCCCAGCCTACCGAGGGAGGTGATCGAGCACCACTCAGCCACGTGCCGGAGTGCGCGGCCCGTCAAGCAGAAGGAACGGCGCCAGGCGTCCGAGAAGCAGGAAGTCACCACCCAGGAAGTCAACTAGCCCCTGGATGCTGGAATCGCCCGTGAAGCCCCCCACCCCAAGTGGATCGCCAGCCTCACCCCCGTCGCCAGGCCGCATGATAGCGTGTGCATGTGTGTCGACTTCATCGCCCTCAACCAGGCTTGCCCCGCAGGCCCCTTCCCTCTGTGGCACCCCGGCTCAGAGGAACCGGAACACCCCGTATTCCAGCCCAAAGATCAAGTCTTCTGGAATACGGCACTGCTTGTCATAGAACAAATCAGCTCTTTATTACAAATACTCGGGGTACAAGGGTTCGATATTACAAAGGTTACAGGGGCACGGCGATACTTCGCCTGCTAAGGTAGCTCTATACTAGCAGTGGAACAACTCGTAGCGGAATAACTTCTAGCAGCGGAACAACGATGACGGCGATGGACTCCACTCCGCAGGGACTCTGGCTGGGACGTATCCTAGCTCGCCAACTCGGGATCGTCGACAAGTAAGCAATCACAGAATGACCTGCAATCTGGCATGACACGCCAGGTGAGTACTTTGAATGTACTCGCAAGCTCACAGCAACCAAAGCAATCAAGAAAAACAACAGCATGGCATTTACAGGCTAATCATCAATGATGAAAACAATACTTCTAGTACAACATGAGCATGGCAGGAACATATAAATCATGATATGAACATGATGATACTAGCACTAGCATGCAAGGGGGTCGACGTTTAAGGTCTCATGGACCAACTTACTCTGCTTGGAGGTTATCTCGTAACCACCATGAATACCAAACTTACTTACCACCGTGATCACCACGCGATCACCTCATAATCAACCAACATCGGTATCCACGATACCATCGTGATCCTCTCATGATCAAATAAAGATCAACCAACTTCTTTTCTCATCGAACCGGGGTTGTTATTATTCAGGTTATTATTTCTGTTGACCCATAGTGTGACCTACTACGAACTGTGTCCATGACCGAGGACGCGGCTATCAATAGATTATACACTCTGCAGAGGTTAGTACACTGTACCCACACTATGGAACTCATGGCCTCGTGCTCCCATTCGGGTGGACCAACGACATTCCGACAAAACCAATCTATTGCATGACACTCTCCCGCCCACTCCGACAAACTCCCCTTTGGGCTATGTCCTGGGTTGCCCCGATGCCAACTCATGACATCCACCACCTTTGTTGCCGACACCGTCGTGGCCAAAACAAACTCGCCCCAAACGGGGACACCCGGGTACAACACAACTCGGGCACACAAGACTTATGGCCGCCTACCTGATCAGGGTAGCGCGCGCACATAACCTTCCCTAGTTGGAGGCACCGGCGAGAGGCATGATAATAGAACGCATTAGGGCCTCCCCATCCAGGCAAGTGTGGTTGCACTGGTGAGCTCGATTCGGTGGCACCATGACTCAGCCAACAGATTTGTTCAAGTTCGATTAATGTCAGGTTTAACTTGAACAGTGATGAGCTGAGTCATAAAGGTATAACAATGCATATGAGCATGATATCAGTGTAACCATGGATGGGAAACATAACCATTTAACATCATTTCATTAACAATAAATCATTTACTCTACGGGATGCAAATGAGCATAGCATCACGATGATCATGAATATCACAAGTAGTTTCATATCCAACCGTAACTACTCATGTGAGCATATCATTATCACTAGCATCTGAAATGATTACACGAATAAAACATGATAATAATATCATTAACAATTAATCATGTCACTCACTAGATGAAAATGAACATGGCATGAGCATGGATCCACAAGCATATTCGAAGTATTAACAAAATCATTAACAAGCAATAATTAAATATTCCAATGAAAACCATGGCTACTGCAAGGCCATCATGCAAGAGGCTGTTGTGGCTTGCGTGGGGATGAAGGATTCACCGGGGAGAAGAGCGAGTCACTCGCGGAAAAATCGCCGGAAAAGTTTCCCTCTCGGCGGAGCTGTTTTAAGGGCAAGGGCAAAATGGTCATTTTCAGAATGTTACAACAAGGTGAAAATGATACCATCGGAACATGCTCGACGAACTGAGATCGTGGGCTTTTGAATCACCTGAATTGGAGTCACGGTTGCCGAGATACGGCCGTTCGTTCGTTAGGCAGAAAAAGAATAAAAATCTGTCCATTTCTGGCCTTAACGGACGATCGTCCGCTATATAACTGTTTCGGCCGGCGGGAGAAACAGAAAGCGTATTCCAGGAAAATACGCTTTCGAAGCAGTGAAAGCGCCTTTTTGCCTGAAGCTGCGGCAGAATACGCTTTCAGAAGGCGAAAGCGCATTCTGTGTAAATGCGTCTCCACTTATCAGCGCGGCCCGGCCTCTGGGTCGCCGACATGTGGGGCCCACGCCTCCTTTCTCTCTCTCCTCCCTGTCTCTTCCTCCTTTCTCGCACGCGCCCATGGACAGAGGGAGGCCCCCGGTGCCGGCGCTCGTTCCGGCGACTCGGGTCATCTCCAGCGAAGCCCGGGCCACTGGCGAGCTCGGGACGACGAGGCGCACCCGCCTGACCACTTCACGCTCGCCGGGGAGCGCTGTAGCGAGTGGAGCTTCGGCCGCGGCGGACATGTCATCGGCCGTCGCCAGGGCGCTCAGCATGATGCTCTAGAGGAAGAAATGGGCTGCGGGGTGCGCTCTAGGGTGGGTGTGGAGGACGCTGGTGGTGGTAGAGCGGAGAGGGAGAGCTCGAGCGGCTCAAATTTAAGAGGACAACGATGACGGCCATGGCGGCAATGGCGGCCGAGGAGAGCTGCTCGGGCTCAAATGAGAGGCCAGGGGGAGTGCTGGAAGGGGGAGAGAGAGGTTGGCGAGGTCGGAGAGGTTCGGGAAGGGCTTAAATAGCCGCGGCAATGATGCCTTCACCGGATGCCGACGGGAGCGTGGAGTTGATGCCCCTGGCGCGACCGCGTTCGCGTGCGCACGTGCGGAGGAGCTGACGGCGACGAGTGAGAGCTAGTGGGGTGGCAGACGCGGGATGGACGACTTCCGGTCGGCCACTGTGCTCACGCGGGTAAGGTCCCCGTGGCGCGAGGAGGGCGAAGGAGGAGGGGGCCAGGGTGGGGGACCGAACGCGTGGCTACGGCGATGCTCTAGGACAAGCTGGGACATGTGAAAACGGCGAGCAGAGGAGTGCCCAAAGCTAAACGCCATCCAGAGCGCGACAATGGCTTCCCAGCCGCGTGGTCACCGTGTGCACAGGCGCACGCGGTGCATTCTGGGTGGCAAAATTATGTCTAGCGTGTGGACCCTACTAGGTGGAGTAACACTGTGCCCTTGGTTTGGTTATATCACCTCTGTGATGATGGATAGCATCAACTGAAATTTGCTACAGCAAACTTGGCCATGAAATTGTGATCAAATGGGATGGGATAAGGGTTAACCAGGATGTCACAGAGGTTTAGGGTAGGAAGGACTATGATCCTGTGGAGTATGAAAGGATTTGGACCAAAATTTAGCATAATTGCTTCACAACTGCACAAACTGGTCCAGAAACTAGATCATGAAGTAGCACTCACCTAGACAATTGGATTGGGCTGAAAATTGGTGGAGGATGATGATTTGGGCATATGAAGGCACCATAAAAATTTCATACCATTTGGATGAATAAAAATGGTACTTCATTCACAATGCTCCACACTGGACAGAAACTTGGGGGAATTTTGTGGAGAAAATGGCTTGGCCAAATGATGTGAATTTTGGCATGCTCAAATGATATAGGGATGTTTAGGTCCTGGATTAATTTCAGAATTTTTGAAGCAATATAAAATATAGTTGCTTCACAAACTGAAATTATGGCCAGAAACAAAGATTGAATGGTGTGCTCACATAGATTGTTGGATGGAGATGAAATTTGGTGTAGAGTAATGATTTGATCATATAAATGATCTACCAAAATTCAAGTTGTTTGGATTATCCTAGCTAGCACTTCCTTCCCAAAGCTTCTCTCTGGACAGAAACTTTGGAAATTTGCTGAGGAAGATTTACTAGGCAAATGAATTTGAATTTTGGCATGTGGCAATTATTTGGATAGGAAAGAGTGCTCAAAATTTTTTAGAGCAATCAAGAAAATATAAATAGCACTTCCTTCACAAAGTGCCATACTGGACAGAATAGGAAATGAATATTCCTGAATTATGTTTGAACTAGGCAAGGATGGGTTTTGACATATTTGTGGGGGATATGATCCAAAGAATTTATGAGAATTTTGTGGGAATTTTTGGAATGGCACAAATATAGGTTGCTCCACAACCTAGAGCAAATAGGGTTATTCCTTTAATAGAAAAAGGAATATTCCCAAGAAATAAATATTGGGGTTGGGCTAAGATGGAAATGGCATGGTCTAGGGAAAGATTTGGGAGTGACAAGCCACTTGGAAGTGGTAGAAGAGAAGATCTTCCCAGGCTTTAAGACCACAGAGCCACCGAAAAGGAACTCCAAATAAAAATTCGAAGAAACCCAATAGAAAAAGAAAGGGCCAAAAATCGGGGTGTTACAAACCTACCACCCCTTACAAAAATCTCGTCCTCGAGATTTGGTTGCTCAAGGAACAAGCATGAATATTCTGACTTAAGGAGACCGTTTCCAACTCGGGTATCCTTTTCCTTTATAAATTGTTCCCACTGAATTGCATCTGACTGACTGCCTTGCTCTGGGGTGGTTTGCTTCACTGTATCCCACATTCTGACAGGCCTCCTTCATATGTTCATCCTTGCTCTGACTCCAATTCTTTTAGGTCTGCTGGCTTATCTGATATTATCATGTCTGGAATTTCCATAAGTCCAGGAGTGATTTCCCTACTGACATGACATTCGTCTATCCAGCACTCATAGTACTGAATGGAGTTGTGAACAAATTTCCTTGGTGAGCATGAAACCTTTAATCCTTGCATCAGATTACTCAGGTAGATGCATATCCTCTGGGTTCAAAACAATGCTGAGAATCATAACCCTTGGGTGTATATTCATGGTGATCGATACGGAATCAGACTGCCTTGGGTACCCGTACCATGTTGTTTGGGCAACGATTATCATACCTGTATTGCCTGTCTTGCTCCTTCGTTATTGTTCTTTTTTTCCGAATCTTTTGCTGAAAGAGCTTGGCCATATATATCCTTAATTCTTCGTGTGACCATAGGTGCTGTCAGGTGCAATATTCCAGTAATCATATCTTACCCTTGTCCCATGATAGTGCAACAACGTTTACAGGGCAAGTTTATCATCTCTCAAGCTTTAACTGTAGGCAATGATCATCCAAACCTTTGCATGAACTCGGCAAATAAATCAATAGCCACCAGAACGGTCTTTACAACATAGATCCGGGACATTACTAAGATAACTCAACCATGGCTCATGACGGCTGAAAAGCAGCTCAGAGCATGAAGCAGTGTTGATAAGAAGAATGTAGCAATTCCCTAAGACGGCCGAAGAACAGCTCAGAGCATAGGGTCACTGCTACAAAAAGAAACTCAACAGCTTCCCGAGACGGTCGAAAAACAGCTCAGAACATGGGCCAGTTGTTGAAAAGATAAATAAAAAGCGGCATCCACCCTGAACAGTCAAAAGCAGCTTAGAACACAGGCGTGGTGCTGTTACCAAAGAAAAGTAAGCAAGGGTTCATCATGATCATATACCAGGTTCACAGTTATTTATATAGAGCTCACTGCTGTGGTCAATCATTCATGACAGTGACAGAGATTAATGATATCACTTTGGCGGTTGTGAGGAAGCTGGCCTTGATATCCACGGTCAGGATTGTTGTCCCAACATTGTCTTGCTTCATAGTTTGTCAGACATTGCATCACACTGAGGTGTATAACTGGCTTTCTTCCTCTTGAATAACTCATGTGGTTGTCGGATTCTCACCGTGCTTGCTTTATCGTACGAGTGACTTGCATGACCTTGACAGCATGCTTACAATAGATATGGAAGTATGTGTAGCTGAGCATTTGATTCCCGAGGCAGACTTGTGTCCTGACTAGCTCGTGCTTCTGATCAAACTGTCGTGGACCTAATTCTTGAGATGCACTGCCATATACTATCAACTCACTGGGTAACATCTTGTACCAATGTTGATGGCTGTTTGTAGTGCCCTACTGACGAGGACTGGATAGCTTGTGTTGGAAGCCATCGAGAGTAGCGTGCTGAGGAAGACTGAATAGCTTATGCTCAAAGCTTTTGCCAGGGTAGCTTGCTGAAAAAGACTGGGTATCGTGCTTTAGAAGCTCTTCCCTTGGTTGCTTACTGAGGAAGATTTGCTGACTTATGCCAAAAGCTTTCTGCGGCGGCGTACCGAAGAAGATTGAGTATCTTGCACTATAAGCTATCCACATGTC
Source organism: Elymus sibiricus (assembly GCA_039707655.1). Taxonomy (NCBI): domain Eukaryota; kingdom Viridiplantae; phylum Streptophyta; class Magnoliopsida; order Poales; family Poaceae; genus Elymus; species Elymus sibiricus. The sequence continues at coordinate 227,989,085 of CM077664.1, read as the reverse complement.
GTACTGAAGAAGACTGAGGAATCTTGCGTCATAAGCTTCGCTGGTAGCTTGCGAAGAAAGACCGGGTTGCTTACATCAGAAGCTTCTCTCTGTGATATGCGAACCGAATGCCATATATATATATATATATATATATATATATATATATATATATATATATATATATATATATATATATATAGGGTGGGACTATTCTACCAACACCCTTAAGACGTTATTCTGCCATCAATCTCCTTATTCTGCCAACAGTACCGACCCGTAGCTACAAACTAAATGGACCGCACTGCACTGGGCAAAAAAAACCCCCACCCCACCTTATCCTCTCACTCTCCCCACGACCTCCATCAACTCCCCGCTCCCCTCGCAGCCAGCCACCTCCCCACGCTTCGCCCCACCTCCCTCCCCGCGCCGCCCCACCTTCCTCCCCACCTTCTCCGGCACGGCGCACCCCTACCCTCCCCACCTTCTCCAGCGCCGCGCCGCCAACCACCACCTCCGACCGCGTCACGCGGACACCACCTTCTAAGCCAGCCGCCACCCTCCCCGTGCCGCCCCACCTTCCTCCCCTCCTTCTCCAGCGCGGCGCGCCCCTACCCTTCCCACCTTCTCCGGCGCCGCGCAGCCCACCACCACCTCCGACCGTCCTCGCGCGGCCACCACCTTCTAAGCCAGCCGTTACCCTCCTCTTTCTCCCGCGCCACCCAGCGATCATGGCGGGATCCGGCCGCCCTCGGCCCCCGGCGCGGCCTCAGCCACCGGATCCGGCCACCACGGCCATCGGTACGGCCACAAACGATGAATCCGGCCGCCGCCGACCCCCAGCGTGGCACCCCCCCCGCTGCCCCTTCCTCCTCGTTATTCCATCCCGAGCACGGATCCGGCCGCCACGAGCTGCCGTCCCGACCGCTGCGCTCTGCAGGCTACTCCATCGAGCCGATGGTGGATCCAAGCTCATCTACGCCCATGCAGTCCACTGCGTGGGTGCAAGCAGCACGCCGGTGCCGCTCCCTGCAGTCTGCTCCGTCGAGCCGGGGGCGGATACAAGCTCATGTATGCGCGTGTAGTTCGTCAATGCCCTCCGTGCGGTTCGCCTGTGGATGACAAACGGAGCGGGCGTGCAGTGCAGACGACTCCAACGTGAGATGCAGTTCCATGCATCCGTGTAGTTCATCGGCGCACCCAGCGACAACCGCATCAATGGCTTGGTCTCCAGCGAGCTCCTCCCTCATGTCTCTAGTGCAGCAGGCAGTACACTTTGCAACTTGCAGTTTGGTCGCGGTGCAGTCAACCTCATCTTGTGCAAGGAACAACTAAATCACAGTAGATTTTTTTTCATGTGGTTCACTTTGTAAAACCGGGATTAAAAAACAAAACCATCAGAAGTTTATTTACCTTTTAATGCAGTTCATTTCAACTGCCGCACGACTGTAAACAAAAAGGTTAACAATTTCTACAAAAAATATGCAGTTCACTGGGAACGACACGACCAAGAAACTTATAGAAATGGCGGTTCACTTAGTTCTTTTTCTGTGGTTCATTCTGTTGTTATTCACTACTCCTTCATATGGAAAACAACAAAAGTAATGTGGTTCACTTCGATAACATCTGTGGTTCACTTTCGATACAGTTGTGGTTCACTTTTCAAATTGTTGCTGTTCAGTTATGCCCAATGTCAATCGCAAAAAAGTAATGCGGTTCACTTCGACAGCGTTTGCGGTTCACATTTCAAATAGTGTTGCGGTTCACTTGTCCTCGTCTATGCGGTCCACTCTTGTTCATAAAAAGTTAGAAAATGGACAAAAGAAATCATGCGGTTCACTTACCTGTATGATGCAGTGCAGTTTTTCCATCTAAAGCAGTGCGCTTTTCAGTCCGATGGAGTTCACCTCGTCGATTTTGGTGTCGCGAAAAACAGAGTGTCCGCATTTCGATAATTTCGAAATTGCTCTTAAACCGTAAGGAATTAGAGAGAGTGTTCTATATGAAAAAGTTGTGCCTCGTCAATATCTTTCCAACAGCGTATCATTTGAATCATTCCGACCAGCGGTTTGTAAAAATTCGCAAAAAACGGCCGCTGCCACTTGTCGTCCGCCGCACCATTTTCAAAATTAATTTAAAACCGTAAGGAATCTCAAAAACAGTTCTACATATGAAAGTTGCGCCTCATCCGTAGCTTTCCAACGACGTATCACACGCCTCATTTTGACAAGCGATTAAAAAACTGGAGCGAAAACAGTACCGAAAAATTACAAAAATTTGAAAAACATAATTCCACGATTTAGTAAATTTGAAACGGCTCTTAAATCGTAAGGAATTAGAGAAAGTAATATATATGAAAAAGTTGCGCCTCGACGATATATTTCCAACGGCGTATCATTTGCTTCATTCCAACAAGCGGTTTGCAAAAAAACACGAAAATACGCTCGTTGCCACTCGTCGCGCGCCCACCGTTTTTGAAACTGCTCTTAAACCGCGAGGAATATCGAAAAAATTTCAACATGGCAAAGTTGCGCCTAATCCATAGCTTTCCAACGGCGTATCATACGCCTCGTTCCGACAAATGGTTAAAAAACTGGATCAAAAACAGTACCGAAAAAACACCGCGTGCAGTTTTTTGCGACGAGAAGTTCACTCGTCTCAATACTGCAGTACTCTTGCTTCAGAAAGTGCAGTGCCCTCGCGTTGAGCGTGCAGTTCGGAAGTGTGGGCAGAATAACTATTCTGCCAATATTGGCAGAATAGACGGCTGTATGTATATATATATATATATATATACCCTTGATATTCTTTTGACCAGAAATGTATTGTTGTCTTGCACACAAATTGTCTTCCAGCTGGTTCATTACGATTGTGATGGTTGCACACTGATGTAAACTCGAGGCTGATAATCAATCTAGGATAGCATTTGTATTCAGATCAGATATCCCCAATACAATGCAATCCACTGATAGTTCCATATTGTTTAGCTGCACTTCAAATAATTGCATTCCTCACTGATTCTCTGAGTCCGGTGGCAGTTCATGAGCAACTTTCATAAGGGGAAATAAGGTAACACCGAGGGCCCAAAGAAAGAAGCAAAAGAAACGATTCAAACAAAAGCACACACAACATTAAGATTACATACAAGCAACATCACATTTCACAGCTATTCACCTCACTATGCATGCCTACTTAAGCACACAATTCTCGAGGAAACTCCGGTACTACGATCTAATATGCTGTGGCGGTGTGCACGAAAGTGGATCAACGTGTGGAGAGGTTGGTGTAAACAGAGCTACACCAAACGCTGGCTAGTCACCAGTTGCACCTGGACGGGCTCAGGGGTGAGGACAGACTCGGTGATCATGTAGCGAGACACGGATGTCACGGCCATATCATCATCAAGCGTACGGAAGGGAACCGTACTCATCCAGGGAATGGGGTGACAAAGTAGGATAGCGGTGGAAAGAAGTGTCTGCTGGCATTGCCCTTTTCTGATAACAAAGACCAGTAAGGGTTGCCAGAGCGGCGGGTTGGACGGCAAGATCCGGGGTAGAAACATGTCTACCACCGAAACGATAGGTGCGGCTAAAGAGAAAAATATTGGTGCGATACCTGTGTATCAATCCTGCAAGTGATCGACACTACTAGGTACCTTGGCATCACTCCGCTGGGACAGAGATAACACCAAACACCAAAGAGCAAGTATGCAAAACTGGAGGGTGTAGGTAGTGGATCGAAACCGATGCCACCTACACTCACAAAATCAACCGTTAGCGACAAGATAATAAGTCTACATGCATGCTATGCAGCAAACAAATGCAACAACCAAATGCAGCAAGCAAGCTAGACTCTGAACTACCGGTTTCTAACGCTCGCGCGGACTAGGGCGTCCTACAGCTAGACCTGCTCTGATACCAATCGTTGTGGCACCCTGGCTCAGAGGAACCAGAACACCCCGTATTCCAGCCCAGAGATCAAGTCTTCTGGAATACGGCACTGCTTGGCATAGAACAAATCAACTCTTTATTACAAATACTCGGGGTACAAGGGTTCGATATTACAAAGGTTACAGGGGCACGGCGATACTTTGCCTGCTAAGGTAGCTCTATGCTAGCAGCGGAACAACTCGTAGCGGAATAACTTCTAGCAGCGGAACAACGATGACGGCGATGGACTCCACTCCACAGGGACTCTGGCTGGGACGTATCCTAGCTCGCCAACTCGGGATCCTCGACAAGTAAGCAATCACAGCATGACCTACAATCTGGCATGACACGCCAGGTGAGTACTTTGAATGTACTCGCAAGCTCACAGCAACCAAAGCAATCAAGACAAACAACAACATGTCATTTACAGGTTAATCATCAACGATGAACACAATACTTCTAGTACAACATGAGCATGGCAGGTACATATAAATCATGATATGAACATGATGATACTAGCACTAGCATGCAAGGGGGTCAACGTTTAAGGTCTCATGGACCAACTTACTCTGCTCGGAGGTTATCTCGTAACCACCATGAATATCAAACTTACTTACCACTGTGATCACCACGTGATCACCTCATAATCAACCAACATCGGTATCCACGATACCATCGTGATCCTCTCATAATCACATAAAGATCAACCAACTTCTTTTCTCATCGAACCGGGGTTGTTATTATTCAGGTTATTATTTCTGTTGACCCATAGTGTGACCTACTACGAACTGTGTCCATGACCGAGGACGCGGCTATCGATAGATTATACACTCTGCAGAGGTTAGTACACTGTACACACACTATGGAACTCATGGCCTCGTGCTCCCATTCGGGTGGACCAACGACATTCTGACAAAACCAATCTATTGCATGACACTCTCCCACCCACTCTGACAAACTCCCCTTTGGGCTATGTCCTGGGTTGCCCCGATGCCAACTCGTGACATCCGCCACCTTTTTGGTCGCCACCGTCGTGGCCAAAAGAAACTCGTCCCAAACGGGGACACCCGGGTACAACACAACTCGGGCACACAAGGCTTATGGCCGCCTACCTGATCAGGGTAGTGCGCGCACGTAACCTTCCCTAGTTGGAGGCACCGGCGAGAGGCATGACAATAGACCGCATTAGGGCCTCCCCATCCAGGCAAGTGTGGTTGCACTGGTGAGCTCGATTCGGTGGCACCATGACTCAGCTAACAGATTTGTTCAAGTTCGATTAATGTCAGGTTTAACTTGAACGGTGATGAGCTGAGTCATAAAGGTATAACAATGCATATGAGCATGATATCAGTGTAACCATGGATGGGAAACATAACCATTTAACATCATTTCATTAACAATAAATCATTTACTCTACGGGATGCAAATGAGCATAGCATCACGATGATCATGAATATCACAAGTAGTTTCATATCCAACCGTAACTACTCATGTGAGCATATCATTATCACTAGCATCTGAAATGATTACACGAATAAAACATGATAATAATATCATTAACAATTAATCATGTCACTCACTAGATGAAAATGAACATGGCATGAGCATGGATCCACAAGCATATTCGAAGTATTAACAAAATCATTAACAAGCAATAATTAAATATTCCAATGAAAACCATGGCTACTGCAAGGCCATCATGCAAGAGGCTGTTGTGGCTTGCGTGGGGATGAAGGATTCACCGGGGAGAAGAGCGAGTCACTCGCGGAAAAATCGCCGGAAAAGTTTCCCTCTTGGCGGAGCTGTTTTAAGGGCAAGGGCAAAATGGTCATTTTCAGAATGTTACAACAAGGTGAAAATGATACCATCGGAACAGGCTCAACGAACTGAGATCATGGGCTTTTGAATCACCTGAATTGGAGTCACGGTTGCCGAGATACGGCCGTTCGTTCGTTAGGCAGAAAAAGAATAAAAATCTGTCCATTTCTGGCCTTAACGGATGAACGTCCGCTATATAACTGTTTCGGCCGGCGGGAGAAACAGAAAGCGTATTCCAGGAAAATACGATTTTGAAGCAGTGAAAGCGCCTTTTTGCCCGAAGCTGCGGCAGAATACGCTTTCAGAAGGCAAAAGCGCATTCTGTGGAAATGCATCTCCACTTATCAGCGTGGGCCCGGCCTCTGGGTCGCCGACATGTGGGGCCCACGCCTCCTTTCTCTCTCTCCTCCCTGTCTCTTCCTCCTTTCTCGTGTGCGCCCGTGGACAGAGGGAGGCCGCCGGCGCCGGCGCTCGTTCCGGCGACTCGGGTCATCTCCAGCGAAGTCCCGGCCACCGTCGAGCTCAGGACGACGAGGCGCACCCGCCTGACCACTTCACGCTCGCCGGGGAGCGCTGTAGCGAGTGGAGCTTCGGCCGCGGCGGACATGTCATCGGCCGTCGCCGGGGCGCGCGGCATGATGCTCCAGAGGAAGAAATGGGCTGCGGGGTGCGCTCTAGGGTGGGTGTGGAGGTCGCTGGTGGTGGTAGAGCGGAGAGGGAGAGCTCGAGCGGCTCAAATTTAAGAAGACAGCGGTGACGTCCATGGCGGCAATGGCGGGCGAGGAGAGCTGCTCGGGCTCAAATGAGAGGCCAGGGGGAGTGCTGGTAGGGGGAGAGAGAGGTTGGCGAGGTCGGAGAGGTTCGGGAAGGGCTTAAATAGCCATGGCAACGATGCCTTCACCGGATGCCGACGGGAGCGCGGAGTTGATGCCCCTGGCGCGACCGCGTGCGTGTGGGCACGCGCGGAGGAGCTGACGGCGACGAGTGAGAGCTAGTGGGGTGGCAGACGCGGGATGGACGACTTCCGGTCAGCCACTCGGCCACTGTGCTCACGCGGGCAAGGTCACCGTGGCGCGAGGAGGGCGAAGGAGGAGGGGGCCAGGGCGGGGGAGCGAACGCGTGGCTACGGCGATGCTCTAGGACAAGCTGGGACATGCGGAAACGACGGGAAGAGGAGTGCCCGAAGGTAAACGCCATCCAGAGTGCGACAATGGCTTCCCAGCCGCGTGGTCGCCGCGTGAACAGGCGCATGCGGTGCATTCTGGGTGGCAAAATTATGTCTAGCGTGTGGACCCTACTAGGTGGAGTAACACTGTGCCCTTGGTTTGGTTATATCACCTCTGTGATGATGGATAGCATCAACTGAAATTTGCTACAACAAACTTGGCCATGAAATTGTGATCAAATGGGATGGCATAAGGGTTAACCAGGATGTCACAGAGGTTTAGGGTAGGAAGGACTATGATCCTGTGGAGTATGAAAAGATTTGGACTAAAATTTAGCATAGTTGCTTCACAACTGCACAAACTGGTCCAGAAACTAAATCATGAAGTAGCACTCACCTGGATGATTGGATTGGGATGAAAATTGGTGGATGATGATGATTTGGGCATATGAAGGCACCATCAAAATTTCATACCATTTGGATGAATAAAAATGGTACTTCCTTCACAATGCTCCACACTAGACAGAAACTTGGGGGAATTTTGTGGAGAAAATGGATTGGCCAAATGATGTGAATTTTGGCGTGCTCAAATTATATAGGTATTTTTAGGTCCAGGATTAATTTCAGAATTTTTGAAGCAATATAAAATATAGTTTCTTCACAAACTGAAATTATGGCCAGAAACAAAGATTGGATGGTGTGCTCACAGAGATTGTTGGATGGAGATGAAATTTGGTGGAGAGTAATGATTTGATCATATAAATGATCTACAAAAATTTAAACTTGTTTGGATTAGCCTAGCTAGTACTTCCTTCATAAAGCTTCTCTCTGGTCAGAAACTTTGGAAATTTGCTGAGGAAGATTTACTAGGCAAATGAAGTTGAATTTTGGCGTGTGGCAATTATTTGGATAGGAAAGAGTGCTCAAAAGGTTTGAGAGCAATCAAGAAAATATAAATAGCACTTCCTTCACAAAGTGCCATACTGGACAGAATAGGAAATGAATATTCCTGAATTATTTTTTAACTAGGCAAGGATGGGTTTTGACATATTTGTGGGGGATATGATCCAAAGAATTTATGAGAATTTTGTGGGAATTTTTGGAATGGCAGAAATATAGGTTGCTCCACAACCTAGAGCAAACAGGGTTATTCCTTTAATAGAAAAAGGAATATTCCCAAAAAATAAATATTGGGGTTGGGCTAAGATGGAAATGGCATGGTCTAGGGAAAGATTTGGGAGTGACAAGCCACTTGGAAGTGGTAGAAGAGAAGATCTTCCCAGGCTTTAAGACCACAGAGCCACTGAAAAGGAACTCCAAATAAAAATTCGAAGAAATCCAAAAGAAAAAGAAAGGGCCAAAAATCGGGGTGTTACACCCTCCTCCGCGCATCGCCGCGGGCTCACCCTGGCTCATGCGTATGCCGTTCGGCCTGGAGGGTGCCGCAGCCACCTTCGTGAGGCTAATGCGCATGAGCCTGGAGTCCCACATCGCGAGGAATACGGAGGTGGTTAACACTCGCCCACCGGCCCACCGCGGCCCCACTCGTGACGGAGGCGGGTGTTCCGGTACCAAACACATGGAACGCCCGCCATCACCGTAAGTTCTATCCGTGCCCCCACGGATACGAGCGACATGGAGCTGTACACGCTCCGGGGCTGTCTCTACCCACGCTGCCTCCGGCACGTGAGAGCTCCTTCCCACTCTCGCGGAAGCCCCATGCTTCGCGCTAGCGGATACCCCATGTCCCGCGCTGGCGGAAGCCCCATGCTCAGCGCTGGCGGCCTACTTGAGGGCCGCTCGGCCGTCACATCCTCAAGCTGACCCGTGTCGAACACGACAGCATGTATCTTTCTGTTATGTAATGAACCTGCTTCATTCATCAGTAAAGCTTATTTCCTCCAAAACCCTGTGTGCTTGCAGCCGCGGGGCGCACACTCATGATCTCACCCGTGCCTGTCACGCGAGCGGGGGCTGGGCACGGTGTCTGTGCTCTGGTCAGTCCCAGCAGCACTGAAAAACCCAAGCGACTGAGCTCTGGCTCACGGGCCAGCTCCCGTGTACGTCACCTCACCAGGTCCTTGGTGCTCTTGTCTCCTCGCGTAACACCCATAGGCGACCTCGCGAGCGCGCCCTGCTGCACTAGTTGCGAAAACTTGGCAATTTCCCTGGTGCAGGATATCAAAGGCCTCAGGAACCCCCCCGGGAGGCCTCGCGAGCGGGGCCCTACGGGCGGAAGGCCTCACGAGGGATTGCGCCTCATGAGCCGTGCCCTGCGAAGGACTCGCCCCAAGCTACACGCCTCGAAGGAGCTAAGTCTAAAGCACCCCTCGGGTCCTTTCCCTCTCGTTTCTCTCTCATGGCATACTGATTTCCTTGGCATGAGCCGCCCGCGCATCAAGGGGGGGGGGTCTCTGAGCATCGCGCCTCAGGGGCTCCTACCAGCCCTAAGAGCCCTACACCCTCTGGCCTTGCCGAGCGCACGCTCTGGGCATACCAGCGACGGTTGTAGCTTGCCTCGGGGGCTGGGTCCCAGCGACACAGGGCATGAAGGCAATGTAAAAGGGAAATAGGGGCCTCGGGAGGAAAATGGAAGCGCATAAATCATTAAGTGCTTAAAGCAAAAGCACCATGCAGATGTTTTCATGCCCACACGGGGCCGCATCTACCCTATTACAGCAATAGGTCAAGGAGAGTTTAGGCGCACGAGGCGCCGCCGTTGCTGCTCCCGCCATCGTCACGAGGGGGCTCACCACCGCCGATGCTGGTCTCAGGCTCGAAGGCGTACAGCCCGACGAAGCCGGCCACGCGCTCCCTCACAGCCTCCTCGAGGGGTTCGCGGAGCTCCACCAGGACGGGGGTTACCACCCGCCCGAGGTCGAAGCGATCGTCTAGGCGGAGAAGGTTGCTGAAGAGTTGCGTTGTCGCCTGGGTCAGCAGGTCGTGGCACGCTTCCTCGACAGTGGCGTCCGTATCCAACAATTGCTTCTTGAGGTCATCGACCTCGGCCTAGAGCTCGTCCCGCCTGGCTGCGAGGCTCCTCTGCTCGTCGAGGGCGGCCTGGGCGGCCGCCAGCTCACGCTCCTTCACCAGTAGGCGCTCCCACTCTGCCTCCTGCGCGGACGCGGATGCCGCAAGCTCGCGTTCCCGGATCTTGCCATTCGCCTCGAGGGTAGCGACTGCCTCCTGGCACCTCAGGATCTCCTTCCCGCGCTTCGGGAGCTCAGCTTCGCGGGATGCGAGCAGGCCGTCGCGGGCCTCCGCAGCCTCCTCCCGCGTTTTGAGCCGGCTCTCACGCGAGGCGGCCTGCTCCTGGAGTGTCTTCTCATAGGCATCCGCCTCCTCCCGCCGCCGCTTGGCCTCCTGGGCAACTTCGAGGGCCTTCGCGAGGGATGCCTGGGCCTCTTTGGTGAGCTGCTTGCGCTGTGCCTGCGCCTCCTCGTCCCGCTAGCGGTCAAGCTTCGCCGCCTCCCGAAGCTGGCTCCACCCCTCCGCCAGCTTCCGCCGCTCCTCCGCGCAGAGCTCCGCCTCCTTCCTGAGCTCACCTTCGAGGGCCTCGAGGGCCACCTTGACGCTCTTGACGGCCCCGCTCCAGGGCACGGTACCGCTCCCCCCCAGCACCAAGGCGCGACTCGCCCGGGCCTCCTCATCGCTTGCTGGCATCGGCGGACGGGAGGGCACGACTTCGAGCCCCTTCGGCAGCCCCGTGCCGTCGCCCTCGGCAGGGGTCGCGCTTGCCGTCTGGCGTGGGGGACTCAGGATGGCTACCTCCGGCACCGGTGGCATCGCCTGAACACTTCAAGGTCCGGGCGCCCGGGCCCGGAGATGGCTCCCATGAGGGCTGCAGTGGCCTCCGCCGTAGCAGGAGTGGTGCGCGGAGGAGGGGTCGGTGCTTCGCCCCTCTTCCCCGCCATCTCAACACCGATGATGGGGGCCCCCTCGGGAGGAGCCAGCACGGTCTCCTCACCACCTCCCGCCGGTCTCGCTACCGGGGGCGCCGGCACGGCAGGTGAGGTGGTGTTCAGAGGAGGGGAGGGCCCCTCGGCCTCGGCCTTCCTCCTCTTGGTCTTCTCTTCCTCCTCGGCGGCCGGCTCAGGGCTCCTGCGCAGGCGAAAGCTCGTCAGGGCCGCAGTAGCCAGGAAGCTGGGACCGATGGGAGGGGACGGAGGAACTTACTTGTCCTTGGGGTTCCAGCGCCTCTTCTTTCGCTCCCTGATGGCGCCGCTGCTGCTGCTGCCTCCCCCACGCAGCACGCCTGGGCGGCCACCCGAGGGCGCGGCGTGAGTCTCGACGGGGTCGGCGGCCACGGTGGTCCCCTCCTCCCGCTCCTCGCGGGGCTCGTCGATCTCCTCCCTCCCTCGCTGGCACAGGTCTGGCCGGCACGACACAAAACGCGTCCCCGTCATCGCCCCCGTTCTCGCCGAGCCGAAGCCGACGATGCGCCGGCGGAGACGGAGGGGGTGGCAGGGATGATTCCTCACTGCTCTCCTTCCCGGAGTCGGAGGCCTCGTGGTCGCCCGAGGAGGACCCCGTCTCCGAAGAATCCTCGAGAAGCTCCTCGGAATCCTCGAGATCCGTCCGGACCGGCCCCCACTGGTCGAACTGGGGCATCGCCGCGACCAGCTCATCCCTGTTGGACCAGCGGTACAGCGGGCGCGTGTCAGGAGGCTTCTCCTCCGCCTCCCCCGGAAATAAAGCTTCCCAAGCTTCGGCCACTACTTCGGCCGAGAGGGACTCCCGCGCCAGCCGGATCCGGTCCTCGGCACTGGTGATCTCCCACACCGGGTGCGAGCGCTTCTACAGGGGCGCGATGCGGCGGCAGAGGAATTCCTTGGTGATCATGCCCGTCGTAAGCCCAGCCTCGCGTAGCTCTGCCAGCCTCGTCAGGATCGGCCTCAAGGCAGCGCCGCCAAGCTTCTTGTGCTCCCAGCGGGGGATCTTCTCAGCCAGCTCGGTAGGGACCGCCAGGAGAGGACTGGTCCGCTGGGCATCAACGTAAACCCAGCGCGACCTGAAGTTCTCCACCTTCTTCAAGATCTTCATGTCGATGAAGACCTTGCGCATCTCATCATCGATGCGGAAGGAGGCGCCTCCGGAGCGGTGGTTTCCCGAGGAGAAAACCCGCAGGCTGTAGAAGGTCTGGAAGAGCGCCACGGATGGCATCACTCCCAGGAAGGCCTCGCAGAGGTACGTGAAGAGAGAAAGGACGAGGATGGAGTTGGGGTGAAGGTGGAGAAGACAAATCTCGTAGTGCTCGAGGATGGCGACGAGGAAGTCGGAGAAGGGCGGCACCACCCCGGCGAAGAGCGACTGGAAGAAGACGGGGACCACCGTGAGTCCGAGGTCTCGCCGTGGGTGCGAGGCCGGCCAGATCTTGGTGATGCCTTCCTCGAAGTGCACGGAGGCCAAGTGGGGGCGGGCCTTGGCTAGCCCACTCTCGCTGATGGTGGCCGGCAGCAAGGCCAGACCGAGCTCCACCGCCGGGGAGCTCTTGCTGGAGGAGGCCTCGGCGGTCGCGGGCTTCTTGCCTGGGGCCATGGCGATGGAGAGATTGGAAGTTGGAGGAGGAAGAACAGAGGAGCTGCTCGCGCGAGATGAAGGGCGAGATGGGGACGACGAGCAATGACGTGCTTGCGCCCCGCGCGGGCAGGCTTTATCGCTAGGACGGCGGTTACCGAGGTGTCGTGGGGAGTGGGGGCGACCCGCCCCGTAAACGCCGCCACGCGTCGCCTCTGGGCCCGGCAACTCGATGGGCCCCGCGTCGTTTCGTCCCTAACGGGCGGAACGTGCACGCCGCGGGCCCGGGGGCTACTGTCGGCCCAGTGGGAACCAGGGTACCACGGCCCGTCTGCCTCTGGCCCGGAGGACAACGCTTGGGCCGACCCATAAGGGTGGCCCTGCCTCGGCCGCTCCGGAGGAAGCCGCCTCGCGAGGCCCCTCGCCGCCAGGCCAGACCCTGCCGAGGCCACCAAGCACCAGGTTGCCTCGCGAGGCCTCCTCACGAAGCAGTTCGTATGGCGCCAGCCGCGGGGCTCCGTGCCCAGCACATGGGTGACGACCCGCTGTCAGGATAAGGACAACGGGGCATGACCAAGCCGAGCTTCCATTCTGGTGATAAGGGAGCAGTGGCATCTGCTTCCCCCAAAGCAAGTCCCAAAGGTTTTCCTCTTTGGTGATAGAAGATCAGGACGGATCGGCGCGCCAGGATGAAGGTCAGCGCCAAGCCCACCAGCGCCTCACGAAGACTACTTTATCAGGCGGAGACCGCCTTTAGTCAGGATAGACCTGCGCGCCTATCTCCCTTTGAATTGCCGCCCAGTGGCCACCCTTTCCTGCTCATATTTTCGGGGAAGAGGACCAAGGCACTACAAAAGGGGCAGGGCCGCTTCCATGTAAGGGGATCGACTCATTCTCCCCCACACCTCGTGTATCTCGAGCACAGGCACTCCATTACAGAGCAATCCAACACAGGCAGGGGTAGGGTATTACACCACATAGTGACCCGAACCTGGGTAGCTCATGCGTCCCCTTCGTGTCTGGTGAGAGCCAGTGAGTCCGTTGCGTTTCCGCCATAGCTGCCGTCGTGTCGTAGGTTGCCAAGCAAAGTCCCCCAGAGTTCGAATCCTAAGTTCTTGGAGAAGTTTCTTGGACACAGATCGTAGACTCCGACAGTATGAGTCATGGAGAAGTTGGAGTACAGTAGCATTATGCCAATATTAAATATGAAACAATTTACAACAGTACCTAAAGTTTAAGATTTGTTTGTTATACTAACGGATCTCACGAGGTTTCTGTTGAGTTTTGTGTGCTGAAGTTTTCAAGTTTTGGGTGAGACTATGATGGATAAAGGAATAAGGAGCGGCAAGAGCCTAAGCTTGGGGATGCCCAAGGCACCCCAAGGTAATATTCAAGGAATACTCAAACGTCTAAGCTTGGGGATGCCTCGGAAGGCATCCCCTCTTTCGTCTACAATATATCGGTAACTGACTTGGAGCTATATTTTTATTCATCACATGATATGTGTTTTACTTGGAGCGTCTTGTGATATAGTTTGTTTGCTTTTATTTGCTTTTTAGTTTGTCACAATCATCTTTGCTGAACACACCTTTTTGAGAGGGACACATATTATTCGTGATTTGTTAGAATACTCTTTGTGCTTCACATATATCTTTTGAGCTAGGCAGTTGCTCTAGTGCTTCACTTATATCTTTTAGAGCACGGCGGTGGTTTTATTTTGAAGAAATAGTTGCACTCTCATGCTTCACTTATATCTTTTTGAGAGTCTCATGATAGCAATGCTAATATGCATGGGTTATGAATTTGGTCCTGATATGATAGGTATTCAAGAGGGATATAATAAAAACTTTCATGTAGATCACTGAATATGATAAGTTTGATTCCTTGCAATAGTTTTGTGATATTAAGATGGTAATATGTGGGAGGTATTAGTAGATAATTGTGGTTTAGTAAGAATATTGGTGTTAAGGTTTGTGATTCCCGAAGCATGCACGTATGATCTGTCGTTATGCTAAGCAGTTGGAGCATGATTTATTGTTGATTGTCTACCTTATGAGTGGTGGTCGGCGATGAGCGATGGACCTTGTCCTACCAATCTATCCCTCTAGGGGCATGCGTAGTAGTACTTTGCTTCGAGGGCTAATAAACTTTCGCAATAAGTATGTGAGTTCTTTATGACTAATGTGAGTCCATGGATTATACGCACTCTCACCCTTCCGCAATTTGCTAGCCTCTTCAGTACCGTGCATTGCCCTTTCTCACATCGAGAGTTGGTGCAAACTTCGCCGGTGCATCCAAACCCCATGATATGATACGCTCTCACACATAAGCCTCTTTATATCTTCCTCAAAACAGCCACCATACCTACCTATCATGGCATTTCCATAGCCATTCCGAGATATATTGCCATGCAAATTCCACCATTCCATTTTTATGACACACATCATCATTGTCATATTGCTTTGGATGATCATATAGCTGACATAGTATTTGTGGCTCAGCCATCGTTCATCATTTTTATACATGTTACGCTAGCATCATTGCACATCCAGGTACACTGCCAGAGGCATTCATATAGAGTCATATTATTGTTGTAGTATCGAGTTGTAATATTGAGTTGTAAGTAAATAGAAGTGTGATGATCATCATTATTAGAGCATTGTCCCAGTGAGGAAAGGATGATGGAGACCATTATTCCCCCACAAGTTGGGATGAGACTCTGGACGAAAAAAAAGAGGCGCAAAAGAGCCATGAAAAAAAATGAGAGAAAAAGAGAGAAGGGGAAATGTTACTATCCTTTTTCCACACTTGTGCTTCAGAGTAGCACCATGTTTTTCATATAGAGAGTCTCCTATTTTGTCACTTTCATATACTAGTGGGAATTTTTCATTATAGAACTTGGCTTGTATATTCCGATGACGGGCTTCCTCAAATGCCCGAGGTCTTCATGAGCAAGCAAGGTTGATGCACACCCACTTAGTTTTCATGTTGAGCTTTCATACACTTATAGCTCTTAGTGCATTCGTTGCATGGCAATCCCTTCTCCTCGCATTGACATCAATTGATGGGCATCTCCATAGCTCGTTGATTAGCCTCGTTGATGTGAGACCATCTTCTTATTTTTGACTTCTCTTATTTATCTCTACCACCACACTCTACTCCACCCATAGTGCTATATCCATGGCTTGCGCTCATGTATTGAGTGGGAGTTGCAAAAGTTGAAGCGCGTTAAAAAGTATGAACCAATTGCTCTGCTTGTCATCGTGGTAGTGCATGATAAATACTTTGTGTTAAAAAGATGGAGCATGACAGGATTGTATGATTTTGTAGGGATAACGTTCTTTAGCATTTTTATTTTGAAAGACATGATTGTTTATTAGTATGCCTGAGTATTGATGTCTTTATATCAAATTATAGACTATTGCTTTGAATCATTCGGATCTTATTATTCATACCGTAAGAGAAAGATTACATGATGAAACATGATAGGTAGCATTCCACATCAAAAATTCTGTTTTTATCATTTACCAACTCGAGGACGAGCAGGAATTAAGCTTGGGGATGCTTGATACGTCTCCAACGTATCTATAATTTTTGAATGTTCCATGCTATTATAGTATCAATCTTGGCAGTTTCATATGCAATTATATGCCATTATATATCATTTTTTGGGACTAACGTATTAACCCAGTGCCCAGTGCCAGTTGCTGTTTTGTGCTTGTTTTTGCCTTTTTAGAAAATCATTATCAAAAAGTGTCCAAACGATAAAAAAACTTTGGGTTAATTTTTTCTGGACCAGAAGAGACCCAGGAAGCTCCGGGAGAAGACCAGAAGAGCCACGAGGAGGCGGCAAGCCTGGAGGGCGCGCCGCAGGGGGTGGCTATGCCCCGCAGGCTTGTGGGCCCCTCGTGGCACCTCTTGACCTAATTCCTTCGCTATAAATTCACAAATATTCCCAAACCAACAAAGAGACAAAAGAGAAAACCTTTCCGCCACCGCAAGCCTCTGTTCTTCTGCGATCCCATCTGGAGGCCTTTTTCGGTACTCTGCCAGAGGGGGAATCGATCACGGAGGGCTTCTACATCAACCTTGCTGCCCTTCCGATGATGTGTGAGTAGTTTACCACAGACCTACGGGTCCATAGCTAGTAGCTAGATGGCTTCTTCTCTCTCTTTGATCTTCAATACCATGTTCTCCTCGATGTTCTTGGAGTTCTATCCGATGTTATCTTCTTTTGCGGTGTGTTTGTTGGGATCTGATGAATTGTGAGTTTATGATCAAATTATTCATGAGAAATATTTGAGTCTTCTCTGAACTCTTTTATGCATGATTGTTATAGCTTTGTATTTCTCTCCGATCTATCGATTTGGTTTGGCCTACTAGATTAATTTATCTTGCAATGGGAGAGGTGCTTTGTGATGGGTTCAATCTTGCGGTGCTCAATCCCAGTGACATAAGGGGACATGACATGTATTTGTATTGTTGCCATTAAGGATAAAAAGATGGGGTTTAATCATATTGCTTGAGTTTACTTTGTCTACATCATGTCATCTTGCTTAAGGTGTTACTCTGTTTCATACTTAATACCCTAGATGCATGCTGGATAGCGGTCGATGGGTGGAGTAATAGTAGTAGATGCATGCAGGAGTCGGTCTACTTGTCTCGGACGTGATGCCTATATACATGATCATTGCCATGAATCCGTCATAATTATTTGCTTTTCTATCAATTGCCCAACAGTAATTTGTTTACCCACCGTATGCTATGTGTTCGAGAGAGAAGCCTCTAGTGAAAACTATGGCCCCCGGTCTACTTTATCATATATTAAAAATCTAAAAATACCTTGCTACAATTTATTTACTTTTATTTTTATTAGTATTTTAGTTTATCTATTTACCTCAATAAGATTTAATCCTTGCAAATAACCGCTAAGAGGATTGACAACCCTCTGATTTGCGTTGGATGCAAGTGTTTGCTCTTTTGTGTGCAGGTGCGCTTAATGGAATTTTGCTTGGTTCTCCTACTGTATTGATAACCTTGGTTCTTAACTGAGGGAAATACTTATCTCTACTATACTGCATCATCCTCTCCTCTTCGGGGAAATACCAATGCAGACTACAAGTAGCAGGGAGTTTGTTTGCATTATGTATTTTCGATTTGAGCATAGGACTGGGCATCCCAAATACCAGCCTCTCTCGTGCAATGACAAGTGAATAAACACTCATCTCAAGAATAACCCGCTTAGCATGGAAGATACTGACCGCCCCCTGTCACTCCATGAGAGGTACGGGCACACAAAACAGATGTTCGTTTGAATATTTAGAGGTGGCACATGCAAATTTACTTGGAACGGCAGAGTAATACCGCATATAGGTAGATATAGTGGACTCATCTGGAACAACTTTGGTTTAAGGATTTGGATGCACAAGCAGTATTCCTGCTTAGTACAGGCGAAGGCTAGCAAATAGATTGAGAAGCGACCAGCTAGAGAGCGAAAACGGTCATAGACATGCATTGCGAATAATTAACATTGAACACGAGCATGAGTAGGATATCAACACCCTGAACATAAATATCATGGAGGCTATGTTGGTTTTGATTCAACTACATGTATGAACATGCACCAAGTCAAGCCACTCGAATTACTCAGAGGAGGATACCATGCTAACATAATACATCACAATCATTTTAATGCATGTTGACACTCAAGATAAATCATTATCCACAGCTATTTAAGCATGGCATGAGCAACTATAATCTCTAATTGTCAGCACAAACATGTTTACTCATAATAATGCTGAATCATGAATACTAAGCTAAACATATTTACAAAGACAAAAACAAGAAGAGTTCATACCAGCTTTTCTCCACCGCAATCACTTCATCAAATATCGTCATTATTGCCTTTCATTTGCACGACTGAATGATATGAAGATAATAAATGTGCAAGAGTGCCGTGAACTAAGCTGGAATCTGCAAACATTTATTTAGAGGAGAAGACAAAATAATAGTGGCTCTTTGTTAGATCAACAATAAAGCACATGAGGGCCACTCAACATTTTCATCGTGGTCTTTCTCCTTACTACGACTCAACGAAAAGAAAAGAAATTCAGAGAAACACACTGAAATATTTTTGGAGTTTTTAGTTTTTCTGAAGAAAGCAAATTGATGAAGGAAAAACAAAAAACGAGAAAACTATTTACATGGGAAAGCTCCCAATAAGCAAAAGAAGAAACGAGAAATCTTTTTGGGTTTTCTTTTACTACTACGAATTAACTAAACAAGAAAGGAACTACCACTATTTTTTTTTGAATTTTTGAAAGTTTTCAAACACACAAGAAGAGAGCAAAAATAAAAACAAACATGGATATACAATGAAAAAGGATGAACACCGACAACTGGAATGAATATGTGGTACATGAATGTAATGTCGGTGAAAATTGCGTACTCCCCCAAGCTTAAGCTTTTGGCCTAAGTTGGTCTACGGCCACTCTTGGCCTGGATAATGCCCGTTGTGGTAGTTCGGGTTGTACTGAAATGCAGCTGCCATAGCTTGGTGAGCTGCCTCGTTAAGGCGCTCGGTCTCTGCTGCCCTCTCGTACTCCTTAGCCTCCTCCTCAAGTATTAAATGTCTATGTTTTCCCTTTAAATCAAAGAAGGCAGGAGCAGGCAAAACAATATGGAAAACACGTCGCCTTTTAAAGATTAGCCTGTATCTGAACGGAGGGTCACCCCTCTTAAGGAACTGGTGGCATTCCATAGCATCATAATCAAGAAAACTCGGTGGCAACAGGGTATCATTGCGTTTAATGGGCACACCAAGATAAGTAGCTAGGCGGGTAGCATAAATTCCACCAAAGAAGTGACCAACTAAGGCATTATTATGTAAACGACGTGCGACTATAGCTCCCATTTTAAATTGTCCATCTCTCAGCACCGCACTCTTAAGAATGCTCAGGTCAGGGGCGCAGAGATGACTATGGTCATGTTTACCATTAATGCATCTACCAATGAATAGAGCAAAATAATGTATAGCAGGAAAATGAATGCTCCCCATAGTAGCTTGTGTAATGCCTCTAGTTTCACCCCTAGTAATGTTCATGAGAAATTCATTGCAATCAAATTTACGAGGTTCGGTGCCAGTCCCCCAAAATGGAATTTTACAAACACTACTAAATTCTTCAACGGACATGCGAAAAGGCTTTTCATATAAGTTGAAAATAACATCATGTGAAGTGCGCTGATATACATACTCGAATCTCCGCACAAAGGAGTCAGTGAGATCATAGTACTGCGGGCACTTATCTGTCAAGAACTCCGTGAGCTTGGCATTGTGCACGTACATATCAAACTCTTCCTTGATGCCGGCTTGAATCAGGAAGGCATCCGATGGCCATTCGCATGGCAAAACCGAAGCCTCCCGCGGCGGTTCGGTCTCCGGCTCGCGTATCGCGGGCCTGAGAGCACTCTTGCTCAAGGAACCACCATGGAACATCTTCCTAAACATTTTCTTCCTCTGAAAGATTTCTGAAATTTTTAGTGACTCAAAATAAATGTGAACGAAACTCAACAAAATTGATAGCAACTACTCCCACAAGTATCTAGAGACTATAGCAGGCATCAAAACTACTTTGGACCATACAAATTCAACATGCAAGCTCATAAACATGGTCACCATAGCAGCAAAAATTTGCAAAGTGTAAAGCACTAGAACAAAAACTAATTGGAGCATTGGAGGAGTCACATACCAAGGAGTAATTCCTCAAAACAGTTTGGGAAACGGAGTTCCGAGCAAGGAGATCGAAAATTACAGCAATATGAGCAAGAACACGGGCTTGAGAGCAAGTTTGATTTTTTCTGGAGGAAGAAGAAGGAGATGGGTGGCTGGCATAAGTGAGTGGGTCCCTGTGGGACCCACAAGCCTACTGGGCGCGCCCTGTGAGCTTGTGGCTCACGGGTGCACCCCCTTGGGTTGTGTTCAGTGCCAAAAATTCTTAAATATTCTGGAAAAAATCATACTAAATTTTCAAGGCATTCTGAGAACTTTTATTTTTGAGACATTTTTTTATTGCACGAAAAATTTAGAAAACAGGATAATCATGGCATTTTATTTTATTCAACTACAAATAACAGAGAGTAAAGGGTGGTTACAGAAAGTTGTGCTTACTAAATTCATCGACCACATGCCCCTCAAAAAGAATCCATTAATAAGGTTGATCAAGTCTTATTAACAAACTATTTCCGAATGGCATGAAACCGAAGAATCTTCGTATAACACTAAGTTACCTCAATGGGGATATGCATCTCCCCAACAATAAGAGTTTCATATTTCTTTTTGACAGTAGGGAGAGGAAATTTGAAACCTCCAATAGTGATTGTTGAAACCTTTTCAATACAATTGATACCATTCACCGAACTTTGTTTCTTCGGAAAATAAGCCGTATGCTCATTACCATTGACATGAAAAGTAACCATGCTTTTGTTGCAATCAATAACAGCCCATGCAGTATTAAAAAAAGGTATACCAAGGATAATCGACATGTTGTCGTCCTCAGGCATATCAAGTATAACAAAGTCTGTCAAGATAGTAACATTTGCAACTACAACGGGAACATCTTCACAAATTCCAATAGGTATAGCAGTTGATTTATCAGCCATTTGCAAAGATATTTCAGTAGGTGTGAGCTTATTCAAATCAAGTCTTCTATATAAAGAGAAAGGCATAACACTAACACCGGCTCCCAAATCACATAAAGCAGTTTTGACATAACTTATTTTAATGGAGCATGGTATAGTAGGTATTCCTGGATCTCCTAACTTTTTGGGTACTCCACCCTTAAAAGAATAATTTGCAAGCATGGTGGAAATTTCAGCTTCAGGTATCTTTCTTTTATTAGTGACAATATCTTTCATATATTTAGCATAGGGAGACATTTTCAACATATCAATCAAGCGAGTACGCAAAAAGACAGGTCTAAGCATTTCAACAAAGCGCTCAAAGTCTTTCTCATCTTTGTTTTTAGATGGTTTAGTGGGAAAAGGCATAGGTTTCTGAACCCATGGTTCTCTTTCTTTCCCATGTTTTCTAGCAACAAAGTCTCTTTTATCATATCTTTTATTCTTAGGAGGTGGGTTATCAAGATCAATAGCAGGTTCTATTTCTACATCATTATCTGGTTGAGCATCAACGTGAACATCATCATTATCATTATCATTATCATTATCGCTAGGTGTATGTTCATTACCAGATTGTGTCTCAGCATCAGAAATAGAAATATCGTCTTGATTCTTAGGAGGTTTTTCTATCTCAGGTTCACTAGAAGCATGCAAGGTCCTATCATTTTTCTTTTTCTTTTTCTTCTTAGATGGACTAGGTGCATCAATATTATTTCTTTGAAAATCTTGTTCAATTCTTTTAGGATGACCTTCAGCATATAGAGGATCCTGAGTTATTCTACCCCCTCTAGTAACAACTCTAACAGCATGATCATTCATTTTATTATTCATTTCTTCTAGCAAATCATTTTGTGACTTAGCAATTTGTTCTAACTGAGTCTGAACCATAGAAGCATGTTTACTCAAGCATTTAACATCATTAGCAGTTCTAAACATCAAATCACTCAAGCGTTCAATCATGATGGCATTTTGTTTTAATTGATTGCTAACATACATATTGAAATTCTCTTGCTTAACAATGTAGTTATCAAATTCATCCAGGCATTGACTAGCAGTTTTATGATAGGGAATATCACTTTCATTGAATCTACGAAGAGAATTTACCTCTACTACCTGTGTCGGGATGGCAAGTCCATGTATTTCTTCAATAGGTGGTAGATTCTTAACATCTTCGGCTTTAATACCTTTTTCATTCATAGATTTCTTAGCTTCTTGCATATCTTCTAGACTGAGGAATAGAATACCTCTCTTCTTCGGAGTTGGCTTGGGTGGTGGTTTAGGAAGTGTCCAATTATCGGCATTTCTCAACATATTATTAAACAATTCTTCAGCCTCTTCAATAGTTCGTTCCCTGAAAATAGAACCAGCTCAACTATCTAGGTAATCCCTAGAAGCATCGGTTAGTCCATTATAAAAGATATCAAGTATTTCATTTTCCTTAAGAGGATGATCAGGCAAAGCATTAAGTAGTTGGAGAAGCCTCCCCCAAGCTTGAGGGAGATTCTCTTCTTCAATTTGCACAAGGTTAAATATTTCTTGTAAAGCAGCTTGTTTCTTATCAGTAGGAAAATATTTTTCAGAGAAGTAATATATCATGCCCTGGGGACTACGCACACAACCAGGAGCAAGAGTATTAGACCATTTCTTAGCATCACCCTTTAATGAGAAAGGAAACAACTTAAGGATGTAATAATAACGAATCTTTTCCTCATGCAAATAGGGTGGCTATATCATTCAATTTAGTAAGGTGTGCCACAACGGTTTCAGTTTCATAACCATGAAAAGGATCAGATTCAACCAAAGTAATTAACTCAGGATCGACAGAGAATTCATAATCCTTATCGGTAACAAATATGGGAGAGGTAGCAAACTTAGGATCAAATTTCATTCTCTCCCTCATAGATTTTTCTTTCAACTCAGCAAGCAATTTTCTAACCTCATCTCTATCATTACAAGCAAGAATTGCCCTGGCTGTCTCTCTATCAAAAACATAACCATCAGGTATCTTAGGTATTTCAACTCTAGTAGGAGAGCTAGGCATAATAGGTGAATCATAATTTTCAAGCGTTTCAACATTTTCAATTCCTTTAGCTTTAGCAATTCGTTCATCAAGAAATTCACCAAGTGGCACAACATTATCAAGCATAGTACTAGCATCATCATAAGTATCATTCATAGCAGAAGTAGTATCACCAATTACTTGCGACATATCAGAATGAATAGCAGGTGGTGGTGTCGCAAGCCTACTCAAAATAGAAGGTGAATCAAGTTCAGAGTGTGATGGCAGTTCCTAACCTCCTCTAGTCATAGAGGGGACGATCTTGGTCTTAGCATCTTTCGAATTCTTCATAGTGATCAACAAATATAAATCCCAAGTGACTCAATAGATAGAGCTATGCTCCTCGGCAACGGCGCCAGAAAAAGGTCTTGATAACCCACAAGTATAGGGGATCGCAACAGTTTTCGCGGGTAGTATTTCACCCAGATTTATTGATTCGACACAAGGGGAGCCAAAGAATATTTGTGAGTATTAGCACTTGAGTTGTCAATTCAACCACACATGGAGAACTAAATATCTGCAGCAAAGTGTTTAGTAGCACAGTAGTATGATAGTTTCAATAGTAGTAGTAATAGTAACAATAGTAGCAAGGACAGTAACAGAAGCAGTGTAACATTCCAATTTTATTAAATTTGGATGTTAATAGAATCATTCAATGCATTCCATGATTTATTGCATTTTGGAATTTTCTGGAATATTCAAATAATATTTTCCACTCAAGAAAAATAAAGGAGAGGGGATAAAATGACTTCCTCAAACATAAAGGAGTTGGAAAACTCATAAGAATATTATTTGGAGTTTTTGGAGTTTATTTGGTATTTATTTTATTTGCCAAAAGTGCATTAGTTGCATTAGGAAAAATATTTTCAAAATCTTCTGTGCTTCAATTAATGTTCATTGTGCTCAAGATATTCAGAAATGAATTTAGGAATTTTTGTTGTATTTTTAGTAATTCATTTGAATTTGTTTAGGGCCACGAAGTGTTTTCTGTTTAAAAACAAAAAAGAAAAACACACCGCCTCGACCGAAACTGAGTTCGGCCAAGGAGCGCACCGACCGGCCCAGCCGCACTTGCAGCCCACGGCCAACCCCGCGCCCGAAACCCTTTCCCGCCGGTCGCCCGCCTCTCGCCTCTCTCTCCCTCGCTCGCCCGCACTCGCTGACGCATGGGCCCCGCCCCATCATCCCCATCCTCGCACTTGACCTGCCGGATAAGCACTCGCGTGCACGCCCGCCCGAAACCACCGCCCGCCTTCCGCTCGGATGAGCTTATCCTCCGCGACCCGCACACCCTCGCCTCGCCTATAAGTACCCCGGGACCCCCTCTCTCGATCCCGCCGACTTGCTCATCTCCACGCCGCTTGCACCGCTCGCCATCATCGTTCGCATCTCTCCGGAGCCGAGCCGCGCCGCCGTTGGTTCCGTCGCCAGTGAGCCACCCCGGCCTCCATGTCTCTGTCATTTTACTGCCTGTCCCGTGCGCATCTCGTTGACACTTTCATTTTACCCCTAGGTTCGCCGGAGCACCCGCACCGACGATGCCGACCCCGCCGGAGCACCGAGCCCCGCCGCCTTCGCTCCGCCCCGTCCAGACGCTGCCGACGACCTCCGTCACCACCATCCGGACGCCCTCGTCGAGCCGCGTCTTCCCGTCTACTTCACGGACACCGGAGACCGCCGCAGTCGTCTTCGTCGCCGTTGACCCGCGGTGCCGCCATTGCCCTCGTCTGTTAGATCGAAATCGTACGGCATAGATTAGATTAGTTAGAACGGTTTTTTTATCGAACCGATACGCGGTTAAACCGTGGATTTTATTTTTCA
This sequence comes from Elymus sibiricus, assembly GCA_039707655.1. Lineage (NCBI taxonomy): Eukaryota > Viridiplantae > Streptophyta > Magnoliopsida > Poales > Poaceae > Elymus > Elymus sibiricus. Next base: position 227,964,121 of record CM077664.1, on the reverse strand, counting down.
ACCGATCGGTTTTTCTTTTTATTTAGCCGTCGCCACCGTTTTCTTTATTTATTGGCCGTCCGCCATTTTGGCTACGCAGTGGACACCTTCTGGCCAGTCGCAGCATGCCACGTGGCCAGGGACTTATTGCAGTAGTTTTTTTTTCACAGTTTAGCCCCTAAACATCGATTAGCCCTAACTTTTCAACCGTAGATCCAAATGAGATGAAACCAGTGGTAAAATGTTCATCTTGATTAGATCTATCCAGAGAACCTATCCTTTAAAACTTTTGCCAATGTCAAATTTGAATTGTTTTAAATTCAAATTCAAACCCTATTTGGCCATATCTCCTATACCGTAGCTCCGTTTAAAGTAATTCTTTTTGCACTTTGTCACCGTAGCCAAATCCTATGATCTAAACTTTATCATGGCACTTTTCACACAACTAGCATCTGTCCATGAATATTTTACTCGTATGCCTTGCATGCACTATAGTTCACATCACAATTTTGAACCCTATGTCACATGTTGCTTTGCACTTAGAATATTTTGGTGCTAGTTAAGTGTGTTGTGTTTTCATTTGGATTTTGTTTGAGTCTTTTGTTTTGCATGTTATGTTGGTTCTTTGAATGATTGCTTATGTGAGTTTATTTACTTCGGCGATAGATTGTCCGGAGTGTGAGGCAGAATACTATCAGTCTCTAGAGTTGAACCAGCAGTACCAAGGCAAGTTCACATTTGACTATTCTTTCAATTACCTATGTTTTATATATGCACTTAGTCCTTTGTGGTAGGATTGCATGGTAGGAATTTTATGCCAGATGGCTATGCTTTTACCTAGTAGTTCATTTGAAGTAGGCCTGAACTATACAACCTTTGTCACCATCGTGTAAGTTTATTTTTGCCTCGCTAATGTAAACGTGGATTGGGGAGTGTTCATGGTGAGACATGAGTGACAAAGTAGTAATCAGGACCAAGAGTTTTAAATGAACTACCTGGGCGCAATTGGTTTGAATGGTGGCGAAGTACAGTGGGAGCATGCATGGGAAATCCATGGTGGTGCACCACTAGTGGTCTGCCGCCCAGGCTCAAAGGGATCAAACATGTTTTCATGTCTAGAAGCTTACGTGTGCAACCAAAAGCCAATATGGGCTCTGGCTTAGTTGAGTAGTTAGTGTGACCTCTTCCGGGATAGGCTAGCAGATGTAGAATGAGTAGGTGTACCGGCCTATCCGTGGGTTAAGAGGGAATGCTTTTGAAAGACTATGTCTCGATCTTCCGATCAAGGAGGTGGTCGAGTCTTGTGGGGGAAAAGTGTGCAAACCTGTGCAGAGTGTCAAAACATAATCGATTAGCCGTGTCCCTGGTTATGGACAATTTGAGCTTTTAGTAGTTGAAATGCCGGGAGATCTCATCACCCTTAATTTAAACAGTTGGGTTTTTAAATAAACTTTGGGAATGGATTGAGTTGGGGTTGCCAACTCATCCTATGCTATTTTGTAGTGGTAGAATAATTTCTTTGCAATAGGGAAAAACCAGCTTTATGCAAAGTTAAACTTAGAGCTTCCACCAGCCAAATTGCATGTACAAATAGGTTCATAATACTTGTGATGTGACTTGCCAGTACATTCCATGTACTGACCTACATGGCTGCAACCTATCATGTTGCAGATATATATCCGACGAGGATTAAGGTGCGATAGGTCGATGTTCTGCACTCAACTTTGCTCGTGGAGTTGATGGACTCATTTACTTTGTTGCTTCCGCAGTATTTGTTTATTGGCCTTATGCCATATTTTTGTAATAAATGTATTACTCCTAGACTATCTATGTAATAAAGATGTGTGTTATTTCTGTTATTTCATCGAGTACTGTGTGTGCTAGCAAGTCGATCCAGGGACTAGCATGGTAAGCACAGAGACTTCGATCCTTATTGGGTCGGGTCGTTACAAGATGGTATCAGAGCACATGTTGACTGTAGGACGCGACCCCTAGAAAATGGAAAAGCCATAGGATGAAAATTGTATTTTAAGATTTCCCTATATATCCTTTGGTCTCGTACTTTTCTCTGCTTCATTACTAATTTCTCCTCTCTTTCAAAAATGTAGATGTCGGCCGCCATTGTCAAGTTTGAGCAGCCCGATGAGACCATGCCCTTTGGGAGGCAGCTGATGAAGATCATGAAGCACCTGAAGATCGCGCTGCCCACACTCACCGGGACCTTCATGACCACCTTGCCCGAGGAGACATGCTGGAGAATTGATGTCCATATCCCCGGACGCACCATTGGAGTTCACACCGAGCCCATTGAATTCTATCTGGATGTTGGATCATGGGGCTTGGGCAAGGGCATTGCTGCTCATATTGCTCTTGGCCGCATTCGGGAGGAGTACGCTGAGGAACTCAAGAAGACCTCCTTTGTCATGTACGCGCGCCGCGCCGTGAATGGAGAAGTGGTGCGTACCCTGGAGGACGAGACGATAGCATCCCATATCCAGGACATGGAGGAGCACATTCGCAGGATGGAGGTAGAGCTAGACCACAACCTGATCGTCACCAAGAACCTCATGACCCGCAAGGCCGAGCTCGAGGAGGAGCTCCAGGACGCTCGCATCGAGCACGAGGGAGAGATCGACATGCTGCAAGAGAAGATCGACGATCTGAAGCTTCAGCTTGAGGAGGCCGAGGAGAAGCTAGATGAGGGGGAAGACATCTAGGAGGATCACTCTTATGGAGGTTATGTCAGCCAGGACAAGGACCAAGATGACAAGCTCGAAGATGACGACACAGAGAGTGATGCAAGAACGCCCGACGTCAACATGGTTGACTGGTGATCATCCGATGAGAGTTAGATTTTAGTCCACCCTGAGAGTTTAGCGATTCTATTTCGTTATTCGATTTCATTATTCGATTAGTTTTATTCATTTGTGAGACCATGTCAAATCTTGTGACATGGCTTATCTTAGGTTGATGATTTGTGTGAACCTCTTTGATTGGAATTGAATTGGTGTGATTTGAAGTTTTATTACTATCATTTGCATATGGGTAGTGTGATTTTCCTCATTAGACCCTTGTTCTTTTCTAATTTCTCATCCACTCTAAACCCATCAGATGCCTCCGAGACGTGACCCGGTATCCAACTTTCCATCGGAGCTCACCCAGTTGATCTAGAACCAGAATGCCCTTATGCAGATGCTTATCCAGAATTAGAATCAGAACCAGAACAACAACAACAACCCATCGCCGCCACCCCCAGTTGACAGTCTTACCGGTTTTCTGAGGCTGAACCCGCCTGTGTTCTCCAGCAGCACGGAGCCGATCGTCGCAGATGAATGGCTTCACAAGATAGGAAGGGAGCTCGCCACAACAGGTTGCAATGATGCAGAGAAGGTGAGGTTTGCCGCTCGCCAGCTGGATGGACCGGCAGGTTCATGGTGGGAGAACTACACCACCACGTACCCTATGGAGAGTGTGTCTTGGACTCAGTTCCAGCAGGCGTTCCGCACTGCTCATGTTTCAGCTAGAGCTATGAATCTCAAGAAGAGGGAGTTCCGCAACTTACGCCAGGGGAACCGTTCAGTGGGAGAGTATGTTGATGAATTCAGTAAGTTGGCCCGTTATGATCCAGGAGACGTGGCCACAGATGCAGCCAAGCAGGAGAAGTTTCTCGATGGACTGAACGACGAGCTGGGAGTTCAGTTGATGGTGGCGACTTTTGAGAACTATCAAGAGTTGGTTGACAAGGCTATCATTCTCGAGGGCAAGCATCAGCAGATAGAGAGCCGCAAGAGGAAATATGGTCAGGGCAAGTTTCAGTCTGGAGCTCAGCAGAAGCCCCGATACACCCCGCTCCCGGGATATGCTGGTTTAGGATCCAGTAAGTTTGGAGGGCACAACCATCATAACCATGTTGGTCATTTTCAACATGGAGGCAATGGCCACAACGACAATGGCCACAAGAATGGCAATGGGAATGGAGGAAATGGCAATCCCCAGCGTTCCAGCCCTGCTACACCAGTGAGGAAGGATCTGAGTCACATCACCTGCTTCAAGTACAAGAAAATAGGGCACTGCTCCAACGAGTGTCCCGAGCTGCAGAATGGAAATGGCAATGGGAGTTCTGGAGGCAAGAAGCCTAATCCTTTCACTAAGGGGCATGTGAATCATGTCAATGTGGAAGAAGTCTATGAGCAGCCTGATGCAGTGATTGGTAAGTTCTTGGTTAATTCATTTCCAGCACTCATTCTTTTTGACACTGGTGCATCGCATTCATTCATATCAAGGGGATTTGTGGATAAGCATAAGTTGCCTACCGTAGCACTTAAGTCACCCATCCTAGTGAGTTCTCCAGGAGCAGAGTCTATGGTTAGTCAGGGATGTTTCCAATTACCTCTGGACATAGGGGGACATGTCTTCCCCATAGATATGATCGTACTTGAGTCACAAGGATTGGATGTTATCTTAGGCATGGATTGGTTGTCCAAGTATGAGGGAAGTATTGATTGCGCCAGTAGGTCAATTTTTGTCACCACCCCAGAGGGAAAACGGATCAAGTATGTGTCCAGGTTTAAACCCAGGAGGACCCATGTGAACTCTCTTACGGGAGTTGTCTAGGAGGAAGTGCCAGTGGTGAAGGATTATCCCGATGTATTTCCAGAGGATTTACCAGGTATGCCACCAGATCGGGAGATTGAGTTTTTGATTGAGCTGCTGCCAGGCACATGACCTATCTCCAAGAGGCCATATCGGATGCCTGTTAATGATTTGGAAGAAGTCGAGAAACAGATCAAGGAGTTGCTGGAGAAAGGGTATATTCGCCCGAGTTCATCACCTTGGGGAGCCCCAGTACTCTTAGTGGAGAAGAAGGATGGAACCTTGAGGATGTGTGTGGATTGCCGCTCATTGAACGAGGTGACCATCAAGAACAAGTATCCTCTGCCAATGATCAATGACTTGTTTGACCAGTTAGAGGGAGCCAGTGTTTTCTCCAAGATCGATCTTCGATCTGGTTATCACCAGTTGAAGATCCGTGAGAAGGATATACCTAAGACAACTTTTACCATGAGGTATGGGCTTTATGAGTATACAGTCATGTCCTTTGGTTTGACTAATGCCCCTGCCTATTTTATGAGTATGATGAATAAGGTATTCATGGAGTTCTTCGATAAGTTTGTTGTGGTATTCATTGATGATATATTGGTTTACTCCAAGAATGAGGAGGAACATGCCAAACATCTGCGCTTAGTTCTGGAGAAGCTCAGAGAACATCAACTTTATGCCAAGTTCAGCAAGTGTGAGTTTTGGTTAAAGGAAGTGGGATTTCTTGGACATGTTGTGTCAGGTGAAGGGATTGCAGTCGACCCATCCAAGGTAGAAGCCATCACCGAATGGAAGGCACCCACCTCAGTTAGTGAGATTCGCAGTTTCCTTGGACTTGCAGGATATTACCGGAGGTTTATTGAGAATTTCTCCAAGATTGCAAAACCCATGACAGAGTTGTTGAAGAAGGACACTAAGTTCATTTGGACTGAAGAGTGTGAAGCCAGCTTTCAAGAGTTGAAGAAGCGTTTGGTTACAGCCCCAGTGCTAGTTCTGCCTGAGATACACAAGGATTTTCAGGTATATTGTGATGCTTCACGTCAGGGACTTGGAGGTGTTCTTATGCAAGAGGGAAAGGTTGTAGCTTATGCCTCCCAACAGCTTCGACCTCATGAGTGGAACTATGCCACGCATCATTTGGAGTTAGCAGCCATGGTGCATGCACTCAAGACTTGGAGACACTATCTTATTGGGAATCGTTGTGATGTTTACACGGATCACAAGAGTTTGAAGTATATCTTCACGCAGAAGGAGTTGAACCTCCTGCAAAGGAGATGGTTAGAACTTATAAAGGATTATGACATGAGTGTGCATTATCATCCAGGGAAAGCCAATGTAGTGGCGGATGCTTTGAGCCGTAAGAGTTATGTTAACACCCTTACAGCAGGAGGTTTACCTTAGGAGTTATGTGATGAGCTTAGAGACCTTCAGTTGGAAATAGTCCCATGAGACTATGTTGCTGCACTCGAGGTTCAGTCCACCTTGTTGGGAAGAATCAGAGAAGCCCAGAAGTTGGACAAAGGTATCGCTGAGATAAAGGAAAATATGAGCAAAGGGAAAGCGGAAGGATTCTATGAAGATGAGCATGGAACCATATGGTTTGAGCAGCATATTTGTGTACCCAATGATCCAGAGATCAGGAAGTTGATTCTTCAGGAGGCTCATGACTCACCATACTCGATACACCCAGGCAACGCCAAGATGTATTTGGACTTGAAGGAAAGTTTTTGGTGGGCCGGTATGAAGAGGGAAATTGCTGAGTATGTGGCGATATGTGATGTATGTCAGAGAGTAAAGGCAGAGCATCAGAAACCAGCAGGTTTACTTCAGCCATTGCTAATACCTGATTGGAAATGGGACAGACTTGGTATGGACTTTATCACGGGATTACCCAGGACCCGTTCAGGTTATGATTCCATCTGGGTAATAGTTGATAATTTGACGAAGGTTGCACACTTCATTCCAGTGAAAATCACCTATACAAGTGCTAAGCTGGCAAAGATATATATGACGAGGATCGTATGTCTACATGGAGTTTCGAGGACCATCGTAGCAGATAGAGGAACACAGTTTAGCTCAAAGTTTTGGCATCAGTTACACGAAACTTTGGGTACCAGGCTAGAGTTCAGTACAGCCTTCCATCCGCAGACAGATGGGCAGACAGAGAGAGTCAATCAGATTCTGGAGGACATGTTGAGAGCTTGTGCACTAGACTATGGGTCTAGTTGGGATGATAACTTACCTTACGCAGAGTTCTCGTACAACAATAGCTATCAAGCCAGTTTGAAGATGGCCCCTTTCGAGGCATTGTATGGGAGGAAATGCAGGACACCTTTGATGTGGGATGGAGTTGGAGATCGCAAATTGTTTGGACTAGATTTGATCAGGGATTCTGAGGAAAAGGTCAAGTTGATTCGCGACAGACTCAAGATAGCTCAGTCCAGACAGAAGAGTTATGCCGATGCTAAACGCAAGGAAGTGACTTATGAAGTGGGAGATAGAGCTTATCTTCGAGTGTCTCCACTTTGAGGTATTAAGGGATTTGGGGTCAAGGGAAAGTTAGCACCACGATTTGTGGGGCCATACAGAGTTCTGGAACATAGCGGAGAGGTTGCATACCAGTTGGAGTTACCAGAGGCTTTGTCCGGAGTTCATGATGTGTTCCATGTTTCCCAGCTGAAGAAGTGTCATGCAGAGATGGCATATATTCCTTTGAGAGATACAGTGCCACTGGAGGCAATTCAGTTGGAGAGTGATCTGACTTATGAGGAGAAGCCTGTTAAGATTCTTGAGACTGTAGAGAGAATCACTCATACCAAGATCATCAAGTTCTGCAAGGTTCAGTGGAGTCACCACACCAAGGAGGAAGCTACTTGGGAACGAGAGGAAGATCTCAGGCAGGACCACCCACACCTTTTTGCTGGCCAACCCGAATCTCGAGGGCGAGATTCATCTTAAGGGGGGTAGGTTTGTAACATTCCAATTTTATTAAATTTGGATGTTAATAGAATCATTCAATGCATTCCATGATTTATTGCATTTTGGAATTTTTCTGGAATATTCAAATAATATTTTCCACTCAAGAAAAATAAAGGAGAGGGGATAAAACGACTTCCTCAAACATAAAGGAGTTGGAAAATTCATTAGAATATTATTTGGAGTTTTTGGAGTTTATTTGGTATTTATTTTATTTGCCAAAAGTGCATTAGTTGCATTAGGAAAAATATTTTCAAAATCTTCTGTGCTTCAATTAATGTTCACTGTGCTCTAGATATTCAGAAATGAATTAAGGAATTTTTTTTGTATTTTTAGTAATTCATTTGAATTTGTTTAGGGCCACGAAGTGTTTTCTATTTAAAAACAAAAAAGAAAAACACACCGCCTGGACCGAAACTGAGTTCGGCCCAGGAGCGCACCGACCGGCCCAGCCGCACTTGCAGCCCACGGCCAGCCCCGCGCCCGAAACCCTTTTCCCGCCGGTCGCCCGCCTCTCGCCTCTCTCTCCCTCGCTCGCCCGCACTCGCTGACGCATGGGTCCCGCCCCATCATCCCCAACCTCCCACTTCACCCGCCGGATAAGCACTCGCGTGCGCGCCCGCCCGAAATCGCCGCCCGCCTCCCGCTCGGATGAGCTTATCCGCCGCGACCCGCACGCTCTCGCCTCGCCTATAAGTACCCCGGGACCACCTCTCTCGATCCCGCCGACTTGCTCATCTCCACGCCGCTCGCAATGCTCGCCGTCGTCGTTCGCATCTTGCCGGAGCCGAGCCGCTCCACCGTTGGTTCCGTCGCCAGTGAGCCACCCCGGCCTCCGTGTCTCTGTCATTTTACTGCCCGTGCCCGTGCGCATCTTGTTAACACTTTCATTTTGCCCCTAGGTTCGCCGGAGCACCCGCACCGACGATGCCGACCCCGCCGGAGCACCGAGCCCCGCCGCCTTTGCTCCGCCCCGTCCAGACACCGCCGACGACCGTCGTCACCACAATCCGGACGCCCTCGTCGAGCCGCGCCTCCCCGTCTACTTCACGGACACCGGAGACCGCCGCAACCGCTGTCCCCTTCATCACCGACGCCGCACCACCATCGTCTTCATCGTCATTGACCCGCGGTGAGCCGCCGTTGCCCTCGTCCATTAGATCGAAATCGTACGACATAGATTAGATTAGTTAGATCGTTTTTTTTATCGAACTGGTACGCGGTTAAACCACGGGTTTTATTTTTAAACCGATCGGTTTTTCTTTTTATTTAGCCATCACCGCCGTTTTCTTTATTTATCGGCCGTCCGCCGTTTTAGCTAGGCAGCGGACACCTTCTGGCCAGTCGCAGCGTGCCACGTGGCCAGGGACTTATTTGAAGTAGTTTTTTTTCACAGATTAGCTCCTAAACTTTGATTAGCCCTAACTTTTCAATCGTAGATCCAAATTAGATGAAACCAGTGGCAAAATGTTCGTCTTGATTAGATCTATCCAGAGAACCCATCCTTTCAAACTTTTGCCAATGTGAAATTTGAATTGTTTTAAATTCAAATTCAAACCCTATTTGGCCATATCTCCTAAACCGTAGCTCCGTTTAGAGTAATTCGTTTTGCACTTTGTCACCGTAGCCAAATCCTATGATCTGAACTTTATCTTGGCACTTTTCACACAACTAGGATCTGTCCATGAATATTTTACTCGTATGCCTTGCATGCACTATAGTTCACATCACAATTTTGAACCCTTTGTCACATGTTGCTTTGCACTTAGAATATTTTGGTGCTAGTTAAGTGTGTTGTGTTTTCATTTGGATTTTGTCCGAGTCTTTTGTTTTGCATGTTATGTTGGCTCTTTGAATGATTGCTTATGTGAGTTTATTTACTTTGGCGATAGATTGTCCGGAGTGCGAGGCAGAATACTATTAGTCTCTAGAGTTGAACCAGCAGTACCAAGGCAAGTTCACATTTGACCATTCTTTCAATTACCTATGTTTTATATATGCACTTAGTCCTTTGTGGTAGGATTCCATGGTAGGAATTTTATGCCGGATGGCTATGCTTTTACCTAATAGTTCATTTGAGGTAGGCCTGAACTATACAACCTTTGTCACCATTGTGTAAGTTTATTTTTTCCTCGCTAATGTAGACGTGGATTTGGGAGTGTTCAGGACCAAGGCTTTTAAATGAACTACCTGGGCAGAATTGGTTTGAATGGTGGCGAAGTACAGTGGGAGCATGCATGGGAATCCATGGTGGTGCACCACTAGTGGTCTGCCGCCCAGGCTCAAAGGGATCAAACGTGTTTTCATGTCTAGAAGCTTCTGTGTGCAGCCACAAGCCAATATGGGCTCTGGCTTAGTTGAGTAGTTAGTGTGACCTCTTCCAGGATAGGCTAGCAGATGTAGAATGAGTAGGTGTACCGGCCTATCCGTGGGTTAAGAGGGAATGCTTTCGAAAGACTATGTCTCGATCTTCCGATCAAGGAGGTGGTCAAGTATTGTGGGGAAAAGTGCGCAAACCTCTACAGAGTGTCAAAACCTAATCGATTAGCCGTGTTCCCGGTTATGGACAATTTGAGCTTTTAGTAGTGGAAATGCCGGGAGATCTCATCACCCTTAATTTAAATAGTTGGGTTTTTAATAAACTTTGGGAATGGATTGATTTGGGGTTGCCAACTCATCCTATGCTATTTTGTAGTGGTAGAATAATTTCTTTGCAATAGGGAAAAACCAGCTTTATGCAAAGTTAAACTTAGAGCTTCCACCAGCCAAATTGCATGTACAAATAGGTTCATAATACTTGTGATGTGACTTGCCAGTACATTCCATGTACTGACCTACATGGCTGCAACCTATCATGTTGCAGATATATCCGACGAGGAGTACGGTACGATAGGTCGATGTTCTGCACTCAGCTTTGCTCGTGGAGTTGATGGACTCATTTACTTCTTTGCTTCCGCGGTATTTGTTTATTGGCCTTATGCCATATTTTTGTAATAAATGTATTACTCCTGGACTATCGATGTAATAAAGATGTGTGTTATTTCTGTTATTTCATCAAGTACTGTGTGTGCTAGCAAGTCGATATAGGGACTTGCACGGTAAGCACAGAGACTTCGATCCTTATTGGGTCGGGTCATTACAAGCAGTTTTGTAGTAATTGTAACAGCAGCAGCAACGAAAGTAACTTAGCAAAGATCAATATGCGAAAAGCGTAGGCATTAGATCAGTGATGGATAATTATCTTGGATGACATTCATCATATAACAGTCACAACCTAGGGCGATACACAATAGCTCCAATTCATCAATGTAATGTAGGCATGTATTCCGTATATAGTCATATGTGCTTATAGTAAGAACTTGCATGACATCTTTTGTCCTACCCTCCCGTGGCAGCGGGATCCATAAGGAAATCTAAGGGATATTAAGGCCTCCTTTTAATAGAGAACCGGAACAAATCATTAACACATAGTGAATACATGAACTCCTCAAACTGCGGTAATCACCGGAAAGAATCCCAATTATTGTCACCTTGGGGTATGCGGATCATAACACGTAATAGGTGCATATAACTTACAAGATAGGATCAAGAACTCAAATATATTCATGAAAACATAAAGGGTTCAAATCTGAAATCATGGCACTCGGGCCCTAGTGACAAGCATTAAGCATAGCAAAGTCATAGCAACATCAATCTCAGAACATAGTGGATACTAGGGATCAAAGCCCTAACAAATTGACTCGATTAGATGATAAATCTCACCCAACCCATCACCGTCCAGCAAGCCTACGAAGAAATTACTCACGCACGGCAGTGAGCATCATGAAATTGGTGATGGAGGATGGTTGATGATGACGACGGCGTCGAATCCCCCTCTCCGAAGCCCCGAATGGACTCCAGATCAGCCCTCCCGACGAAGAACAGGAGGTGGCGGCGGCTCCGTATCGTAAAATGCGATGATTCTTTCTCTCTGATTTTTTTTTCCACAAATAGGTACTTATAGCGGTGGAATTAGGGTAAACGGAGCTGCCAGGGCCCCACAAGCCTGGGGGCACGCCCTGGGGGGGTGGGCGCGCCCCCTGAGCTTGTGGCTCCTGGGTGGCCCCCCTCTAGTAGATCTTTTCGCCAGTATTTTTATATATTCTGAAAGAATTCTTCGTAAATTTTCAGGTCCATCCGAGAACACCAGAGCAAAAGTGTTTATAAAAGTAGATACGTTTGGGACGTATCAGGGGCCCACAGTTGGCCTCCGGCCCCCTCCTTCTGTTATATAGGCTCGTTTGCCCTAAAAAAATTGGAGAGAAGATTTTTGGGACGAAGCGCCGCCGTCTCGAGGCGGAATCTGGGCAGGAGCTATTTTGCTCTCCGGCGGAGCGATTCCGCCGGGGATACTTCCCTCCGGGAGGGAGAAATCGAAGCCATCGACATCACCAATGATCCTCTTATCATGGGAGGACCAATCTTCATCAACATCTTCACCAGCACCATCTCATCTCAAACCCTAGTTCATCTCTCGTATTCAATCTTTGTCTCAAAACATCAGATTGGTACCTGTGGGTTGCTAGTAGTGTTGATTACGTCTTGTAGTTGATGCTAGTTGGTTTATTTGGTGGAAGATTATATGTTCAGATCCTTAATGCTATTCAATACCCCTCTGATCTTGAACATGAATATGATTTGTGAGTAGTTATTTTTGTTCTTGAGGACATGGGAGATGTCTTGTCATAAGTAATCATGTGAATTTGGTATTCGTTCGATATTTTGATGATATGTATGTTGTTGCTTCCTTTAGTGGTGTCGTGTGAACGTCGACTACATGACACTTCACCATCTTTGGGCCTAAGGGAAGACATTGTGGAGTAGTAATTAGATGATGGGTTGCTAGAGTGACAGAAGCTTAAACCCTAGTTTATGCGCTATTCCGTAAGGGGCTGATTTGGATCCATATGTTTCATGCTATGGTTAGATTTATCTTAATTCTTCTTTCGTAGTTGCGGATGCTTGCGAGAGGGGGTAATCATAAGTGGGAGCCTTGTTCAAGTAAGAACAGCACCCAAGCACCGGTCCACCCACATATCAAATTATCAAAGTAGCGAACGCGAATCAAACAAACATGATGAAAGTGACTAGATGAAATTCCCACGTGTCCTCGAGAACGCTTTGCTTATTATACGAGTTCGTTCTGGCTTGTCCTTTGCTATAAAAAGGATTGGGCCACCTTGCTGCACCTTTGTTACCATTACTATTTGTTACTTGTTACAAATTACCTTGCTATCAAACTATCTGTTACCTACAATTTCAGGGCTTGCAGAGAATACCTTGCTGAAAACCGCTTGTCATTTCCTTCTGCTCCTCGTTGGGTTCGACACTCTTACTTATCGAAAGGACTACGATTGATCCCCTATACTTGTGGGTCATCACTGTCTTGTCCTTGTAATCCTGGCTGATTGATGGCTTTGTTAATTTAAAGTTGGGCTATGTGTGAGCTCCTCTCAAGCTTTGCCGGCGCCTTTTCTTTTAAAAAAATCCACTATCCACGAGACATGGCTGAAATCACTGTTTTGACCCTTTTTCTGAACTTAAGCACGATCTGACCCAGGTTTGAATTTTTTTTCGTGATCTGACCCTTTTCCTACCGCTGGGGTCGATGGCGGTAGAGTATAAGTGCCTACTGTCGGGTGACACGTCTCCAACGTATCTATATTTTTTATTGTTCCATGCTATTATATTATCAATCTTGGATGTTTTATATGCATTTATATGCTATTTTATATCATTTTTGGTACTAACCAATTAACCCAATGCCTAGTGCCAGTTGCTGTTTTCTGCTTGTTTTTGGTTTTCCAGAAAATCAGTACCAAACGGAGTCCAAACGCTACGAAACTTTTTGAAGATTTTTTTCTAGACATAAGAGACCCTAAAAGGTTCAGGAGGAGACCAGATGGCAAACGAGGAGACGGCAAGGCAACAGGGCGTGCCCTGGGGGGTAGGCGCGCCATGTTACCTTATGGGCCCCACATGTCTCCGTCTGACCTAATTCCACTTCTATAAATTCTCAAATATTGGGAAACCAACATAGAGCCACCCGAAATAACTTCCCCACCGCCGCAAGCTTCTGTTCTTCCGTGATCCCATCTGGAGGCCTTTTCTGGTACTCTGCCGGAGGGGGAATCGATCACGAAGGGCTTCTACATCAACCTTGCTGCCTTTCCGATGATGTGTGTGTAGTTCACCATAGACCTACGGGTCCATAGCTAGTAGCTAGATGTCTTCTTCTCTCTCTTTGATCTTCAATACAATGTTCTCCTCGATCTTCTTGGAGTTCTATTCGATGTAATCTTCTTTTGCGGTGTGTTTGTTGGGATCCGATGAATTGTGGGTTTATGATCTGAATATTCATGAGAAGTAATTGAGTCTTTTCTGAACTTTATTATGCGTGATTGTGATAGCTTTGTAATTCTCTCCGATCTATCCGTTTGGTTTGGCCAACTAGATTGATTTATCTTCAGCAGGAGAGGTGCTTTGTAATGGGTTCAATCTTGCGGTGCCCTATATCCCAGTGACAAAGTAGGGGACAAGACACGTATTTGTATTGTTGCCATTAAGGGTAAAATGATGGGGTTTATTCATATTAGTTGAGTTTACTTTGTCTACATCATGTCATTTTGCTTAAGGCGTTACTCTGTTTTTATTAACTTAATACCCTAGATGCATGCTGGATAGCGGTCGATGGGTGGAGTAATAGTAGTAGATGCAGGCAGGAGTCGGTCTACTTGTCTCAGACGTGATGCCTATATACATGACCATTGCCTTGAATATCGTCATAACTATGCGCTTTTCTATCAATTGCCCAACAGTAATTTGTTTACCCACCGTATGCTATGTGTTCGAGAGAGAAGCCTCTAGTGAAAACTATGGCCCCCAGGTCTATCTTAAATATAAAAAGAAAACTAAAATATACTTGCTGCAATTTATTTACTTTTATTTTGTTTTGTAATTTATCTATCTACCACTACAAGATTTAATCCTTGGAACTAACGAGTTCAAGGGGAGTGACGACCCTCTTGCCCGCGTTGGGTGCAAGTATTTGCTTTTGTGTGTGCAGGTGCTGTTCACGAGGCTTTGTGTGATTCTTCTACTGGTTCGACAACCTTGGTTCTCACTGAGCTAAATACTTATCTCTACTGTACTGCATCTCCTCTCCTCTTAGGGGAAAATCCCAACGCAACTCACAAGTAGCAGGAAAAATTTCTGGCGCTGTTGCCGGGGAGACATCATCAAAACCTATCAAGTACCTTCACACAAACTATCATCTACTTGCTCTACTTTTTATTTTCCTTTGCCTCTCATTTTCATCTCCCCCACTTCTTATAAAAATACAAAAACACAAAAATATTTTTGTTTGCTCGTTTGCTTGCTTTGTCGCTATGTCTCAAGAAAACACCAAGTTGTGTGACTTTCCAAATATTAATAATTATTATTTTATTAGTGCTCCAATTGCTCCTCCCGCCACTAGTGTGGAGTCATATGATATTAATGCTGCTTTGTTAAATCTTGTTATGAAACAACAATTTTCTGGAACTCCTAATGCGGATGCTGCTTCCCATCTTAATACTTTCATTGAATTATGTGATATGCAAAAGAAAAAAGATGTGGATAATGATATTATTAAGTTGAACTTATTTCCGTTCTCACTAAGAGATCGTGCTAAAACTTGGTTTTCATCCTTGTCTCACAATAGTATTGATTCATGGGATAAGTGTAAGGATGCTTTTATTGCCAAGTATTTTCCTCCCGCTAAGATTATTTCTCTTAGAAATCAAATAATGAATTTTAAGCAACTTGAGCAAGAACATGTTGCACAAGCATGGGAGAGAATGAAATTAATGATTAGAAATTGTCCCACTCATAGGTTAAGTATGGATGATTATACAAAATTTCTATGCGGGACTAAACTTTGTTTCTAGAAATCTTCTACATTTTGCTGCAGGTGGTACTTTTATGGAAATTACATTGGGATAAGCTACAAAACTCCTTGATAATATTATGACAAATTATTCCCAATGCCATACCGAAAGAGCTCCAACTGGGTAAGAAGGTGAACTCTGTCGAAGAAGTCTCTACTTTGGGTGATAAAATGGATGCTATTATGAAAATGCTTGCTAGTAAAAATGCTCATGTTGATCCTAATGATGTGCCATTATATACTTTGATTTAGCAAAATAATGATGCTATTGATGTGAATTTTGTCTCTAGAAATAATTTCAACAATAATGCTTATAGAGGAAAATTTAATCCTAGACCATTTCCCAGAAATTTCTCTAATAATTATGGTAATTCCTATGGAAATTCATATAACAATAATAATAGGATACCTACTGATCTTGAGAACAATATTAAAGAATTTATTAGTTCTCAAAAGATTTTTAATGCTATGGTAGAAGAAAATAAAGTTGATGAAATGTCTAGAAACATGGATAGGACTGCTCATGATGTGGAAAATCTTAAAATTAAAACTTTTCCACCCAAGTGATATTAATGAGTCTATTAAATCTATCTTTGTCCCCATTAATGAAAGTAAAGAGATAACCGCTAGGTTGAGAGCTAAGCGAGAATTCTTAGAAAAAGCTATTCCACCCAGTTTTTATCGTAATCATGATGAAGAGATTAAAATGATTGGTGTCACACCTATTGAATCTTTATTTAGTAATATAAAACTTGATGAAAAAGGGACTATAGATGAGTCAACTTTAGCTAGAAAGCGTCCCAATTGTTCAGAGGGTGATGATCTCAATGATAAAAATGATAAAAGTGGGTTTGGAGAGGTCAAGACTTTAAATAGTGATGTGCCCACTACTTTGGATTACAAGGACTTTAATTATGACAATTGCTTTTTAATTGAATGTATTTCTTTGTTGCAATCCATGATAAATTCACCCAATGCTTATGAACAAAATAAAGCTTTTACTAAACATATTGTAGAAGCTATGATAAAAGCTCATGAAGAAAAGCTAGAGTTGGAGGTTTCAATACCTAGAAAATTGCATGATGAATGGGAACCTACTATTAAAGTAAAAATTAAAGATTATGAATGTAATGCTTTATGTGATCTAGGTGCTACCGTTTCCACTATACCCAAATCGTTATGTGATGTTTTAGGCCTCACCAATATGGATGAATGTTCTCTTAATTTGCACTTAGCAGATTCAAATATTAAGATACCTTTGGGTAGAATAAATGATGTGCTTATTCTTGCTAATAGAAATTATGTACGCATTGATTTCATTGTGCTTGATATTGATTGTAATCCGTCTTATCCTATAATACTTGGTAGGCCTTTCCTATGAATCATAGGTGCTATTATTGATATGAAAGAAGGGAACATAAGATTCCAATTTCTATTAAAGAAAGGGATGAAACACTTCCCTAGGAAAAGAATTAAACCACCATATGAATCCATTATGAGGGCCACCTATGGAATTAATTTGAAGGGTGATAATACTTGAAACAATGCATTATGCCTAGCTAGGGGCATAAAACAATAGCGCTTGTTGGGACGCAACCCAATATTTCTCTTTATTGCAATTTTTATTTTTCTTGTGTCACACAATTTTAGCTACTGTTATTATTGTGTTTTTATATTTTAATTAGTGTTTGTGCCAAGTAATTCCTTTGGGATGATTTGGATGATATTATAATTGATGCTATTTGAAAACAAAAAATATTTTGCCCAGTTCTGGAATTTACATTCTTTGCTGGAATGTCAGAAAAATCTGAACTTTTTACACTATATTGGGATAAAAATAGTTTACCCTTTCCTAATTTTTCAGAATTTTTGGAGTTACATAAGTATAGATAATATTCTGTCATTACATACTGTACTATTTTAGACAGATTCTGTTTTTATTGCATAGTGTGCTTATTTTAATGAAACTATGTATTATATCGGGGGGTATAAGTCATGGAAGAGTTAGAATACAGTAGGTATTATGCAAGAACAATTATTAATGAGTTTATAACAGTACCTAAAGTGGATGATTGATTTATTGTACTAACGGATCTCATGAAGTTTCTGTTGAGTTTTGTGTGCTGAAGTTTTCAAGTTTTGGGTGAGATTACGATGGATGAAGGAATAAGGAGCGGAAAGACCCTAAGCTTGGGGATGGCCAAGGAACCCCAAGGTAATATTCAAGGAATACCCAAGCATCTAAGCTTGGGGATGCCCCGGATGGCAGCCCCTCTTTTGTCTACAATCTATCGGTAACTTACTTGGAGCTATATTTTTATTCATCACATGATATGAGTTTTACTTGGAGCGTCTTATGCCATAGTTTTCTTTTCTTTGTTTTCTTTTGAGTTTGCCATAATCATCTTTTTCTGGACACACCTTTTGAGAGGGACACGCATTTGTTCATGATTTGTTAGAATACTCTATGTGCTTCACTTATATCTTTTGATCTAGGCAGTTGCTCTAGTGCTTCACTTATATATTTTAGAGCACGGCGGTGGTTATATTTTAAAGAAATAGTTGCACTCTCATGCTTATCTTAAATCTTTTTGAGAGTCTAATAAATAGTAATGGCAGTTTGCACGGGTTATAAGACTAGTCCATAAAGGATAGGTATTCAAGAAGGATATAATTAAAACTTTCATGTAGATCACTAAATATGAAATGTGTGGTTTAATGATATTGATATTGTAATATGAAATGATATTGGTTCATGATCATTGGTTAGTAGAAATATCGATATTAAAGCTTGTTATTAACTTCTCATCTAAGTGTTGGTCATGGCATGGTGGGGAGGTCTGAGCATTCTTAGGTCTGAAATGAAATCCTTGAGTGCTGTTATAATTGGGGGTGCGCGATGGTTAACTCCTACCAACCTCCTCCCTAGGGGCATGCGAGTATTACTTTGCTTCGAGGGCTAATAGGCTTTGCAATAAGTATGTGAGTTCTTTATGACTAATGTGAGTCCATGGATTATACGCACTCTCACCCTTCCGCGATATGCTAGCCTCTTCGGTACCATGCTTTCCCCGATCTCACCTCGAGAGTTGGTGCAAACTTCGCCGGTGCATCCAAACCCCTTGATATGATATGCTCTATCACACATAAGCCTCCTTATATCTTCCTCAAAATAGCCACCATACCTACCTATTATGGCATTTCCATAGCCATTTCGAGATATATTGCCATGCAACTTCCACCGTTCCGTCATATGACTTGTGTTCATTGTCATATTGCTTTGCATGATCATATAGCTGACATAGTATTTGTGGCTCAGCCACCATTCATCATTTTTATACATGTTACGCTAGATCATTGCACATCCTGGTACACTGCCAGAGGCATTCATATAGCGTCATATTGTTCTAGTATCGAGTTGTAATATTGAGTTATAAGTAAATAAAAGTGTGATGATCATCATTATTAGAGCATTGTCCCAGTGAAGAAAGGATGATGGAGACTGTGATTCCCCCACAAGTCAGGATGAGGCTCCGGACGAAAAAAAAGAGGCCAAAAAAAGCCCAGCAAAAAAAGAGAGAAAAAGAGAGAAGGGGCAATGTTACTATCCTTTTCCACACTTGTGCTTCAGAGTAGCACTAGTGGGAATTTTTCATTATAGAACTTGGCTTGTATATTCCGATGATGGGCTTCTTCAAATGCCCGAGGCCTTCATGAGCAAGAAAGTTGGATGCACACCCACTTTGTTTCAGTTTGAGCTTTCATACACTTATAGCTCTTAGTGCATCCGTTGCATGGCAATCCCTACTCCTCGCATTAATATCAATTGATGGGCATCTCCATAGCCCGTTGATTAGCCGCGTCGATGCGAGACTATCTTCCTTTTTGACTTCCCCTTATTAATCTCTATCATCATATTCTATTCCACCCGTAGTGCTATGTCCATGGCTCGCGCTCATGTATTGCGTGAGGGTTGAAAAAGCTAAAGCGCGTTAAAAAGTATGAACCCATTGCTCGGCTTGTCATCGGGGTAGTGCATGATTAATACTTTGTGTTAGGAAGACTAAGTATGACGGGCTATATGATTTTGTAGGGATAGCGTTCTTTAGCATTCTTATTTTGAAAGGCATGATTGTTTGTTGGTATGCCTGAGTATTGATGTCTTTATATCAAATTATAGACTATTGCTTTGAATCACTCGTTTCTTAATATTCATACCATAAAAGAGATTACATGATGAACATGTTAGGTAGCATTCCACATCAAAAATTCTGTTTTTATCATTTACCTACTCGAGGACGAGCAGGAATTAAGCTTGGGGATGCTTGATACGTCTCCAATGTGTCTATAATTTTTTATTGTTCCATGCTATTATAGTATCAATCTTGGATGTTTTATATGCAATTATATGCAATTATATATCACTTTTGGGACTAACCTATTAACCTAGTGCCTAGTGCCATTTGCTATTTTTCTGCTTGTTTTTGGCTTTTCAGAATATCATTATCAAACGGAGTCCGAACGAAGAAAAAGCTTTGGATTAATTTTTTTTCTGGACCAAGAGAGACCCTAGAAGGTCCAGGAGAAGACCGGAGGAGTCACGAGGGAGCGACAAGCTCGGGAGGCGCGCCCAAGGGGGTAGGCGCGCCCCCAGGCTTGTGGCCCCTCGTGGCACATCTTGACCTAATTCTGCCTCTATAAATTCTCAAATATTACCAATATACCAGAGAGCCACACGACATAACTTTTCCACCACCGCAAGCTTCTGTTCTTCCGCGATCCCATCTGGAGGCCTTTTCCGGTACTCTGTCGGAGGGGGAATTGATCATGGAGGGCTTCTATATCAACCTTGCTGCCCTTCCGATGATGTGTGAGTAGTTCACCATAGACCTATGGGTCCATAGCTAGTAGCTAGATGGCTTCTTCTCTCTCTTTGATCTTCAATACCATGTTCTCCTCGATGTTCTTCGAGTTCTATTCGATGTAATCTTCTTTTGCGGTGCGTTGGTTGGGATCCGGTGAATTGTGGGTTTATGATCAGATTATTCATGATAAATATTTGAGTCTTTTCTGAACTTATTTATGCATGATTGTTATAGCTTTGTATTTCTCTTCGATCTATCCATTTGGTTTGGCCAACTAGATTGATTTATCTTGTAGTGGGAGAGGTGCTTTGTGATTGGTTCAATCTTGCGGTGCTCTATCCAAGTGACAAAGTAGGGGGACAAGACACGTATTTGAATTGTCGCCATTAAGGATAAAACGATAGGGTTTATTCATATTGCTTGAGTTTACTTTGTCTACATCATGTCATCTTGCTTAAGGCGTTACTCTGTTTTCATTAACTTAATACCCTAGATGCACGCTGGATAGCGGTCGATGGGTGGAGTAATAGTAGTAGATGCAGGCAGGAGTCGGTCTACTTGTCTCGGACGTGATGCCTATATACATGATCATTGCCATGAATCCGTCATAACTATGCGCTTTTCTATCAATTGTCCAACAGTAATTTGTTTACCCACCGTATGCTATGTGTTCGAGAGAGAAGCCTCTAGTGAAAACTATGGCCCCCGGGTCATTTATCTATCATATATAAAATCCAAAATACCTTGCTGCAATTTTATTTCCTTTATTTTGTTTTGCAATTTATTTATCTATCTATCACTATCGGAATTAATCCATGCAAGTAACCGCCAAGGGGATTGACAACCCTCTTGTTCGCGTTGGGTGCAAGTGTTTGCTTTTGTGTGTGTAGGTGCTGCTAACGAGGTTCTATTTGGTTCTCCTACTGGATTGATAACCTTGGTTCTTAACTAAGGGAAATACATATCTCTACTGTACTGCATCACCCTCTCCTCTTCGAGGAAATCCCAACGCAGCTCACAAGTAGCAACGGCTTCTACATCAACCTTGCTGCCCTACCGATGATGCGTGAGTAGTTCACCACAGACCTACGGGTCCATAGCTAGTAGCTAGATGGCTTCTTCTCTCTCTTTGATCTTCAATACAATATTCTCCTCGATCTTCTTGGAGTTCTATTCGATGTAATCTTCTTTTGCGGTGTGTTTGTTGGGATCCGATGAATTGTGGTTTATGATCTGAATATTCATGAGAAGTAATTTAGTCTTTTCTGAACTTTATTATGCGTGATTGTTATAGCTTTGTATTTCTCTCCGATCTATCCATTTGCCAACTAGACTGATTTATCTTCAACGGGAGAGGTGCTTTGTAATGGGTTCAATCTTGCGGTGCTCTATATCCCAGTGACAAAGTATTGGGCAAGACACGTATTTGTATTGTTGCCATTAAGGGTAAAACGATAGGGTTTATTCATATTGCTTGAGTTTACTTTGTCTACATCATGTCATCTTGCTTAAGGCGTTACTCTGTTTCATACTTAATACCCTAGATGCATGCTGGATAGCGGTCGATGGGTGGAGTAATAGTAGTAGATGAAGGCAGGAGTCGGTCTACTTGTCTCAGACGTGATGCCTATATACATGATCGTTGCCTTGAATATCGTCATAACTATGCGCTTTTCTATCAATTGCCCAACAGTAATTTGTTTACCCACTGTATACTATGTGTTCGAGAGAGAAACCTCTAGTGAAAACTATGGCCCCCAGGTCTATCTTAAATATAAAAATAAAACTAAAATATACTTGCTGCAATTTATTTACTTTTATTTTGTTTTGCAATTTATCTATCTACCACTACAAGATTTAATCCTTGCAAGTAATGAGTTCAAGGGGAGTGATGACCCTCTTGCCCGTGTTGGGTGCAAGTATTTGCTTTTGTGTGTGCTGGTGCTGTTCACGAGGCTTTGCATGATTCTCCTACTGGTTCGATAACCTTGGTTCTCACTGAAATACTTATCTCTACTGTACTACATCTCCTCTCCTCTTCGGGGAAAATCCCAACGCAGCTCACAAGTAGCACCGGGGTCCCTGGCGGTAGGGTTAATGGTAGTCGCTAACGGCCGTCGGTGGTTGCTGACATGGAGAAACAGCCTACCGCCAGGTACCAGGGGTAGTAGGTTGTTATACCCTGCCGCCAACGCGTCCGGCGGTACGGTTTAACGGCCCCAAAACTCCAAAATGGTACTGTTGCTCCGGACAAAAATGGTAGGTCATGCAACCCTACCGCCATCGAGTCCGGCGATAGGTAGTAGTATCCTACCACCGAGGTCCTCGGCGTTAGGGCTTGAACTTCCCTCTAGGGCCCGAAACGATACTGTTGCTTGGAGTTAAAATTTTCTGGCGGTAGGTTGTGTAGCCATACTGCCATGGCCTTTGGCGGTAGGGTTCTGTAACCTTTAATTATGATATTTCTTTCGACAAAATTTCATCATTCAATATAAAAAGCATGACACAGTATAATATGCATCACACAGTATAATATAGTATGCAAATGAAAGTTATGATCACACATCATAATATGCACCACACATCGAAATGAAAGATAGTTCAACATATCCAACATAGCAAATAGTTTTACATATCCAACATTGCAAATAATTTAGCATATCGACGATAACAAGTACTTCAACATAGCCAACAAGTTCTCGTTCAGCTCAATGCATAGCTAATAGTTTTACATGGCCATATCACTTATTCTTCCTACCCCTCTTGGCGGTACGCTCCTCGTTTCTCTTTAAGTGGGTCTCTTGCGTTGTTGTTCAGCGACGAGAATGGTCTTTCAGAAATGGTGATGGGCTCTTCCATTGCTTGCGAGGTTGGGGCTCCCTTTTCTCTTGGGTTGGCTAAGTGGGTGGAGGTCAGTCATCCTCGTCGTACTCATCCTCATCACCCTCCTCACTTCCCTCTGCTTGCTCCTCATCTTCTTCTACCTCATCTTCCTCAGGGTCATCAACATGGAGAGATGATGAGGCGGCATGACTAGAGGAAGTTGTGCCAACATGGCTCGAGGAAGCGACGATATGTGTTGACGGGCCGGGAACATGCACATCAACCGAGCTAGCGCATCCAAGCATGCTTACTAGCTTTCGACAACGGTTCATGAACTTCTTCAAGAACAAATAGACAAAAACATGATATGGATCAAGGTTATGGTAATGGATCTAGTGACAAAGACAATACTAGATTATGGCTAGGCTCAAAGTAAGTGATAAAAACATGATATGGATCAAGGTTATGTTTACTTGAACATATGGCTAGGCTTAGACTTACTTTCATCACTTCCTCAGCGACGTGTCAGATTCCGAGGTCCCGGGGTAGTGCACTAGCGCATTCCAGCCATCGAAAATGCTTTTGTTCAGCTCGGAAGCCTACAAATGTCAGCATCATGAATAAATTAGTGACAATGACTATAGTAGATTCTCCCCCAAATGTCATCTCCAAGCAATTTAACACAACTTACCACTCTGTCAATAAGGGGTGCATACTCCCTAAATTCACCTTGGGTCTCTCTAATGTTTGCATTATAGGCTTCTTCCTCGGTGACGGTGTCCTGGACTAGGGGGTACTAACCTAGTCGGCCCATATTCCTTGGGCTGGGCCAGTGGGCCCTCATTATTATCAAGATGGACTCCGGAAGATGCACACGAGAGGGAAGAGCAAGATTACATCTGCCGAAGACTTGACGTATACTCCAAGACTTCTCCTGCCGCCTCCACGCCTAGATGCTGACCTTGTAACCCTAGATACCCTACCTGGCGTGTATATAAGCCAAAGGGTTTAGCCCCTAGAGGGGACCTCAAGGCAATCTCATTCACCTAGCCTTAGGACTAGACCATATCTTACGATCTCGAGGTAGATCAAATCTATACTTGATACATCTCAATCAATATAAACAAGAGCAGGACATAGGGTTTTACCTCCATCAAGAGGGCCCGAACCTGGGTAAACATCGTCTCCCTGTTCCTGTTACCATCTGTCCGAGATCCATAGCTCGGGACCCCCTATCCCGAGGTCTGTCGGTTTTTACACCGACACTATTGCTTTCATTGACAGTTCCGCTGTGTGATCGCAAAGGATTGATGGCTCATCTGCAGATCAACTGCGGCAGTGGCTGCGGGGACGCCTATGTCCCTGGCCAGCTTTTTGCATTCGGCAGCATGATCTTTTGCGCCGACTCAACAGGCTGCTTGGCCACCGTCGAGAACTATGCTCCCGATCAGATCGATACCTTCGGAGGCCTGGAGTACACCGCGGACTCCCGCGGCGAGCTTATCTTATCAGGCTGGACTCCCGGCCGGATTTCGGGTCTGGCAAGCGCCGGAGGTTCAACCTCGGAACAGATCTCCTTTGAAGACCATGAATCGCGCCCCCCAACACCGCCGGGGGCTACAGAGGAACACCTCTCCTCCTCCTCGGATAACCCCGTCGTAGTGCCTGACTCCGACATAGATCATAGTCCGGCCTTGAACACTGAATCGGGCTTAGAACCGATCCTAGCGGCAGATCTCAAATCCATCTCGCTTCCTTGTATGGCGGAAAACGCGTCAGGCGTGCCACTACGAATCGACCCAGCTTACGGCCAGACCATGAACCCGGAGGAGTTATCTCACCTTAATGAGATGCTTGACCGGATCCAGAGTTTGTCAATCTCGAACGCCTCGGTTTATGATAAGATCAGACTTAAAGCCGACGATCGGGAAATTTACGTCCCACCCACCACCCATCTAGTCGCCACTGTCGACGATTTAACCGACGTACTAGACTATGACGAGGCAACCGACATGGACGAAGATGTCGGCAGCCCTTCGGATAACACCTCGCCGCCTACTAACACTGGCAGGTGGACAACAACATCTACATACGATGTGTACATGGTCAACACTCCCAACTCCCCTCCAAGGCATATGCGAAGATGCAGAAGGGGTACTAACGGGGAGCCCAGCGGGAACAACCCTACCGCCGACACGGCGGACAACGACGCGGAAGATCCAGGGGAAAACGTTCAAGACTCCCCAGAACGCCACGTTGACCCCGAAGGCACCCCCAGGGACTCGGATCCCGACGACCTCTTTGAAGGGGCCGATGACAGTTATATGCCGGAATCCGAGGAGGACGTAAGCCTCGGCACCGAGGACTTCATAGTCCCCGAAGACCCTGCTGAGCAAGAACGCTTTCGGCGGCGCCTAGTTGCCACTGCCCGAAGCATGAAGCGCAAACAGCAGCAGCTGCACGCCAATGAGGATGCGCTAAAAGACAAGTGGGTCGAAATACTTTCGGCCAAGCAAGACCTCGAAGAACGGCGTCCTAGTATGCCTAAATCTTATCCACGCAGGCGTTTACTGCCTGAATTCGATGATGAATTAACCGCCGAGGCACCTGATCGCCCCCCTCGAGGGCGCGACAGGCCCGCGCGGGAGGATTTCCACACCCAACCAGCCCCACGCCGTCATGGCAAGGATGTTGTGGATTATCTTGACTCTCAGGATGTTTTACGTCGGATAGAGGCAAACCGGGCGCCATCCCGGTCCATTTATGGATCAAGAGGATGCGCTCCGGCCGGGCATGACGGCTACGATGCCTGGATGGACAGGAACGGCCGCGCCCGAGATCAAACTCGTACTCAGTTCTCCCCCGACGCCCGGTATGACACCGCTCAGTTCTGAGGACTAGCCCACCCGATCTGTTTTACAGATAGGGTAATGGAACACCAGTTCCCCGATGGGTTTAAACCCATCAACATAGAATCTTACGATGGCACCACGAACCTAGCTGTATGGATTGAAGACTTTCTTCTCCACATACACATGGCCAATGGAGATGACCTCCACGCCATCAAGTACTTGCCGCTCAAGCTAAAGGGGCCGGCGAGGCACTGGCTCAATAGCCTGCCGCCCCACTCCATTGGAAGCTGGGAGGTTCTTGAAGATGCCTTCAGGGCAAATTTCCAAGGAACCTATGTCCGACCTCCAGACGCCGATGACCTCAGCCGTGTCACTCAACAGCCCGGTGAATCAGCTCAGAAATTCTGGAACTGGTTTCTTACTAAAAAGAACCAGATCATAGACTGCTCAGACGCCGAGGCCATCGCTGCATTCAAAAACAACATCCGAGATGAGTGGCTTGCCCGCCAGCTCGGCCAGGACAAACCGAGGACCATGGCAGCCCTAACCTCACTCATGACTCGCTTTTGCGCGGGAGAGGATAGTTAGCTGGCCTGCAGCACACACGACAGTGAGGCGGGGACCTCGGAGACTCGCGACGCCAACGGCAAGCCGAAGCGCAATAAAAATAAGCGCAGGCATAGAAACGGCAGAAGCGATACAGAAGATGCAACGGTCAATGCAGGCTTCACCGGACCTCAATCCGGACAGAAAAGAAATCCCTTTAAAGGGAGCAAGGATGGACCAAGCTAGCTCGACAAGATCCTGGATCGATTGTGCCAAATTCATGGCACTCAAGACAAACCTGCAACCCACGCCAACAGGAATTGCTGGGTCTTTAAGCAGGCTGGTAAGATAGCGATAGAGGGTCAAAATAAAACCCAAAATCGCAGCGAAGACGAGGATGAACCTTGGCGGCCAAACAATAGAGGCCAGAAGAAGTTTCCTAATGAGGTAACAGAGGTAAACATGATTTACGTTACCCACATCCCTAAAAGGGAGAGGAAACGCGTACTTCGAGACATCTACGCGTTAGAGCCTGTGGCCCCGAAGTACAATCCGTGGTTGGCTTACCCGATCACATTCGACAAACACGACCATCCGACAAGCATCAGGCATGGTGGATCAGCCACACTCGTCCTGGACCCGATAGTCGATGGTTTTCACCTGACGCATGTCCTTATGGCCGGAGGGAGCAGCCTCAACTTGATCTACGAGGACACGGTAAGGAAGATGGGGATTGACTCATCTCGGATTAAGCCTAGTAGCACCACCTTTAAAGGTGTAATACCAGGGGTCGAGGCTCGCTGCAACGGAACCGTGTCCCTGGAGTTAGTATTAGGATCACCTAAGAACTTCAGGAGCGAGGAGTTAATCTTCGACATCGTACCTTTTCGCAACGGATACCATGCGCTCCTGGGACGCACCGCATTCGCCCGCTTTAATGCAGTCCCGCATTACGCCTACCTCAAGCTCAAAATGCCGGGACCCAACGGTGTTATTACAGTAAATGGTAACACTGAACGCTCTCTCCGGACGGAGGAGCAGACCGCGGCTTTCGCAGCCGAGGTACAGGCATCCGAGGAGGCCACACGTGGCGGTAAACGCGCCCCCAGCTCTTCGAAGTGTACGCGGGCTGCACCAGTTGACCTCGGATAGGCACCTCCCCACCCTAAATAGGGGTACGGGCTCCTCGCGAGCTTCCCTTGGAAGGGGCACTATGTCCCAGGGTGCACAACTTCGCACTAAAAATTCCCTGGGTCACCGAGGAGCCACGACAATGGAGACGTCGGGTCGGCTAGACCGAGCAACGATGAAACCTCGGGCTCACACGTCGGCAGGGTTCTGTCAAAGAAGCCAGCCACCAGCATACCCATGTGGCTCTAAACCACACAGCTAACGGCTACAGACCTCTTCGAAGGATTCGGCCAACGAACGCATCAAGCGCATGCCTGGCCAAAGCTGTAGGCCACTAATATCAAACGCCGCTATCAACGAGGACGAGCTGATCAACAGCACGGAGATGCAGACGTGCGGCAGGAAGCGGCCCAGGCTCATAGACCCGATGACAAGATCCGCCCTATTTTCTTTTAGTTTCTCCCTCATTATCTTCACTTGCATTGTATCTTGCTTAGTTCCTTTTCATCAAAAAGTTTGACATGTAAAGCTTGGTTACTTGAAATAAAGAAATCATGCCCATAAAGGTCTTCAAACGCATTTTCTTACAAGCACTGCCCAAGAACTATGAGAACACCTCTAAGGTACAGTTGCTAAAGGGCCTCAATTTTACACCCTGAAGCACAAGTCCGAAGTACTCGGCGTCTCAGATGTTGCATTATATGCATCAGTTTCGAACCTAGATTTTGGTCAATAGTTGGGTTGGCCGGCTCCTATGTGTACCCCTTACGTTCTCGACAAATTCGGCTAAGGGTATAACGATAGAACCACTGCTATAGTGCCGCTAGTTTAACTGGCAGAGCACCTCAGTGGAGAAAGCCGAAAACTGACTATCTAGGTAAGCGTAAACTGGTCGGCAATCTGAAGACCGCGTCAAGCGACGTGTCGTTAGAGATCACCCGTGTTAAACGAAGGGCTTCTTCCTCGAATTAGCCGAAGTGGGCAAGGCTTAGACCTCGGCTGACTAAGCCGACCACTTCACACACCGGGGGCTCATCATCAGTCCCCACTGTCAAACTCCTATGGCTAAGTGAAAGTTATAAAGCCACCATAGTTCGATTGCCTAGCCCCTATGTGCACAGACCTCCTTCGGGAACCGAGACATCGGCTATGGGTCATGAACGCCTAAAAGGGGCACCCTTCGTATGTTGTACAAAGGGGTCAAAGCCGACGACTGGCCACTTTCAGTTCAACACGGTCAAACAGTAGGAATATTAAAAATAAAACATAAACATATGAGAGGTACCTAAGCCATACTCATTAAATAACTTATCATCTTTATACATCACACGCACTTCGGCATTCTGAAGTGCTACCTAGAAATACAACTTGTCCTTAGGACACATGGCCTCGGTCACACGGGCGCCCTCCTCCACTTCGGCAAAGAACTGCTCCACAGTGCGCGCCTTCCCTTCAAGGGGCCCCGCAGCAACAACCTCCGCCTCCACCTTCCGGAAGTGCGTTTTCACGCAGGCATACGCCCGCCGCGCTCCTTCCAGACACGCGGATCGCTTCCAGCGGTTGACTTGCGGGACGGCTTCTTGCAGCCGCACCAGGAGCCCGAAGAAGCTGGCCGGCAACACTTCTATTGGCCACAGATTGATGCAGAGGTCTTGGAGCGCCGGCCTCGCCATCCGAAGAAGCTCCGCTAGTTGCTTCATCCGATGATTGAGCAACTGCGGTTGCGATGACTCCTGGAACTGTTTCCAGAACGCCTTCTCCGCCTCATGGCCCTCCAGTTGGCCAAAATGAAGGCCGACATATGCCGCACTCTTCGGGAGATTGGCGAAGACCTCTGCGGATCGCCATAGCTAGGTGAGCTCGACGAACCCTTTGCTGCCAAATACACATTGAAGTAAATATGGCTTACCCACGGCTATCCGCTCCACTTGCTGGAGCACCTGGTTGTCGGCTCGGCCCCGGGTCTGGAGCTCGGCATGAGACGGACGTAGCTTTCACAGCTGCTCGCCCATCTCTTTTTCCTTCTTCTCAAGGGAATCGCGTTCGAGATACACACCCTTGAGAGTCTCCTCAACCTCCAGGACCCGCGCCTGGTCTTTCTCCCTAGCCACTTTTTCGGTGGCTAGGTCTTTCTCTGCCCTGGCCGCAGCAGCTTTCTACTGTTCGGCCTCTTGCCGAGCCTTCAACAGCTCGGCCTTGAGCCTCTCAAGCTCGGCCAATGCCGCTGTCATTAAAATAGTTTGGCATCAATTTTTAAACAACACACTATTCTTGTTCACAATTACATTTAAAAAAAAGTAGCATCGGTCACTTACCTTGAGACTGCTCGACCTGCTTGTTCATCAGGTCAAGGTCCTTCTCGGACCTCTCAAGCTTCCATCTCATCTCTGCAATCTCCTCGGAGACAGAGCCCGGAGCCGAGGTTGAAACCTACATACACACTTTGCAGTAAGCCCCATGATCAATTCATTGACACTTCGGACACACATCCTGTCTTATTAGTCCTAGGGGCTACTCTTTCCTCTACACCTATCCTTAGACCCCCAACGCCAGTTTTTCAAACTAGCGTTGGGCTCGGGGGCTACTCACTGGCTTGGTCGTCTAAACGCCAGATAATGGGTCTCTTCAAACAGTCACAAGGATCAAATGAAGTAAAGCAGAGAAGACCCTCTTTCGAGTAAAGATAGATAGATTACCTCGAAGCTCGTGATGAGACCCTTGAAGGCCTCACGCATTCCGGCCTCTGTGGACCGGAATCCTAGCAACACCGCGCTGATCAACGCGTGGTGCTCTTCCTTGAGGGAGGAGCCTGTCAAGGCTGCCTCCATCTCTTCAGTCCACCCCACGCTAACCCACCCTGGAGCGGGAGGTGGGGGTGGTGATACCTCGGGCCCCAACACCTGGATGCTGGGTTCGAGGATCTCCAGCTGTGGCGGTGGAGCCGGAGCAGACTCCGGCTGAGCCACTGATTGGCCCAGTCCTTCTTGGACTACCTCGGGGACCTCGTCCCCTTGGCCTCGTGGGGCCGAGGTATTAACCTCAGCCATGACCACCAACTCTTCGTCCCCCGCCGTGTCAATCTGAGGGGCCGGAGTCGATGTTACTTCCCCCTGCCCTTCTGGAGTCGGGGCAGCGCGGTCCGGCGTCCCGCTGGAGGAGTCACTAAGGCGTGCCCTAGGCGGGCTGTGGAAAAATATTCACGCGGCATTAGTCCTGCTGAAAGGACTTAATGTAAATCTAAATACAAAGTACGGCGGTGTACCTTCGAGGCGCCGACTTCTTCCTCCCCAATGCAAGGGGGTCATCTTCGGACTCATCGGAGAGCACGTTCTTCTCTGACGGCTGGGGCTTGTCGGCCGCCCCGGTCGAGGTTTCTTTCAACCTCTTTTGGCCTGTAGGCCAGGCCCCGGCCTCGGCGTCTTCCGGCGCCGCCCATCGCTCGCGTGGTTGGAGGAGGCGTGGGTCTCCTCGGACCGGGTGACCGAGGTCTCCCGCTTTCGAAGACCCACCCGGCCCTTCTAGGGCTTCGGTGCCCTGGGGATCACCACGTGCGGCTCCTCGGTGAGGAGCGTAGTAAGCAGGGGGACCTCTCCTCCTCTGGAAGTGGTGCCGGGCACAGCATCTGCTGCACCTTGGTCACCCAGTTCTGCAAATACGAAAAGGGTCGACTCATCAAAATCTGTCCCACTTAGCAGGAAAGGGATATGAACGTATATATTGAACGCTTACCGGTGTGGCAGTGTAGCCGACCTCGAAGCCGAGGTCCTTCCCCTCCTCGGGGATCTTGTCCTTGGGCAGCTTGAAGAGCCGCATCCACATCCCGACCAGGGAGGAGCGGAAGAAGTTGAGGACGGGCCCTGCATCCCCGAACTTGTGCTCCCACATCAGGGTGGCCCAGAGTTGGAGCGGGAGGATGCGGTGATGGAGCATGACGTTGACCACATCTGGCGGTTGGAGGTTCTTCTTGATGGACCACCACTGGATATTTTTGATCAGCGTCTCCACCTCCTCTGGGTTCCCCCAGATGACGCCCTTTTCCTTCCAGGACTTGAGCTTCCTTGGAGGCCCAGCCGAAAAGGCTGGGACCTCGGTCTGGCCAGCGGCAAGCGGCTCAGTGATATAGAACCACTCCCGGTGCCACTCCTTGACGGTCTCGATGAAGGTGCCCTTGAACCAGTTGGCGCCCTGGTTCTTACTGACCATGGCGCCTCCACACTCCGCCAGATCAGAGCCGCTGGACTTTGGCTTAACGCCGAAGATCTTCAGCCACAGGCCGAAGTGCGGCTCGATGCGGAGGAAGGCCACGCACACCGTGATGAAGGAGGCGAGGTGGAGAATGGAGTTCGGGGCCATGTGGTGGAAATCGAACCCGTAGTAGAACATCACCCCGCGCATAAATGGGTGCAGTGGGAACCCTAAGCCTCTGATGAGGTGAGAGATGAAGACTACACGCTCCCCCGGGTTAGGAGCGGGCACCTGCTGGTCAGCGTCGGGAGCGCGGGCGGCGACGTTGGCGGGGATATACCCCGCACTCCGCAGCTCTTGGAGCATGCCCTCCATCACGATGGAGCCCCCAGTGCCCTTTGAGGGTGTCGGCCATGGCTGGGTGGGAAAGCTCGGATGTGCAGAGGTGGGAAGAGGCGAGATTGGATCTGGGCGTTGGAGCTTGAGGAGGCAGAAGGCAGGGGGAATGGGAGCGTGACTACTGGCTCTATTAGCTTTTTACTCTTATAGGCTGCTGAAAGGCCAAGAGTCCCCCTTGCCGCGCCGATAAAAACGCCACTCTCCCCCACCAAAGATGCTGTTATACGCATAGGGGGAAACAAAATATTGATGATATCCCTGAGAATACGGGCATGATCCCCACCTCGATGGGACGTGCCAGTAAAAGGGCGGCCTCGAACCGCGATTTGAGGCGGGCAGTAACTGCCTGACCCATCGTGGGTAGCGTCGCTTTGATAAAGTTGTCAGGCTATAAGGTACTATTC
This sequence comes from Elymus sibiricus, assembly GCA_039707655.1. Classification (NCBI taxonomy): domain Eukaryota; kingdom Viridiplantae; phylum Streptophyta; class Magnoliopsida; order Poales; family Poaceae; genus Elymus; species Elymus sibiricus. The sequence goes on along the minus strand of CM077664.1, from coordinate 227,931,396 downwards.
ACACCTAGGTGGCTAGCCTTCAAGGTTAAGTAAACTCACGACCCCGGATGGGGAGAGGACTTGGTTGAACCTCGTTTTCAAGAAATTGCTCCTCGGAAATACGGTGAAGAGATCTGGAATCGCGAAAAAGGAACTCGTCTGTCAAGCCAAGGACTTCGGATCCGAAGTTATTTCCGTTGAAGAGATCGTCCTCGGCGTAGAAGACCAGTTCGGGGGCTACTGACGGTGTCCTGGACTAGGGGGTACTAACCTAGTCAGCCCATATTCCTCGGGCTGGGCCAGTGGGCACTCATTCTTATCAAGATGGACTCCGGAAGACGCACGCGAGAGGGAAGAGCAAGATTACATCTGTCGAAGACTTGACGTATACTCCAAGACTTCTCCTGTCGCCTCCACGCCTAGATACCGACCGACCTTGTTACCCTAGATACCCTACCTGGCGTGTATATAAGCCAAAGGGTTTAGCCCCTAGAGGGGACCTCAACGCAATCTCATTTACCTAGCCTTAGGATTAGACCATATCTTACGATCTCGAGGTAGATCAAATATGTACTTGATACATCTCAATCAATATAAACAAGAGCAGGACGTAGGGTTTTACCTCCATCAAGAGGGCCCGAACCTGGGTAAACATCGTCTCCCTGTTCCTGTTACCATCTGTCCGAGATCTGCCAGTTTTTACACCAACACTCGGGGTCATCATCATGTATTGATGTGATATCCGCTATGGTCCACTGTGGCCTCAGCCGCACACAGTACTTTATGCCATCATCAAACCACTTCAGATGCTCCTCGTACGCCTCCCAGTTGACCAATGTCTTATCCCTTTCTTGGCGATACCTCCTCTCCCCCACATCTGCACATTAGTCCTTGTGCTCTTTTGCCTAGTCAGAGATCGACTGGCAATTCTATCTATTCATCCTGCAAGGCAAAAGAAACAATAAACTACCAGAAATCATTGATTCTTGTTGCTTGTAGGTTATGAATTCATTGAGACTTGTAGCAACAAACGATAAGAAACCATAAAAACAAAAAAAAAGTAAAGGTATAGTCACTCACTTGTGAAGGTCGAAGCCACTAGTGTTGCAAACCATTGATGGCGTGCGTTGGATCCTACCGAATTGCGTCGCCACACGCTGTGGTTCGTGCCACTCGACAGCGTACACACATATCATTGGGACCCTAGCCCGCCAGATAGTTTTGTCCCTCGTGCACATCTCGTTCAGCTCGAAACCCCGCTCTGTACTATACGACAACCAGTTAACCTGCAGACAAATTTGTTCGGTCTTCCTATGCAGCCGTGAAAGTGGTTACAAGAAATCAGTACCAAGTGGTTTACTTGGTGATATTTTAGGTTGTCCATCTCATTCGTGAAGGCCTTGTACAACGCATTGAACTTGCCTGTGAAGACTTTAACCTTGTCCCAAGAGTACGCGATGGTGGGGTATCGAGAAGTGTCGCCTTCTTCGCCATAGTCCATCCATGGAAGCCGGGAATCTTTTTCAAGACGACCCACTGGCAACCGCTCCCACATCCAAATCAAGAGGGACCGGGCACATCCACACATAACGGACTTATCTTCGGTCCTTTGACATGTGTCGTCCAGCTACAAATGTCAATTCATGATTAGATGACACAATTTAAAAAAGCATACATACATACATACATACATAAACAACTATTGTGTTAGCTTCTTACCGAATGGTATAAGTACGCAAGGCCGACAGACACCCAGCTGTACCCTGCGTCCCAGTCGGCCAGGAAGTCTAGATACATCCATAGGGCAGTGTCCCCCGAGCAGTCTGCAAACACGACCTGCGATAGGAGATACCACAAGTAGGCACTCGCATACTGCTTCACGGTCCGTGCGTCGGCATCTTGCGGGCATCCGGACCGATTGGCAGCGAGCCATGTTAATGCGAGACCGGATGTTCGGTTATCCGACACGCCCTGGGCCTCATTACGCATAGAGGGAGGGCAACCACCGATGAGGCTGACAACTCTCTCCCGCCAATTGCTCTTCTCCAGTCGCCCAGTGAGAGGCTGGCCCTGGAGCGGTTGGGTTGTGATCATGGCGAAGTCTTCGAGGGTCACCGTCATCTCCCCACAAGGGAGATAGAAAGTGTGCATCTCCGGCCGCCAACGGTCCATCAGGGCAGTAAGCTTCGGCGGCGCACGCTTGAACTGAAGCACAAACGGTAGCAGCCCGGCTTTCTTGAAGTAGGGCTCGAACCGCACGTCGTATGCCATCTGGCAGGCCTTTGTGTGAGCCCTCATACGCACTGGTGGTAGCATCTGCCAAGATTAGGTTCCAAATAGTCAGTAACTTACTATTGCAAAGCCAAAAAAATTGCAAGAATTTGGTCATGAGTATTGTTTATTACCACTCCATTCTCGATATAGTGTGCGCGATGACCCTTGTCGAAGGCAGGGTCGAGCATAGTGTACCGAGTGCCGATGTTCGGTGTTGGGGAACGTTGCATGGAAGACAAAAAAATTCCTACGAAACACCCAACATCTGCGCGATGACCCTTGTAGAAGGCAGGGTCGAGCATAGTGTACCGGGTGCCGATGTTCGGTGTTGGGGAACGTTGCATGGAAGACAAAAATTTCCTACAAAACACCCACGATCTATTCTATGGAGATGATCGCAACGAGGGGGGAGTGTCTACATACCCTTGTAGACAGAAAGCATTAACGATCTGAAGATCGTGGTTGGAGTAGTCGTACTCCCTTTGCGATCCAATCTGATCCAGCGCCGAATGGACGGCACCTCCGAGATGTGCACACGTACGGCTCGGTGACATCTCGGCCTTCTTGATCCATCAAGGGAGGGTGGAGAGGTAGATGATATCTAGGCCAGCACGACGGTGTGGTGGTGGTGGCAGCGGAACTCCGGCAGGGCTTCGCCAAGCACTAACCGGACGAGGAGTTGAAGAGGGAGAGAGGGGGCGGCGGCCAGGCAAGGGATGGGTTTCCTCTGCGCCTCCCCTCTCTTTATATAGGCTAGGGGGCAGGGAGGGGCGGCGAAAACCCTCCTAGGGCCGGCCACAAGGGAGAAATCCCTTTAAATTTAGAGATAAGATCTTATCTCTAGATTTAACCGTTTAAATCTAGAGATAAGACCTTATCTCTAGATTTAAACAACATGGGCCTTGGGAGCCGGTGCAGCCAGCCCATGTGGGTTGTTGCACCACTCCTCGGTCCATGTGGGACCTTCCCGGGTCGTTGGGCCCTACAGTGGAACCCCCGGAACCTTCTAGAACCTTCCCGATACTCTACCAAAAACTCCCAAACTTTTCCAGAACCCTGAAAAACATTTCCATATATAAATCTTTGCCTCCGGAGCTCCTCGTGATGTCCCGGATCCCATCTGAGACTCCGAACAATATTCGGTCTCACCATTATGAATATCTCAATACTACCCTAGCGTTACCGAACGTTAAGTGTGTGACCCTACGGGTTTGATAACATGCAGATATGACCGAGACTCCTCTCCGATCAATAATCAATAGCGGGACCTGGATGCCCATATTGAATCCTACATATTCCACGAAGATCTTTATCGGTTGAACCACGATGTCAAGGATTCAGTTAATCCCGTATACAATTCCCTTTGTCCAGCGATATGTTACTTGCCCGAGATTCGATCGTCGGTATCACCATACCTAGTTCAATCTCGTTACCAGCAAGTCTCTTTACTCATTCCGTAATACAAGATCCCGTGACTAAACTCATTAGTCACATGCTTGCAAGCTATTCACGATGTTGTATTACCGAGAAGGTCCAGAGATATCTCTCCTTCGCATGGAGCAACAAATCCCAGTCTCAATCCATGCAACCCAACAAACAATTTCTGAGATACATGTAGAGCACCTTTATAATCACCCAGTTACGAAGTGACGTTTGATAACCCACAAAGTATTCTTTCAGTATTCGGGAGTGGCATGATCTCATGGTTTAAGGAACAAATACAATTGACATGAAGAAAGTTGTAGCAATTAAACTAAGTGATACGATCTAATGCTAAGCTTACGGTTGGGTTTGTCCATCACATCATTCTCCTAATGATGTGATCCTGTTATTAAATGAAAACTCATGTCTATGGTTAGGAAACCTTAACCATCTTTATTCAACGAGCTAGTCTAGTAGAGGCTTACTAGGGACACGGTGTCTGTTTATGTATCCGCACATGTATTTAAGTTTTCGGTCAATACAATTCTAGCATGGATAATAAACATTTATCATGAACAAGGAAATATGATAATAACATCTTTATTATTGCCTCTAGGGCATATTTCCAACATTCGGATCAAGGGTCCTCCTAAAACAATTGCCAATTCAAGTTAATTTTTTAACAACAAATTGAAAAATATGATCCAAATTGAATAGAACATCTAATCCAAATTCGATATATATTCATCAACATTACTTCATCAACAACCATTCATTCATCATTCTAAATATATGCCTCCACATAATCATCTTTCTAAATATATGCATCCTCACATATATGCATATGAATTCATTCTAAATATAGCAATACCAAATGTGCATATGTATATCCATTATAAATATATCCATTCCAAATATATCAATACCAAACATATAAAATACTAGAAGATGAACTAGGGTTCACCTATATCCATTCGTTCATCCACACATCCAACATTTATCCATATGTCCATCCATTCATCAACACATCCATATATCCATCCATTAATACACACATCCATTCTAAATAAATTTAGTTACAAAAAATTCAAACTAAAAGATGAACTAGTGTTCACCTATATCCATTCATTCATCCACACATCCAACATATATCCATCCATTCATCCACACGTACATATATCCAACATATATCCATCCATTCATCCACACATCAAACTTAAAGATGAACTAGGGTCACCTAGTGCCAAAAAAAATCATCAAAACTAGAGATATTTGACTAAAACTAATTGGAGGGATCGAAAGAGCTTACTTCCCTCGTCGTGGAGGCATCTCGATCCGCAAGAACGGAGAAAAAACGGAGGATATCGAAGGGGGAGTGTGGAGAGGAGAGAGCCGCCGCCCTCTCTGTTTTCTCGGGCGGTAGGAGGAAGAGGGAGGGGGGGGGGGGCTAGCTTGGCGGGTGGGCCCCGCCAGCCGCCCCCTGACTTTTAACTGTTCAAACCCTACCACCGGGGTCGACGTCGGTAGGGTATAACCGCCTACCGCCGGGGGCCTCGGCGGTAAGATTGACGGCTGAGGGGGACGGGGCCGTTAGCAGCGCTGACGTGGATAAGAATCCTACCACTAGGGACCCCGGCGGTAGGCAGTTATACCCTACCGCCATCGACCCCGACGGTAGAAGAGGATCAGGTCGCGAAAAAAATTCAAACCTGGGTCAGATCGTGCTTAAGTTAAAAAAAAGAAGTCAAAACAGTGATTTCGGCCACGAGACGTAGCCAAAGTTGCTCGCCGTCGGACCGATGCAAAGGGATGGGGACGAGCGGCATTCAAGACAGCACACTCGCATGCAGTGGATGTGGATGGGCGCGCATACATGCAATAAGTTGGCGCGGCAGGACGAGATTCCCTTTGCATTAACCCCGGCCTGCCTCTGCCTGCGCCGCAGTGAAAGAGAGGTCCACCCGCACCGGCACGGCCACTAGCACCGGCCGGCCCTCCCTGCCCCGTCCCTTTTGCCCTCCAACCCCGGAGCTCCCAGGCATCAATCCCCTCTCGATCCAGGCAACGCGCGCTCGATCAGCGCAAGATCAGTCGCCCAAGACTCGAGGGTTTCGTGCAAGGGTCACGTGGCGCTCGATCCAGCGGTAAAACTGCGAGGCACACGCAGCACGTACGTCGTAGTATAAGTGTATAACTAGCTCGAATGGACGACTGGGCATACGTACGTACGTATACATGCATCCATCCATCGATCGCCCAACAGAAATCGAGGGAATCTCATTTATGTCTTTGCGCCAGAGAGAGAGAGAGAGAGAGAGAGAGAGAGAGAGAGAGAGAGAGAGAGAGAGAAATTTTCTATTAATGCTGCAGCCTGTCGATGTTATATGCGTTTGGTAGCTTGGTAGCCGGGGGAATTCAATGGCCACCAACACAAGGAGAGTGAGGGCCAGGAAGGTCCATATAAGATGGCCGGCAGGGGTCGGTCTGCTCCGACCAGACGCATTTCCCTTCCCTTCAAACCCTAAGCTGGCTAGCTAGCTATCACCTGCTGCTCTCCTTCACATACGCTTGCATTCCGAGAAATCCATTCCACGCCGATCGATCCAAGTATTACCTCAAGCTGCACCCATCAACGGCTGTATGCGTCGATCTCTAGCTATATGCTGCTTTGCTTCAAGGCCATCTCTCGATCGTCTGTCAGCTAGCTAGGCGAAGAAAGAAAACAAGGACGAAATGAAATCGCAGCTGCGGTATTGGCTCGGCTCACTCAGGTCATCCTGTTGCAGAAGCATATGCATATCACTGCAATGCTTCTCGGTATGATCTGATTGAGCCGCGCCAATATCTCAGTGCCATTTCATCAGTACGTACACCGGTCGATCACCGTCGTCACCATCCATCTCCTGCATGCCTCTCTCTCTCTCTCTCTTTCTCTCTCTCTCTCTCTCTCTTCCGTCATTTGGATCATATATATGCAGTTCAGTTGGTGTTTTATGCATGGATATTTCTGGTGTTGGCTTTTTCGAATTTTCGTGCGTCAAGTTTCTGTCAGCTGGGGAAATAATGAAGAACGACGCCAGGGGCTGAGGAGCTGGGATCAGCGAGAAACTTTGAAGGCCCTGCGTGCTTAATTTTCTTGACGTTTTCCTTCACTCGGTGAATCAGGGACGAGCTAGCAGATATACTCTGATACTCATATACGTACATATAGAGAATCTTAATCGGGGAAATGTCATAATATTTGAAACTTTGCTTTAGATGGTGTACGTACAAGCAGATCATAATGTCAGCTGTGCTTGTGAGAGCGTGCCTTTCTTCCCATGTTTTTGACTGTAGCAATCGATTGTAGATGTATGTAGCAGGTGATGTCAAGCTGATACATCCAAAATGCCGATCCTGTTTGCTGATGCCAAATTTTCTGTATCAGATTCCAGATTCCATAAATGCATGCTCAATACTACATACTTGTCACTAGATTATATTATATGGTACAAAAACATGGATAAACCTAAAGTTAATCAGGGGAGACTAAGAAATTCAGGAGTTAAAAAGTCGCTTGCTGGTTTATAGTTCTCGTGGATATTCAGATGAAGGTAATTTTATGTACTTATTACTTGGCACGTAAAATTTCGTAGTACTGGTAATGGTATGTCCTGAGAGAAAGTAACATGCGCATGCATGTGCCAATGCTTCACATATCTGATGCATTTACAGAGGGGATCATCGCCCATGATGGCGTGTATGCATACAAATATCCCCCACGTATATTAATACCACGGTACTGATCACTGCAGCTTCCAGATTCCATAAATGCAACAGACCTTTATACACACAAACACAGAGAGAGAGAGTAATGTCTACATGCTGTATTTAATTCATTTCAGCCCAATAATTTGAAATGGAGTAAGCTCGTCACCTGGGCTTCCATCTGCCATGAGCGCTCATGCCTCATGCATATCCTCTCAGACGCACAATACAATTAATTTCTTCAGAAAACGGTAGCCAGAAGCCCAGAAACTTGCAAATTACTCAGATCAGGTACAGTTTCAGAATGAAAAACGAACTTGTTCCTGCGTTTTGGATGTAGGAAATCACTGGGCCTGGGGGTGAAATTTGCGAACCTTGAACACTTGCAGTTACGCTGATGGCACATGTCAGAACAAATTAATTACCTTTACATAACAACAATCGTCAGATTGAAATAATTAATTTACTGGCAGGATTGGAGAAGATTAAGGTAGAAGGTAACTCCGTCTTTGTAAACATTTTGATTTATAAAGTTACACAGTAGAATAATTTACTACTGTTTTCGCGTCAAAAAAGAAATTTTAAGGTCGAAGCAAGCATCCAATAGCTTGATTTTTCTTTTGGCCCAATCGACTATCTCCGGACATTAAACTATTTTCTGTGAAATGAAATCCCTGTCTCCCATAGATTAAAGACGACAGCATGCCAAATTTATTTTCCCCAAGTGATCTAGGTACTGCCTTTTTTTACCCGAAAACTGTAGAACAATCGTTCTAAGGTATATATTTATAAATATATAAACAGTATCATGTACTTAGTTGAGGAAGAAACTAGACTAGCCAATTAACCAACTCTAGTTCTAGTGAATCCCAAAATATTCATGATGGATTAGTTGAGGTGCCATTCAATCCAGCTGCAAAGTGTGCCTTCAAATTTCCTCTTATCCTATGCCTGACCAGTAAAAGGTCATTCCTGAGAATTCTTTTAAAGAGGTCATAGATGCAGGTTGAGCTTTAAAGATCTTGGAGTTTCTTTGCATCCAAATGTGCCAACATCCCATGATGGTGATCTCAAGAGCAATTGTGGGTGGCAGATCTTGGACTAGAGCATGATCTCATCTATGGTTAATATGCCTCTATTCTTGTGGGTGAGAATGGAGTCCCAACAACTCAAAGCAAAAGAGCAATCCCAAATAAATGAAGAGTTGTTTCTTCAGAACCTGATTGACAAAGCTCACAGTTATAGAAGGGCAAAAAAAAGACTTCATATGGAGTAAATTCCTGGTATTGACTCTTTCATAAACAAGCAACCAAAAGAAAATTTTGTATTTGAGCATGGTGGCATTGTTCTAAATTTTCTTAAAGATGGGGGCAGCAAGCTCTCCTGAGGTACACCATTTATACGTCTTAATAGATGAGTAAGAAAAACTATCCCAGGGATATTTCCATTTATCAGTAGCATCTGACAGCTGAATTGTCTGTATAGAATTTTGAAGATCTTGAAATTCCTTAAAAACGTGGCTTCAAAGAGGTGTATGAAAAATGCTCAAAAGGGTGTGGTGTCATAATGAACTCTTTAAATGATATTATTCTGATTGAGTGTGAAAGAGTATAATTCAGGGAAGTGCCCCTTGAGATTGCCATTGCCCCAATTATCATGCCAGAGCATGATGGTATTTCCCCTCCCTATGATTCCTCTGGGCATCTTCTTGAATTCAGGGATTAACTTGGAGATTCTTTTCCATCAAAATGATCCCACTGGTATGTCAGTGACAAGTCCTTCAAAGTAATAAGAATCCCATATAAATTTGACCAAAGGAAGATTCTCACAGTTGAAGAATTTGTGAAGATGTTTCACTAGGAGACACTTATTTTGAGTTGCTAAATCTATTACTCCCAAGCCCCCTTGGTCTTTGGGGAGGCAAACTTTGTCCCAAGCCATATGAGCAGAACCTTTGTCCTCCAATCCATAATTTCTCCAAAAGCAATGCCTTAAATATTTATTGATTTGCTCCAAAACCCCAACAAAAATAGTTAATGTGCTCATGAAGAAAGTTGGAAGGCTAGAAAACACACATTTGATAAGGATCATCTTATCCCCATAGGATAGCAAAGTGGAGCAGCCAGCCAACCTTCTGTCAATTATTTTCCAACAGGGACAAAATCTTCCATTTTTGGTCTGGTCAGACTCAAGGGGAGGCCTATGTATATAAAAGGGAAACTGTCAATTTGCAACCCAAATTATCAGCCAAAACTTGCATCTTATCAGGGCCAGTATTGATTGCGATCATCACAGACTTATCAAAGTTCACTCTCAAACCAGTGTATACATAGAAACGCATGAGGAGATTTTTCACTTGCTCAAGTTGAGTTTCACAGGCATGCATTATCGGGACTGTATCATTAGCATATTGTATCGCTGGAAAATCAAGGCAAGGATGAGTAGCAATGTGTGTACTGATGAGATCATTGTGCATTGCTTCATTCAAAATGATTGTAACAAAATCAACAGCCAAAACAAAAAAAGAGGTGAAAGTGGGTCACCCTGCCTGACACCTCTTTTGCACAAGAACTGCTTGCCAGGTACTCTATTAAGCAAGAGGGAAGAAAAACCAGAAGTGAAAACCATGTCCATCCACATGAGCAATCTAGGTCCAAACCCTCTAGCAGCTAAGATCTCTTTGATGGTGTGGTGCCCAATCAAGTCAAAAGCTTTTTCAAATTGCAGGTTCAAAATAACTAACTCCTTTCTAGAATAATGACATTGATGAATATATTCATAAGCCCAGGCCAAGCATTCCTGGATGGATCTACTTATAGGAAACCATATTAATTGGTGTGGACAATACTGAGAGTAACTTCTTGCAACCTGTTTGTCAGAAGTTTGGTGATTATCTTGATTGAGCAGTTTAACAAAGAAATAGGCCTGAAGTCATTGGCAAAAATATGGGAATCCTTCTTGGGGATGAGTGTGATGTAGGAACTATGCAGACTGATTTTAGCTTGGATGATTTGCTAAACAGAAGAACAAATATGTCTGTTCTGTAAGCGCCTGCTAAAGATGAAATTGACTCTGTAATTAAGGAGCACCCTCTTGACAAAGCCCCTGGGCCAGATGTGCTGAGCCTTTGCTAAAAAGCTCTCTAGAGGATGGCAGCTTTGGTTTGATGTCCTTTGTGACTATTTCCTAACTCATCTTGCAGACCGTCTATATGATTAACCATGTACTTTAAAGTAGCTTTAGCCTGAAAGTATTTAGAATCGGTTTCACCAAATTTGACCCATCTTGTAGCCCTCTGTTGCCAACATATCTTCTGTAGGTTGAGCAAGTGAATCAGGGTTCTTTGAGAAAATCCATGCCATTCCGCTCAACATCAGTTAGAGGTCTGAACTACTCCATAGAGTGAAAGAAACATATTACTTTATTGGTAGCTTTAATGGAAATGCTTAGCTAAGAAATATTTTTAGCCCAATTCTTCAAGCCTTCCTGAATATCTTGAACTTAGCAGTGATCCTTTTAGCACTATCATAAACTTGAATGTTTTGCTCCCGAATTTGTTTGACAATGTCTTTAAAGCCCTCAATTTGCATCCAGAAATTTTCAAACCTAAAAATAGTTGATTTAGGTACTACAGGAAAAACTTTCTCGAGGGTGATTGGGTCTTAGTACAATGGGGAAGTAACTAGTGAAGTAATGAGATGACCGAGCTAGCATCCATCCATCCATCCATGATTGAATAAGATCGATCAGTGCATGCCAAGGAATGAAGGAAGCTAGAATGCATCTTTTCTGGGAATGAGACATGGCTCAAAACTACTGGAATTTCATTCTTCCTAGCAAGCTGAAAGGAATTTCCATCTATAATGAAGTGCTCCTAGCTTTCCAACTCGTGCCTAAAGGAATTACTCTTGATGTCATTATTCTAGAAGCTGGAACATTTTGTCTTAGAGAAATGGCAAGATCTTTAAAAGGGAATCCCCTGCTCTCAACACATGGAAACATCTTTTGAAGCAAGATCTAATCCTTATGCGGCATAGAGTGAAAAGAAAGAATGTTGATTGTCTTCAAAGTTGGATTGACACTCATCTAAGATGTTTTTCACAATTGCAGACCATTTATTAAGCAAAGTGCAAGTATGAAGTTCGAGAACAAAAGTAGTAACAAAACTAGAACTCATTTTGATGCATGCAACCATTTATTAAGCAAAGTGCAAGTATGAAGTTCCAGAACAAAAGTAGTAACAACTAAAAGTTAAACAACTACAATCATAAAAAATAGGGATACATACCTACACACATAGCATACTATTGGACCGCCATCCAAACCGGTTATATATATCATATGATACCATCTCCCAGTGGTTGCACCCAGATACCATAAACTCCCACGCTTCCGCGTGCTGTAGCAAGGACCACGTACGGATCCATCATGTGACTCTGAATATGACATGCAAAGAATTGTGAATCGTTTACTTGTTAAACACATAATCATGCTGATAGTTCCATAAAGCCCAAAGCAAGGCATAAACTCCCACTCGGATTCTTGCCCTATGATTAGGCTCCACCCCACCCAACCAGTTGCCAAACATATTTGATATACTGGTAGGTGGAGGTAGACAAAAAGCCACATGAATCGTACGCCATATAGTGAAGTAGTCAACGGGCATGCAAGAAACAAACGGTGAACTTTCTTCTTGATCACAGAAACAACATTGTTTACTACCTTGCCATCTGCGCTTAGCTAGATTATCTTAGCCATATATTTTTATTTTATTTTTAAAGGCACTTTGGTTTTCCAGATATGCATTAATCTAAAGACCGGCCCAGTATTATTAATCAAATCCATGTACATAGATTTACCAGAAAACTTCCCCGAAGAAGTCAACCTCCACTGAAACATGTCTGGTTTATTAGTCAGGGTAACCTTTATTAACCTACAAACTAAATGCAACCAGGCATTTCATTTATCCCCGGTCAGAGCTCTTCTGAACTGTATATTTAAAGGAGTCATCCCCAATATTGTACCAACATAGGCCTCCTTACGTTGTACAATATTATAAAGAGACGGACATTGAAGGGCTAAGGGTGTATCCCCAAGCCAGATATCCTCCAAAAATGCGTGGATTGACCGTCTCCGATGATAAACTTACCCCTATTAAAGAAGGCCACATTTGTCCTCATCAAACCCTTCCGAAAGGGTAAGTCATTCGGTTGTGCCATAACTTGGGTTGAATTTCTACTTCCTGAGTTCTAGTTTATAAATCTACCAATATTTTTCTAGCCTAAATTAATTCAAGTCATATATTGTAACACCATATCCAAAATTACTCTATGCTTACCGTTTCTCTTGCTGGGCAGACGACCCACATTTCATAGCATTTTCTCTTGCACTAGCATTCTCGCTTCATGTAAAAAGGTTAACTGGTAGGTAATGTGTCTGGAACATAAAAGTATGCATGTGTGCTTCTCAGACTCTAATAACTAAACTCGCTATGCATGACTAACCCAGCCCATAATCACATTCGGGTCATATATATGAACATTCGCTAATGGATCAGGGTATTATTACGTGTACAGTATGTTTCTAGCTGGGCGCAAAAAGAAAAGACCCACCGCCCCGCGTCCATCTTGGATCAGATCGGAGCTCTGCTCTGCATTCAACACCAAGACACACATAGCAGCAGATAGATGGATAGATCATATGGGCTTTTAATTCACAACTGTCAGACAAAGATTCCACCATTAAATTCGCTTTACTCCAGCTCTAGCTGCAGCTCCATCGATATCGTCTCCTCACTGGCTGGTAGCAGCAACCAGCAATCTTGGTCGATCGTCTACTGTCTCGTCAGTGGTCACCCTATAGCTCTAGCACTAGGTTTAGGTTTAGTTGCTTCTCATTGCATGCATCATGGGTTGTCGTCGTACGCCTCCTCTCATACCTACCACTTCTTTAGGAATCCATGAACAGATTAATGCTGCAAATAAAATTAATTTAAACCGCATACAACAATTCAAATTGTTTTTGAGAATAAGACGACGCGCGTTCACCCAAATGCAACTTCTCGTCATGTATGGATATTTAGAAAAGCCCTCGTCATGACGTTCAACCAAGACATGAGTATGATTCGGGTTCTCTTGATGGTCACCAAAAAGTTGCATTCGGGTTCTTTGAAGACGAGCTTCCATATCTTCCAAAACACAAAGCTTTTCGTCACCATGGCTTCTAAGTCATCGCTTGGTAAGCGTGTTATATAATTAAGTTAATTCTTTGATCAGAAACGACTTGGGGATGTAGCTCAGATGGTAGAGCGCTCGCTTAGCATGCGAGAGGTAAGGGATCGATACCCCGCATCTCCATAAATTTTGTTTCAATGAACTTTCCTGTCTGAAAGTGAACTTTGCTGTCTGTTTCCTATGGGACCTCGCATTCTCATTTTTCCGAGAAACCATTCCATTTTAAAACTACATATACCATCGTGTATCTGGATTTTTTCTTTTTTTGCTACTACCTGGATTGTTTCCACCACAGCCTTCCGCTTGCTGTAGCAACGATCAGTTTCTTTTTTTGCTGGAAAGCAACGATCAGTTGTTCGACCGTCGATAACTTGGTAGATCTTACTTTCTGTCTTAGAGCACAACCATCGCACAGACAAGAAAAGATGGCCTATCTCTGCAACTCGCCTGATACCAGAGCAACATGACCCTCTCTTTTTGCTGTTAAATATGGGTGTTTTGATTCGGTACAACCCCCTAGAAAAGTTTACAGACTTCAACATGGATTTTATTAGCTAGCAACAACAGTTATATCATCCACCAAAACCTTAACAGAGGCGATCATTGAGCCAACAAGATTGCTGAATTCTCCATTCGCTAGCTCCAACGTCAGTCATATTTGCTTTGCAGGGAGCCAGGGACAATGCTCAAATAAAATCTTGCTAACTCACCAGCCACATGATAACAATCCTCGTGTATCCCATCCCTTCCACTGGATCGGTCGTCTTCATTAGTTGTCAGGATTTTCTTTAAACACTAGTGCAGGATACCCTTGTTAGTTGTGTGCGAAACTAGCTACTAGCGGCGTTCGACATACACGCCGCTAGTACGATGCCGCCGGTAAATTGTTATTAGCGGCGTCCTGGCCGAACGCCGTCAGTAATTAAAATACAGCAACGTATATGGCAAACGCCGCTAATAACAGATAGACCAGCGGCGTGTACAATAAACGCCACTAATAACATACTGAACTAGTTGCGTTTGACTGTTGTGCACGCCACTCATAAGAATTGCCCGCATAAAAAATATGGAATATATTTATTAAATTTGGCAGCATTTTGTACTCTATTTTGTAGCCCACTGGTAAAAAAATATGAAATGTTGCCCTGCAAAACATTTCTTTCCTACTTATAAAGGTTGGAGTTGGTGGTGACTTCATATGTGGGATCAAACAAATAAACAAATGCACTTCTACCCACATGTGAGACTAGCAACCTTCCAAAAGATATAATAAACAAATATTATTTCTACTCGGTGTGAGACGTACCCAAATAAAAAAAATGCGCTGCTACCCTAAGATGAGAACAACACTCTCATAAAAACACAAATTATAAATGCATACGACTCCAATTAAAAATAATGGTCTTGATTTTAATTTCTCTGCCCAACCAATTACTCCAGTTCTATAGCATAGCAGAAGACATCGAACACATTTCTACCTCCTAACCACCAGAGCATTCAAGTTGAAGGGCGTCTGGCTAGGGTTCGGGTGCTGGCCGGTGTTGCGCCACCCACACATGAAGATTGGGCCATCGCCACGATTGTGCCAATGCTGAATCTGCCTGTGGAGTTCACCGTACGCGAGGTATTGTCTGATTTCCTCGCCGACAAGCATTTGGGTTTCTCTGAGATCTCGCCGTGTCCTTTTGGTCACGCTTACATCAAGCTTAACAGCGTATTTGGCAGAGATGATCTAGTCAATAATAGCCCTCATCAGTTTACCAATGTCCATGTCATCTTTGAGAAACACAATAGAGATTTGAATTGGAGGAGGTTGGTTTTGAACAGAGAGGTATGGATATTGTTGTGTGGTTATCCATTTGACAGAAGAACTATTCAGGAAATCAATAATGCTATCAGCAAATTTGGTAAATTTGTTATGTGGGACAGAGTCAAGAGTACTAGATCCAATCAGATGGTCAAGGTGAGAGTAGAGGAGCTCAGAGATATTCCAGCCAGTATTGTCTTTGGGGAAGGGATGACTTCCAAACAGACTCACTTACTGTTCCTGTAGTCATATTACAGCAACAAATTCTAGGGATTGAGGCTCCAGATGAGGACCCAGTGCCAGTCCATGGAAATCCTCATCCAATCCCCTAGCAAGCAAATTTTCATCCCAACCAACATAATCACTTCCTGGGCCCAATTCAGTAACATGAGCATGAGAATCATCAGGGCAACAATGATCAGCAGCAGCCACCACCACTTAATCTTCAATTAGCCCTTAACCCATTGTTCAACAATGATAATCAATATGACGAGGAAGAAGAAGGGATGGAAGATCTCGCAGGATGGGGTCATTGGGCCATGCCCCAGAACCAAGACATTGACCAGGAATTGCATCAGGGAGAGTTTCTTGCCCTTAATGATCTTATGGCACCTATGGAGGAAGACAATCAGCAAGATGAGGTTGTCATTGCCAACAGCAGCATTACCATGTCTATGGCTCCGTCAGATAACAGTGGCAATTCTAGTGCATCAGCCAATGGTCCATTGGCACCACACCTACCAGATTTGAATATGTTACTGGAACCAGTGGAACCTGAAGCCCATGACAATCTTATTCCAGTGGCCTAGTTGGCAGTACATGGGCCTCACATTCATTACCAGCAGCCCATGGTGGATCAGAGCTTTGAGATTTTTTTTCCTTCAACACCACGCTGCAGACAGAACTCTGACAGAGGATCCCATGCATCATGAAACCCTTGTCAACTCCTTTACAGGCAATAAACATAACTTGATCTCACCTGCTCATAAGACTAGCAATGTGAGTGTCCCTCAAGCTGCTCCACATGACACTGTTGTTAGCCCTCCGAACAATGAAACAGATCAATTGGGCACATTACAGGTTACTGAAGCAAATGAGGATATTGCTCCAATAGAGGACCACCATATTGACAACAAGGTGGTGTCTGCTAACGTTGAGGCTCAACCTACTCTGCACAACAGTTCCACAGGTGACTCTACCTCATCTAACATGACTTCTCCTCCTAGCTTCCATGTTCCCGCATTTCTTCACCATCCTCACACCACACCAGATGCTCTAGAACTTTAAGAGGACATGGCAGATGTGAATGTGAACAATGTGACTGCCCCAGTGACCACTGCTTCAACAGAAGCTTTGTTTGGTAAAGCAGGTGCTCGAATCTGGCAAAAGCACTTTGCACCAAAGGATGACAGCCAGCAGATTATCTAGGTACCTGTTGACTGGATTAATTTCCTTTCAGTCACCTGCTCTCACCAGATAAATATGAATGGGCTAAGAAATTCATTACTTCTCAAGTTTGGGACATTATAACACAAGGAAGTTGTTCTGATAAACTGCCATTTGCAATCCCTGATCAATGCCTAAAGGTTGATCTTAACTTATGTACTCTACAATCACAGCTTCAAGATGTAGAAGAACAGGAGAGCTCCACCCCCAATGGACCAGCCTCGCTGGAAGATGCCACTGCTTCATCAACTTATGCTCTCCTTAAAAACAGAAAGAGGCGAGAAAAAACACCAATGGTGGAGACTGAGGTAAGGAGAAGTTGCATACTCCAGAAAATCAACAAGGGATTTAAGAAACAAATTTGTATGGATAGGGATTGTCTTGCTTGTCATGCTCTTCCTCCCCCCATACCTGGCAGAGTTGTTAAAAGCCTTAATTATTCTTTTTGCAAGGTTAATGCAAAAGGAGCGGCTGAGGAAAACAATGGCAACAGGCACAAGAAGATCAGGGTCACCAAGGCTGCTAAGGAGGGCACCAGGAGCTCCAAGGAGAAGGGCAAGAATTAGCGAGAATATCAGAACTTCACTGTTTGAAAGTTTGTATTTTGGGATCTGGTTGTTGTTCTGCACTGTGATGTGTTCCTATGTCTGTAAGATTGCAGTTAAGTATTTTGGTGATATGCTAGTAGACTTCTGGGGCACTGTTCAGATACTTTATCCTATCTTAGTACTTGCATGTCCATGTATATTGGACCACTATGAGATGATTTGTTATGGCAAGTTTCCTGGATTGATTATTTCCTATGTGATGATAAGTATGGCACAGTGTTCCCCCTATCATTTTGAATATGGCTAGAGAATGGAGCATACTGAATTGGAATATCATGGGAATAAATGATCCCAAGAAATGGCAATCTATCTCCAACAAAATTGAAGAATCTCGCTGTTTGCAAGAAACTAAAAGAGAGACTTTTGATAGTTCTTACATTAAGAATTTCTGTCCCAGGAGAATGTCCAAATTTGAATACCTGCCATCTGTAGGGGCCTCAGGAGGATTGTTGGTGCTTTGGAATGAACAGTACTTTCAGGGTCAGATCTATGACATGAACGAGTTCTCTATTTCTATTCAATTTACCTCTACACATAATGGAGAACAATGGGCCCTGACCAATTTATATGGTCCCTGTCAGCAAAATAAGAGGATCCACTTCCTCAACTGGTTCTAGAACTTCCTAATGGCAGATGATTCTAATTGGCTAATTATTGGTGACTTTAATTACACCAGATACGCACAAAACAGAAGCAGAGAGAGGGGAAATATGTCTGACATGTTTGCATTCAATGAGGCCATTAGTAAACTTGCTTTGATTGAAATTCCACCTAAAGGCAGAAAATTTACTTGGAGTAATATGCAAGAGGCTCTACTACTTGAGAAACAAGATTGGTGCTTCTCATCAGAAGCTTAGACACTGATATGTCCCAAACGTATCTACTTTTCCAAACACTTCTACTCTTGTTTTGGACTCTAATTTTCATGATTTGAATGGAACTAACCCGGACTGACGTTGTTTTCAGCAGAATTGCCATGGTGTTATTTTTGTGCAGAAATAAAAGTTCTCGGATGGACCTAAAAATTTACGGACAATTAATTCAGAATATATAAAAAATACTGGCGAAGAGAATTACCAGGGGGCACCCAGGCACCACAAGCCCAGGGGGCGCGCCCACCCCCCCCCCCCCCCCGGGCGCGCTGATACTTGTAGACTGTGTTGGTATTTCCCCGAAGAGGAGAGGATGATGTAATATAGTAGAGATAAGTATTTCCCTCAGTTAAGAACCAAGGTTATCAATCCAGTAGGAGAACCAAGCAAAATTACGTTAAACGCACCTGCACACACAAGAGCAAACACTTGCACCCAACGCAAATAAGAGGGTTGTTAATCCTCTTAGCGGTTATTTGCAATGATTAAATATTATAGAGATAAATGGATAAACTAAAATACTAAATTAAATAAAAGTAAATAAATTGCAGCAAGGTATTTTTGGGTTTTTAATATATGATAAAGTAGACCCGGGGGCCATAGTTTTCACTAGAGGCTTCTCTCTTGAACGCATAGCATACGGTGGGTAAACAAATTACTGTTGGGCAATTGATAGAAAAGCAAATAATTATGACGGGTTCATGGCAATGATCATGTATATAGGCATCACATCCGAGACAAGTAGACCGACTCCTGCCTGCATCTACTACTATTACTCCACCCATCGACTGCTATCCAGCATGCATCTAGTGTGACGGCCCTGCTCGATCGTGCACTAATCATACACGCAAACGTGCACGCTCGAGATCAGAGACTCACGGGAGAATATCACAACACAACTCTAAACTCAAATTTAAACATAAATCTTCATATTACAAACCAGGGGTCACGAGGACCCGAATACATAAGTCATACACACAAATAATATCTGGGTACACACATAGTTAGTCAAGTTTGCCTTAAGAAGGCTAGCACAAACAGCGACACTGATTGAAAGGCGAAGGCCTCCTGCCTAGGGCCTCCGAACTACTCCTGGTCGGCGGGCTCAACGTAGTAGTAGGTTCCTCCGGGGTACTCCTGCTCCTGGGCTCCGTCGTCTGATCGCAGCAACCGGGTATGGGGAAAAGAGATAGCAAAGCAACTATGAGTACTCATCCAAAGTACTCGCAAGACTGACATCAGAACTATACTAAGTATGCATCGGTATCAAAGGAATGGGGCTATATCTTTGGACTAAACTACAGAAATGCTGGAACAGAGGGGGAGAGGCCTAGCCTATCGAAGACTAGCATTTTGAAGCATTTCTTGCAGCATCAGAAGAGAGTAGAGCAAGATAATATATAACCAATCATATTTTAGTAATGCCCTGGGATCCTTCCTCCACTACCGTGCGAGAAAGTGATCCCGAGAGCAATAGTAACAGTTTAGTAATCACTTGGTATCCATTTGTAGTTGTAACAGATCAAGATACAACTCTGAGCGTCCTGTTACCGTGGACACGGCTATTCGAATAGATAACTTCCCTGCAGGGGTGCACTACTGTTACCCAACACGCTTGATCACATCTGGCCGGACACACTTGCTGGGTAATGCCTGGCCTCGGGTAATCGACACAACGCAGTCCTACCTAGGCTCAGCAGAGAGGTCAACACGCCGGTCTAAATCCTAAGTGCGAAGGGGTCTTGGGCCCATCGCCCTCTGCACTCCTGCATATTGCGAGGGTGGTCGGGGCCCATGTGCGACACTGTATACACAAGTGGCGTAACCAGCCCACCCCAACAATCAGCCCGCATCTCTGAGCTGTGACATCTGAAGAGCTTTCGGCTGATACATACGATGTAGAGGGTCCCATAACCATTATCCCACGTGGTGGTAGTGCGTATAAGGCCAGCGGCCTACTCAGATCAAATACCCAAATCCGTTAGGCATATTTAGTAACTCGCGAAGACGAACAGGATCCCTGTTGCTCCGACTTGGTAACACACGGACCACGAGCAAGGACCAGGCCCACCTCTCTCCTAGGTGGTCTCCGCCTGCCCTGTCGTTCCGCCATAATATCACTCGCGGGTGCTCTTGGAGCCGACCCGTCTTTAATATTATTCTCTCGCAGGCACTCTTGGATCCGGCCCGACTTTAACAGTTTAAAGTAATGCAATATGTAAATATTTCCGTGATCATCACCCAGAGTGATCACGGCCCGATAACAAGCATGGCAAACAGACAAGGGTGAAGGGCCAGCAGATGGAACATATCATACCTAACTAAGCATCATAGGGTAGCAGGTAAGGTATCAATAGCAGGCGACGAAATCAGGCTATGCATCAGAATAGGAGCTATCGGAGCAATAACAGAAGCAATACTAATGCAAGCATAAGAGAGAAGGAGTGGGCGATATCGGGATGATCAAGGGGGTTTTGCTTGCCTGGAAGCTCTGCTGAAGGGGTCTGGTCGTCGACGACGTAGTCGTACTCTGCAGTGTGGTCGGCAGTCTCGGGGTCTATCGGGAGAGAAGGAGGGGGAAGAAACAATAAATACACGGCAAACAATGCAACAGGGATGCATGACATGTCAACATGCAGTGCTAGGGGTGCTCTAATGCAGCACTACGCAAGTTAGACGTAGCTGGAAATTATCCGGGAGTGTTCTCCCAGCTCCGGGTGATTATCGGTACACTGAACCGGAGGGGACGGTTCCATGTTCAGTATGTTAGAGGGGTGTGGCAGGTATGTGGGTAGGATATTCGGATTCATCATATTTTTCTGATCGTTTTTCATATATAAATTATTTTCATCCGAGTTACGGTTTATTTTATATGAATTTTCAAAGTTTTAATCATTTTCTAGGATTGCTGGAATTATTTAATTCGAATTATCTGAAACAGTGATAGGTGACATCAGCAGAACGTCATGATGACGTCAGCAGTCAAACCAGCCGGTTGACTGGTCAAACCTGACCAGTGGGACCCACTGGTCAGTGGCACAGTAGCTAATTAGGATTAACTTAAACTAATTAATGATTAATTAGAGGGTGGGCCCTACTGGTCAGTGTCTAATTAGTAATTAATTTAATTAACAGATTAATTAGCATTTTATTTATTTATAAAATCATTTTAAATTAGCGTGGGGCCCAGCTGTCAGTGACTGTAGCAGCCCAGTCAGCAGTTGACCCGGTCAACGGGTCATCTGGGCCCACCCGTCAGTGGCACAAGGTGGGCCCCGTGGCTGCCACGTCGGCGCCGAGTCAGTGCCGGCCAGCGGAGTGGCTCTGGCGAGCCCGAGCGCGGCGGCGAACTCCGGCGAGCTCGGAAATGGGCTACGGTGGACGGTTTTGCATGCGGTTGGGCTCTCTGGAACGGGCACTTCGCGCCGCGTCCGATGGCGGTGGTCTCGCGGGCGGGGGCGGCCGGAATCGGCGATGGCGACGACGACAGGCGGCGGCTACGGGTGGTGCTCGGGTTCGGCGTTGCAGCGAGCGCGCGGGCAAACTAAGAGGCTAGGCGAGGACTACGCGGTCCGGCGAGCTCAACGAGCGCGAGCCCGTTGCCATTTGGTCACCGGAATGACGCCGGCGACGAGCTCCGCAGCGAGGCATTCGGTCGACGGTGGATCTAGCGCTAGAGGGCTGAAATGACGGCGGGGATAGGGAGAAGGAGGCGGAGCTCACTGCGAGGTCGTAGGGGACGACAGCGGGTTCGGGGAGGGCTCGAGGTCGCCGGAATCGGCGGCGAGTCGACGGCGGTCGTAGGAGGAAGAAGAGCTCGGGGAGGACGCTGCGATGGCTCCCGTCTCGAGGTCGTTGGCGTGGACAAAGTAGCGGACGGAGGCGGAGCGAGCTGGCATGGCGGCGAGGCTAGGCGGCCAGGGTGGCTACGCGGGCGAGCTTGCGACGGCGACGTCCACGTCGGCCATGGCGGGGAAATGAGCGAGGGAGGGGGAAAGTGAGGCGAGGGGGAAAACCAGGGGGTGCGGGGGCTCGCCTTATCCACCAGGAGCGGGCGCGGCGTGCTGTCGACCGCGAGGAGGGGGGCTGGCTGCGCGCGCGCGCACGAGCTGTGCTCGACAGCGAGCGCGGGTGAGCAGTGGGAGGAAGGAGGGGACAGGTGGTGGGCTTGGCCGCGGTTTGACTTAGGCCCAGTTAGAGCAGGCCTTTTTCTGTTTTTCCTTTTCTTTTTCTATTTTCTATTTTTGTTTTTGTTTTGCAAATAGTTTAGCCACAATTTGAGTTTTCTAAAATATGTGACTTGACTCAATAAATAATATGCAATATTTACCACTGCCATAAAAAGGTTTGGAGTCCATATGTTTTCATCTGAAATTTAATTAAATGAAAATGGATTAAATATTGTTGTTTGGTACTGTTTTTGGATGATAGAGTCATCCAGTGATTTTTAGTGATGTTGTTTTCCTGAACATAATTAGTTATGGATTATTTCCAATATTAGGAACTTTTTTAATTTTCAAATTTGAAGAACTTTTATTTTTACTTTAAACTTGAATTTCAATTTGAACTGGAATTTGAAATGAGATATGATTCAAATGTGATCAGGACTTGCTAATCATGGTGACTTGGCATCATCAAAAGGGTGATCACTATAGCTTAATACATGGGGATGTTACAATTCTCCTCCTCTAAAAGAAATTCTCGTCCCGAGAATTAAGAGGTAGGCTGAAAGAGAGCAGGGTATTCTCCACGAAGACGATCCTCGCGTTCCCAAGTGGCTTCATCTTCAGAATGATTCGACCACTGAACCTTAAGGAATTTATTGCCTTCTGACGGGTTCGACGTTCAACTTGATCAAGAATGCGGATCGGATACTATTGATAAGAAAGATCCTCTTGCAGCTCAAGCATTTCATGATCCACTGCTCGGATAGGATCCTTGAAGCAGCGACGGAGTTGCGATACATGGAAGACATCATGAACTTAAGAAAGGTTTGGCGGCAATTCCAATTGATATGCCACTTCTCCTCGTCGGGCGAGGATACGGAACGGGCCAATGTAGCGAGGAGTTAACTTGCCCTTGATTCCAAATCGATGAGTGCCCTTCATCGGAGTAACACGAAGGTAAGCTTGTTCGCCAGGTTGATAGACCATTACCTGGTGTTTGCGGTCATAATTGCTCTTCTGACGGGACTGAGCAGCTTTCAAATGTTCACGGACAATGCGGACTTGTTATTCAGCTTGTTGGATAATGACCGGACCGAAGAGTGGCCGTTCCCCGGTCTCTGACCAATTCAGAGGAGTTCGGCACTTACGTCCACAGAGAACTTCAAAGGGTGCCATCTTCAAACTAGCCTGATAGGTATTGTTGTATGAGAATTCAACATATGGGAGAGATTCCTCCCATTTCTTACCGAATGAGATGACACAAGCTCGAAGCATATCTTCAAGCACTTGATTGACTCGTTCAACTTGTCCCTGGGACTGGGGGTGGAAAGCGGTACTGAAGGACAGATGAGTTCCCATAGCTTCTTGGAAACTGTTCCAAAACCTTGAGGTAAAGAGGCTGCCACGGTCTGAACTGATCTCCAACGGAACACCGTGGAGTGACACAATTCTGGAAACATATAATTAAGTCTGCTAACTGACTAGCAGTGACTGTCTCCTTGACTGGCAGAAAGTGAGCAACCTTGGAGAATCGGTCAATGACGACAAAAATAGCATCATGACCCTTCTGCGATCTGGGAAAACCAGTAATGAAATCCATTTCAACTTTGGCCCATTTCCATTCAGGAATAGCAAGTGGTTGCAGAGTTCCAGCAGGCCTTTGATGCTCTGCTTTGATGCGACGGCAAACGTCACACTCAGCAACATAGCGAGCAATGTCTCGCTTCATATCAGGCCACCAGTATCTCTGTCGAATGTCTTGGTACATCTTGGTGCTACCGGGGTGAATAGACAAAGGTGTATCATGTGCTTCTTTCATAACATCCGAACGAGAGTCCAGATTATGCTTTCTGGGGACCACTAGGCGGCCTTTGAAAAACAAGGCACCATCATCATCAACATGGTAGAATGAAGAATTCCCCTAGGATAGGTATTTCTTAATTTTCTCGACTTCAGAGTCATATTTCTGCCTTGTCTTGATGTTGCGCTCGAGGTCCGGTTCAACAACCAGGGTACTGAGATAACCCTGAGGAACAATGTGAAGGTTCAACTTGCGAAGTTCTTCATAAAGAAGGGGTTGTGCTTGCTGAACCGCGAGGTTGTTGCAATAAGACTTGTGACTCAAAGCATCGGCCATTACATTAGCCTTGCCAGGGGTATAAGAAATATCCATGTCATAGTCGGCTATTGTCTCGAGCCATCTTTGTTGGCGGAGGTTCAAATCTGGTTGAGTATACAGATACTTCAGACTTTGGTGGTCCGTGTGTATCTCGCAACGATTACCGAGAAGGTAATGTCGCCATAACTTTAGAGCATAGATAACTGCTGCTAACTCGAGATCATGTGTTAGATACTTATCTTCGTGAGGACGCAACTGACGAGAGCCATAAGCAATCACCTTACGCTCTTGCATTAGGACACAGCCTAATCCTTGACGAGACGCATCACAGTAGATCATGAAGTCCTTTCGGGAATCCGGGGGTGCTAGCACTGGGGCAGATGTCAACTTATCTTTAAGTGTCTGAAAACTTTCTTGGCACTTTTCCGTCCACTCAAACTTCTTGCCTTTGTGAAGCAAATCAGTTACTGGCTTAGCAATCTTGGAGAAGTTCTCGACGAAACGGCGGCAATAGCTGGCGAGACCGAGAAAACTTCTGACTTGCTTAACAGTTTGCGGAGGAGTCCAATCAAGAATAGCCTGAACCTGTTCTGGGTTAACAGCAATGCCATCTTTGGAAATCATAGGACCAAGATAGGTCACCTCAGATAACCAGAATTCACATTTGGAAAATTTGGCATACAATTGATGTTCTCGAAGTTTCTCCAATACAAGCCGTAGATGTTTGGCGTGTTCTTCTTCATTCTTGGAAAATATAAGGATATCATCCAAATAAACCACGACGAATTTGTCGAGGTAGTCCATGAAGATATAGTTCATCAATCGAGAGAAGGTTGCTGGAGCATTAGTTAATCCGAAGGACATGACGGTGTACTCGTATGATTCATAACGGGTAACGAAGGCGGTCTTCGGAATATCCTCTTTACGAACTCGGATATGATGGTAACCCAACCTTAAGTCGAGTTTAGAGAACACAGAGGATCCAGCAAGTTGATCATAAAGATCGTTGATCCGGGGAAGTGGATATTTGTTCTGAATTGTTGCTTGGTTTATAGGCCGATAGTCCTGGACCAATCGGTTCGTTCCATCCTTCTTCTTACCAAAGAGAGAAGGTGCTCCCCAGGTAGAGGAACTTGGACGAATGAAGCCTGTACGAAGTGATTTGTCGATTTGCTCCTTAAGCTCAAGGAGTTCATGCGGTGGCATCTTGTAGGGGCGCTTAGCAATAGGGGTAGTGCCTGGTTTCAAGTCGATGACAAATTCAACGGCTCTAACCGGGGGTATTCCTGGAAGTTCTTTTAGAAAGACGTCTGGAAAATCGTGAACGACTGGAATGTTCTCAATTCCCTCAAGAGGTGAAGCGTTCAAAGCATTCAGAGCATATATCTGAGCTTCGGCATTCCGGGTAACTCGGGTGGTATAATTCACTATCTCGTCGGAGGGGTGAAGGAGTTGGACGACTTTGGTGGCACAATTGATTGAAGCAATGTGAGCTTTCAACCAATCCATCCCCAGAATAAGACGTATATTGGAAGAATCCAAAATGATCGGTGAAACAAGGAATTCCAATCCTTCGATTTCGACAGTGACATTGTGTGCCATCATGGAGGTTTGACAACGGCCTCCAGGGGTTTTAACGACTAATGGAGTATGCATCTTTTCATATTGTATGCCATGCATGAATGCAAATGCTCCAGAGATGAATGAATGTGATGCTCCTGAATCAAATAAAACAGAAGCGGGTACTGACTTAACGAGAAGGGTACCCATCACAGTTTCAGGTTGATCCTGAACTTCTTCAATATCGACGTGGTAAGCTTGTCCACGACCATAAGCAGAAGACCCAGTATTATAGTTGCGGGTCTGGTTGTTGCCACGGCCATTTCCACGGCCAGTAGGAGGAAGTGCCAACTGATTCTGATTCTGGTGGCAGTCCTTGGCAAGGTGACCTGGGCGGCGACACTTGAAACATAGACCATCTTCAGGACGAAGAGGAGCAGCACGCGGTGGAGCAGCTTGAGCTCTTGGCTGCCTCGGTGGTGGAGGAGGCAGACGGGGTGCAGCATAAGATGGCCTTAGCGCAGGAGCACCTGGACGATACATGCTGTTGGGAATCCAGATTTTACGCCTTTGTCCTGAGCTCGAAGATGAGCCAACGTCACGATAGCGCTTCTGTGACTCCTTGTGCTCCATCTGAGCGGTCTCAACCTGGATAGCCTTGTTCACCAGGGTGGCGAAGTTGGCGAAGTCATGAACAGCAAGTGCAAGCTTGAGATCTGGGTGGAGTCCATTACGGAATTTCTCCTGTCTACGAGCATCAGTGGCAATGTCTTCTTCGGCATAGCGGGACAGATTAAGGAATTCCCGTTGATAAGCTTCGACAGTCCTATTGCCCTGAGTGAGGTTGCGAAACTCTATTTTCTTCCGGTCCATGATTCCCTGCGGAATGTAACGGGCACGGAAAGTACTCTGAAATTCAATCCAGGTAACGACTGTCCCAGCAGGTAGTGAACTCCTGTGGGTGTGCCACCATTGAGCAGCGGCACCCTTCAAGAAGTAGGATGCGAAGGTGACAAGGTTGGCAGGGGCGACATTGGCAGACTCCATCTCGTAGGTGATGTCGTGAAGCCAGTCATCAGCATCCAGTGGCTGTTCCGAGTTACGGAAAACAGTAGGGTTAAGGCGCACAAACTCCTGCAGAGTTATTGGAGCAGGTTGCTGATTCTGGGCATTCTGGTTCTGGTGTGGGAACTGAGCCATGATTCCCACCATGAACTGGCGGTTCAGCTCGAACTGCTGCATCATAGCTGCCATATAGTCTGGCGTGGGTGGATCGTTGGCACCACGGCCACGACCACCTGGTCTAACCATCCTGCTAAAATTTAACAGGGGGTAGTTTAGTAAAAGCAACTGCAAGTGTTTAGAGACAAACATGATGTAACACGACAATGAATAAATAGTGCATTAGATACATAACAGTAGTCAATTAAGACATACGGATCCATACACAGAGTCGGTTACACGCGGACAGCATAAGTTCGGAAAATTAAACAGCTAGACATACTAGGCGGCGCGCAGGCACGCGGTGAGGAATACAATAACGAGACATAGCAAAGGCTACATCAACGTCGGGGAAAACCACTGAAACCAGGTAACTGCAGGTGCGGACGATGAGTGTCCATGGCAGAAAGGTCCTGCGCTCCGTGAGCACTCTGATGCAGAACCCGATCTCGAACTGGGAGGAGAGGTCCACGTGCGGGTGTGTGACCTCCAACAGCAGGCCAATCGATACCTGCAGGCATCTGAGTCCTGCGCGGGTAGAGGATGTACTCTGGATGTATCCCTGCATGAATAGCTGGCAGCAACTGTGTCATAGCATCGTAGAGACGTGCTCGAGTGGTGAACAACTCGACGACAAGAGCCCGGGCAGTACGATCCAGAGCCTGAGTGCACTGAATCAAAACCTGCGGGTCGTATCGACGTCGCTCGTAAGGGGCACAGACAGCTGTGTAGTATCCGGTATCATCTCCAGCAGGAGCATACGGGATTTATCGGAACTCGGAGTCATCCAAGCGACTATGCTCTCCACGGAGACGTGTGACAACAGAATGGGCAGCATCATGGACTGCCATATCAATCGTCACGCCGATACCGTGAAAAGTGTACAACTCGGTGATGGAGTCGTTTTGCTGATCAAAGATACGAACATCGGCATGATACTGCTCCTGGTTGAACTCGTGGAAATCCTCGTAAACCATGTACTCAGGGTACTAGCAGTAGCCCAATCTGGTCAGGAGAGCGATCAGGATAGCTGGAAAACCAGTCGCATCACGAGCCCAAGTCCACAGTACAAGTTGTGTCGCAGGGCGCGGCGGAAACAAGCGATCCATCTGAAACATAGGAAATTTCAAGATTGTCAAATGACAATGAGTGAATTCTTGCATCGTGCATTCAAGGAAGTAATTTGCGGATAATCAAAGCTCCGGGTGGACGCGATCACGAGAACCTAGAGTCAGAGTTAGTAAAAATTTAACCCGAATAGAAGAGAGAGTAGAATCCCAGAGTAAGGAAGAGGAATAAAAGATCCTAATACCACCCATTGGCGACGTGGGCCCGTAAGCCACACAGCCATGTTAGTTATATATAGTTTTTCTGACTAGACTCAACTTCGACCAAGGAATTGGAAGGGGGCTTCCTACAGGCAGTCGGCTCTGATACCAACTTGTGACGCCCCTGCTCGATCGTGCACTAATCATACACGCAAACGTGCATGCTCGAGATCAGAGACTCACGGGAGGATATCACAACACAACTCTAAACTCAAATTTAAACATAAATCTTCATATTATAAACCAGGGGTCACGAGGACCCGAATACATAAGTCGTACACACAAATAATATCTGGGTACAGACATAGTTAGTCAAGTTTGCCTTAAGAAGGCTAGCACAAACAGCGACACTGATCGAAAAGGCGAAGGCCTCCTGCCTAGGACCTCCGAACTACTCCTGGTTGGCAGGCTCAACGTAGTAGTAGGTGCCTCCGGGGTACTCCTGCTCCTGGGCTCCGTCGTCTGATCGCAGCAATCGGGTATGGGGAAAAGAGATAACAAAGCAACCGTGAGTACTCATCCAAAGTACTCGCAAGACTGTTATCAGAACTATACTAAGTATGCATCGGTATCAAAGGAATGGGGCTATATCTTTGGACTAAACTGCAGAAATGCTGGAACAGAGGGGGAGAGGCCTAGCCTATCGAAGACTAGCATCTTGAAGCATTTCTTGCAGCATCAGAAGAGAGTAGAGCAAGATAATATATAACCAATCATATTTTAGTAATGCCCTGGGATCCTTCCTCGACTACCCTGCGATAAAGTGATCCTGAGAGCAGTAGTAACCGTTTAGTAATCACTTGGTATCCATTTGTAGTTGTAGCAGATCAAGATACAACTCTGAACGTCCTGTTACCGTGGACACGGCTATTCGAATAGATAACTTCCCTGTGGGGGTGCACTACTGTTACCCAACACGCTCGATCACATCTGGCCGGACACACTTGCTGGGTAATGCCCGGCCTCGGGTAATCGACACGACGCAGTCCTACCTAGGCTCAGCAGAGAGGTCAACACGCCGGTCTAAATCCTAAGTGCGAAGGGGCTTGGGCCCGTCGCCCTCTGCACTCCTGCATATTGCGAGGGTGGTTTGGGCCCAGGCGCGACACTGTATACACAACTGACGTAACCAGCCCACCCTAACAATCAGCCCGCATCTCTGACCTGTGACATCTGAAGAGCTTTTGGATGATACATACGACATAGAGGGTCCCATAACCATTATCCCATGTGGTGGTAGTGCGTATAAGGCCAGCGGCCTACTCAGATCAAATACCCAAATCCGTTAGGCATATTTAGTAACTCGCGTAGACGAACAGGATCCCTGTCGCTCCGACTTGGTAACACACGTACCACGAGCAAGGACCAGGCCCACCTCTCTCCTAGGTGGTCTCCGCCTGCCCTGTCGTTCCGCCATAATATCACTCGCGGGTGCTCTTGGAGCCGACCCGTCTTTAATATTATTCTCTCGTGGGCACTCTTGGAGCCGGCCCGACTTTAACAGTTTAAAGTAATGCAATATGTAAATATTTCCGTGATCATCACCCAGAGTGATCATGGTCCGATAACAAGCATGGCAAACAGACAAGGGTGAAGGGCCAGCAGATGGAACATATCATACCTAACTAAGCATCATAGGGTAGCAGGTAAGGTATCAATAGCAGGCGACGAAATCAGGCTATGCATCAAAATAGGAGCTATCGGAGCAATAACAGAAGCAATACTAATGCAAGCATAAGAGAGAAGGAGTGGGCGATATCGGGATGATCAAGGGGGTTTTGCTTGCCTGGAAGCTCTGCTGAAGGGGTCTGGTCGTCGACGACGTAGTCGTACTCTGAAGTGTCGTCGGCAGTCTCGGGGTCTATCGGGGGAGAAGGAGGGGGAAGAAACAATAAATACACGGCAAACAATGCAACTGGGATGCATGACATGTCAACATGCAGTGCTAGGGGTGCTCTAATGCAGCACTATGCAAGTTAGACGTAGCGGGAAATTATCCGGGAGTGTTCTCCCAGCTCCGGGTGATTATCGGTACACTGAACTGGAGGGGACGGTTCCATGTTCAGTATGTTAGAGGGGTGTGGCAGGTATGTGGGTAGGATATTCGGATTCGTCATATTTTTCTGATCGTTTTTCATATATAAATTATTTTCATCCGAGTTACGGTTTATTTTATATGAATTTTCAAAGTTTTAATCATTTTCTCGAGTTTCTGGAATTATTTAATGCGAATTATCCGAAACAGTGATAGGTGACGTCAGCAGAATGTCATGATGACGTCAGCAGTCAACCCAGCCAGTTGACTGGTCAAACCTGACTAGTGGGACCCACTGGTCAGTGGCACAGTAGCTAATTAGGATTAACTTAAACTAATTAATGATTAATTAGAGGGTGGGCCCTTCTGGTCAGTGTCTAATTAGTAATTAATTTAATTAATAGATTAATTAGCATTTTATTTATTTACAAAATCATTTTAAATTAGCGCGGGGCCCAGCTGTCAGTGACTATAGCAGCCCAGTCAGCAGTTGACCCGGTCGACGGGTCAACTGGGCCCACCCGTCAGTGGCACAAGGTGGGCCCCGTGACTGCCACGTCAGCGCCGAGTCAGCGCCGGCCACCGGAGTGGCTCCGGCGAGCCCGAGCGCGGCGGCGAACTCCGGCGAGCTCGGAAATGGGCTACGGTGGACGGTTTTGCACGCGGTTGGGCTCTCTGGAACGGGCACTTCGCGCCGCGTCCGATGGCGGTGGTCTCGCGGGCGGGGGCGGCCGGAATCGGCGACGGCGACGACGACAGGTGGCGGCGGCTACGGGTGGTGCTCGGGTTCGGCGTTGCAGCGAGCGCGTGGGCGAACTAAGAGGCTAGGCGAGGACTACGCGGTGCGGCGAGCTCAACGGGCACGAGCCCGTTGCCATTTGGTCACCGGAATGACGCCGGCGACGAGCTCCGCGGCGAGGTGTTCGGTCGACGGTGGATCTAGCGCTAGAGGTCTCAAATGACGGCGGGGATAGGGGAGAAGGAGGTGGAGCTCACTGCGAGGTCGTTGGGGACGGTAGCGGGCTCGGGGAGGGCTCGAGGTCGCCGGAATCGGCGGCGAGTCGACGGCGGCCGTAGGAGGAAGAAGAGCTCGGGGAGGACGCAGTGGTGGCTCCCGTCTCGAGGTCGTTGGCGCGGACGAAGTAGCGGACGGAGGCGGAGCGAGCTGGCATGGCGGCGAGGTGAGGCGGCAAGGGTGGCTACGCGGGCGAGCTTGCGACGGCGACGTCCGCGTCGGCCATGGCGGGGAATCGAGCGAGGGAGGGTAAAGTGAGGCGAGGGGGAAAACCAGGGGGTGCGGGGGCTCGCCTTATCCACCAGGAGCGGGCGCAGCGTGCTGTCGACCGCGAGGAGGGGGGCTGGTTGCGCGCGCGCGCACGCACTGTGCTCGACAGCGAGCGCGGGTGAGCAGTGGGAGGAAGGAGGGGACAGGTGGTGGGCTGGGCCGCGGTTTGACTTAGGCCCAGTTAGAGCAGGCCTTTTTCTATTTTTCCTTTTCTTTTTCTGTTTTCTATTTTTGTTTCTATTTTGCAAATAGTTTAGCCACAATTTGAGTTTTCTAAAATATGTGACTTGACTCAATAAATAATATGCAATATTTACCACTACCATAAAAAGGTTTGGAGTCCATATGTTTTCATCTGAAATTTAATTAAATGAAAATGGATTAAATATTGCTATTTGGTACTGTTTTTGGATGATAGAGTCATCCAGTGATTTTTAGTGATGTCGTTTTCCTGAACATAATCAGTTATGGATTATTTCCAATATTAGGAACTTTTTAGTTTTCAAATTTGAACAACTTTTATTTTTACTTTAAACTTGAATTTCAATTTGAACTGGAATTTGAAATGAGATATGATTCAAATGTGATCAAAACTTGCTAATCATGGTGACTTGGCATCATCAAAAGGGTGATCACTGTAGCTTAATACATGGGGATGTTACATCTAGGGTATTAAGTAGAAACAGAGTAACGCCTTAAGCAAGATTACATGATGTAGACAAAGTAAACTCAAGCAATATGATTAAACCCCATCTTTTTATCCTTAATGGCAACAATACAAATACGTGCCATGTCCCCTTCTGTCACTGGGATTGTGCACCGCAAGATTGAACCCATCACAAAGCACCTCTCCCATTGCAAGACAAATCAATCTAGTAGGCCAGACCAAATCGATCGATCGGAGAGAAATACAAAGCTATAATAATCATGCATAAAAGAGTTCAGAGAAGACACAAATATTTCTCATGAAGAATCTGATCATAAACTCACAATTCATCGGATCCCAACAAACACATCGCAAAAAAAGATTACATCGAATGGAACTCCAAGAACATCGAGGAGAACATGGTATTGAAGATCAAAGAGAGAGAAGTAGCCATCTAGCTACTAGCTATGGACCCGTAGGTCTGTGGTAAACTACTCACACAACATCGGAAGGGCAGCAAGGTTGATGAAGAAGCCCTCCGTGATCGATTCCCCCTCCGGCAGAGTACCGGAAAAGGCCTCCAGATGGGATCGCGGAAGAACAGAGGCTTGCGGTGGCGGAAAGGTTTTCTCTTTTGTCTCTCTGGTATATTGGGAATATTTGGGAATTTATAGCGCTGGAATTAGGCCAGGAGGGGCAACGAGGGGCCCACAAGCCTGGGGGCGCGCCCTACCCCCTGGGCACGCCCTCCAGGCTTGCCGCCCCCTCGTGGCTCTTCTGGTCTTCTCCCGAAGCTTCGTGGGTCTCTTCTGGTCCAGACAAAATTAATCCGAAGTTTTTTTTCTCGTTTGGACACTTTTTGATAATGATTTTCAGAAGAGGCAAAAACAAGCAGAAAATAGCAACTGGCACTGGGCACTGGGTTAATAGGTTAGTCCCAAAAAATGATATATAATGGCATATAATTGCATATAAAACATCCAAGATTGATACTATAATAGCATGGAACAATCAAAAATTATAAATACGTTGGAGACGTATCAAGCATCCCCAAGCTTAATTCCTGCTCGTCCTCGAGTAGGTAAATGATAAAAACAGAATTTTTTATGTGGAATGCTACCTATTATGTTTCATCATGTAATCTTTCTCTTACAGTATGAATAATAAAATCTGAATGATTCAAAGCAATAGTCTATAGTTTGATATAAAGACATCAATACTCAAGCATACTAATAAACAATCATGTCTTTTAAAATAAAAATGCTAAAGAACGTGATCCCTACAAAATCATATAATCCTGTCATGCTCCATCTTCTCAACACAAAATATTTATCATGAACAACCCCGGTTTTAGCCAAGAAATTGGTTCATACTTTTTAACACGCTTCAGCTTTTTCAGCCCCCACGCAATACATGAGCGCAAGCCATGGATATAGAACTATGGGTGGAATAGAGTGTGGTGATAGAGATCAATAAGGGGAAGTCAAAAATAAGAAGATAGTCTCACATCAACGAGGCTAATCAACGGGCTATGGAGATGCCCATCAATTGATGTCAATGCGAGGAGTAGGGATTGCCATGCAACGGATGCACTAAGAGCTATAAGTGTATGAAAGCTCAACATGAAAACTAAGTGCGTGTGCATCCAACTTGCTTACTCATGAAGACCTCGGGCGTTTTTAGGAATCCCATCATTGGAATATACAAGCCAAGTTCTATAATGAAAAATTCCCACTAGTATATGAAAGTGACAAAATAGGAGACTCTCTATATGAAAAACATGGTGCTACTCTGAAGCACAAGTGTGGAAAAAAGGATAGTAACATTGCCCCTTCTCTCTTTTTCTCTCATTTTTTTTCGTGGCTCTTTTTGGCCTCTTTTTTTTAGAACGGTCTCATGGACCTCACCCCCACTTTTTCGAGGACTCATTAGTCTCCACCATTCTTTCCTCACTAGGACAATGCTCTAATAATGATGATCATCACACTTTTATTTACTTACAACTCAATATTACAACTCGATACTAGAACAAAAATAGGACTCTATATGAATTCCTCTGGCAGTGTATCAGGATGTGCAATGATGCTAGCGTAACATGTATAAAAATGATGAACAGTGGTTGAGCCACAAATACTATGTCATCTATATGATCATGCAAAGCAATATGACAATAACGATCTGTGTCATAAAAACGGAACGGTGGAAGTTGCATGGCAATATATCTCGGAATGGCTATGGAAATGCCATGATAGGTAGGTATGGTGGCTGTTTTGAGGAAGATATAAGGAGGCTTATGTGTGATAGAGCGTATCATATCACGGGGTTTGGATGCACCGGCGAAGTTTGCACCAACTCTCGATGTGAGAAAGGGCAATGCACGGTACCGAAGAGGCTAGCAAATTGCGGAAGGGTGAGAGTGCGTATAATCCATGGAATCACATTAGTCATAAAGAACTCAAATACATATTGCGAAAGTTTATTAGCCCTCGAAGCAAAGTACTACTATGCATGCCCCTAGGAGGGAGGTTGGTAGGAGTTAACCATCGTGCGCCCCCGACCGCCACACAAAGGAAGACAATCAAGAATAAATCATGCCCCAACTTCTTAGCATAACGACAGACCATACGTGCATGCTTCGGGAATCACAAACCTTAACATCAATATTCTTACTAAACCACAATTATCTACTAGCACCTCCCACATATTACCATCTTAATATCGCAAAACTATTGCAAGGAATCAAACTTATCATATTCAGTGATCTACATGAAAGTTTTTATTATATCCCTCTTGAATACCTATCATATCAGGACCAAATTCATAACCCGTGCATATTACCATTGCTATTCATTAGAATCTCAAAAAGATATAAGTGAAGCATGAGAGTGCAACTATTTCTTTAAAATATAACCACCACCGTGCCCTAAAAGATATAAGTGAAGCACTAGAGCAACTGCCTAGCTCAAAAGATATACGTGAAGCACATAGAGTATTCTAACAAATCACGAATAATGTGTGTC
Source organism: Elymus sibiricus (assembly GCA_039707655.1). NCBI lineage: Eukaryota > Viridiplantae > Streptophyta > Magnoliopsida > Poales > Poaceae > Elymus > Elymus sibiricus. The sequence goes on along the minus strand of CM077664.1, from coordinate 227,895,628 downwards.
CATCTCAAAAAGGTGTGTTCAGCAAAGATGATTGTGACAAACTAAAAAGCAAACAAAATCAAACAAACTATATCACAAGACGCTCCAAGTAAAACACATATCATGTGATGAATAAAAATATAGCTCCGAGTGAGTTACCGATAGATTGTAGACGAAAGAGGGGATGCCTTCCGGGGCATCCCCTAGCTTAGACGCTTGAGTCTTCCTTGAATAATACCTTGGGGTGCCTTGGGCATCCCCAAGCTTAGGCTCTTTCCGCTCCTTATTCCTTTATCCATCGTAGTCTCACCCAAAACTTGAAAACTTCAGCACGCAAAACTCAACAGAAACCTCGTGAGATCCGTTAGTATAACAAACAAATCTTAAACTTTAAGTACTGTTGTAAATTGATTCATATTTAATATTATCATAATGCTACTATACTCCAACTTTTCCATGACTCATACCCCCCGATACGATCCATAGATTCATCAAAATAAGCAAACTATGCAACAAAAACAGAATCTGTCTAAAACAGAACAGCCTGTAAATATCTATTTAAAATCTATACTTCCGTAACTCCAAAAATTCTGAAAAATTAGTACAACGTAAAAAATTCATATACCAATACTGTGTAAAAATTTCAGATTTTTAGGACGCTCCAGTACCGAACTAAAATTCCAGCACTGGACGCAAAACTTTCTGTTTTCCAAACAACATCAATTATACTATCATCAACATCATCCCAAAGGCATTACTTGGCACAAACACTAATTAAAACATAAAAATACAATCATAACAGAGGCTACAATTGTGTAAACACTCAAGAACAGAAAGTAAAAACAAAAATTTATTTTATTCATTGGGTTGCCTCCCAACAAGCGCTATTGTTTTATGCCCCTAGCTAGGCATAATGCATAGTTCCAAGTGTTATCATCCCTGGTTTCTGCTAATTTAGATGGCTCGGTTTCGAACCCGGGAGGCTCTTTACGCTTCCCATTATTTTCAGAAAAAAGTCAATTTTGCTATCTAAAGTGTCTAAATTCTTGTTGCAAATAGTGAGGAGATTATTCATGCGATTGAGGTTACCGCTAACATTTTTAAGAGGTTCATTAGACATTTGTAGCTCCACCAAATTCTTTTGTATGTCACCTAGCTTTTCCAAAATTTGAATCCCTTCTTGGGTATAATTAGATCCTTTTTGCAAGGGTGGAGTTCCCACTATCCCTTCTATTAATTCATAAGCAGTATTAGGATCACTATCAATGAAATTTCCTTTAGAAGCAAAATCCAAGAGTTGTCTATTTGGCATAGTTAGCCCTACATAAAAGTTTCACAACAAAATTTTCATATCCCCTTTTATGGTGCAAACACGATAAGATTCCATTATCCTATACCAAGCGTCTTTTAAATTTTCTCCCTATTTCTGTTTGAAGTAAAGGACTTCAAAATCCGGAGATAGAGGAGGGATGGTGACACTAGACATGATAACAAATTCAAGCAAAGCAAGCAAATAAAAATATTTTTGTGTTTTTGTAAAAAAAAATAGAAGTGGGGGAGATGAAAACGAAAGGCAAATACAAATAAAAAGCAAATAAATAAATGCAAGTGGATGATAGTTTGTGCGAAAGTACTTGGTGATTTTGATGATGTCTCCCCGGCAATGGCGCCAGAAATTCTTCCTGCTACTTGTAGACTGCGTTGGTATTTCCCCGAAGAGGAGAGGATGATGCAATATAGTAGATATAAGTATTTCCCTCAGTTAAAAACCAAGGTTATCAATCCAGTAGGAGAACCAAGCAAAATTCCGTTAAACGCACCTGCACACACAAGAGCAAACACTTGCACCCAACGCAAATAAGAGGGTTGTCAATCCTCTTAGCGGTTATTTGCAAGGATTAAATCTTATAGAGATAAATGGATAAAATAAAATACTAAATAAAATAAAAGTAAATAAATTGCAGCAAGGTATTTTTGGGATTTTAATATATGATAAAGTAGACCTGGGGGCCATAGTTTTCACTAGAGGCTTCTCTTTTGAACGCATAGCATACGGTGGGTAAACAAATTACTGTTGGGCAATTGATAGAAAAGCAAATAATTATGATGGATTCATGGCAATGATCATGTATATAGGCATCACGTCCGAGACAAGTAGACCGACTCCTGCCTGCATTTACTACTATTACTCCACCCATCGACCGCTATCTAGCATGCATCTAGGGTATTAAGTATGAAACAGAGTAACGCCTTAAGCAAGATGACATGATGTAGACAAAGTAAACTCAAGCAATATGATTAAACCGCATCTTTTTATCCTTAATGGCAACAATACAAATACATGTCATGTCCCCTTCTATCAATGGGATTGAGCACCGCAAGATTGAACCCATCACAAAGCACCTCTCCCATTGCAAGACAAATCAATCTAGTAGGCCAAACCAAATCGATAGATCAGAGAGAAATACAAAGCTATAATAATCATGCATAAAAGAGTTTAGAGAAGACTAAAATATTTCTCATGAATAATCTGATCATAAACTCACAATTCATCGGATCCCAACAAACACACCGCAAAAGAAGATTACATCGGATAGAACTCCAAGAACATCGAGGAGAACATGGTATTGAAGATCAAAGAGAGAGAAGAAGCCATCTAGCTACTAGCTATGGACCCGTAGGTCTGTGGTAAACTACTCACACATCATCGGAAGGGTAGCAAGGTGAGAAGCCCACCGTGATCGATTCCCCCTCCGACAGAGTACCGGAAAAGGCCTCCAGATGGGATCGCGGAAGAACAGAGGCTTGCGGCGGCGGAAAGGTTTTTCTCTTCTGTCTCTCTGGTATATTGAGAATATTTGGGAATTTATAGCGCTGGAATTAGGCCAGGAGGGGCAACGAGGGGCCCACAAGCCTGGGGGCGCGCCCTCCAGGCTTGCCGCCTCCTCGTGGCTCTTCTGGTCTTCTCCCGAAGCTTCGTGGGTCTCTTCTGGTCCAGACAAAATTAATCCAAAGTTGTTTTCTTGTTTGGACACTTTTTGATAATGATTTTCTGAAAAGGCAAAAACAAGTAGAAAATAGCAACTGGCACTGGGCACTGGGTTAATAGGTTAGTCCGAAAAAATGATATATAATGGCATATAATTGCATATAAAACATCCAAGATTGATACTATAATAGCATGGAACAATCAAAAATTATAGATACGTTGGAGACGTATCACGCGCCTGGCAGGCTTGTGGGCCCCTGGCAGCTCCGGCAACCCTAACTCCAACTCCATAATTACCTATTCGTCCAGAAAAAACAGACAGAAAGAATCATCACGTTTTACGATATGGAGCTGCCGCCACCTCCTGTTCTTGATCGGGAGGGCTAATCTGGAGTCCGTTCGGGGCTCCGGGGAGGGGGATTCGACGCCGTCGTCATCATCAACCATCCTCCATCACCAATTTCATGATGCTCACCGCCGTGTGTGAGTAATTTCTTCGTAGGTTTGCTGGACGGTGATGGGTTGGATGAGATTTATCATGTAATCGAGTCAATTTTGTTAGGGCTTGATCCGTAGTATCCACTATGTTCTGAGATTGATGTTGCTATGACTTTGCTATGCTTAATGCTTGTCACTAGGGCCCGAGTGCCATGATTTCAGATCTGAACCCTTTATGTTTTCATGAATATATTTGTGTTCTTGATCCTATCTTGCAAGTTGTATGCACCTATTACGTGTTATGATCCGCATACCCCCAGGTGACAATAATTGGGATTCTTTCCGGTGATTACCGTAGTTTGAGGAGTTCATGTATTCACTAAGTGCTAATGCTTTGTTTCGGTTCTCTACTAAAAGGAGGCCTTAATATCCCTTAGATTTCCTTATGGACCCCACTGCCACAGGAGGGTAGGACAAAAGATGTCATGCATGTTCTTACTATAAGCACGTATGACTATATACGGAATACATGCCTACATTACATTGATGAATTGGAGCTATTGTGTATCGCTCTAGGTTGTGACTATTACATGATGAATGTCATCCAACATAATTATCCATCACCGATCCAATGCCTACGCTTTTTGCTTATTGATCTTTGCTAAGTTACTTTCGCTGTTGCTGCTGTTACAATCACTACAAAACTGCTACTGTTACCGTTCCTGTTACTATTGCTACTGTTACTACTGCTATCAAAACTATCATACTACTGTGCTACTAAACACTTTGCTGCAGATATTTAGTTCTCCAGGTGTGGTTGAATTGACAACTCAACTGCTAATACTCACAAATATTCTTTGGATCCCCTGTGTCGAATCAATAAATTTGGGTGAAATACTACCCTCGAAGACTGTTGTGATCCCCTATACTTGTGGGTTATCAAGACCTTTTTCTGGCGCCGTTGCCGGGGAGCATAGCTCTATGCCTCTATCTATTGAGTCACTTGGGATTTATATCTGTTGATCACTATGAAGAATCTGAAAGACGCTAAGACGAAGATCGTCCCCTCTATGACTAGAGGAGGTAAGGAACTGCCATCACACTCTGCACTTGATTCACCTTCTGTTTTGAGTAGGCTTGCGACACCGCCACCTGTTATTCATTCTGATATGTTGCAAGTAATTGATGATACTACTTTTGCTATGAATGATACTTATGACAATGCTAATACTATGTTTGATAATGTTGTGCCACTAGGTGAATTTCTTGATGAACAAATTGCTAAAGCTAAAGAAAATGAAAGTGTTAAAACTCCTGAAAGTTATGATTCACCTATTATTCCTAGCTCTCCTAGAATTGAAATGCCTAAGACAGCTGAGGGTTATTGCTACTTGTAGACTGTGTTGGTATTTCCCCGAAGAGGAGAGGATGATGCAGTATAGTAGAGATAAGTATTTCCCTCAGTTAACACTACAAAAAAAGACACATCCGTGACATTATGGCCCGAACGAAAACTTTTTCTGTCATGGTCGTGACACTTCTATGACAATAATTGTGACAAAAACACGTATCATCATAGATGTGGTGGGCTCCAACTTCTATGACAAGAAATTATGACAGAAAATGGGCTTTTCGTCCTGGGCAGGCCGGAGACGCACCCGCATGACATTCTTTGGGCCGTCCATGACGTAAAAATCATGGTAGAAGTGAGGGCGAGGAAATTTTCGGGGAGTTCCCGGTTACGGTGGGTGGTCGGGGCCGAACGATGCAGTGTGGTTTGCGCGTTTCTCTCGTACGCGCGCACGTGTGCGAGGCGTTCGCTAACTGAACCCGAGTGAGGCATTCGCTTACTGAACTCAAGCGATCGATCGATCCCTCGCACTACTACACGTACTGAAACCGAGCGATCGATCCCACTGCGTACTGAAGCCGAGCGATCCCTTCGCTGCTAACTGAACCCGAGCGATCCCTTCGCTGCTAACTGAACCCGAGCGATTCCTTCGCTACTAACTGCACCCGCTCGATCCTTCTTGCTGCTTACTGAAGCCGATCGAGCCCCCGTGCGAGACGTAGCCAGCCGGTGTTGGGTTGCCTCTCGATGAACAGTGCCCGTTGTTGCCGCACGCGCGATACACATAGACACGAGTCGAGACGCATCGATCGAGCCGGTTGGTTGTCTGTGGATGAACAGTTCCTGTTGCTGCCGCCCGCTCGTACGTCCCACCCCAGCCGGTGGGTTGGCTATGGATGAACAGTACCCTGGCCATGTGAAGGTGGTTGGCGCTGGATGAACAGGACCTCGAGGAGGTCAGCCGGTTGGGGTGGATGAACAGGACCCCGTGGAGGCTGGATGAACAGTAGCCGGTGGAGGCTGGAGGAAGTCGACGATGGATGAACAGTAGCTGGTGGAGGCTGGAGGGAGGTCGACCGTGGATGAACAGTAGCCCGTGGAGTCCCATTTTGCGGTAGGCCACACCCCTCCCGATGAACAGGACCCCCGTTTCGACTATAGGCAGTTGGGGAGAAGTCTGTTTCCTCCATTTTGCGGTATGCCAGAGCCCTCCCGATCAACAGGACCCCGTTTCGACCGTAGGCGCTCAAACAGAAGTCCGTTTCCTCCGTTTTGCGGTACTCCAGACCCCCAACCAATGAACAGGACCCCATTTCGACCGTAGGCGGTCGAACAGAAGTCCGTTTCCTCCGTTTTGCGGTACGCCAGGCCCCAATCGATGAACAGGACCCTATTTCAGCTGTTCCGTCCAAGCCGGTTGGCTCGCGATGAACAGGACGCGTTCCGACCTAGTCGCTTGGCTCCCGATGAACAGGACGCGTTTCGACCCAGTCGCTTGGCTCCCGATGAACAGGACGCGTTCCGACCCAGTCGCTTGGCTCTCGATGAACACGACGATGTTTCCTCCGTTCTGACCCAGCCGGTAGGCTGCCGATGAATAGGAGGCCGTTGCTGCCGTCCGTTTCCTCTCTCCATGTACACGAGCCCTGGCCGTACATATGCGCGAGTACGCGTTCGATACCCCGCCCGTATATGTACGTATGTGGCCGAATTTTTTGCTGTGTGGCTATATGTACGTGTACACGATTTAGACGGGGCTGCCTGAACTGCTATGTCGGGGGCTCTACTACGACACGTGCCGCTCCTTACACGCCCACAGTTCATCGTTGCATAAAGACCGATCGACCAGTATGTACGTACACGTTCGCGACCAGACAGACAACGCTACGTACGATTCGACCGGGTGGATCCCTGCTGTCAGGGAGGATAAGGAGGCACTTCCTTGTGTGCGAAGATATAGCAGGTGGGTCCCAGCTGTCAGGGGGAGGAATCTTTTTTTTGCGCGTAATAAGGAGGCTCTTCCTTGCGTGCGAAGATGTAGCTGGTGGGTCCAGCTGTCAGCCTCACCGCGTACAGTCCTCTTCCGATGGTTGTCGTTCATTGACCACGTTGACTACGCCGCGCCGAGAGCACCAAGGCGGTGGACGACGGCGAGGCCTAGGAAGGGAACGACGTGGAGCCGGGGAAGACGCGGCAGTGGATGCCCACGAGGATGGGAGTACGAGGGTTGACTGGTTCGGCTGCGGTGTGAGGCTGCCATCAACGGAGAATAATAGGGGATGTGAGTGAGTAGAGTGAAGGCCTGGCCAGCGGTGGGAGTAGGGTGGGGCAGTGAGCCCTGCGCGGCAGCACAGCCAGGGCAGGAGCAGGCGGTCCCGCCGGCGCTGGTTTGGGCGGCTGGAGCAAGAAGATCAGAGATTGAAGAAGCAGCACGGCCGTTGGATTAGCATCCAATGGTCACTGATTCTAAAATCGATTGTTGACTAAGTTGACAAAACCCTGCGTACGCGTCAACCTAGTAGGCCCACAAGTAAGCCTCCCAATCTGATGGGTCCCACTTGTCATTGGTAAGAATCATTTTTTCGCGTAATAAGGAGGCACTTCCTTCCGTGCGAAGATATAGCTGGTGGGTCCCAGCTGTCAGGGGGAGGAATCATTTTTTTCGCATAATAAGGAGAAACTTGCTTGCGTGTGGCCATGGACCATGTGGGTCCCTACTGTCAGCCTCTCCACGTACATCCCTCTTCCGATGGTTGTCGTTTGTTGACCACATTGACCACACCGCGCCGAGAGCACCAACACGGTGGACGACGGTGTGGCCCAGGAAGGGAACGACCCTGAGCCAGCGAAGCCACAGCAGTGGATGCCCACGCTGAGGGGAGTACGAGGGTTGACTGGTTCGGCTGTGGTGTGAAGCCCGTGTCGCCTGAGAATAACAGGAGGTGTGGGTGAGTAGAGGGATGGCCTGGCCAGCAGTGCGAATAGGAGGGGGCGGTGAGGCCTGCGCGGCAACACAGCCGGCCATGGGAGGCGGGAGCAGGCGGTCCCGCCAACGCTGGATGGGCGGCTGGAGCAAGAAGATCAGAGATTGAAGAAGCACGACGGCCGTTGGATTGACATCCAACGGTCACTTCTGCTAGAATCGTTTGTTGACTAATATATAATAAGTAAAGAATTCTTGCATACGCGTCAACTTAATAGGCCCACAAGTCAGCCACCCAATCTGCGGCGGACAGCATACAGCCCATTTGCTATTTTTTTAAATAATTTACAACTCATTTACAAATTCTTATGCAATTTATTGCAGTCCATTTTCTTTTTGTTGGCCAGGACCAGGGCTAAAAATTTAAACGAAATTTTGCATATTTCGGTGGGGTCCAAACTATTTTTAATCCTGAAATGTCGAGCCATATTTAAAGTAATTTCAAAATATATTTAAATTAGGTTAAAAACCAACGAAATTTGAAATCTGAAAATGTGAAAAAAAAATAGAAATTTGAAAGTAATTGCCAATTTGTTGTGTGTTTTTTTATATTTACAGCCCATTTCATATTACTTTTAAGATTTGCAGCCCAGCAGGGCGGACAAAAGCAAGTTGCCCTGGGTTGGGTTGGCCTCGATTGGGTATTCATCAGAAAAAAAAACAACTGGGCTAGCCATTTTCACAAAGAAAAAAATAGCTGGGCTGGTCATGTGGGAAACGTAAAATAGAAGCCTGGGCTAGACGGGGCACAGTCCAGTTGATACCCTGCATCGTCTCAACAATAACAAAAAAAACTACTACAACTGCTAGGTCCCAGGTGTCAGCCGCTCTTGTGGAGTTCTCTTGTCTATTGACTATACGCTAACAATGTCGTGGGTCCCAGATGTCAGCAGACCACTACGAGGAAGCATTTTCTTTTTTGCTTGTAACAATGAGGCACATGCTTGCGTACGGCCATGGACATGGTGGGTCCCTACTGTCATCCTCTCCACGTATAGTCCTCTCCCGATTCCTCTCGTTTGTTGACCATGTTGACAACGCCAGACGGCGGCAACGCGGTGACCGCACCAAGGCGCGTGGTGGATGACGGCTAGGCCTCGGACGGGAACAAACAGGAGCCGGGGAAGATGCTGCAGTGAAGTCGTGGGCAAAGGGGAGTACGAGGGTTGACTGCTTTGGGTGTTGGGGGGCTGACGTCGCCGTTAACGATTTAGGAGACGATAGGGCGGCGATGCTTGCGCGGAGGCGCAGCCAGCCGTGGGAGGCAGGAACAGGCGGCCCCACCGGCGCTGGTTTGGTTTTGGCAGCTAGAGGAAGAAGAGACTGAAGAAACACGACAGAGTGTACAAGCAGGAGGAGTACTTAACAACGTTAACTGAAAGCAACAGGAGCACTTAACAACCAGAGATGAAAGCAGTATAAGTACTTATACAGGTTCAACCGTACAAGGCACACCCGAACCGTGCTACTTTGCCTACTGTTAACGAGGGGTGAGGCCACCAAGCCCCAGGACAAGGCCCAGGTGCCACCCCGCGCACCCACAACTTTCTGAAAGCGGCTTCATCTCGCAATGTGGTCAATAAACAGGATATTTGCTTTAGAGCCATGGAAAAGCGTGAACATAACCTTCTGTCCTATTCTCCAAGATCGACGGGCCTTCATGATTTGAAACCACCCATGAATAATTATCTTTTCACCTCTAAGGGAAATGGAGTAGGTCGACATAAACATCATGTTGCGACCAAGCGCAAGTCTTAGTCGGCCATGGCCAGGCATTGATAACCCACAAGTATAGGGAATCAGTTGTAGCCTTTCTCGATAAATAAGAGTGTCGAACCCAATGAGGAGCTAAAGGTAGAATTAATATTCCCTTCAAGTTCTATCGACCACCGATACAACTCTACGCACATTTAACGTTCGCTTTACCTTGAACAAGAATAAAACTACTTTGTAGGTGTAATGCTAGAACTAATTTGCAAGAATAAAGCTGCGAGTACTTTGCGAGAATAATACTACGAGTAATTTGCAAGATAATAAAAGTTAGTTGTTTAGTAGAAAGCTTTTGTAACACAAGAGAAAGATTTGTCCCTAGGCAATCGAAAACTAGACCAGTAATCATTATTGCAATTTTATATGCGGGAGAGGCATGAGCTAACATACTTTCCATACTTGGATCATATTCACTTACGATTGGAACTCTAGCAAGCATCCGCAACAACCAAAGATCATTAAGGTAAAACCCAACCATAGCATTAAGTAACAAGTCCTCTTTACTCCCATACGCAACAACCCCCTTACTCAGGTGTAAGCTTTTGTCACTCTAGCCGCCCACTATAAGAGAATTATGAACGTATTGCAAACCCTACAGCGGGAATCCCACACGCTTGCGCGACACGGTGGGCACCATAGGACAGCACCAAAATAAAACATACAACTCAAACCAATCACGATCATCAATCAACCCATAGGACAAAATGAATCTACTCAAACATCATAGGATGGCCACACATCATTGGATAATAATATGTAGCATTAAGCACCATGTTTAAGTAGAGATTACAGCGGGGAGAAGTGGTGTTACACCACAGCATAGAGGGGGAGAGAGTTGGTGTTGACGGCAGTGAAGTTGTTGGTGTAGATCGCCGTCATGATGGTTGGCCCGGCGGCGTTCCGACGCCACCGGAGAGGGGGGGAGAGAGCCCCCCTCCTTCTTCTTCCTTGGCCTCCCCCCTAGATGGGAGGAGAGTTTCCCCTCTGGTCCATGGCCGCCATGGCTCCCGGAGGGCAGGAGCCCCTCCGAGATTGGATCTCTCTCTCTGTTCTCTTCTGTTTCGCGTTCCCGTTTTCTGGCCGAAAACCGTTTCTGAAATTTCTGGAGATCCGAAACTCCGATTGGGCTGAAATTTTGAAGGGATTTTTATCCAGATATTATCTTTCTTGCGGCGAAAGAAGGGCACCAACCGCCTTATAGGGGCGCCACAAGCCTGCTGGACGCGCCCAGGGTAGGGGGCGCACCCTCTGAGCTTGTGGGCCCCTCGAGCATCGTCTCGCATTGGTTCTTTTTTTCCCAAAAATCACATATATTCCAAAATAAATCTCCGTAAATTTTTATCGCGTTTGGACTTCATTTGATATGGATTTTCTGTGAAACAAAAAACATGCAACAAACAGGAACTGACACTAGGCACTAGATCAATATGTTAGTCCAAGAAATCATATAAAATGTTGCCAAAACTATGTGGAAATTGTAGGATATTGGCATGAAACAATCAAAAATTATAGATACGATGGAGACGTATCAGCATCCCCAAGCTTAATTCCTTCTCGTCCTCGAGTAGGTAAATGATAAAAAAGATAGTTTTTGATGTGGAATGCTACCTAGCATAATCTTGATCATATAATCTAATCATGGCATGAATATTAAGACACGAGTGATTCAAGGCAATAGTCTATAATATGATATAAAGACATCAATACTCAGGCATACCAACAAACAATCATGCCTTTCAGAATAAAAATGCTAAAGAAAGTTATCCCTACAAAATCATATGATCCTGTCATGCTCCATCTTCTTAACACAAAATATTTATCATGAACAACCCCGGTTTTAGCCAAGCAATTGGTTCATACTTTTTAACGTGCTTCAACTTTTTCAACCCCCACGCAATACAAGAGCGCAAGCCATGGATATAGCACTATGGGTGGAATAGAATGTGGTGGTAGAGATTAATAAGGGGAAGTCAAAAAGGGAGAAAGTCTCGCATCAACTAGGCGGATCAACGGGCTATGGAGAAGCCCATCAATTGATATCAATGCGAGGAGTAGGGATTGCCATGCAACGGATGCACTAAGAGCTATAAGTGTGTGAAAGCTCAAACTGAAACTAAGTGGGTGTGCATCCAACTTGCTTGCTCATGATGACCTCGGGCATTTGAGGAAGCCCATCTTCGGAATATACAAACCAAGTTCTATAATGAAAAATTCCCACTAGTATATGAAAGTGACAACTTAGGAGACTCTCTATATGAAAAACACGGTGCTACTCTGAAGCACAAGTGTGGAAAAGGATAGTAACATTGCCCCTTCTCTCTTTTTCTCTCATTTTTTCTCCTTTTTTTCTTTTTTCTTTTTTTGGGCTCTTTTTGGCCTCTCTTTTTTTGACAGTCTCATGGACCTCATCCCCACTTTTTCGAGGACTCATTAGTCTCCACCATTCTTTCCTCACTGGGACAATGCTCTAATAATGATGATCATCACACTTTTATTTACTTACAACTCGATATTACAACTCAATAAAAACTATAGAAGATGACTCTATATGAATGCCTCTGGCAGTGTACCAGGATGTGCAATGATCTAGCGTAGCAAAGATATCAAAAAACGGACAAGCCATGAAAATATCATGCTAGCTATCTTATGATCATGCAAAGCAATATGACAATGAATGCTCAAGTCATGTATATGATGATGATGGAAGTTGCATGGCAATATATCTCGGAATGGATATGGAAATGCCATAATAGGTAGGTATGGTGGCTGTTTTGAGGAAGATATAAAGAGGCTTATGTGTGATAGAGTGTATCATATCACGGGGTTTGGATGCACCGGCGAAGTTTGCACCAACTCTCGAGGTGAGAAAGGGCAATGCACGGTACCGAAGAGGCTAGCAAATTGCGGAAAGGTGAGAGTGTGTACAATCCATGGACTCACATTAGTCATAAAGAACTCACATACTTATTGCGAAGATCTATTAGCCCTCGACGCAAAGTACTACTATGCATGCCCCTAGGGGGGAGGTTGGTAGGAGTTAACCATCGCGCGCCCCCGACCGCCACACAAAGGAAGACAATCAAGAATAAATGATGCTCCAACTTCTTAGCATAACGACAGACCATACGTGCATGCTTCGGGAATCACAAACCTTAACACCAATATTCTTACTAAACCACAATTATCTACTAGTACCTCCCACATATCACCATCTTAATATCGCAAAACTATTGCAATAAATCAAACTTATCATATTCAGTGATCTAAAAGTTTTATGTAGGATTTTATGACTAACCATGTGAATGACCAATTCCTGTTGACTCTCTAAATAGATATAAGTAAAGCATGAGAGTTTAATTCTTTCTACAAAAGAACACATTCTAATAAATATAAGTGAAGCAAAAGAGCATTCTACAAATAACGGTTTTCTATATGTAGAGAAACAGGCATCCAAACTTCAAATGATATAAGTGAAGCACATGAAGCATTCTATAAAGCCATACTCAAAAGATATAAGTGAAGTGCAAAGAGCATTCTATAAAAATCAACCAAGGACTATCTCATACCAGCATGGTGCATTATTAAAATAAAAAGAAAAAGCACACGACGCTCCAAGAATTTACGCATATCATGTGAATGAAACAAAAACTGAAACATACCGATAATCGTTGAAGAAAGATGGGATGCCTTCCGGGGCATCCCCAAGCTTAGACGCTTGAGTCTCATTGAATATTTACTTGGGGTGCCTTGGGCATCCCCAATCTTGAGCTCTTGCCTCTCCTTATTCTCCTCATATCAATACCTCCTCGACCTTCGAACACTCCATCCACACAAAACTTAACCGGACTTTTTATTAGAGGGGTTAGTACATATAACATCAAATCCCATCATGTCCTGCTGTAACATTATTGTGTAATTATAATCAAACATTACCCACTGTATGCTATCACAATTCTATGGCTCCCAAGTCCATGGGTCTCAACAAGATTTCAAACATACGCAAATAAAGAAACTATAACAGCAATCTGTGAAAACAGGACAGACTGTAAAGATGCAAATGAAACATATACTTCTGTAACTCAAAAAATTCTGAAAAATTAGGACAAAATAAAAACTTTGCATATAAGTAGTGTGTCAAATTTCAGAATTTTTGCACGTTCCAGTAAATTACAAAAATTCAAGCACTACAGCAAAAGTTTCTATTTTTTCACAGCACACACCAAACAAGCAATTTAAACATCCTAAAGGTAAATCTTGGCACATTATTTTTATAATACAATGGATTTGTACAAGGGAATAATTATTATTTTTGAAAAGTTTCTGTAATCAAGGTTCACAAAGTTTTCATGGGCATGAACAAAGTTCAAGGCTAGCCCCCACTTCAACGGTGCTCGTCTTTCTCACTTTCACTTTTCTTTTTGAAAAAGTTTTAGGTTCCCCTCTATATTTTTTTGTTTTTAAACTTTTTAAAAGCACTCAACAGAAATAAATGACTCTCTAAAACTTCCGGGTTGTCTCTCAGGCAGTGCTTTCTTTAAAGCAATTAAGCTAGGCATAAAGTGCTCAAGTAATCAATCCAATCGGATCCCAAGGTATATCAAAGCCAATTTTAATTAACAATGATTTGTAATTTAGTAATGAGCACAAAGCAACATATATCATGCAATGACAAAGTATAACTTCTTCCTATGCATCGGCATGTCATAAAAGAACAATTCATGCACACATAATAAAGGCCGATACATAGCATAAACAGTTTCTTGCAATGTTATCGTACCAGAAACATAGAGAGGTTGAGATGCGGCTCCTCTCTCATAATAATTGCAAGTAGTAGCAGCAAGCACATGCATATTATATTCATCAAAATCATCATGTGTAATAGGAAAACGCAACCCATCAGTATAATCCTTAATAAGCACAAACTTCTCCGATATAGTGTAGTTGGGAGAATTCAAAAAGATAATAGGACTATCATGTGTAGGTGCAATAGTAACAATTTCATGTTTAACATAAGGAACTATAGCAAGTTCATCTCCATAAGCATAATTCAAATTGGCATCATGGCCATAAGCATAGCAAGTATCAATTTCATCAAAAAGGGATATTTCAATCGAATCAAAGGGATCATAGCAATCATCATAGCACTCATCCTTCGGTAAGCACGAAGGGAAATTAAACAATGTATGAGTTGAAGAGTTACTCTCATTAGAAGGTGGGCATGGCTAGCTAATCCGCTCTTCCTCCTTTTGTTCTTCGCTCTCCTCCTCATCTTTTTCATCTAATGAGCTCATAGTTTCAGCAATTTCTTCCACCATAGATTCCTGCAAAATATTAGTCTCTTCTTGGACAGTGGAAGTGTCCTCAATATATTCTTTAACATAAGCATTAGAAGCATAGTTTTCATAGCAATATTTAAGTATGGAAAAAATTTCAGATTTGTAAAGAGTAGCATCATACTTTTCAATCAAAGAAGCAATTTCATAAGCACCCTTAAAGGAAACAAATTCTTTAATTTGTTCAATATCATAGTAACTATAAACACCTTTGGCATAAGAAGATAAGATTCCATTATCCGTAAACTCACATTGGTATTGAAGGTGTTTTTTAGGGTCTTCAGAACAACAATTAAAATCATATATTTCACATAAATTCCAAGCATAGCATTCCAAACAATTAATTTGATACCTTAAGAGTTTCCCTTTTTGAGACAAGCGGTGTCGCACAAAATAAGCATGCTCATCTAATGATTTTCCCTCAACTAAGCTAGTTGGATTCTCAGCACGAGCACAAAGGGATCAAAGATGATCCAAGTAGAAAGCTTCAGCAGTATGAAAGATTTTGGGTGGTTCTTCAACCATTGGTTTAGCAAGTACAACTATTTTTTTTGGTATTTTACGTTTCCTACCCATAACTAAAGATAAAAAAAATGATAAAGCAAACAAGCACACACGAGAATATCAACCCCACGCTATTGCTCCCCGGCATCGGCGCCAGAAAAAGGTCTTCATAACCCACAAGTATAGGGGATCAGTTGTAGCCTTTCTCGATAAATAAGAGTGTCGAACCCAACGAGGAGCTAAAGGTAGAATTAATATTCCCTTGAAGTTCTATCGACCACCGATACAACTCAACGCACACTTAACGTTCGCTTTACCTTGAACAAGAATAAAACTACTTTGTAGGTGTAATGCTAGAACTACTTTGCAAGAATAAAGCTAGGAGTACTTTGCGAGAATAAAACTACGAGCAATTTGCAAGATAATAAAAGTTAGTTGTTTAGTAGAAAGATTTTGTAACACAAGAGAAAGATTTGTCCCTAGGCAATCGATAACTAGACCAGTAATCATTATTGCAATTTTATATGAGGGAGAGGCATGAGCTAACATACTTTCCGTACTTGGATCATATGCACTTATGATTGGAACTCTAGCAAGCATCCGCAACTACCAAAGATCATTAAGGTAAAACCCAACCATAGCATTAAGTAACAAGTCCTCTTTACTCCCATACGCAACAAACCCCTTACTCGGGTGTAAGCTTCTGTCACTCTAGCCGCCCACTATAAGAGAATTATGAAAGTATTGCAAACCCTACAATGGGAATCCCACACGCTTGCGTGACACGGCGGGCACCATAGGACATCACCAAAATAAAACATACAACTCAAACCAATCACGACCATCAATCAACCCATAGGACAAAACGAATCAACTCAAACATCATAGGATGGCCACACATCATTGGATAATAATATGTAGCATTACGCACCATGTTTAAGTAGAGATTATAGCAGGGAGAAGAGGTGTTACACCGCTGCATAGAGGGGGAGAGAGTTGGTGTTGACGGCGGCGAAGTTGTTGGTGTAGATCGCCGTCACGATTGTTGCCCCGGCGGCGTTCCGGCGCCACCAGGAGAGAGGGGGAGAGAGCCCCCCTCCTTCTTCTTCTTACTTGGCCTCCCCCCTAGATGGGAGGAGAGTTTACCCTCTGGTCCATGGCCGCCATGGCTTTCGGAGGGCAGGAGCCCCTCCGAGATTGGATCTCTCTCTTTGTTCTCTTCTGTTTCGCGTTCTCGTTTTCTGGCCGAAAACTGTTTCTTAAATTTCCGGAGATCCGTAACTCTGATTGGGCTGAAATTTTGAGGGGATTTTTATCCGGATATTATCTTTCTTGCGGCGAAAGAAGGGAACCAACCGCCATATAGGGGCGCCACAAGCCTGCTGGGCGCGCCTAGGGTAGGGGGCGCGCCCTCTGAGCTTGTGGGCTCCTCGAGCATCATCTCACGTTTATTCTTTTTCCCAAAAATCACATATATTCCAAAATAAATCTCCGTAAATTTTTATCACGTTTGAACTTTGTTTGATATGGATTTTCTGCGAAACAAAAAACATGCAACAAACAGGAACTGACACTGGACACTGGATCAATATGTTAGTCCAAGAAATCATATAAAATGTTGCCAAAAGTATGTGGAATTGTAGGATATTGGCATGAAACAATCAAAAATTATAGATACGACGGAGACGTATCAGGAATCTTTATAGGAACAATAAAACTGGGCAGTTTCTGTTTCAAGAAGAAGAACACAGCTGTAAAACTGTGTATAAGCAAGAGTTTATGAACAACATATATAACAGAAAACAGCTCGTACCATCAGTTTCTTGACATAGTTGGACCTGTTCAACGTGTGCACCAGTGGCACACATACCCCACGTGGCCTTCCACCATTGAAATGCCCCACAAGGTCCTCAAGACGATCAATAAAGTGTAGGAATTGGTGGATGTCGTTCCAGTCGACTTCGGTGCCATCAGTAACCGTCGAGTTCTTGTCAAATAACAGATGAGTAGTGTCCTGCACTTTGTAATAACCTACATGTGTCACCAATTATAAGAAATATTAGTTAGAAGTAGCATCATTGTGAGAGAAGGGAATCACAAATTGTTGCTACTTCTAAAGTCAAATTGTGATCAGTTAGACAGAATAGGTGGATTACAAAGTAAAAGAGGCCACATGCAAGAACCAGATACAAAACTAACATGGATGAACCACTGGAACGACGTCGGGGTGGAATGTCACAAGGAAGATAAGACCAGGTTCTGCTATTTCCATGAACATTGGTGTGCCAACTTTCAGTCCGTAACACTTGACAAAGTTTATCCAAGTTTGGCCATAAAAAAAAGAGCGATCTTCTTGGTTAATGAACCCAACTGTGAACTTATATCCATGGCGTGTCTCCAATGTGACCATTATGCTGGTGTATTCAGTTATGGCAAGGCCGACCTTCTTGAGTACATGTGTTCTGGCAAAGCAAGGGATGCACTGCAGGAAAAATAATATGAGAACACAATTTATTCGCTATCCAAATCTAGAAATAATTTCCTCTTTCACGTCAGTGTTCAGCATGGTACTAGTACCTTTTATCCAAATATAGCAATCCAAATTTCCAAATTAGTCGACAGCATGTTCAAAAACCCCAACCCTACCGGATAGAAAAGAGGATTCTAGGAACATACCGTGCGCTTTTTGAAATCCCATGTTAGGATGAGAAGGAACAAGTCTGGCGTCTCGCCAAGGGCGCAGAAACCTGTAGGGTCCTCGCACTTTGGGCACTGCAAATGAAACACACTAGATTTAGTACAAAGAAAAATGCATCAATGGCGGCGGTTGCCATCCTAGGATTACCGGCGACAAAGGGACAAGGATTTATCAGGGATGGATGAAGATTTCGTACCTGATTCTCCATGAGAAAACCCTAAGCAATCGCCGAGAGGTGGTTTTCTCTAAACAAGCAGACGAGGGAGATGGGGATTGTGGTCGAGTGAAATAATGTTGCTTCGTCCATCAAGCTTACTGCTAATGCTGGAAAGTTGGGGTTTTGTGATTTGATGGCTCATTGAGCATTACTGCGGCGCTACGACCGGGGTGAGTCTACCGTGCAGTTGTGCACTTTAATTTGGTGCATGGCACGTGGACCTAGTTGCTGGATGTCCCGCATATCAGCGAAATGAAGTAGAAAGGGGACAGGAGTAACTAGTTACACATAAATATTTTTTTGATAAGAGAGATACTCCCTCTGTAAAGAAATATAAAAATCTTTTATATCACCACTTTATAAATAAGAAAAATCAAGGGGCATATATATACATAAATATGGGGTTCAGATATATATATATATATATATATATATATATATATATATATATATATATATATATATATATATATATATACAGCCCGTCTATTCTGCCAATATTGGCAGAATAGTTATTCTGTCAACACTTCAGAACTGCATACCGAACGCGAGTACACTGCACCTTCTGAAGCAAGCGCACTGCAGTACCGAGACGAGTGAACTTCTCGTCGAAAAAACTGCACGCGATGTTTTTCGGTACAGTTTTCGCTCTAGTTTTTAAACCATTTGTCGGAACGAGGCGTGTAATATACCGTTGGAAAGCTATGGATTAGGCGCAACTTCGCCATATAGAAATTTTTTCGAGATTCGTCACGGTTGAAGAGCAGTTTCGAAAACGGTGCGGCGCACGAGGAGTGGCAGCGAGCGTATTTTCGTGATTTCTTTTAAACCGCTCGTCGGAATTAAGCAAATGATACGCTGTTGGAAAGATATCGTCGAGGCGCAACTTTTTCATATATATTACATTTTGTAATTCGTTACGGTTTAATAGCAGTTTCAAATTTACAAAATCGCGGAATTCCGTTTTTTCAAATTTTTTGCAATTTTCGGTACTGTTTTTGCTCCAGTTTTTTAACCGTTTGTCGAAATGAGGCGTGTGATACGCCGTTGGAAAGCTACGGACGAGGCGCAACTTTCATATGTAGAATTATTTTTGAGATTCCTTACGGTTTTAATGGTGCGGCGGACGACGAGTAGCAGCGGCCCTTTTTCGTGAAATTTTTACAAACCGCTAGTCGGAATGATTCAAATGATACGCCATTGGAAAGATATCAACGAAACACAACTTTTTCATGTAGAACAGCCTCTCTAATTCCTTACGGTTTAGGAGCAGTTTTGATTTTAGTGAAATGCGGACACTCTGTTTTTCGCGACAGCAAAAACGACGAGTGAACTTCATCAGGAAGAAGAACGCACTGCTTCAGACTAAAAACCGCACTGCATCGGACGGGCAAGCGAACTGCATGATTTCTTTTTGCCAGACGTAAATTTTCCTAGATGAGGAAGTGAAGTGAGCTTCACATCGAGCGTAAGTGAACCGCAACACTACCGAGAAGTGAACCGCAACACTATTGAAAGTGAACCGCATTACTTTTTGTTGTCTTTTTCGTACTTAGTATTTTTTTTACAGGCATAGACCGGATGAGTGAACCGCAGAGATGAGAGCAAGTGAACCGCGACATGTATCGAAGTGAACTACATAATTTTTCTATCTTTTGTAAATTCATCTAGACTATAAGATAAATGTTAGCGAACCGCAATGGTTTGTTTTTTCAAATGTACCACCTTGTTAGTGCAAAATGGACTTCCTTTTTGAAAACAAAAACAAAGAGAATTATAAGTTTTCAAAAAATAATTATAAGTGAACCGCATGTCATACAAGTGAATGACTGCAAAAGAAAAGGCCCTGTGTCCTTGGCCGAGACCATGTCAAAAGACAAACAAAAAAAGGAAATTGTGGACTGCATGCCCTTGCTGCTGCAACCACTAGCGGATCGCCGGTGAACTGCAAGTCCACACCGATGCATAAATCGTTGCCGCCGAGCAGTAGTAGACGCTGCGGCTGGCTCGCCGTCAGCCTCCTGGTGGCCCTCACCCCTCCGCCGACTGAATTGCAAGTGGGTGTGCTGCAGAAATGTCTTGGTGTGGTCCTCCTGTCGGGAACCCGGTGAGCAAGTCTGAAAAATAAAATCAAACACCACGCATCACAGTAGCGAACTGCATGACACCGGTACTGAGTAAGAGATGGCTGAATCACCGAACTGCGTTAAGGAATCTACTGCGCTGAATACACCGAAATCGAAAGCAAAAAATGCTACCATTGTTCTGAACTGCAAAGCGCCGCTACTGCTCTTCCATGGGGCATCGGTGCCCCCATTTGACTCCCCTCGCATGCATCCGGGGAATGCACCGGCAAACTGCACAGCGCCTCCAGCGCAAACGCCACCGATGCGTCCCCCGTCGCTGACAAGCTCCCTTTTCTTGCCGTTGCGCACTGCACTGCAGCGCACATGCGCACTGCACGGAAGCTTCGAAAGAGATGCACTGGACGCGTGGGACGAACTTCATGGTTTTCTTTCAACGCGCTCTGGGAGGCCGTCGATGTGGGAACCCCTCGTCGACGGAGGGATCGTAGGTGAGGTGGAGGTCGCTGCGCGATTCGAGGACGAGGATGAGGGGAGCCAAGAAGGGGCCGGCCGGATCCCATGGCCAACGTGCTCGAGGAAGATACCGGCGGCAAGGATGTGGCCAGGACCCGTCGTTGGGCACGATGTAGGAAAGCCTGGCGACACGGTGCGGCACTGGGCAGCGTGCTGCTCGCTTCTACCACCGCCCGCGTTCCTTCCTCTCCGAGGCGGGCTCCCCTTCATGGGAAGCAGATGGAGGAGGGGAGAAGGAGGAGCCAGATCCGGCTGCGGGGGTCGCGGGAGGCTGGGGAGGCGGCTGTCGAGACCCAAAGGTCTCCGGCGGCGGCGCTGGCTAGGACGGCGGCGGGCGGAGGTGGTGCGCGCCGGGGCGGGGCTGGTAGGTGGCGATGCTGGTCCGGCAGATGGACGAAGAAGCTAGGTTGGGTGCGGCGGCGGTGGGGTGCTATCCGCGGGAGGAAGGTGGAGGGGATCGGGAGCCACTGGGAAGGGGAGAGGTAGCAGCCATGGGGTGGGAGGTGGTCGGGGGTCGGGGTGCCGGTGCGGGGTGGGAGGTGGCTGGGGGTGGGTGCGTCGCCGCGGGGTGGGGGCGCCGCCGCGGGGTGGGAGGTGGGGTCGGGGTAGAAGGGGGGAGGCAGGCGGAGTGGCGGACCGGCCATGGCGGCTGGGTGGAAGAAGCCGTGGGGCTGGGGGGAGGAAGAAGGTACGGTGAAGGGAGTGGGGAGTGGGGATTTTTGTTCACCGCGTGTGGTTCGTTTTGTTTTGTTTTTTGTGTTCGGGGCGCTCGGGTGGGGGTTGGCAGAATAAGCGAGGTGTTGGTAGAATAAGGTCTTAAGGGTGTTGGTAGAATAGACCCACAAAAATCTTATTCTGCCCACCCCGACGCCCACCCACGAAGCTACATCTGCCCCGACAGAAAAAAGAAAAAACCCACCCCCACCTTATCCACTCGTCAAACCAGCCCACTCCCCTCTCCCTCTCTCCCCGTGCTCCCCACGACCTCCTCCTGCCAGCCCGCCGCCGCACAACCTCCCTCCCACCCTGCGCCGCCACCCGCCCCGCGCCGCCGTCCCGCCTCCCGCCCCACGCCGCCGTCCCGCCTCCCGCGTCGCCGTCCCGCCTCCCGCCACGCGCCTCTGCGCCGCCGCCCCGCCTCCCGCCCCGCGCCTTCGTGCCGCCCACCACCACTCCCGGCAGCCGCCGACCACGGGGGACGGCCCCGCCCACCGCGGTGCCCCACCCCACCACCACCAGACCCCTGCCACCCCTTCCCGCCCCACCAGCCTCCCCTGCCCCGCCTTCCTATCCCGCCCACCGCCGCCGCACAGGACCGTGGAGCCCCGCCCAGCCAACTGCCTCCGGTGGCCAAGCCCCGGAGCCACGACGGCCACCGCACCCCTCCCCAGCACCGCCGCGCCGCCACCCTCCCCCGCGGCCACCACTGCACCCCTCCCGACGTCGGATCTGGCGGGATCCGCACTGGCCCACGCCCATCTTGGTGGGTAGCGGCGGAGGGCCAGGGCCCATGGTGGTCTCCCGCGACCCTGTCCGACGGCCTCCTCTACCTGCAAACTCCCTCTGGCGAGGTCTAGTACATGTCCATCCCGGTGGCTCGCGTGCAGTTCGGCCAACGATGGCGTGCAGTAGGGCGTACGACTGCATGCAGTTCGGCGACCATACCATGCGCCACAACAACCACGAGCAGCAGCGCGACTGGGAGTGGACTGTATCCCACATCGTAGGTGCACGCCCGTGCAGTTTAGGAAAGGCTTTTTTGCTTTTCCTTTTGGATTTTGGATGTGCAGAACTGTTGCAATTCATTTGATTTTTTTTGAAGCTCACTGAATTTTGTTTTGTAGTTCACCCATCCTCCGCTGCCGCATCTTCTGCTAGCCGCCAGCGTGTGGGACGACGCTGGATGAGGGCGATGGCTCATCCGTGCGGGCGTGCAGTTCGCTGGCGCGGCACGTGCGGTACACCGGTTTCGGTGATGCAGTTCGCCGGCGTACTCCCCTATCCAACAACGAGCAACAGTTTCGTTTCGCGACGTCGTCCTCTAGTTCATCATCACAGCGAGCAGCTCAGGAGCAGCGGGCATGCAGTTTGGTGCACGCGTCCAGTGCATTTTTGCTCGGATTCGAGGTGGTGCTTCGTTGTGCAGTGCAAACGAGCAGCGATGCAGTTCGGTTGGGTCATGTGTACTGAATTTGTTGTTATTTTTCTCAAAAAAATGTGGTTTACTTGTGGTATAGTTTCGAGGGTGTTGTGGTTCAGTTTCGAGTGTGTTGCGGTTTACTTACGCTAAAAATGTGAAATGCAAAAAATGTTAAGGAAATGAAAAAAAAGTAAAGCGGTTCACTTCTCAATAGTTTGCAGTTCAGTTATGCCCGATGTGAAGCGCAATTCACTTTCTCATTTGGAAAAATTATGTCTGAGAAAGGAAACCATGCAGTTCGTTTGCCCATCTGATGCAGTGCGGTTTTCGGTCTGAAGCAGTGCGGTTTTCTGTCTGATGCGGTTCACTCGTCGATTTTGGTGTCGCGAAAAACAGAGTGTCCGCATTTCGGTAAAATCAAAACTGCTCTTAAACCGTAAGGAATTAGAGAGGGTGTTCTACATGAAAAAGTTGCGCCTCGTCGATATCTTTCCAACGACGTATCATTTGAATCATTCTGACCAGCGGTTTGTAAAAATTCGCGAAAAAACGGCGCTGCCACTCGTCGTCCGCCGCACCATTTTCAAAATTAATTTAAAACCGTAAGGAATCTCAAAAACATTTCTACATATGAAAGTTGTGCCTCGTCCGTAGCTTTCCAACAGCGTATCACATGCCTTGTTTCGACAAACGCTTAAAAAACTGGAGCGAAAACAGTACCGAAAATTTGCAAAAATTTGAAAAAACAGATTTCGCGATTTAGTAAATTTGAAACTGATCTTAAACCGTAAGGAATTAGATAAAGTAATATATATGAAAAAGTTGCACCTTGACGATATCTTTCCAACGGCGTATCATTTGCTTCATTCCGACAAGCGGTTTGCAAAAAAACGCGAAAATACGCTCGCTGCCACTCGTCGGGCGCCCGCCGTTTTTGAAACTGCTCTTAAACCGCGAGGAATCTCGAAAAAAATTCAACATGGCGAAGTTGCGCCTAATCCATAGCTTTCCAACGGCGTATTACATGCCTCATTCCGACAAACGGTTAAAAAATTGGATCAAAAACAGTACCGAAAAAACACCATGTGCAGTTTTTTTCGACGAGAAGGTCATTAGTGTTTGTATTGCAGTACCTTTGCTTCAGAAAGTGCAGTGCCCTCGCGTTGAGCGTGCAGTTCGGATGTGGGTAGAATAACTATTCTGCCAATATTGGCAGATATATATATATATATATGTTTTTTTAGAATAAAAAGCTCATATTTTTTTTGAGACATATAAAATGCTTAGATAGGCTGACGGCTCTTGACTTTGGGCCACAGGCCAGTGGGCATGCATGTTTGGGGGCCCATGTGTTCTAAGTCAGCGCATTTCAACCCCTAAATATTGCATCTGACAGGGACGGCGCTGGTTTTAGATGCTGTCGCACGGAGAAGACAGAAAATTGAATAAAGCACGGCAGTTGTTAGACTGAAATCGAACGACAGTTCCTAACCAGCAATCAGAGTTGCAATTCTTTCAGGATGTCCAACATGATATACGCTAGTACTACTTATACACACATGACACTTGTTTCACCATGGCATATATTACATCAAAAGCTCTCGGAGGATAGATCAGTTCGGCAGTTGCGTGCTGCTACTGAAGAATTTCAAAGTTGATTAGGACCAGATCTCCTTGCAGAGAAACTTCAATTCTGACATCATCCCCAACCGCAAGATTTGATTGAGTTTTGAACCTTGACCATCCTTTAGCATCAATCATCATGCGACCATCCTTTCTACTTATGGTATATTGCGCAGGTTCATTCACACCAAGGCTGCGCATGGTAAGAGAAACTTGGCCACGGTCGCCCGGATTATTGAATGACTCCCTCATTGCTCTAGGAATTTTCTGTTTGCAAACAAGAGGACATACGCAAACAGTTAGATCAACACGGTGATGTCGGAAGTCGGGCTCCGGGGACCCAAAGGTTCGAACACTGGGGTGAGCTCGTTCTACCGCTTCGTCCCCTACCACGGCTAAGCGACGGCGAAGCTACGGCGAGAGCGCGCTAGCGAGGGACGGACCGTGGACTCAGCGGTTTACCCAGGTTTGGGCCACCTTGCGGTGTAAGACCCTACTCCTGCTTGGTTGGTATTGCTCTGGTGAGAAAGAGTACAAGGTTGGGGATGATGAGAACAAGAGCCGATCTCGTCTACAAAGGCAGCACTGCCCCCTTATACCCGCACCAGTCTTCTTCCCCCTTGAAACTTAGGCGGGAAGGGCTGCCACACTTGGTGGGTTTTTGAAAGGGGACAGGCGCTCAAGCTATCCTGACTAAAGGCGGTCTTCGCCTGCCAAAGCGTGATCCATGACGCGCCGGTGGGCTCGGTGATGACCTCCGCCCTGCGCGCCCGCCGTCTTGGTCTTCCTTCGCCGATCGGGCAGCCTTTGGGGTTGCTTTGGGGGGTAGATAGCTGGCCCTTCTCCCTTAACACAAAATAGGAAACCATCTTCATCCGCGCCTGCTAGCGCGGCCTCTGTCGCCGCTCGTCGCCGCGCGCGTCACCCACGTGATGGGCCCCAGGCCGCGCGGCTATGCCAAACGGCCTTCGTCTCGTGCGCCCTCGGGAGGGGGCCTCGGGAGGCCACCTCAGGAGGTCACCTCGCGAGACGACCTCGCGAGGCCGCTGGTGGAGGTGTTGAGCCTTGCTCGCCCGCTCCCTGAGGAGGGGGGCTCAGGAGGCCAAGGCCTCATGAGGAGTCCAGGTGAGGTGCTTGGTGACGACGGCCCGCTGGGCCCACGCCAGGCGTTGCGCCCTGGGCCAAAGGCAGACGAGCCTGGATACCCCGGGTTCCATGGGCCCGATAGTAGCCCCCGGGCCCGCAACGCGCACGTTCCCGCCTACTGGGGGGCGAAATGGCGCGGGCCCTAACCGCCTGGGGCCAGGCGCGACGTGTGGCGCACGATGTGACGGGGGACGCCTCCACTTCTCCCATGATGGCTCGGTAACCGCCCTCGCTGACATAAAACCTACCGCGGGCGACGTGAGGCCATCATTGCCTTCCTTCGCACATTGCTGTTGCTTCAATTCCCGACGCCAGAGAACGCGGAGCGACGAGAGGGGCTCCGCGCCGAGTATAAAATGGGGGAGAGGAGAGCCGGAGTCCTCCACCCATCTTCTTCTTCCTCCAGCTTCCTCTGTCTTCTTTCTAGAGCCGCCACAGAAATAGTGAGGGGGAGAGGGCGTGGTCGTGCTTCCGGTGCCGCATCCCAGGTACCGCCCCAAGGGCGCGGGCGCTCCCCGACGGCTGCCGGCGCCGGGCCCAGCGGTCGCGGAAGGGGCGCCGCGCGCGGGCACGGAGGGCGAGGAGCGCGGGGCCGAGGCGGCCGCGCTACCGCCCCAGGCGGGGAGCCATTCGGCGGAGGCGGCGCATGAATTCATCATAAACATGCACCGCAGCCCCTGCACCTGGCTCCGGCTCCCGGACTCCTTCACGGCGGCGATGGCGGAGCGCGCGCCCTTGGGCTTGTGGGTGCAGGCCGACGGTTGCTGCAACGGCCCCTCCTGGGTGGCGATGGAGCTCACCCCCTCGGGCTTCATGTTGTTGAGGCAGGGGTGGAAGTAGTTTGCCCTCGCCCACGGCCTGAAGCGGGGGCACGTCCTCCAATTCAAGTACGACGAGGCCGCCACACTCTTCGTGAAGATCTTCGGGATCTCCGGCAGCCGCCTAGAGTGCTGCGAGGAGAGCGAGGACGACAGCTCCGGCGGTACCGCTCCCTCCGGCGGGGGCGGAAGCGACGACGACCCCCCCCCCCCCCCCCCCCGCGTCATGAGCGAGGACGAGGACTCCGACTAGGCGCGCGCGGTGATGATTCCGGGACCCCTGGTGGCGGGCACCGTGCGCATGGTGACGGAGCCGCACTTGCCTGCAGCGCCTTCTTGGGAACGCGCGCGGCGCCTACGCTGGAGTCTTGGGGGAGACGGCGCCTCGCCTAGGCCCTTTCTTACTTTTTATTTTTGTGCATTGAACCGATGTAGCCCCGCGGGGTCGTGAAAACAGTATCTTCCATGCTTAGCTTAATGCTTTTGTGATTTGAGATGTATGCATTCCCTCCCGAAGTCCTCTCGTGGGGCTGGGTTTTTTTCTTTGTTCGCCTCGGCGCTCTATGCCGTCAGGACCCAGCCCCCGAGCGGGCCTCAGCCGTCGCTGGTATGTCCGGTCGCGATGCCGGGACAAGGCCAGGAGGCGAGGCGCACCGGGAGCTAGTGAGGGCTCCTGAGGCACGATGCTCAGGGAGCCCCCCTTTGGCGTGCAAGCGGCTTACGTAGAAGAAAAATGCTAGCACCCAGCGGGATCGCGAGGGGAGAGAGCTTGAGTGACGGTAAGGGCGTCTTGCGAGGTGGTCAGACTTAGCTTTTGGCGGAGAGCGGTGTCGGGCGAGCCACAGCTCACGAGGGGCTCACGCAGCTCGTGGGGTGTGCTTGCGAGGCTCGGCGTTCGAAGTGTCTTCGCCTTGCGAGGCCTGCTCGCGAGAGGCCGCCCGCGAGGTCCTCGCGCAGCTTGCCTCCTGAGGAACTACATGCCGACAGATTTCACAATGGGGGGAGCGGCACGCGCTTGCTAACTCACCCGTGGCTGCTGCGTGAGGAGATAAGGCACCAAGGACCTTGGTGAGGTGACGTGCACGGGAGCAGGCCCGCGAGCCAGAGCTCGGTCGCTCGGATTTGGCGGCACTGCAGGGACAGACCCGAGCAGAGGCACCGTGCCTAGCCCCCGCTCACGGAATCGGCCAGGGGAGGGGTCGCGAGCAAGTGGCGCTCTCCGGTCGGCACCGAACTTAACAGGCAATTAAGCAGGTAACATAACTCATCAAGGTAAAATCAGCAAAATTCATTACACAACCAAAAGGATAGGGCTAGGCTGCCGTGTCCGGCACGGATCAGCTTGAGGTTGGTGCAGCCCGTGGGGCGCCCTCAGCCGCATTTAAACAAAATCACCTTGGCGGAAGAGTTCCGGGAACGAGGCGCGGGAGGCGCGGTGAGAAGGAGTGTGGGCCGCGTAGGGCGACGCGTCGAGCGTGCCTGGCAGGACCACGCTGGGGTGATGTTAGACCGCTTGGCGAGGCGTGCCAAGGGAGTCCGCTCCTCCGGGGCCAGGGGGCTCGCGAGGGCCTGGGGGCTCGCGAGGAGCAGGAGGCCCGCGAGGCCCTGGCACGAAGGGCGCCATCCTCTGGAAAGAGGCGCCGGCGTTCCTCAGCCCGAAGGGCATGCGCATGCCGCCGACGGCGGGGCCAACGCCCTGGCCGATTCGCGGCAGCTGGAATGGGTCCTGAGGGCAGATCTTGTTGAGGCTGGTGAAGTCGACGCACATGCGCCCCTTGCCACCCTTCTTGGGAACGACAACTGGGTTGACGAGCCATTCGGGATGGCGCACCTCTCAGACGACTCCAGCTTCTTGGAGCTTCTGAACTTCCTTGACGATGAAATCTTGCTTCTCTGGCGCCTGGCGCCTGGCGCCGTGCTTTCTGCTTGACGGGGCGTGCATTGGGGCACACCGCTAAGTGGTGCTCGATCACCTCCCTCGGCACACCGGACAAGTCAGATGCTTTCCAGGCGAAAACATCCGAGTTTGCCCGAAGGAAGGTGACGAGCACGCTTTCCTATGCAGGAGGGAGGCCTGTGCCGATGGTGAAGCCAGGGCTGGAGCCGCTACCTTCCACCGACACCTTCTTCTTCTCGGCGCGGTCCTGAGAGAACAGCTGCTTCTTCTTCGCGGGGGCGGCCTCAGGAGGCTCGGCCGCGTCCTCGTCGGTCGGGTGCACGACAGCGGCAGCGTTGTAGGCATGCTCGAGGGTGCTGGCCGCGTCCTTCTCATCGTAGGTGACGGTGATGATGCCGCTGCAGCCGGGCATCTTGAGAACATTGTAGGTGTGATGGGTGGCCGCCATGAACTTGGTGAGAGCTGGGTAGCCCAAGATGGCATTGTAAGGCAGGCCAATGTGCACCACGTCGAAGTCGATGAGCTTGGTGTGGTAGTTCTTGCGGGTGCCGAAGGTGACGGGGAGGCGCACTTGCCCCAGTGGGATGGTGGAACCATCGGTCACTCCGGAGAAGGGCCTGGTCGGCATCAGCTGGTCGTAGGGCACCTGGAGCGTCTCGAAGGTCTCGATGGAGATCACGTTGATGCCGGTGCCCCCGTCGATGAGGGTCTTGGTGACCGCAACATTGCTGATGGTGGGAGTGCACAGCATGGGGAGCGCGCCTGCGGAGGCCGTGGACTTGGGGTGGTCCTTGGAGTCGAAAGTGATGGCGTACTGTGACCACTTGAGGGGCCGCGAAGCCTCTGGCCTCGGGAGGGTGGCATACACCTCGCGAGAGAGCTGCTTGAAGTGGCAGATGGACGCGGGGGCTTGGGACCCGCCAAGGATGCAGGCGACCGCGCGAGGCTCCTGGTAGCCCCAGCGCCCTCATCAGGCCGGTTGACGTCGTTCCTTCGGGGTGGCGGCGGCAGCGGCGGAAGAACGGCATTGGCCTGAGGGTCTGCCTCCCGAGGCTGGTCACGCCAGGCGGCCTCACGAGGCTGGTTGCGCCAACCCTGGCGGAAGTTGCCGTTGCTGTTGCGGCCGTCCCAACGGTTGCCGCCGCGGCCACCTCCACGGCCGGCGCCGTGGCCATTGCGGTCGTCTCGGTGGCCCTGGCGCTCGTCGCGGAGCAGCTTGAGCTCCTGGCAGTCCTCGGTGCTGTGGGAGCGCACGTTGTGGAAGGCGCAGAGCGGCCGGCTGTCTTTCCTGGGCTCGTCGTGGTCACGGCCCCGCTTCTGCTCGGGCTCCACCGCGAGCACGGTCGGACCATTGTGCTTGACGTCCTTGTTCTTGGTCTTGGCAGCGTCGAGCGCCGCGTCGGGGTCGTTGTGGATGAAGAGGTGGCCCTCTTCAGCCTTGGCGCACTTGTCGGCGAGGTCGAGCAGCTCAAGCACGGAGTCAAGCTCACCGTTGATGGCGAGCTTCTCGCGCATCTTGGGTCTCGTCTGGGCGCTGCCGAACACGCCGCAGGTCATTGATGGTGAGGGAGCGGTCCTACGTGCCCTTGAAGTTGGCGACGAACTGGCTGCAGAGCTCGGCCCACGATGAGATGGATGCCTCAGGGAGGTTCATGAGCCAGGAGCGCGGGCCATCCTTGAGGGCCATGGGAAACCAGTTCGCCATGACCTTGTCGTCATCGTTCGCCGCCTTAACACTCAACGCGTAGAGCTGGAGGAACTCCGTGGGGTTGGGGGTGCCGTCGTAGCGCAGACGCAGCTCAGGCTTGAACTTCGCGGGCCAGACGACGCAACGCAGCTCGCGGGTGAAGGCGCGGCAGCCCACACCGCTTGAGGGGACGCCGCCAGCAAGGGCGGCGCGGTTTTGGCACCCAGCCGCCGCAACATCCTGAACGGCCTGGTCCTGGCGCTGGCGCTGCAGCTCGAGGAGCACTCGTGCATCGGGGGCGCGCGGCGGACGATCTGGCAGCTGGCCTCGTCTCGGTCTAGCGAGGACGCGCCACGGGACGGCTCATGAACCCACGCGCTGTGCTGGGGCCCGCCGCGCTCGTCGCGCAGAGGAGGCGGCGGGGGAGCGCCGTGCTCCAGGTCCCCATCGCGAGACGGCGGGGGGCGGAGCGAGTGGGAAGGTGCCGGAGCGTCCCTGGCGGCGTTGACGAGCTCGGTGATGCAGCCAAGCCAGGCGTCGTAGCCGAAGTCAGCCGGACGGTAGCGGAGCAGCTCGCGCGCCATGAGCAGCGCAGCCTACGGGTTCGGCGGCCCACGGTGGGCGAGGGAGGAGGCCGTGGCGGTGTGGCCGTTCGCCTGCACGGAGGGGTGCAGGGAGGAGTCCTGCTGCTCGCGGGCAACGGGGTCGGTGGCGGCAGCAGCCTCGACGTCGGGGCGGTGGCGATTGCCACAGGTCACCGGCTCCATCTGAGCCACGTGGCCAGCCCTGCACTCGGCGCGCTCGCGACGTGCGTCGGCCATGAGGTCGGTGGAGCAAAGGGCGGAGCGGAAGGACAGTAGTGCACCCCTACCTGGCGCGCCAAATGTCGGAAGTCGGGCTCCGGGGACCCAAAGGTTCGAACACTGGGGTGAGCTCGTTCTACCGCTTCGTCCCCTACCACGGCTAAGCGATGGCGAAGCTACGGCGAGAGCGCGCTAGCAAGGGACGGACCATGGACTCAGCGGTTTACCCAGGTTCGGGCCACCTTGCGGTGTAAGACCCTACTCCTGCTTGGTTGGTATTGCTCTGGTGAGAGAGAGTACAAGGTTGGGGATGATGAGAACAAGAGCCAATCTCGTTTACAAAGGCAGCACTGCCCCCCTTATACCCACACCGGTCCTCTTCCCCCTTGAAACTTAGGCAGGAAGGGCTGCCACACTTGGCGGGTTTTTGAAAGGGGACAGGCGCTCAGGCTATCCTGACTAAAGGCGGTCTTCGCCTGCCAAAGCGTGATCCATGACGCGCCGGTGGGCTCGGTGATGACCTCCGCCCTGCGCGCCTGCCGTCTTGGTCTTCCTTCGCCGATCAGGCAGCCTTTGGGGTTGCTTTGGGGGTAGATAGCTGGCCCTGCTCCCTTAACACAAAAGAGGAAACCATCTTCATCCGCGCCTGCTGGCGCGGCCTCTGTCGCCGCTCGTCGTCGCGCGCGTCACCCACGTGATGGGCCCCAGACCACGCGGCTGTGTCGAACGGCCTTCGTCTCGTGCGCCCTTGGGAGGGGGCCTCGGGAGGCCACCTCAGGAGGTCACCTTGCGAGGCCACTGGTGGAGGTGCTGAGCCTTGCTCGCCCACTCCCTGAGGAGGGGGCCTCGGGAGGCCAAGGCCTAATGAGGAGTCCTGGTGAGGTGCTTGGTGACGACGGCCCGCTGGGCCCACGCCAAGCGTTGCGCCCTGGGCCAAAGGCAGACGGGCCTGGATACCCCGGGTTCCATGGGCCCGACAGGTGAATCATGTGAAACAACATGGGAAGACAAAAGAACGAAGCACTTAGGCTGCCAGTGCTTACCAAAGAGGTGGAGATGTCGGTTTTTGTAAGGACTTTGGAATATGCTGTGCAAACTGCAGCCCAGTCTGTTGCTGGTGCAAGTGCAAGTTCAAGTGTTGGTGCAGGAGCCGGAACCGTTGCTGGTGCCTGTTGCGGTCCGACTGGTAGTGTCGTTGCTACTGCCAGAGACAGTGCTCCTTCTGGAGCTGGTGCCGGTGTCGGTGCCGGATCCTCTGGTACATCAGCCTGATCCGCTGACGCGGTCGGTGCCCAATCCTCTGCTGGATCAGGCTGAGATGCTGCCGCTGTCAGTGCTAGAGCCAGTGCCGGTGCTCGATCCGCTGCGGCTGCCGATGCTAGAGGTGGTACCGATGTGCGAGACAGCAGCGCTCATCTCTGGTCTGCTTTGATTTCAGACTGCAGCTTTGTAACTTTGCTATGCATCCTTCTTAAGCGAGAGTGCACATGAGCAATTCAAACTTCCTCCGGCTCCGTGACCCGGATCCAGTCCTTTTCTTTCCTTCTTTTAAAGGCGACAAGGACTAATTATGGCGTGTTTGTTAAAGTAAACTACAGTTGATCAGAGGGCTTCAGATTGTACTCAGACAACAGACGGATCCAATTGTGTCCACTAATATAAGTGATGGACAGTGCCTTCGTTATTTACACATCATAAGAAGTGAAACCTGCTACAATAACCATCATAGAGCAAACCAAATGGTTTATTCAGTAACGAATGTGACATGGCAAAACCTGCATCGTAAAATTGCAGCAAAAGTAAGAAAACAAGACAGTTAATCAATGAGATTTACTTTATGTGACATGACTTAATCCTTACCAGGAAAACACTATCTTCAAGTTCTAAATTGAAGGTTGTTCGTCTAATTACGGGTAGCATGTAGGGCCCCTCCTTACTCCCACAAGCAGGACAGTCCAAAGGTCATGACAACTCGTATGGAGCGAACATCCACGGGAATGGAAATCCTGGTGGGTGCGATAAACCCTGCAATGCGTACATATATTGGAGTGTAACCATAACTGATGTATACTCCCGCCATCCACAAAAATAAGATGATCTAGATATTTCAAAATATACAGACTGAATTGAGTGGACAAACACACCAAAACGTGTCTAACTCTATATACATTTGATTCAGAAAAAATGTAAACATCTTATGTCTTTGAACAGAGGGAGTACTGTACTGGCATGAAAAAACACAGATATCAAACAACCGAAATTGGTATTATAGGTTCACCATTTCTAAAACATTAACATAGAGTGTTCTCAGGATTCACCACAAAACAAAAGCGGCAGTACTAACCCATACAGGGTTCACACACACAAATCAAGTACTGAAAAATATTACTTACTACACACAAGCCAAGTTGCACTAATTAAACTCTGGAGACTATTTCTTGCCACCGACCTACGGTATGTGCCCCACATAACTGACCAGACCATGGACATCGTGAGAGATGTCTATCGGCACCTTTGCCATCCCGTCAACCTTGGAGAACCTAACAGTGTGGTCTTTCCACTCATAAACATGTCGATGAAGACATTCCGCGTCAGATTTGTTGTGAAGCTTTACAAGAACCGCACCCTTTGTAATCGCAGGCACAGCTACAAAATTGTTATGGTGATGTACACCCTCGAGAACACACCTGACAATAATGCTACAGGAAAACACTTGGTCATGACATGTGGCTATAAGGACACGGCAGCTGGATAGTTTAGTAGTGCACATCCTCAGGTCTTCCAGTTCACACGGCATGACTTTGAGAACTTCATCTCCACAGCGGACCTACTTCTAATTCAAACAGAAACAAATATTTTATTACTGCCTCCGTTCACAAATATAAGATGATTTTCTATATTTTACTCCATATAAGACTACATATAAGCACAGAAATGAGTGAACAAAGACACTAAAACATGTCTACATCAGATACACAAAAAAGTTAGAACATCTTATATCTGTGAATAGAGCGATTACTTACAATACCCATAACACAAGTTACTGAGGGTACTATATTCTCTTCCTACAGCTAGCGTTGATGTTCATAAAGTAGTTGAAAATAATCTATAAGAAATCTGTGTTATGTGCAAAAATCATATGCATGTCAACCTCTCGCATGTTTTGGTCAAAAGAGACATTTAGAACAGTCATTTGGCACACAAAAACCACATGAAAGATCGCCCAAAAAATTATACTACTAGTACTACGTGTACATTACACAAACATTGCATATTAGCAAGCACTTTGCAAGTTAGATCAGAAAACACGATCAAGATCACCAAAAAGATCATCAACAAGAGATATTACCTCGACCGGCGTAACGAGGGATCCCGGAGAGGTGGCCTTGGCCAAGGCGATGGCCTTGAGCTTGTCTGTGGTCGTCTCGGCGGGGTGCTTGCACTTCTTCAGACTCTGAGCCTCGACGGTTTTGGCCAGAGCCATAGACATCACTTTGGCCGGTGCTCCAGGGTCCATCAAGAAACTGTCAAATAGAAATAAAAGGAAATAAAATGATAATCAGAAACCCAAAAGAAGAACAGAGAGGGAGTTAGGATCGGTCGCGGGGTTGCAAAAGATGACTAGAACGGAAGTATAGCAGCACCATTGATGCGCTCACCTTTCCTTCTTTGGGAGAGAAGAACAATGGTAGAAGCAAGTTGGGGTTTTCTTGAAGAAATGGGGAACAAGATGAGGGAGAAGCGAGTGGGGTTTTCTTGAAGAGAGGAAGATGAGGAAGAAGAGTGAAATGATGGTTGCTTCGTCCATCCAACTTACTGCTAGAAAGGTGGGGTTTTGTGATTTGACGCCTCATGGGGCATTACTACGATGCTACGACCGCGGTAAGTCCACCGTGCAGTTGTGCACTCTAGTGCGGAGTAATTTGGTGCATGGCAAGTGGACCCCGAAGCTGGCTGTCCCACACGTCGGCGAAAGTGAGTAGCAAGGTTCCCGACGACCATGGAGGAGGATCCGCGCGGTAGAGCGTCTCCACTATTTCTTAAAAAATATTTTTTTGATTTGGTTACAGCAAGCGTTTCCACTCTTACGATGGAGGAGTGCGAAACACGGCAGCCACTTGAACTTACACTACTAGTACTCCTACTACTAGGCATGTGCAGTGGTTCATACAACAGTCTTATCTTGTTGCCAGTGTAGTAAGATATGACGATAAAAAATGATGTATAGTAAACTGATTATACCACCCGAAGAAAAGTAACTGGTTATAAATAAATTTGTTGTGAGGGATATTGTTGCGAGTGTTTCAGCATGGTTTTGGTTTACATCGCGGCTAGTATTCATGAATACGGTCCTGGGTGGGTCCCCTGCGTGTACGTGCCTTCTATCTCGTGCTACCTCGGCGTACAATCGACCTGTAGTGGAGTACTATTATTTTTTGCAGACAAGGCAACCGGAGAAGTAGAATCAAGGGATGGAGGCGGCAGCCGCTCCGGAAGGGTGTCTCGGGAGGATTGACATTCAGTGGTATGCTGTGCGCATGTCACCTATGAATAGTAGTGTAACATGCCCATTTTTTTAACGTCCGATCGAGAATGAACGGTGAGATCAATGTCAATAGTACTCGGGGTACAGTGCACGGAGAGTATGCTGCTACAGTGCTCGACCGAACAGGAACCATACGAAGCACGCCTCTATAGTGCTCTATGCTACAGTGACTGTTCTGGACCGTCTGAGTTTGATCCAACGGTCATGTTATGCCGTGACCTGCCCATGCAGAGGACGCCTAAACAGCACCGAAGTCCCACTGCTTCTCCAGGCGCACGACGGTGGTGATGCAGGGTGCCACCGCCCGCAGAGCCCGCTCCCGGTCGACGGGAGCCAGCTCGTCAAAGATGGCGTCCAATGGCACAAATGGATTCCGGTGACGTAGCCCGGAGAGGATTCGCCCGGCAACGGCAACGGCCGCCCGCACCCCCTCCTTCTCCAGCGCCGCCCCCACCACCACGCGGAGACGGTTCAGCTCCTCGGAGATATAGGTGAAGAAGGAGACCAGGTCAGGAAGTCGTGGCTCGTTGAAGTCGATGGATTGGTCAAACGGGTTTAGCCCGACGGGCGGCAGGGTCAAGCTGGCACGACGGTAGGCATCGCGCAGCTGCAACACTTGCGTGGCAACATGGTCCAGCAAGTGGTTGAGGCGATCCTGGACCTCATCATGATTGGCCCGCTCGCGCTCCAGCCGGCTCGCCATCAGGGCAACCTGGCCGCCTAGGGTATCTCCTGCTTTCTACAACAACGCTGCCGACGCCTCAAGCATCTTTGTGGTGGACTCCTGCCGCTTTTGAAGCTCCGTGAACTCCCGCTCATAATGGAGGAGCATGGCACTCTTCTCCTCCCTGAGCTCAAGGATCTCCACGTCCTTGGCCCTGAGCTCCGCATCCTTGGCCTGGAGCTCCTCTGTCAGGTGCCTCACCTCAGACTCCATGACTGGTGTGCCACCATGGAACCCGGTAGAAGTAATGGGGAAATGAAGCAAAGGGGGCGAAACGGCTGGAAGGCAATGCAATCTACAGGAAGGCAGAGGTATCGGGGTAAATCTTTTGGTTTCAACCATGGGAAACCCCAGTCGATGCCTTTTCGCATCAAGGAGCAGTGGGTTTTACTGGCGGAGTCATCATGACTAATTCCTGCCGCGCCTGCTCCCGTCAAACAAAAAGAGAATCATGCCAAGCCCAAGGACCAAAGCAACGCAGCAGTGGATAGTATTTTAATTTACCTAGCCGCAAGGATAGAAAAAATGCTTGAAAAAACAAATGTGGCGGCGGCCTTGCTGATCGGTCGCACTTGCCCAACTAGCTAGCCACCGTGCTTGTACTCGGCGGGAAAGGTGGTGTTTTGTGATTTGATGACTCATTACTTCGGTGCTACAACCGAGGAGGACCCAGAAACCACGCGGTAGGGCATCCCACGCTCCCACCGGCCCACGTCTTAGTAAGGAAGAAAATATGCGTGCAGCACCGGGGAGGACCCAGAAACCGCGCGGTAGGGTGTGCCACGTCTCAACACGGAGGAAAATGTGTGTGTAAAAATATATGAGACGTAGCTATGGTAAAAACTCGGGACCCAGCCAGTGGGTCAAAAAGACCCCACTAGCCACACAGCTTCATCATGCTAACGTGGCACGGAGGATAGGTGTGGTTAGCTCCATCTCGACCATCCATGAGGTCTCTTGTTCCTAGGTGATTCATCTATTTTCCAAGCATTTTTTAGTTATAATAACACCACGGCCAGCTCACGCCGCTCTTCGTGTTTGCCCATGCGTCTAAAGATTGTAGATGGAGAGGAGAGAGAGATCACAGACATGGGACCAGGCTGTAAGTGAGTCAACATTCATGCATGTGCTGACGAGCCACTCCCTCTACTCTACTCTATGTGATACAGTACAGTATAAAATCAAGTTATGCGACAAAGCCAAAAACCGTTGCTATTTCTAGCTATCGATGTATGCTTTGTAGTCTAGGTTGCCGTCTCGAACCTCGTCCTTCTGATTTTTTATTTTTAGGTCCAAATTTGTTCCATGATGAGTGGAACCACCGTGTGTTGTTTCGATATTTCTGTGTACGAGGGATTTTTTGCACAAACACTTTGCCCGGTTAGACAAGTTACGGCACCAGTTACACGTATTTTACAAGTTTAGGAAAAAAAGTGACTGCGACGGAGAATATCACGTGCTCCCCGCGGCTTAGATGCTACGGTGATACGAGATTCTATGCCGTTGGATCTGATATCCAATGGCATGTGAGTAGTCTTTGTACTTTTGCGCAATTCCCAAACTCTTCGAGGGCTTTTTTGCAAAAAAACATACAGACCTCTGTCAGCCGCTGGATCTTGGATCCAACGGCTCCCATGAGCTCGTATTACGGTAGCATCAAAGGTGTGGGAGAACCCAATATTCTCACGTACGAGAGAATATAAGGTGCTCCCCGCAGCTTAGCCGCTACGGCGATACGAGCTGCTAGCAGCCGTTGGATCTGAGATCCAATGCCATGTGCGTAGTATTTGTACTTCTGCGCAATTCCCAAACTCTTTGAGGCCTATATTGCAAAAACATTCAGACCTCCTAATGGGAGCCGTTAGATCTCCCGGGAGCTCGTATCACTGTAGTATCTACAGTATTGGAGCACCTCATATTCTCCCACGCAAGAGAACATCAGGTGCTCTTGCTGCCTGGATGCTACGGTGATACGAGCTTCGAGGCGGTTCGATCTGAGATCCAATGGCATCTGAGTATAGTCTTTGTACTTGTGAGCAATTCCCAAACTATTTGAGGTTTTTTTTTGTAAAAACCATTCAGACCTACTAGGAGCCGTTGGATCTTAGATCCAACGGCTCTGAGGAGCTCGTATCACCACATCATCTAAGGTGTGGTAGCACGTGATATTCTTTTAGACGAGAGAATATTAGGTGCTCCTGCATCTTAGATGCTACGGTGATACGAGCTTCGAGGCCGTTGGATCTGGGATCCAATGGCATCTGAGTAGTTTTTTGTACTAATTGTGTGCAATTCCCAAACTCATTAACGTTTTTTTGCAAAAATATTTAGACCTCGTGTGAGCCGTTGGATCTCAGATCTAACGGCACACAAGAACTCGTATCACCATATAGCATCTAAGGTGGGGGCACCTGATATTCTCCCGGGGGGTGGGGGCACAATCCATCGGTGTTTGGGAGGGTGGAGCCAAATGTTTAAAAAATATAATCTAAACTGTCCTAAAAAAAGACCTTCACAATTTTATCTAAGGTTGGGGGTAACTCGGGGGTTACCCCCCCCCCCCTCCCGATAATCTACATGGCTCCGCCTATGCAAGAGGCGTAGAGCGAGCGTCTATGTGTGTCGAGTCATATATAGAGGAAGAGATCGAGTTAGTGTGGGCTAGCATACACTCGAATGAGAAAGACGATACAGAGAGATATCGTTCGACAAAGCTGTAGTGAGTGCTGGAGGGAGATAGTTACCGAGAGAGTGGCCTGGATAGACTTTGTGTTTGTGCGCGCGGCGTGCATGGAGTTTTTTTACAGAGGCAACATATGTGTCTAGAGGGAGAGAGGGAGGGCGATATAGAGGGAGAGAGAGAGCTCGTCATGGAGGGCCCGACGAGGTTGTGTGTGAGAAATACATTTGTTGAGAGCGTGAGGGCGGGTGTGAGATAAATGGAGATCGAAACATGAAGAGAAATAATGAGCGTGTGTCGGATACCAATAGCTCTATTAACAAAGAGATGAAGATCGATCGATACAGGAAGT
Source organism: Elymus sibiricus (assembly GCA_039707655.1). Lineage (NCBI taxonomy): Eukaryota > Viridiplantae > Streptophyta > Magnoliopsida > Poales > Poaceae > Elymus > Elymus sibiricus. The sequence goes on along the minus strand of CM077664.1, from coordinate 227,856,350 downwards.
ATGTGTGGTGAAGGGGGGGCGATGGACAGACCTAACACAACATTTGAGTGTACATAGTAGTAGACTTAATATTCACATTTCAGTTTAGTGTACATTGTAAAGATTGAATTGAGGACCATGTATGGCTTACATTTTATTTTTGAATTCGTGCCATACATGCATGGATCGGAAAAGTAGATGCACTATACTGACTCGTTTGTTGTTGTATTTGTGTGTGTATGGTCATATGCTTGAATACATACAAAGTTTTCTCACCACCATACCGTTCATCTTTTAAATTTGAATTTGCATTAAAAAACCTAGTGTGGATACCATGAAATGTGAAATCCACGTTGAGATCACTATATCTCTCATCATAAATCAATTACCGTCCCTTTTGGAATGACCAATTATTTGCAATGAAAATACAGGCATTGTAATACATATAGATTCGTTCACCAATTTTAAAAGAGATTCCTTTCCTGATCAAAAAAAAGATTCCTTTCGCATTCTCGAATGGTAGCACCCGACGGCATACCAGCCAGACCGGGCTCGTGTCGTGGTGGTGGCGTGTGTGGTACGCTAGCCAACCCCAACCAAAAGAACCGCGATAAAACTTCGCGCCTCCACTCGAGCCTCCGCATTTTGAATCGAAATATCTGGCGGCCAGAATTCCAGCCCTGCGAAATTCCCTTTATGTCCCCGGTCCATAATGACTACTCCTACTACTACCGATGAACAGTGGAGGGATGCTTTAGTAACTAGCCCACGTTACCTACCATGCCAAGTAGGTTCAAGTCCCTCGGTCGCCGCTACCCAAGGTCACTCGTCAACTCCATTGCCTACTACACTAGGATGAGTATAGAATGGAGCTTCGTTTGTTCGTGCCTACTACCTCCGTCCTGGTTTATTGCTCCTCTTCACATTTTGTGCTAAATTTTGACCTTACATTTAACTAACAAAATGTTAATGCATGTAACCAAAAATAATATCACTGGAAACTATGTTCAAATACGAGTCGAACGACATAATTTTTGGAGACATGCATTATTATTAGAGTATGACACAATGCATTGTTTGAAGTCTAACTAAGCACTATTTGACCAAATTCTATCTTAAAAAATATGAACATCTACTACAACAATAAAGATGTATCGCCTGAAAGTTTATTTCATGATGCATGTAATGATAGTGTTTCGAATCCTGGTTTTTAAATTCCAGAAAATCCAAAACTCACCTGAAATTCATGAAACTGCGCATGGTCTCGTGATACGGCACAAATAGGTTGTGGTAATTTTTTTGATCAATTTGAGACAAGCTGCTTATGAAAAGTTGCACACATGAATAGCCAAGGTATTTTGGAACAAAGAGTTGTCACGTTAACGCGAACGGTTCACTAATATATTCAAACCGTGGGCATTAGACCAGCGTGCCACCACGCGTCCCGCTTCTCATAGGTAGGTGCCGTCCGAGCAAGCGTGTGAGTCGACGCGAGGCATGCGAGCAGGCCACTGCGCAGGCTCACCGGGAGGCGAGCCCTTTGACCAGCCTCCACCACCCACCTTCATCCCAACCACACCCACTTTTAATGGCGCCCGTGCCGCAGTTTAAATCACCGCCGCACTCCCCGCTCTCGCTACAATCTTCTCTCTGCCTCTCCGATTCTCCTGTCATCTGCCTCCAATCAGCCTGACCTCACCGTACGGCATGGCGCATCACAATGGGCTGCCCCTAGTCTTCCAGTTTCCTGAGGAAGACCCTAATGAGGTTTCGGACGAGCTTGACCTGGCCGTGCGGGAAGTCGCCGCGTCTGTCCCCGCGCCCGTTCCAGCTCCCGTCGCCGCACCAGCGCCAGCGCCCATCCCTGTGGCATTGATGGGCTGGGAGCCGCACACTGTCGCCCAGCTTGAAGCGGCGGGGATCCACGAGGTCCCCGCTGACATGCACGCGTCTGTGCACCTACCAGCGCATGCGCTTGCGCGAGCACTGACGCACGCACCCGTGCCGGTGCACGGGCACATGAATGTCTCCGCCACGCTGTTGCCAGATCCTGTCCCCGCGCCGGTGCCAGTGCCCTCCTCAGCGGCATGGGTCGCCGCCGTCGACCGCTACCTTGCAGCGACGCCAGTCTCCGCCTCCCGCCGGTTGACTAGCTCCTAGAGACCGAAGTCCAGAACATACAGGCCTTCCTTGAAGCTTGGGCCAACGTCCAGGAGTATGCCAACGCCGGCTCAAGACGCCGCCGTCGCTGCCGGCTGATGACCCACAAGTATAGGGGATCAATCATAGTCCTTTTGATAAGTAAGAGTGTCGAACCCAACGAGAAGCAGAAGGAAATGACAAGCGGTTTTCAGCAAGGTATTCTCTGCAAGTACTGAAAGTAGCAGTAACAGATAGTTTCGGTAGCAAGATAATTCGTAACAAGTAACAAGTATAATAAAGTGCAGCAAGGTGGCCCAATCCTTTTTATAGCAAAGGACAAGCCGGAACGAACTTGTATAATAAGCAAAACGTTCTCGAGGACACATGGGAATTTCATCTAGTCACTTTAATCATGTTTGTTTGATTCGCGTTCGCTACTTTGATAATTTGATATGTGGGTGGACCGGTGCTTGGGTGCTGTCCTTACTTGAACAAGCCTCCCACTTATGATTACCCCATCTCGCAAGCATCCACAACTACGAAAGAAGAATTAAGATAACTCTAACCATAGCATGAAACATATGGATCCAAATCAGCCCCTTACGGAATAGCGCATAAACTAGGGTTTAAGCTTCTGTCACTCTAGCAACCCATCATCTAATTACTACTCCACAATGCCTTCCCTTAGGCCCAAAGATGGTGAAGTGTCATGTAGTCGACGTTCACACGACACCACTAAAGGAAGCACAACATACATAGCATCAAAATATCGAACGAATACCAAATTCACATGATTACTTATGACAAGACTTCTCCCATGTCATCAAGAACAAAAGTAACTACTCACAAATCATATTCATGTTCAAGATCAGAGGGGTATTGAATAGCATTAAGGATCTGAACATATAATCTTCCACCAAATAAACCAACTAGCATCAACTACAAGATGTAATCAACACTACTAGCAACCCACAGGTACCAATCTGAGGTTTTGAGACAAAGATTGAATACAAGAGATGAACTAGGATTTGAGATGAGATGGTGCTGGTGAAGATGTTGATGAAGATTGGTCCTCCCACGATGAGAGGATCGTTGGTGATGTCGATGGCTTCGATTTCCCCCTCCCGGAGGGAAGTATCCCCTGCAGAATCGCTCCACCGGAGAGCCAAATAGCTCCTGCCTAGGTTCCGCCTCGAGACGGCGGCGCTTCGTCCTGAAAGTCTTCTTCTGATTTTTTTTCTAGGGCAAATGGCTTCATATAGTAGAAGGAGGGGGGCCAGAGACCTGCCAGGGGCCCCACAAGCCAGGGGCGCGCCCAGGGGTCGGCCGCGCCCCCCAGGCTTGTGGCTTCCTGGTGGGCCCCCTTCTATTGATTCTTTCGCCGGTATTTTTTATATATTCCAAAATAATTCTTCGTAAATTTTCAGGTCATTTGGAGTTGTGAAGAATAGCTAGCTCTGTTTCACCCCTTTCAGGTCCAGAATTCCAGCTGCCGGCATTCTCCCTCTTCATGTAAATCTTGCAAAATAAGAGAGAAAAGGCATAAGAATTGTACCATAAAGTGAAATAATGATCAAAAACATAATAATTATTAGTAGGAAATCATGATGCAAATTGGACGTATCAACTCCCCCAAGCTTAGACCTCGCTTGTCCTCAAGCGAAAGTCAAAATCGATAATCATGACCACATGTTTAGAGAGAGAGATGTCGATAAAAAATAAAATACGGACATGGAGCATCATGATCTTTATTATAACAGCAATATATCATCATAAAACTTCTCATGAAAAAGTGACAATTTATCCACAAGTTAAAGTATGAACCATAAACCAAATTGAAAACTAACAAACTATGATCTCAGTCATTAAAGCAATTGCAATTCATCATATTATCAGAAAGAGTATGTAAGAGTTTGTTTAGCAAGTTCACATACTCAACTATCATTAAGTCTTCTATGATTGCTGACACTCACGGCATACTTATGGAGCATAAGTTTCAGTCGAACACGTAGAAAGATAGGGGCTTATAATTTCGCCTCCCAATGTATTTACCTCAAGGGTAATGTCAACAATAATAACTCATGATCACCAACATCCAATTGGATATATATGCCTGGATCAATCCCCACCACATGATGCTTGCCAAGAGAGAAAATAAAAATGGAATAGAGAAGAATACTATTGACTCTTGCATGAAAGTAAATACATAAAGTAAAAGATAGGCCCTTCGCAGAGGGAAGCAGAGGTTGTCATCCGCTTTTTGTTTTTTGATGTGCAAGCTCTTAATGTAAAGGAACGTCACTTTATATTGCCCCTTGTGATAGCGACCTTTATTATGCAGTCTGTCGCTTTTATTCTTCACCATCACAAGATCGTACAAAGCTTATTTTCCCTTACAATAAAAGTTCATACATGTTTAGGAGCAATTTTTATTGCTTTGCACCAATGACAACTTACTTGAAGGATCTTATTCAATCCATAGGTAGATATAGTGGACTCTCATGACATGAAACTGGGTTTAATGGTTTTTGGATGCACAAGTAGTATCTCTACTTAGTACAGAATTTTGGCTAGCAAAAGATAGGGGGCAAGAACCACATGTTAGAGGATCCAAAACAATATAACTTCTATGTGAATATAAGCAAACATAACCCATTACGTTGTCTTCCTTGTCCAACGTCAACTAATTGACATAGAATATTTAATGGGGGCTCACAATCATAAAAGATGTCCAAGATAGTGTATTTATATGTGAGACCTCTCTTCTTTTATTACTTTTTCATGAATTGCAACAATGACCAATGCTATGTTTGTCAACTTCCAACAAGTTTTATCAATTATACTTCTTTTATGTGAAGTCATCTCTCCCCATGGGATTAGCATATGATCTTACTTTTTATTTTTTATTTATTTCTATGATTGGATCATCAAAAACAAAACACTCAACTCAAACTAATCTTTATTATATAACTTTCACACACAATTACATAGACAGATAGATCACAAAGCAAGCACTCGAAACTAGATCATACTAAAATTTTATTCTTCTAAATCATGAAATAACTAAGGATCGAACTAAGATAGATAATGATGATAAAAAGTGATGGTGATACAATACTGGGGCACCTCCCCCAAGCTTGGCACAAGCCAAGGGTGGTGCCCATACCCATGTACTCAATTCTCCTTCTTGGGTGATGGTGGTGATGGTGAGGTAGGCTTGTCCTTCATGACATTAATTAAGATCTCCTTTAGGCTCTGAATTTCCCGGAGCACATGCTGTATCATCTCTATATTCTTTTGGACTTCGGCCATAATATGCTTATTCTCTGGCCCCCAAGCATTCTTTCCTGCATCACTTTCACTTGGACGAGAGATGTCCCAATTGGAAGGTATGTGCATACGAGGAGTATTTTCAACCCCATAATTGTGAACCAAATTATGAAAATTGTTCCAATGTAACCTGTGTAAGGGCCTCCTAGGAGGAAGCCCTTCTTGCACCTCTGGACTCTCATGGTTTGTCGTGCTTCTAATAGCTTGATGAGGATTTGGAGTTGTGGAGATGCCGGCAAGAGTACCCCTCTCGGAAGCCGGGGGCTGGACCTCCAGCGAATCTCCATCATCTTCTTCCATGCTAACCTCCTCCTCCTCTCTCCTAAATTCCATCTGTAGCAACCAAGCATTGTCTCCCACGTTGTTGGAGGAAGCGGAAGACATGATGCCTGGTTTCGAAAATCTGATAGAAACAACACGAAACAAGAACAAAGGAGAAACTTGCGATGCGGTGGTCAGAACACCCGTGAGTATATATAATGAATTTTTCCCATGCAAAACAAGTAGTATGGAAGAAAAACGGAGTCGGGAAAGTCCATGAGGGAGCCACAAGCCTGGTAGGCGCGCCCTGGGGGGTAGGGCGCGCCCCCCAGGCTTGTCGCCTCCTCGTGCACTTTTCGGACTGTTTATTATTTTCCTAATTTTTTATATATTCCAAAATGGACAGAAAGTACTTTTATGGAAGTTTTGGAGTCGGTTTACTTACCGTACCACATAACTACTCCTTTTCAGGGTTCTGGAGCGTTCCGGAAGGTTTCCTCTATGTGCTCTTCCGGTGTCATTGTTTGAATAATATTAGTTTCAACATTAATGGGCGTACCTGAGATATAATGTTTAATTCTTTGCCCATTAACCAGTCTCGGATTATTGCCTTCGGAGTTGTTTATTTTGATGGCTCCAGAGCGATAAACTTCTTCCATGATATACGGTCCTTCCCATTTAGAGAGAAGTTTTCCTGCAAAAAATCTTAAACGAGAATTGTATAATAGAACATGATCACCTACCTTGAATTCCAGTTTTTGAATTCTCTTATCATGCCATCTATTAACTTTTTCTTTAAACAACTTGGCATTTTCATAAGCTTGGGTTCTCCATTCATCTAAAGAACTAATATCAAATAACCTCTTTTCACCGGCAAGTTTAAAATCATAGTTAAGTTCTTTAATTGCCCAATATGCTTTATGTTCTAACTCAAGAGGTAAATGACATGCTTTTCCGTAAACCATTTTATATGGAGACATACCCATAGGATTTTTATAAGCAGTTCTGTAAGCCCATAATGCATCATCAAGTTTCTTAGACCAATTCTTTCTGGATCTATTAACGGTCTTTTGCAAAATCAATTTTATTTCTCTATTAGTTAATTCAACTTGACCACTAGACTGAGGATGATAAGGAGCAATTCTATGATTAACATCATATTTAGAAAGCAATTTACGGAGCACCATGAATAAAATGTGAACCACCATCAGTCATTAAATATCTAGGGACTCCAAACCTCGGGAATATAACTTCTTTAAGCATTTTAATGGAAGTGTTATGATCAGCACTACTAGTTGGAATAGCTTCTACCCACTTAGTAACGTAATCAACAACAACTAAAATATGAGTATATCCATTGGATTTAGGAAAAGGTCCCATATAATCAAAACCCCAAACATCAAATGGTTCAATAACAAGTGAATAATTCATAGGAATTTCCTGACGTCTACCAACATTACCAATTCTTTGACACTCATCACAAGAGAGGACAAACTTACATGCATCTTTGAAAAGAGTAGGCCAATAAAAACCAGATTGTAAAATACCTTGTGTGCAGTTCGGTCTCCCGCATGGTGTCCTCCATATGCCTCGGAGTGACACTTACGTAGGATTTGTTCCTGTTCATGCTCAGGTACACAACGTCTAATAATACCATCTACTCCTTCTTTATATAAGTGTGGGTCATCCCAAAAGTAATGTCTTAAATCAAACAAAAACGTTTTCTTTTGTTGATATGTGAAGCTAGGTGGTATATATTTAGCAACAATTGTGGCACCCCGGCTCAGAGGAACCGGAACACCCCATATTCCAGCCCAGAGATTAAGTCTTCTGGAATACGGCACTGCTTGGCATAGAACAAATCAGCTCTTTATTACAAATAACATGGGTACAAAGGTCCGATATTACAAAGATTACAGGGGCACAGCGACACTTCGCCTGCTAAGGTAGTTCTATGCTAGCAGCGGAACATCTCGAATCGGAATAAATTCTAGCAGCGGAACAATAGCGACAGTGATGAACTCCACTCCGCAGGGACTCTGGCTGGGACGTATCCTAGAGCGCAACCTCGGGGTCCTCGACAAACAAGCAATCACGGAATTACCTGCAATCTGGCATGACACGCCAGGTGAGTACTTTGAATATACTCGCAAGCTCACAGCAACCAAAGCAATCAAGACATACAACAGCATGGCATTTACAGGTTAATTATCAAAGATGAACACAATACTACTAGAACATCATGAGCATGGCAACAACATGAGCATGGCATGTACATATAATTCATGATATGAACAGGATGATACTAGCACTAGCATGCACGGGGGTCGACATTTAAGGTCTCATGGACCAACTTACTCTGCTCGGAGGTTATTTTGTAATCACAAACTTACCATCGTGATCATCACTCGATCACCTCATAGTCAATCAACATCGGTATCCACAATAACATCGTGATCCTCTCATGATCACATAAAGATCAACCAACTTCTTTTCTCATCGAACCGGGGTTGTTATTATTCAGATTATTATTACTGTTGACCCATAGTGTGACCTACTACGAACTGTGTCCATGACCGAGGACGCGGCTATTGACAGATTATACACTCTGCAGAGGTTAGTACACTGTACCCACACCACAGAACTCATGGCCTCGTGCTCCCATTCGGGTGGACCAACGACATTCCGACAAAACCAATCTATTGCATGACACTCTCCCGGCCACTCCGACAAACTCCCCTTTGGGCTATGTCCTGAGTTACCCCGATGCCAACTCATGACATCGGCCACCTTTGTGGCCGCCACCGTCGTGGCCAAAACAAAACATCGTCACAAACAGGGACCTCGGATCCATACAAATCGGGTACTCAAGGCTTATGGCCGCCTACCTGATCAGGGTAGCGCGCGCACATAACCTTCCCTAGAAGGAGGAACCGGCAAGAGGCATGACAATAGACCGCATTAGGGCCCCCCATAAGACAAGTGTGGCTGCACTGGTTAGCTCGATTCGGTGGCACCATGACTCAGCCAACAGATTTGTTCAAGTTCGATTAATGTCAGGTTCACTTGAATGGTGATGAACTGAGTCACAGTAAAATGACAATGCATAAGAGCAAGATATCAACATAAACATGGATGGGCAACATAACCATTTAACATCATTACATCAACAACGATAAATCTTTTATTCTACGAGATGCAAATGAGCATGGCATAATGACGATCATGAATATCACAAGTACTTTCATAACAGACGATAAAAATTCATATGAGCATAGCATTATCAATAGCATCGGAAATGAAACATGATAACAATAACATTGACAAGTAATCATTTCACTTATTAGATGAAAGTGAACATGGCATAAGCATAGACATGGATTCACGAGCATATTCGAAGCATTCACAAAATAAATAAATGTGCAAACAATTATTAAATATTCAGGTGGAAACCATGGCTACTGCAATGCCATCATGCAAGTAGCTATTGTGGCTTGCCTGGGGATGAAGGAACCATCAGGGAGAGGTGCGATGAACTCGCGGAAAGAATTGCCGGAAAGGTTTCCCTCTCGACGGAGCTGTTTTAAGGGCAAGGGCAAAATGGTCATTTTCACAGTGTGACAACCTCATGAAAATGACACCATCGGAACGGGCTCGACGAACTGAGATCGTGGGCTTTGGAATCACCTGAATCAGAGTTACGGTTGCGGAGATACGGACGTTCGTTCGTTAGGCAGAAATCAAATAAAACTTATTCATTTCCGCCCTTAACCAGTGAACGTTCGCAAAATAAGGGTTTCGGCCGGTGGCTGGAAACAGAAGGCGTATTTCGGGAAAATACGCTTTCAATGAATGGAAAGCGCATTTCAGACCGAAGCCGCATTGGAATACGCTTTCAGGCTACGAAGACGTAATCCCCGAAAGTGCGTGTCCACTTAAAACACCTAGGCCCGGCCGCTGTCTCACTGACGCGTGGGGTCGAGGGGGAGGTGGGGCCCGCCTGGCCCGGCTCGTCTTCTACCTCGCCAGCGCCCGCGAGACAGAGGCGGCTGCGCACTCCGGCGACCGTCCCGGGCGACTCCGGCCACCGTTCGCCGCGCACCGACCACCGGCGTGCTCGGGGAAGTGAGGTGCATCCACCGGTACACCGCACGGCCACCGAGGAGCTCGGGGATGAGCAGGGCTACGGCTGCGGCGGACGGCAGCTACGGGCGCCGATGGGGCTCGCGGCCACAGGGCACCAACGGACGAGGGGAAGGGCGGAGGGGCTTCGTGGAGGCTAGGGGATCTCTCTGTTGATGGAAGGAGGGAAGGAGGGGTTGGGCATTGCTCGAATTTGAGCGGACACCGGCGGCGAGGCTTCGACCAATGGAGGGCGGAGGAGCTTCTAGAGCTCAAATGAGAGGGCAGGGGAGGTGATAAGAGGGAGGGGAGGAGCTTGGCGAGCTCGGAGGGCTCGGGGAAGGGCTTATATAGCCGCGGCGCCGATGCCTTCGCCGGATGCCGCCACGGGCACTCGGGGGGACGCACTGACGCGGCCGCGTATGCGTGCGCACGCGGACTGGCTCGGACGGCGACGAGAGAGGGGTAGTGGAGCGCCAGAGGAGGGCAGATGCGGGCGGTGCGGTGTCCGGTCGGCCACTCGGCCACTGTGCGCATGCGGTCAGGGCTGCCGTGGCGCGAGGAGGGCGAAGGAGGAGGGGGCCCAGACATGAGCGGACGCGGGGGACTATGGGCGACGCGGTAGACAAGGTGAGAAGAGCGAGAGCGGCCGGGAGGGCAGTGCTCGGAGCTAGCCGACGCGCAGAGCGCGCCAAACGCATGCCAACGGCGTGGTCACCGCGTGCAATGGCGAGAGGAGGGCACGTATGCCTAGAAAAAGTTGTCAAATGTGTTGTCCCTCCAACATAAAGTCCCACTGATGTGATGGCTCGGCCAAAGAGACTATGAGTTGATGGGAGTGGTCAACGGAAGTTTGCTGCAGCAAACTTGGCCATCAAATTGTGGCTAAGGTGAATGGGATAAGAGCTAACCAGGATGTCTCAGGGGTTTAGGGTAGGAAGGACTATGATCCTGTGAATTTTCAAAGGATTTGGACCAGTATTTAACATAGTTGCTTTACAACTACAAAAACAGGTCCAGAAGCTAGATCAGGAAGTAGCACTCACATGGTTGCTTGGGTTGAGCTGAAAACTTGTGGAGTATTATCATTTGGGCATATGAAGGTAACATAAAAATTTCATCCCATTTGGATAAGTAGAAATGGTACTTCCTTCACAATGCTCCTCACTGGGCAGAAACTTGGGGGAATTTTGTGGAACAAATGGCTTGGCAAAATGATGTGAATTTTGGCATGCTCAAATTATATAGGGATTCTTAGGTCCTGTATTAATTTCAGAATTTTTGAAGCAATATAAAGTATAGTTGATTCACAAACTGAAATTGTGACCAGAAACCAAGATTTGAAGGTGTGCTCACATGGATTGTTGGATGGAGATGAAATTTGGTGGAGACTCATTATTTGATCATATAAATTATCTACCAATATTTCAACTCATTTGGATAAGCCTAGCTAGTACTTCCTTCACAAAGCTTCTCTCTGGTCTGAAATTTTGGAAATTTGCTGAGGAAGATTCACTAGGCAAATGAAGCTTAATTTTGGCATGTGGAAATTATTTTGATATTAAAGAGTGCCCAAAAATTTTTAGAGCAATCAAGAAAATATAAATAGCACTTCCTTCACAAAGTGCCATGCTAGACAGAACAGGAAATGAATATTCCTGAATTATTTTTGAACTAGGCAATGATGGATTTTGGCATATTTGTGGAAGATATGATCCAAATAATTTATGAGATTTTTTTGGGAATTTTTTGAATGGAAGAAATATAGGTTGCTTCACAACCTAAACCAAACAGGGTTATTCCTTTAATAGAAAAAGGAATATTCCCAAAAAATAAATATTGGGGTTGGGCTAAGATGGAAATGACATGGCCTTGGGATAGATTTGAGAATGACAAGCCACTAGGAAGTGGCAGGAGAGAAGATCTTCCCAGGTTTCAAGACCACATAGCCACGGAAAAAGGAACTCTAAATAAAAATTCGAAGAAATCCAAAAGAAAAAGAAAGGCCAAAAATCGGGGTGTTACAACAATGTAATTAGCATAGTCTGCATACCAAGGAGTATTACGAGAAGCATTTATGACAGCTAATTGTTCATCAGGAAAATCATCATTAATAGGAAGTGGGTCATCAAGAACATTTTCCATTCTAGACAAGTTATCAGCTACAGGATTCTCAGCTCCCTTTCTATCAACAATATGCAAATCAAATTCTTGTAGCAAAAGAACCCATCTAATAAGTCTAGGTTTAGCATCTTTCTTTTCCATAAGATATTTAATAGCAGCATCATCAATGTGAATAGTAACTTTGGAATCAACAATGTAAGATCTGAATTTATCACATGCAAACACAACTGCTAAAAATTCTTTCTCAGTAGTAGCATAATTTCTTTGAGAATTGTCTAGAGTTTTACTAGCATAATGGATAACATTTAATTTCTTATCAACTCTTTGTCCTAGAACAGCACCAACAGCAAAATCACTAGCATCACACATAATTTCAAAGGGTAGGTTCCAATCAGGTGGTTGAACAATAGGTGCAGAAATTAAGGCTTTCTTAAGTATTTCAAAGGCTTCTACACAATCATCATCAAAAACAAATGGAACATCCTTTTACAAGAGATTAGTAAGAGGCCTAGAAATTTTAGAGAAGTCTTTTATAAACCTTCTATAGAAACCAGCATGACCGAGGAAACTTCTTATACCTTTGATATCTTTAGGACATGGCATTTTCTCAATAGCATCAACTTTAGCTTTATCAACTTCAATACCTCTTTCAGAAATTTTATGCCCAAGGACTATACCTTCATTCACCATAAAGTGGCACTTCTCCCAATTCAAGACAAGATTAGTTTCTTCACATCTCTGCAAAACTCGATCAAGGTTGCTCAAGCAATCATCAAAAGAAGTTCCGTAAACGGAGAAATCATCCATGAAAACCTCAACAATCTTTTCACAAAAGTCAGAGAATATAGCAGTCATACATCTTTGAAAGGTAGCAGGTGCATTACATAAACCAAAAGGCGTACGATGATAAGCATAAGTTCCAAAAGGACAAGTAAAGGTGGTTTTCTCTTGATCTTCAGGTGATACAGGTATTTGAGAGAAACCAGAATAACCATCTAGGAAGCAAAAGTGTGTATGCTTAGATAATCTTTCTAACATTTGATCAATAAAAGGCAAAGGGTAATGATCTTTCCTAGTAGCTTTATTTAATTTCCTGAAATCAATTACCATCCTATAACCATTTACAATTCTTTGTGGAATAAGTTCATTTTTATTATTAGGAACAACGGTTATACCTCCTTTCTTAGGAACATAATGAACAGGACTTACCCATCTACTATCAGTTATAGGATAAATTATACCTGCCTCCAGAAGCTTTAGTATTTCAGTTCTTACGACATCCTTCATTCTAGGATTCAGCCTTCTTTGATGATCAACAACGGGTTTAGCATCCGGCTCCACATGAATTTTATGCTGACATAAAGTGGGACTAATGCCCTTAAGATCATCAAGAGTATATCCAATAGCAGCACGGTGCTTCTTCAGAGTTTTAAGTAATCTCTTTTCTTCATGCTCTGAAATGTTAGCACTAATAATAACAGGATATATCTTCTTTTCATCAAGATAAGCATATTTAAGTGTATCAGTTAATTGCTTTAATTCAAACACAGGATCACCCTTGGGTGGAGGTGGATCTCCCAAGGTTTCAACAGGAAAATTATGTTTAAGGATAGGTGCTTGTTTAAAGAACAGCTCATCTATTTCATTTCTTTCAATCATATTAATATCATTCTCGTGGTCTAGCAAATATTGTTCTAAAGGATCAGTAGGAGGCACAGCAATAGAAGCAAGACCAATAATTTCATGTTTACTAGGTAATTCTTTATCATGAGGTTGTCTACGAAACTTAGAGAAATTAAACTCATGAGACATCTCACCAAAATTAACACTGACAATTTCTTTAGTGCAATCGATCTTGGCATTAACAGTATTCAAGAAAGGTCTACCAAATATAATGGGACAAAAATCATCTTGTGGTGATAGAAAATCAGTAGGATATTTGATCTTACCACACAAGACTTCAACATCTCTAACAATCCCAAGTGGTAAAATAGTATCCCTGTTTGCAAGCTTAATAGTAACATCAATATCTTCAATCTCAACAGGTGCAATATCATTCAAGACTTCTTGATAGAGAGTAAACAGAATAGCACTCACACTGGCACCAACATCACATAAACCATGATAGCAATGATCTCCAATTTTAACAGAAATAACAGGCATGCCAACTACAGGTTTGTTTTTATCTTAGTGTCTGGCTTAGCAATTCTAGTTGCTTCATCACAGAAATATATGACATGTCCATCAATATTATCGACCAAAAGATCTTTAACCATTGCAATATTACGTTCAACTTTAATTTGTTCAGAGGGTCTAGGTGCTCTAATATTACTCTTATTAACCACAGTTGAAGCTTTAGCATGTTCCTTAATCCTAACAGGGAAAGGAGGTTTCTCAATATAAGTAGTAGGCACAACTGGATGAACAAGGAAAACAATTGTTTCTTCTTTAACACTAACAGGTTCTTTATTCAATTCAATAGGTGGATGATATTTAAACCATTTCTCCTTAGGGAGATCAACGCAAGCAGCAAAAGATTCACAAAAGGTAGCTACTATCTCAGAGTCAAGTCCATATTTAGTACTAAACTTATGAAAAGCATCAGTTTCCATAAAAGATTTAACACAATCAAACTCAAGATTTATACCTGACTCATTACTTTTGTCGATTTCCCAATCTTCAGAGTTACGTTTAATTCTTTCCAGAAGATCCCATCTAAATTCAATAGTTCTCTTCATAAAGGAACCAGCAGAAGATGTATCGAGCATGGATTGATCATTATGAGAAAGCCGAGCATAAAAGTTTTGAAGGATTATTTCTCTTGAGAGCTCATGATTGGGGCATGTGTGCAACATATACTTAAGCCTCCCCCAAGCTTGAGTGATACTTTCTCCTTCACGAGGCCAAAAATTATATATATAATTCCGATCACGATGAACCAAATGCATAGGATAAAACTTCTGGTGGAATTCCAGCTTCAACCGGTTCCACTCCCATGTTTCAGTATCATCACATAGCCTATACCATGTCAATGCCTTTCCCTCCAAAGATAAAGGGAATACCTTCTTCTTAACTCCATCTCCGGATAGACCTGCAAGCTTAAACAATCCACAAATTTCATCCACATATATCAAGTGCATATCAGGATGCACCGTTCCATCTCCTGCATAAGGATTAGCTAGCAGTTTCTCTATCATACCCGAAGGAATTTCATAATAAATATTTTCAGTAGGTTCAATAGGTTGAGGAGCAACTCTCAATGCTTCCGGTCGAGGTGAAGATACCCCGAACAAGCCCCTTAAAGGATTACTTTCCATAGTGACAAGTGACAATAAATTTCAGCACGTAATATAAATGTTTTCTTACCAAATTCCACTCACCAAAGGCGCTTCACTCCCCGGCAACGGCGCAAGAAAAGAGTCTTGATGACCCACAAGTATAGGGGATCAATCGTAGTCCTTTCGATAAGTAAGAGTGTTGAACCCAACGAGGAGCAGAAGGAAATGACAAGCGGTTTTCAGCAAGGTATTCTCTGCAAGTACTGAAAGTAGCGGTAACAGATAGTTTCGGTAGCAAGATAATTCGTAACAAGTAACAAGTATAATAAAGTGCAGCAAGGTGGCTCAATCCTTTTTATAGCAAAGGACAAGCCGGAACGAACTCGTATAATAAGCAAAACATTCTCGGGGACACATGGGAATTTCATCTAGTCGCTTTCATCATGTTTGTTTGATTCGCGTTCGCTACTTTGATAATTTGATATGTGGGTGGACCGGTGCTTGGGTGCTGTCCTTACTTGAAAAAGCCTCCCACTTATGATTACCCCCTCTCGCAAGCATCCACAACTAATAAAGAAGAATTAAGATAACTCTAACCATAGCATGAAACATATGGATCCAAATCAGCCCCTTACGGAATAGCGCATAAACTAGGGTTTAAGCTTCTGTCACTCTAGCAACCCATCATCTAATTACTACTCCACAATGCCTTCCCTTTGGCCCAAAGATGGTGAAGTGTCAGGTAGTCGACGTTCACACGACACCACTAAAGGAAGCACAACATACATAGCATCAAAATATCGAACGAATACCAAATTCACATGATTACTTATGACAAGACTTCTCCCATGTCCTCAAGAACAAAAGTAACTACTCACAAATAATATTCATGTTCAAGATCAGAGGGTTATTGAATAGCATTAAGGATCTAAATATATAATCTTCCACCAAATAAACCAACTAGCATCAACTACAAGATGTAATCAACACTACTAGCAACCCACAGGTACCAATCTGAGGTTTTGAGACAAAGATTGAATACAAGAGATGAACTAGGGTTTGAGATGAGATGGTGCTGGTAAAGATGTTGATGAAGATTGGTCCTCCCACGATGAGAGGATCGTTGGTGATGTCGATGGCTTCGATTTCCCCCTCCCGGAGGGAAGTATCCCCGGCGGAATCGCTCCGCCGGAGAGCAAAATAGCTCCTGCCCAGGTTCCACCTCGAGACGGCGGCGCTTCGTCCTGAAAGTCTTCTTCTGATTTTTTCTAGAGCAAATGGCTTCATATAGTAGTAGGAGGGGGGCAGAGGCCTGCCAGTGGCCCCACAAGCCAGGGGGCACGCCAAGGGGGTAGGTCGCGCCCCCAGGCTTGTGGCTTCCTGGTGGGCCCCCTTCTGTTGATTCTTTCGCCAGTATTTTTTATATATTCCAAAATAATTCTCCATAAATTTTCAGATCATTTGGAGTTGTGCAGAATAGCTAGCTCTGTTTCACCCCTTTCAGGTCCAGAATTCCAGTCGCCGGCA